>BROE01000021.1:12607983-13207983 GCA_036571765.1 Plecoglossus altivelis | reverse complement strand
GCAATGGTGGTGATTCTGTCTGTTATGTCACTGGTCATTCTCTCAGTCATCATCCTCTCCCCCGGTAAGAACATAGATAGAATTTGAGAGGGGACGTATGAAAATAGGTAGATGAGAAAAAGAGAATTTGGAAGAAGAAAGAAAAAAAGGGTGTGTGGGAGGAAGTGTAACCGTACACAGACAAACATATTATGTTTGAAAAATGACTTGACAAACTAAGAATGTCCCCATTTTCCCAGGCAAACTCTGTGCTCTATGTGAAGGATTACACTAAGTTACTGTGCTATGCCTGTCTTCTATTGGGAAATGTTTCATGCTACTATTATAGTGCTCTGGCTGGAAATGGTATGGCACAAGTCGACTAGTTATGCCTATGTTAACCCCCCCCCCCCTCTCTTTCTCTCTTTTTCTCATTTCAAAGATGAGTCACAACTCTTACTCCAATCTCGCCTTACCATGGATGATCTTGACAGTGAGAAATTCAAAGTCCATGACCCCAATGTGGCCTGGTTAAATGGTAAGACAGCCCCCTTTTTCCTGCAGCTACCCCGATAATCCTAGCCAACCGTGCAGTCACAGCAGCATTTTGCAAGTTAACAACCTTAAGTCACTTGTGAGAAAAAAAAGAATGTTCCTTCTCTGGTTCTTTTCAGATAACGAGGTGGCTGTCCTTACCAGAGAGGGACATGTCGTGTCATACAGTCTCTACAGCAACCTCACATCCACTCTGCTGGACAACAGCTCCCTGGTGAGAAACAGACATCTGCCCCCTGGGAAAAGAGACCTCTCAATATCTCAATATTGATTGGCTTTTGATCCTGGACAGCTGGACAAATGGATGGGTCAAGACAGATGGGCCTGCGTATTGAAAGAGAATGTATAGTGTCTGTTAAACATCCTTCCGTCAAGATGAATAGAGACCTGTATGTTGAGGCTGTGTGACAGTTTAAACCAGTTTTTGTCCTATTTGGTTTCTCCGTTTGAGCCCTCAACTTATTGCTTCAAAGAGATTTTTCAAGCAAGGGTATCACTTTGAACACCGCCTCAGCACGACAGTGACAGACTTATATGGGTCATTGCCTAGGAACCAAAGTGGGTGCTGTTGTCAGGAGAGGGAGATGTTTCTGTTCTCTAGTTCCACTGAATTGTCATTCGTTGTGTCATCTCAGCTTAGTTAATCCTGTACACAGACAAAAGCCAAGGACAGTTTTCTACACTTGGTGCTTGATGCAGTAAACCAGCTACAGTTGTTCCTAGAGAGATCTAGCTCCGTTTCGAAGCTTCACAAAGCTTGTTCATTAGAGGATGGCTGTAATGGTTATGGCTGAATGGAGATCAGAGAGACTTGCTAATAAGTATTGATTTTGATGTTTTCAACAGGACCTGACGTCTACTAAATTCCAGGTATCTGCAGACAAGAGATTTGTCCTGCTGTCCTACAACATCAGACCGGTGAGTTTAGCCTCAGAAGCAGCCTTTTACTGATTACATTTTTTTTAAAGCAAATGTAAAACATCAAACATCCCCCAAGCATAATTTAGCTACTCATTCAATCTCCTAGTTTAATATAAGGCGTATAAGGCAAACTGTAATGCAGCACATGACGGAATTCTAGCTATGATCATAAGACAATCCATTAAAATATCAGGTTCGTTCAGCAACCAAATATAGTTCTTTGTCCCACTTGTAGCTGTCATAAAGCAGCTACATGGATGTAAATCCAGTGCTGAACATTCAGTCGAAGAGAAAGTGGAGATCTACCCTTTATGAAACAGCAGAGAAAGAGAGGGAGAAGGGGGAGGGAGGATTCTGCTACTGCAGCAGTCTGTAGCTCAGCATGCTGTAATACAGACACAAGCAAATCACTGGGAAAAATGTGTAGGGAATTAAACTGGCTGATGGGGGAAGGGGTTTAAGAGGAGCATGGCCGAGGGAGACTGATCAGTTTGATGTAGATCAGTTGGGGGGGTTGGGGGTGTTGAGAGAGAAGGGGTGGTAAAGTTGGCACTGCTGTAATGAAATCTGCCTGATGGTTTGTGGGGAATTTTAATGAGAGGCTTACGAGGATAAAATGCAGAATTGCAGGCGGTTAGAGGCAATTGCACATAGAATACTAGAAGACAAAAAGCAAACAACATTTACCTGTTTATGTTGGCCCTTTGTTAACCCTCCATCAGCCCTCTGTCTCTGGAAACAGCCATCCATTTCTGAAATAGCTGGATAGTTCCCCAAAGGGCAAGCAAGAGGTGTGATAAACAAGTACCGGGGCAGGGATTAATGACAAATTTAGAAGAGGAACATAAGCCGTCCGTACATTCGTGTCTTTTAAACAATCCCTTCACATAGTTATTTTTTGTCTTTGTCTTGACTCTCTTTTCCAGCTTTTTCTCTCAGTTCTTCCCTCTTTCTCTCTCAGTCTTTTATTTGACTGGTCAGTGTCATCTATTCACAGTGAATCTTTGTCATTGTCTATGTAAACCTACATTCCATTTATTAGCATGTTGACCAGTATAGTTGATGCAGAGATTGGTGGACAGAGAAAGCCATTCATTTTTATTGGTTAATTTTGTGATCGATCATACATGTGCAGAATTATTTTGGAATGCAGCTCAGTAAGGATTTCTGCCCTTGTCCAGATTGGATGAAATTCACAAATTTAGCATAAAAATGTCCCCATTGCATCATTCTATCTGCCCATCTGTATTCTCCAAGTATGAACAAGTGTGTACCATATGTGCTATTGCCCAGTCGTGCATGTCACATGTGCAAATGTATTTGAATGTGTGTGTGTGTGTGTGTGTGTGTGAGGGGTGTACAGGAGGGTTCCATTTCAGCCTTTCTGTTCTGCTCCTATCTGCCTTCGTCAGTCTAACACTTTCCATGCCTCTCTCGCCTTTATTCCCATCCTATCTCTGGAGGATTTCTGCTGACTAAAGCTGTTTGAAGCAGGCACCCACCCTTATTGGGAAAAGAAACGGTGTGCATCTATGAATGGCAGAAATATATGTGATATGCACCATTCACCTTTAGGTCTCCCTGTCCAATGCAAATCAATCAGAAAGGGTGTAAAAGAATGGGGATTTGCAAACAGGAGAGGGATACCATGGAAAGAAAGGTGGAGTGGACTATGGGTGTAGATGAAAGGCTTCTCTGGATTTTGTATTAGCTGTTGTAGCTTTGGGGAGATTTGTGCCCCTTGGGCAAAAAAATAATGGGTTTGAAAAGGGTTGAAGGGGTATAGTTTAAAGTGAGGGGGTGAGGGTGCATAGAAACCTCACAGCTCCTGCGGCTGAAGGCCTGATACATTCTTCAGAACGCTCTAGAATCGTTGTGTGTGTGTACATGTGTATGCCTGTGACAGAAAGACGGGTGGTGTGAAGGGGTACTAAGAATATTGATGAAGGGGAGGAAATGAGAAAAGGCAGAAAGGCAGGTAACAGTTGCCAAGACTGTGCAATGTTTGAGTTCAAGGAAAATGCTAACAGAGTTGGGTCTTCTCATGCAGCAACAGCCAATGGTGACTGGTATCAAGTATAGCACATTGAGCAACCGAGAGAAATGCATGTGAGACAGCTACAATGGGATATAGAAGGACTCTATGATCTCCATCGCCTGTGTACGACAGCACACGCACACAAGACCTTCCAATATCTGTCCTCACACAAGGGGTGTAATCTCATTACAGTCCCATTGTCGTCGTCTCCCATGTGAGCACACACTCCCGTTTGTGTACAGTGTGGCTCTTCATTTGGTGTGGAGGGTATGTGTGTGTGTGTGTGTGGGGGGGGGGGCGGTAGTAAAGTGGAGATGAGAAAAACATTTTGGCGGAACAGGAGGGAAGGATTTATGGCTTACGTACTTGGGCCCGCATTAGAATATATTCTCCCCCCCTTCCTTTCACTCTCTCTTTAAGACACACACATCCATACACACATCATGCTGTCTCTTTCCCTCACCCCCTGCTTCCCTAACAATAAAAGATATGCCCGATTTCTGGCTTTGTTGATCAATTCTAAAGAGCTAATTAACCAGTGCTGATGACACAACAGCCTCTGCTGGCCCAGCAGTAAGTGATACATCCACTCATTCTTTCTGTGGCCTCTCAAACAGCCATTTACCTTTGAATCCTTGTGAATCTGTTCCTCATTCCTTATCTGCGATCTCTCTTGGCCAATGTTCTCTTAACATTTTAATGTTTACTGTTGCCATTGTAGCAAGTTGAGCAGTAACTTGTATGGCTGTCCCTGTGGCCAGCTTTATATTTCATAACCAATGTCTGGCTGTGATGAGACTCAGACCAAATCCCAAATCACTTCTTTCTTTTATGTCCTTGCCTAACTTCCTTTGCTTTGCCAAGCATAACCTTCTTCCTTTCAAGCATTCTCCTATATATCCAATATATCTCCTATATATATCCATAACAACATGGGCATGTTACAATCACATTGTTAAGGATGCTGTATAAAAGATGTGACATTTTATGTTTCGGGGACTTGCTTCTTGAGGCTAGTGTGTCAAAGTTTTATTTAGATACAAATAGAAATATTGAGTATGCTGGCTTTAATAAATTCCCTAGGTATTGTTTGGCTCCTTCTCACAAGTAACAAACACACACATTTGTATTGGATAATTTGCTGGTCTTATATCTAATATGTAATATCTGTCAGAGAAGCATTGCCATCTCATATCTCTCTAATGTGATTTACTATCATAGCTCTTATTTTAATGAGATGTCTTACTTGGTTCCCATCCTCCATATATGACATCATTTACGCGATGCAAAGTTGTCTCTTTTACCATAGAGGGACAAGTACATCAGGTTTAGTTTCATAATCCCGTCTGACAAACTCTATGTGATCCAGTCGCACAAATGAACATGCTGGCCTGGTTTCTTGCCCCATTAAGACCACTGAATTAACTTCACTTTCCAAACCATTTCCAGTGGTTTATTTAGCCATCAAAACAATGATGTTACTATGTGTTTTTTCAGTTTGTGTGTAAAATAGATGTGTGTGTGTGTGTGTGTGCGTGGCAATGAATGTGTTTTCAATGTAACTGTGGCATCCCGGTGCCCATCCTGTCCTCTACCTCCTGCAGGTGTTCTCTCAGTCCTTCACTGCCTCCTATGCTATCTACACTGTTGCTACTGGGTAGGTAGAGCCAGGATTGCTGATGCATGGGCTGCTACTGGGCATGTGCACTGCCAATGCAAGGAGACCCTGGACTGATCAAGTTCCTCCAAGTGTATCCCATCACATCTGAACTTAATTTCTCTGTCCAACCTCTATCATTCCATGACCTTTCTCTCCCCGTGGCCAGTGGTAAACCTGTGTCAGGGTGAGAGTATGTGGAGCACAGCCAGGATGTCCTGCCTGTCTGCTGATCAGTCAGAGGCTCTGTAGTGTCTCTGGATAACAGCTTGGACCTGGAGTATTTAAGGAGGACAGATGCCTCTGAAGGGATTGTACAAGGATTTGCCCTTTTGACCTGCCTGGACATGCACTGAAGAAATATGTGTGCCTGTTTGAAGGGAGATCAGTCGTTAAAGCTTTTTTGGTGTTATGTCATTGCATGATCCGACCTGAGTCTCTGTTTGGTTTTTCAATTTGCATCTTACCTTTTGTTTTAGACCAAGCTTGACTATGGGCATGGACGGAGATCCATCCAGTAATGGTTTTAAAGAGGCTAACAGAGGATGTGTGTGTGTGTGTCCAGAGGTCTTACTGAGCTCAACCTTGGTGGGAGGACTGTGCTACAGTATGCATCTTGGGGTCCTCTTGGGAACCAGCTGGTAAGACTCAACCTTTTCCCTCTCTCCTTCTTTCTCTGTCTATCTATCTTTTTGTCTGTCTGTCCGTCTGTCCATCTCTCATTTCATTTCTGCCTCGTTTTCTCTCACACACATAGACACACACATTCATTCATAATTGTCTGTCATTACAATAATAAATAATAAACTGTGTCCTTAAAGAATGATTTTTACCAATTAAATCCATATTAATTTGCCTTTTTAGAGAGACTTAAAGAATTCTCATTAAATATGTATTGACAAAATATAATGTCAGTGATGGGTGCTCATTCCTTTGCTCATAATTTATTATAGCCGTGTTCAGATTGAGTCATTTGTTTTTGGTGCAGTGTCTGTGTTCATCTACAACACTGTATCTGCCAAGTAAAGATATATTGGCTCTCGCCTGGCTGGCTGATGATGCATTCAATCTTGGACTGAGTCTGACGTTTGATTCAGCCAGCCAGTGCTGAGCCCTGTATCTGTCTTTGATAACGGATTAACACTGTCACTGTGCCACTGCCAGGCCTATGTGTTTGAGGGAGATATCTACTACCAGCCAGACGTGACCAGCAGAGCTCTGCGGCTCACAGCCACAGGCCAGGAGGAGCAGGTGGTTAACGGGGTCTCTGACTGGACCTACGAGGGTAAATGATGCAGCACGTCCTCTAAGTCCTATCTACCTGTCACACCACCGCACGTTGGTTGATTTGCTTTGGAACTGTTTTGCAACTTGAGAATGGGGTGAATTTTTACAGTCTCAGCTATGCATAACATTCCAGATTCGTTTAATTCTCCAATCTTCCATCTCGACTGTCCTGCTCTTCTCATTAAACTGTCAACAGAGGAGATACTTCTGTCCTATCCTGCCCACTGGTGGTCTGCTGATGGGGCCCGACTAGCATACCTCACCATCAATAACACTGCTACTCCCTTAATGGAGATACCACACTTCTTAGGCGGCCTCTACCCCTCCAATGTTTTCTATCCTTACCCTAAGGTAGAAGTGACAATTTCAGATTTAGATTTTGTGCTCAATATTTCATTCGATCTCTTCCTCCTTATATGATACATTTCTTTCTCTGGGCAGGCTGGTTCCAGTATTCCTGCAGTCAGTCTGTTTGTAGTGAATCTATATGGTCCTGCTCACACTCTAGAGATGATCCCTCCAGATAACCTCAATGCCAGGTACAAGGACACCAAATTAACCTCTGTCAGGACCAAAAACTCTCATAAGGTTCATATTAAAACGTGAGATCTTTCCAACTCTCTTCCTGTCTTCTCTCCAACGCCATACCACACAGAGACAGCTATATCTCCATGGTGACCTGGACCAGCAGCACCCGACTAGCAGTTCGTTGGTTGAATCGCTCCCAGAACCAATCAGTGCTCTGTGTGTGCGAGGCTACCACAGGGGCATGCTTAGAGGTGAGAGATCAAAGATCATTCACAGTAGTGTGGTGAATTTAAAATGCCGTGTAACACTCTTTAAGTCATCTTTTTTCTTTTCTTTTTTACATCTAATATAAAGTCTGGTTGAGTTGGCATTCATCCTCTTAAGCTCCCAATCCCTCCTGTCCCGCATGTTTATGTGTAAGGTCAGGTTTCTGTGTGTGTGGAATCTTCAATGATGCACTGCAGTATGTTTTCTACCTTCACACATCCCTTGAGGAGTGAAGAGCATTTACTTTCTGACTGCATTGGTGGAACATATTTCCTTATCTATATGATCTTAAATTCCCAGAAACACAAGATGGTCATGGACTTGATTCAAAACCAACGACAGGTAGCAATAACAATTTAGTTCAAATGTATGGAAACTCATGAGAAAAACAGTCATTGACACTGTGATATTTGTGGATTCTGTTCACCCTAACCGTCCCACTGATTCAGCAGGAGGTGCCATTGTTCTCAGCCGACGGCTCCTTGTTTTTCCTGACACTGCCAGCCAAACAGGGGGCTCGTGGAGAGTTCCGACACATTGCTAGCATCTCTCTCCAGGTCAGTTGGAACTGCAGAGTTGTTCTGCTTGAACAGGGTACTGATAAAATGCCTGTTTACTTTTCCACAGGGTGGCACAGAACTGAAATTACTTTGCTAAACAGCAGATATCTTAAAGGCAATTTTCTCCCAAAGGGATTTCAATTGAGTGGGTAATTTGTAAAAATGTTTGTGAGCATAATTTGTCAATATCAAACTTCCTTCTGAGCTATTAAGAAATGCTTAAATCAATAGCACTGCGTGAGGGTATTCCAGTGAATTAGTCATGGGAGTATAGCTTTCTGCCAAAATAACAGCATGGTTCTTCCATTTTCCCCCTGTCCTCTGTTCCTACCTGTGACACAGCCTTCGGGCCCGTCAGGTCCTACGCGGTTCCTGACGTCTGGGAACTGGGATGTCACTTTGCTGTGTGTCCTGGATGAGGAGGCAGGGAAGATGTAAGTGAGAAGCACAGCTGAATATAATGCCTCATAGAACCCCCCTCCGGCTCTACCACTGGATGTCACAGCATCTCACACAGACATGCAGGAGCTTGGAGAGAGACTGGAGATATCATTAGAACAACTGCAGCTTGATATTGGCTCAGCATGAATTAAGGTGACGGCTGATTACTGACGGATTAGCAGGGAAATGTCCTCCAACGATGCCCAACAAAAGATCAAAACCATGATCATTCATCTGAGTTTGGGAGAAAACTCCCAAAATATCTTAATGTCTGAGTTTAGACTTCAGAGGATGGAATTAGACCTGAGCTTTATGCAGGATGAGTCTCATCCTCAAGTGAGCAGTTTTCATGCTGTCACTGTCAGACTTTGGAGGAAAAGCTTTATACACTCAAACAGACTGAGGAATCCAGAGGCAGCACAGATGATTCTGGGAGGTAGAGCTGCAGGTGAAAGCAGATGGTAGCAGTCCCATGTGGTGGCTGTTTCATTTGCCTCCAAGCAAACCACTCACACTGTGGTCACACACATTTGGCTAGATAGATGCTGCATTTCAGTGTAAAATTATACTCCATTATGAGTACCATAATTCACCTTCAACAGAGGCACATCAAATGTTCTGCTGTGTTACTTTAATACAGTAGCTGTGTGAAGTATTAAAAGGTATTGTATAAAAAATAGAATTGTTGTTTCATTATACTGTATGTCCTTGATGGGTAAATTAATGACATGAGTTATCATCTCTCAATTTAGTTATTTTCTAAGCACAGAAGAATCCAGACAGAGCAGACATCTCTACAGGTAAGGTTGGAGCCTCAAACATATCCTCAAACATCCTCCTAATCATGTGATTGCCTGCTTATTCTTATACGTATTGTATTCTCTGTGTAAGTACCTTTCTGTATAGGATGAAGTACATCTCAGCTTATCTACATTATGTTTCCAGAGATGTTTAATGTTTAATTATAAGGGTATTAATTAGGTTAGTAGCTGCTATACAAGTACTATATAGTAATTGTGGGAATTCATGGGAATAGGGGCTGTATAATTAGTTTCCATTGTAAAGAAGGTAGGTGTTTAGACAATTGAGCTCAGGGGCTATTGTGCAGCAGATGAAGCCCTTCCTCTCCAGTGCACTCCAGGCAGACTGCATTTGACACATTTATCAGAGAAGCAGCAATCTGACTGGATGGGAAGGTGCTGAAATACAGCAGGAGTGTTGATGTTGAGACAGATTCAGAAAACCTCTGATTAATGTTTTCAGAAGCATTTATCATATATATTTCATACAGTTTCTTTATTACACTGCTTTGGGTTTGGTCAACATAATCGGGAAAGAGGGTGAACTGAACTGTAAACATAATATAGAATAGTTTAATATCCTATCTTTTGATAACCATTTTTTTCTAGCGCGGATCTGGAGGGGGTTTTCCAGCGCCGGTGTCTCACCTGCAATTTATTGGATGGATGCAGCTTTTTTAAAGCTGAGTTCAGCCCCAATCTGACATATTTCACGCTCTATTGCCTTGGTAAGTGCTTGGAACACAATCACTGGATCGTCAGTGCTCAGTACAAACTAATTTGAAAACAAAAGTCTTTATTTAACCATATTTTCTTAGGCCCTGGGATTCCTAAAGTAACTGTCCATAGTACAAAGAACCCTTCCAGTGAGTTTTTTCACCAGTTTTTTGTTGTTGTACATTTTTACTTCATTTGATGAAGCCTCCCCCTACTCTGCCAGCCCCACCATTAAGCACTGCACAGAAGCCTGAAGAGGGCAGTACACACATTTGAAAAACATCCTTTGGCTCAAAATCCCTCTAAGATTCTCCACACCTCCTAAGCATCCCCACAATTCAGACTTGATAAAGTCATCATTCATTAATTAGACAAAGTAAAAGTAAAATAATCCATGTTTCTTTCTATAGATTACATTGTGATGGAGGACAATGCACCTCTCTCTGAAGCACTACAGGGGAAGAGACTCCCTCGGACCCTGTTCAAGACCCTCTCAGCAGATAACCATGGTATACCTGCGGAACACATTCAAACACACAACAGATTGAGTTTAAAAAAATCAATATCAAGCAAGTAACTTGCATTATCTGCTAGTCCAGTCTAATGTGTTGTATCTAACAAGAGGCTGGTAAAGATCAAGATAAACATAGCAGAGCAGCAATTACAATTACCAAGTAAAGGGTTTCAATTAGTTTATTAGGTCTCAATGGGAGGGCAAACCTGAATAACATCTTCTCTTGGGGAGAGGGGAAAATCAGTCAATGGGATTGTGTAAGTGTTTCAGCAGGGTGTGTGTGTTCTGAGTGTGTGTGCATGTCCCTTGTGTCCATGCCTGTCTGTGTTTTCGATGTGCGTCATTAGAATGACACACAAGGCCCTGGAGAGCTAATCTACTGGTGGTGTAAGGGGGAATACTGATGAAGTCTGCAACAGTGGACTTGGTGTACCATCTGTTTGTTTTTATCAGACCTCCACCTGAAATTGTCCTTGCCTCAGGGGTTTGAAGCCAACCTCCACCCGCTCCTCATCATTGTGTAAGTCTGTAATTCGTAGACAGTAGTTTGTTGTGCTAGTTTCTTAAAAATTACTTTGTATAGTTGTCTCATATATATTGATGTTACCTGTTGCATCCACTAATTTACTGACATACTATACATTCAGAGGATAAACATCTGTAACAACAAATATTGTCCACAGTTTCTGATATCTACCATTACCGAAGCTCCAAACCAGTTCTTCCTGTTTACCTTGCGCTGCAGGAACGGAGTTCCAGGCAGTCAGTCAGTGACTGAGGAGTTTGCCCTGGGCTGGCCTGAAGTCCTGCTTAGCACTCATGACGTGGCCTTAGCTTGGGTGGATGGCAGGAGTGGTGATGGACGGGGACAGAAGGACCCACGCAAGCTTGGCTCACTGAGAGTCAAAGATCATCTTGGAGTTGTAGAGTTAGTGTCTTGTCATGTAATACAGTCAATGAATTGTACGATCAGTATCTTTTCATTGATTTACTCTTTTTCTATTTCCATCGTAGGTGGTTGATGCAACTCCCCTACATTGATGATCGACGTATGGCCCTTTATGGCAAGGTTACTATCTGGAATTGACGATTCTGATAATCAAGGACCCAAAGTACAAAATATAAAGTTATCTCAGCCTCTCTCATGTCTCTGTCTCTAGGCTTTTGGTGGTTATGTAACCCTCAAGATGCTAGCTGCAACTGATAAGTTATTTCGATGTGCAGCGGCTGCAGCTCCTATAACAGACTTCAAACTGTACAGTGAGTCTGGACTTTGCCTTGATCCTACCATGTTTTACAAGTGAATCTAAAACTGACTTATACATATTATACACTTCTGAAAAATGTCATCAATTTCCCATGTTTTAGGTGCTGCCTTCTCAGAAAGGTATCTGGGACTCCCTGTAAAGGATGAGCACAGTTATTTAGTGAGTATCTTTCACATCATCAATGCTCTTATTTTTATTAATAAACAATTGTTTTGAATGCATGCTATAATATACAAAATATTATTTGAAAGACTTGTATATAGTCTGTGTATTTCAATGTAACCCGTGTATATATTTTGTTTAAATATTCTTTCTTTCATTTTTCCAGATGGCGTCTGTGCTGGAGGAGGTCACCAAGCTGAAGGAGGAGAACTTTCTCATACTGCATGGAACTGCCGATGGTAAGTATCAAAGATAGTTTGAAAAAAAAGGAAATTTTTCATGTACATGTCATCTATGTGCATGTGTTTGTTTGGGATTTCAAAGCCAGGGTACACTTCCAGCATAGTGCTGAGCTCCTGAACCGTTTGGTGAAGGTAGAGGCCAACTACTCCTTGCAGCTGTACCCAGATGGGGGCCACACTCTTTGGGAGCAAGGTAGCATCCAGCACTTCCAGCGGACCCTGGTGCACTACCTCCAAACATGTCTTAGGCATACCCTCCTGCAAGCACCTGTGGAGGAACCAGAGGATGAGGACTGAGGAAGAAGTTCCTGTTTCTCTGGAGATGGACTTGGGAGAAATACTGTTTTATGCATTGCCTTGGGCCTGACCTACAACAAACAAGAGCACAGGAGTGTGGACCAATCACAATGGATAACAGCTTTCGGATGTCTCAACGATTTTGGGAATATAGCCTCTCCAACTTGTTTGTAAAAGATTGACCTTGTCCCTTGACTGTACTGGTCACTAAGTCAGTATCTGGGATAGGTAACTTGCTACTGACCTGACTTACAGTTTACAAGTAATGAAACATGCATGTCACTACAATGGCTGCATGACGTGGAGTGGTTTACAATGCATTCCACCTGTTTTGTTTCCTTGCAGATTTACCCAACAACTGATCACTGATAACATGCTGGTTCATTGTATTCAATTAAACAAATAGTACCATGTTCTTTCTGAAATGTTTCCAAACTGTCCATTTAGTTTCATGCATCTTGAATGATTTGATGGTAACAATTACTGTATGTGTCTTTGGTAAGTCTCTACGGATGCAATTCAACACGATTGCCAAACTCCTCATTAAAACGAAAGCACATTTTCCTCAAATCCCTTGGATGATTTGTGTTTTGTTTTCGTAATTTGTTTACTTGAAATATTTTGGATACAGTTTAGTTGTTGTTGTGTTACCTGTGCTTTTCAAATGCAAACATTTTATTGAACTGTTTCATGACAGTGTGTTGCAAACCTACAAACATATTCCAGAATGCCCTACAGAATGTACGTTGTAACTCCTGTAGCTAAGTGTCAATCAACACCATGGATCTTTCTTGGTGAATGCATGTACTCTGTTAGAAACGGAATGCCATTGAAATTAAACTGTTCATTTTTTTGTGTGTCACCAGTCCTTTACAATAAAGAAGCAAATCCATGTTTTACAGCAAGAGGTATTCTTTTTCAGTTTCGAGCCATGGCATTGTAATCTTGTTGTATTTAGCCAAAAATGAATAGCTTTATTCGTATCTATATTCTAACTTGACTCGCTATCAGCCCAAAGAGTAAAGCACAAGAGGCGAAGCTCCATAGAACGTTCCATTGCAACACCTGAAACCTGCAGCAGTCCTACATATCCGCCATTTTGGACTGTGAATCCAGTATAACGTCACTTCAACAAAGTGCAGATTGCCGCATCATCGTACAAAATAATCAATATTAAATCACCATGTATTTTATTTATGAATTAACATATGGCATATATTTAATGTATAAATTTGTGAAATAAAGTTACAATTAAATGTTGTGTCAAATATTCATTCGAATTATTTATTTGTTTATAAGATCACTTTTTTATCAAAGCCTAATGGTGGAAACCATTCATTCAAATTGTCATTGATTAAGCCTACTAAAATATTTACCCTCGAGCATTGGGCTACACGATTCCTCCGTTCATCAATTTAACATTAGTAAACTTTATGACAAACAAATTTCATTTTACATATTGCACAAATTATTGCAGAGGATGTCAGATAAATCCGAGTCCGATAAATTTATATCATATTGTTAATAATCATAATAATTATTTTAAATATATTACATTCTGATTCTACTCTTTGACTTAAATTCACAGTGCAAAATGGCGGCAGCGCTTCCTGTGCGCTGTTTAGTGGCGGTTGTCAAAAACACACCAGAGCTTCGCCTCTTGAACGTGTATGGAGTGTCTGATCAGGCAACCAGTCAGTAGACTCTGTTAAGTAGGTCCACAAAGTTGTGAACTAACAAATAATCACGATTCAGACGCAGTTTGATGATTTCACTTCTCACTTATCTTGAAACATCACTGACGACTACAGTGGAGAAACTCATGC
This sequence comes from Plecoglossus altivelis, assembly GCA_036571765.1. Lineage (NCBI taxonomy): Eukaryota > Metazoa > Chordata > Actinopteri > Osmeriformes > Plecoglossidae > Plecoglossus > Plecoglossus altivelis. The sequence continues at coordinate 13,193,924 of BROE01000021.1, read as the reverse complement.
AGAAACACAATTACGTTTTTCTATCGTGAGATGTATATTTGTAACAGTATACTGAAACACAAACGATCCAAATCAAAATACTTTTAATTTCTGTCAAAACAAGGAAGGTGTCCAATAAGGCACTTATTTAGCTAAATGTGGCTGTCCATAGTGCAGGTCCTGAGGTAGTGCCGCAAAGTGCAGTAAGTTGTTCTAGCCAGTTTGAAATCGTGAACGCAAACAAGTAGAGCTCAGAACAAGGCAGTGCCAAGGCATTACAACAAGGCATTATTGTGAAAACAATAATGTTTACTTGTCTATCGTCATAATTTCTCAGTTGGCACACCTTGCCTGGTCGCATCGGACAAGGTCGCTTTACTCCAGTATCACCCCAGGCAATGGAGTTGCGTCTCAAACCTATCTAATGACTTTATGTGCACTCCACCTGCATTAGCCAATCATTTCTTCTAATTGTAAAACTGAAGTCTCAGCTACCAAATGAAATTGCATACTATATACACGTCACTGTTCTTAGTCCAATCAAGAGCATGCGTATTTGTGGGCCTGAATCCCTGTTCAACCTTCAGCTTCTTTACTGTCTGGAGGGGCACCTTCAACCAGCTCCGCGGTGCACCGGTAGCGGCTTAGTTATCAAGGAACAGTAGAAAGACCACTTTCTTATAGGCAAAATGTCCTTCCTTACAATCAGCAGGTTAGCGCCTAGACTCCTTAATTCAAAGGTAAGCATAAACAAGTCCCCCATGACATGTCAGTGTGAACATTAGCTTGCTAACCGGTCTTTTGCTAGTATGTTACTCTTTGCTAGCATTGATAGTGCAGTTTACGTACAATTAGTTGCTAGTAGCTAGCTCCTGTTAGCCAGCAAAGTATTACGTTAGTAGTATTGCATCTTATTCTGGCATAAACACACTCACTGGCTAGATAATCAAAATAACTCATTTTCTACCCCCCAATGTATTTTTAAAGCATTTTAACAACTGTCACGTCACTTATTTTGCCAGTACGACTAACGTTAATGCTATAGTACAGAAGCTAGCAAGCTAACAATTGACAGTTCTCACAGTTAGCCAGGTAGGTATCTAGTGCTGTACGCTTAATGCCAATTAGTTGACAGCTAGCAAGTGGTGTATCCCTACCACCTGTCTGACTGAAATACTTGGCGAATGAAAAATAGTTTGAGGGGTTTGGAAGAAACCAGTGGTGAGAATTAGGTGAATATTGATATTGGTAGGTATTTGGTCCAAATAATTGTGAAACACCCATTGCGCTGCAATCTCAAGCAATGAATAACGACTTTCTGACATTGTAATCATGTCTAACATGAGCTAGTTCAACTGAAGAGGTTTCATTGACATGTAGCTTACTCCATCTTAAGAGCAGAATCTAAAAGAATGGGTGAACTTTATCCCACTGACCCTACATTGGCTCTCTACATTGGTTTCTTACCAGTCAGACTGACACCTTGTCTGGGTCCTTGGAAATGTTCTACCTGTCAAATGGAGCCCTTGCCTCGGCCAATTGCTTGTCTTTCTCTTTTTAGTGGTTGTCCATTATTAGTCTAAACTTTGTAATATGGACCTTAGCCAGTATATAGGGTTATCATTTAATAATACATTTGGGATATAGGCCTACTATGTAAATAGTGTCCTAGTTGTGGGAAATACACATTTTAAATGATATAGGATCAATTCCTGCATGTATATCTCTGGCTACAAGAATAAGCACAAATGTGTTGATTTATTATTATTATTATTATTATTATTGTGTTCAGTTAGCCCAGTATTGAGCTGTCTTTTAAAGGTCAGGATGTCCCATCCATCAAGACTGACTCAACTTTGATTTGAACAATTGATTTGCTTTCATGATCATGTAAGCTATCTGAAATCTTTGTAAAGACAAGGGGCAGTTTTGTTGTGCCATTGAAGTGGCTGCAGAACAAACTTAGGCTACTTGAGGCCTTTAGTTTAACCTTAAAGGAAGTGGAGACAGACTGCAACATTAATATTTGCACTTGAGCAACTGGTTGTTGCATAATTTGCCATTTCAGATCAGCTGTTTTCTTTTTCTTATCTTTTTTAACTGCTACAAGTTTATGGTTTAACCACACGCACCATCAATGGAGTCACCACCCAGTGTGAGCACATTCAGATGTTCATTTGACCCTGTGACTCCTCCCATTCCTATTGACCTCTGGGACAATCTATCTGGAGGTTCAATCCTCCTGCTACGAGATCATTGGCCCCTAGTCAAGCACTTTTATAACTCCATATCCAATGACCTAGTTGATTGCAGTCAATCTGGTTTGCTTTTTTATGCATTTGGCTGTAGTTTATGTGTTGTCATGAAGTTAGTGTATTTAAGGCTGGATTTCTTTGGAATGCACTCAACTGATCGGTTGGGCAAAATCTAGGAGTTAATAGCCATTATTTGTTAATAGAGAAAGTGGGTGAGGCAACAGTAGATTCTATCTTCACATTCATTTGCTGAATAATTCTGACGAGCAAACTCCTATTCATCATAGTGGATGATCTAGTCTGGCCTCTGTTACAACATCACAAATATTCCTAATGCTTTACTTCTAAAGACAGCTTGGTGTGACGGAAGGCTTTGTAGACTTCTTTGTCATTACGGACGAGTAGACAAACTTTTCACTGTGCTCAGTCTGGATGCTGTCTCAATGCCTGATATAGTTAGATCTTTTAATGTGTTCTCACTAAATGAGCCTTTGGGATTGAATAACTATATAATTTAGGATCTGAGAGCCTAATTAGACAATTAGTCATATGGTATAATGGGTTCAATGTTTAATTAACCAAATCTAATAGGGCTATGGACCTAGCCTATGTTCATATCATACGATTACAGAAGTTATTCATTGCAGTAACATAATGGTACAGAAAGATTAAAGGGGAAAAAACGGTACCTTTTTGTACTGTAAGAATACGCACCCCTATACTGACTAGTGTTTGTTTTTCTTTAGAATGCCACTTCTGTCCTGGTGGCTGCCAGACATGTCAGTGCATCAACAGTAAGTAGCTGCAGGACTCAAGGTCACTGCACGTGGAGGATAATATCAACAATCTTGTGTATTCAAAGACCTGTCTGTGTTCCACGTACTACGTTTAAGAGTGGATTGACGGTTATAATGTCTGTCTTACTGCAGAATCTGAAGGATGTCCTTTCAGACCTTATTCCCAAAGAACAAAGCAGGATTAAGAGCTTCAAACAACAGTATGGGAAAACCAATATTGGACAAATCACTGTGGACATGGTAAGTAGCCATAATATTAATTCAGTTACACAGAATATGAACATTGACACAATATGGACTTAATAAGAACGTTAGTGAATATGGACTTTTTGTCTAAAGATAGTTATCATTTACGATTTTAGAGTTTAAATGATAAATTATGATTTACTTCACCTAATGATCAACGTGATTGATAATGAGGATAGAATGTAGGACATCAATCAGTCATACAAGCAGTCATAAAATACTGTTTGGTGCCAGGAAAGCACATTTTGCTGAGTCACTCTTTTCTCACACGGACACAAGTTTCAGGTCACCTTGTGTTTGTGCCTTTTCCATTTGCAGGTCTATGGTGGAATGAGGGGCATGAAGGGGCTGGTGTACGAGACGTCAGTGCTAGATGCTGATGAGGTGGGTAGGAAGCTCATTAGATTTGTTGGCAAATCGTTGCTGTTGCAGATGGGCCATACAGGCATTTTCTGTATTGTATGAATGGATGGCAGAAGTTGACTACTAGCACAATTCATTTCATCTATAGCTTCTCCAGTGATCACAGTGAAAAAAAGTTATTCATCATGCTTTAGCTCAGCTGCAGTCGTGGTGACAAACCTTACTTTGTCATAAGAACATGACTCCACCCAAAGCCCTGAGAAGTATGTATTTACTTTGACCTCCCCACCTTTGCCCCATTCCACCTTTTTGTATCGGTCCATAGGGCATCCGTTTCCGGGGCTACAGCATTCCGGAGTGTCAGCAGCTGTTGCCAAAGGCTCCAGGAGGTCAGGAGCCTCTGCCTGAAGGCTTGTTCTGGCTGCTGATCACAGGGCAGGTGCCCACAGAGGAACAGGTGAGAGGACTTTGGTGCCACTGGAGCCTGGGGATACTGAGGACTGAGCTTATTTTCAGTATTGCCACCTCACTCTTACCTTCCTGTCCATACCAGGTGAACTGGCTGTCATCAGAGTGGGCAAAGCGTGCAGCTCTGCCCTCCCATGTTGTCACCATGCTGGACAACTTCCCCACCAATCTACACCCCATGTCTCAGTTCAGCGCTGCCATCACGGCTCTGAACAGCGAGAGCACCTTTGCCCGGGCTTACGCTGAAGGTGTCAACAAGGCCAAGTATTGGGAGGTGAGACCTGGAAACAATACCACAGGGACTGCTTTAGCAGAGATTTGAATGAACTTCGAGAATGTTCATTTGTAGGCATGAGGAATCTCCACACAAGTTAAACCTTAGTTGGTGCCATTGAGTCTAATTGGACAAAACATATCCAGTTCATTCAACCATCTTGTCTGTGTTTCAGTTTGCCTATGAGGACTCCATGGACTTGATTGCCAAGTTGCCATGCGTTGCTGCTAAGATCTACCGTAACCTGTACCGTGAGGGAAGTAGCATTGGAGCCATCGACTCCAGCCTGGACTGGTCCCACAACTTTACTAACATGCTGGGATACAGTGATGCCCAGTTCACTGAGCTCATGAGACTGTACCTCACCATCCACAGGTAAAACTACTGCTGTCATTTTGGAAGCTGTTTGTGTTGTGAACAACAAGGGAGTTTACATCAATGCACTTTGAAGACCTCACTGAAACATACTTAAGTGAATGTTGGTGGAGTCATTGAGAGAGATAAAGAGTGTATATATGTAAACCACAGAGATTCCTCACAGTTTGGTCTGTCTTTCCTCTGTCACCCCTGGACAGTCACCATAGCAGTTTAGTATCCACTTGACTCTCCTCTGCCCTCTTGTGTCCGTATGTGGCACATGGCAGAACATGGCATAAAAACGGTGTCCTTGAATAATCTTGTGTTCCTAGCTATCAGGAGTTTTAAAATGAACACGTCTAATGTAAGTCATTTAATGTCTTCTGCCTTTACCTGTAACAGTGACCATGAGGGCGGTAACGTCAGCGCCCACACCAGTCACCTTGTGGGCAGTGCCCTGTCCGACCCCTACCTGTCCTTCAGTGCAGCTATGAATGGATTGGCTGGACCTCTGCATGGTTTGGCCAACCAGGTGGGAGCCTGACTGAAAATGTTGTTTGGCCCATATTACAGCAGGAATATCAACACTGACTAAGTATTTCATTTCAAGGGAATAAGACATGATATCTGACTCATTGTGCTTCCCCTGCGCCCTACAGGAGGTGTTGGTGTGGCTGACAGCCCTTCAGAAGGAGCTGGGTGGGGCGGTGTCGGATGAGAAGATGAGGGATTACATCTGGAACACGCTCAAGTCTGGAAGGGTAGGAGTAGCATGCTGAGTCCCACCTATCTTCAAGACGTTTGACTTGGTCATCAGAATCTCCTAGCCTGACAGTCACATGACACTGTCTTTTAAGCTCTCATACTGATAGCTATAGCAGACAGTAGCCTACTGCTAGAATCTTGGCAATGGCTGTGGTGTCATGTGAGTTTTGTTATCTTGACTTTGTAGGTGGTGCCAGGTTATGGCCATGCCGTCCTTAGGAAGACTGACCCAAGGTACACCTGTCAGCAGGAGTTTGCTCTCAAGCACTTGCCCACTGACCCCATGTTCAAGATGGTGGCCCAACTGTACAAGATCGTACCCAATGTTCTACTGGAGCAGGGTAAAGCCAAGAATCCCTGGCCTAATGTAGATGCCCATAGTGGAGTGCTTCTGCAGGTAAGAAACCCATGTTGTGAATTTCCCATGACCTTTTGTTACATTGTGACATCATTCGTGTCAACCGAATGTTTTTTAATTTGTTCTCTCTCTTCTCTCTCCATCCCGGCCATCTGCCCTGTCCTGCTTGTGTAGTACTATGGCATGACAGAGATGAACTACTACACTGTGCTGTTTGGAGTGTCCAGAGCCCTGGGCGTGCTGGCACAGCTGGTCTGGAGCAGGGCATTGGGCTTCCCCCTGGAGCGCCCCAAGTCCATGAGCACAGACGGACTTATGACCCTGGTGGGAGCCAAGTCAGGCTGAACAACACGAGGAGTCGGAAGAAGAAACCAGAGGAAGAAATATATATGTATCTTGCCCTCCCCATCCAATGGAAAAGGGATTCAAAGACAGTACATTTTTCAAATCTATCTAAAAAGGGACTTTAATTTGAACTATTTCTTTGTGACAGAGTATATACATTAGCAATACAAATTCACCAAATTCATCATGGCTGCACATTTTGAAGATGTCAAAATGAACGAACAGGCTTTATCACCCCTAAAGCGAAAAACAATGAGCAGGTAATGTCAGCAAGGAACTTATCAAATAAACTTGACCTTTGTTGCTTTTGCTAGCTCATCATTTGGAAAGTAAAAAAACACAAAAAACAAACATTTCTTTGTTTGAAATGTACCATCATTTTTCTATGCAATATCCCTTGACCCTAATCTGCCAGTAGACTCCACTCCCATTATGAACACTCCAGTTTAGGAAACGCTTGTAATATGAAGCTGTTTAAATGAACATTGTAATCAGTCAAAAGAAAACTGCCCCTTTAAATCTTTTTTTGTTTCACATTTCTCTGACTTTGAATTCTCCTGTTTAGCTGATGGTACTCTATGATCAAAATAACTTTCTATTAAAAGAATCTTGGTTGTCTATCACTTAAAATAACATACCGTAGTATTGTATGTGAGATGTGTGGGCAAGATTTGACTGATTGCTGAGATCTGTGGTATTCTGCTTGCAGTTAGTTTCTGAGAGCAAAGCTAGAATCTGACTGGGCTTTTTTTGGGGGGGGGATTGGCTTGGATTGTGTTTGCTTGTTATTCCCCAGATTTCAGCTCTGTTATGATCTATTAATACCCTAAATGAGCACTTGCTAGTCTGGATATCCTCATTATTAGCAGTTAGTAGCAAGGTCCCTGTTATATTTAGTTTCCCTTTAATGGAGGGGTGTTGATTAACCTTGTCATATATTCTTGTGTGTGGGTCAGTCATTTGTGGTTTTATTTATGCTTTATGTACATAGGATATCATTATGTATAACCTGAATGTATGAGCGGTACACAGCCATAATGCTTCAAAACAACAGTTAGAATTAACATTCGTCTCATAAAGCCTCACGTAACATGAGTCATCGTTTTTTGGGGGGAAAAACATTTTAAAAATGATTTGAAAGAACATGTAAATAATGTAATTTCCTAGAGCGTTTGCATTGGCAGGTGTTTGCAGTGAACGTGTCCAGCTTGCTCTCAGGCCATAGAAGCAGGGTTTGTCTGAGGAGCGTTAACCCTTCAAGGTTTCTGAACACTCCATTTTGTTCCAACTGTGGAACTGGAGACCGTCATGTTTGCCAGACTTTGGTTTCTTTAATCTGTCTTTTAAGTCCATGTCTTGTTTTTGTCTCTTCCTCTTCTCTGTTTTTCACATTTGTTTTAATTGTCCCCACTGAATGTTCTATTTGTTTTTGTTTTGTGTTTCTAGTTATTTTGATCATAGAGGTAATGCTGTTATGTGGATTGGGTAGAATTCAGTCCAGTTGGATTCATCTGAGAAGCTTGTGGGGCTCAAGGGGTCAGATAGGGGGAAGGTGCTTAGAAGAGGACAAATGGGAACTTAAACTATTAAAGTTTTTAAAAACAATTGGTGTGCTGTGTGCAAGTTCTATTGGTTCATAGAGTAAATAACTTGGGATTATTATTGTATTATCTGTACTTCTTTATTGTCATGTGTGTGTGGTAATAATATCTTAATAATCCCACATTTGCATGCAATACACACAAAACCTCCACTCAGTTTGTCATCTCTTTTTGGAGAACTGCAATCATGACATTTCTTGGAATAATGTCACACTCAACCACTGATAAATATTTTGCTTTTCTGAGAATGCTATATACTATCTTGACAGTTTCAGCAAATATGGTCAGGTGGCATAATGACAGGAAGATAACACCAGTGGTGAAATAGTTTGAATCGATATATATCCATCTTATGAGTCATCCTTTTTAAGAACCCATATTTCTCTAAGATTTTTTGTCAAAAAAAGGTTTTTATGAATCCTCCATTTTATGACTGAAAATACAACCTGGTAAAATGTTGAGCACACTCATGCTATGAGCACGATTTGCAATGGAAAATCAAGCAGTCCAAGGGCCCACCTCTCATCTGTGCTGGTATTAATAGCTGCCCCAGATACCATAACCCTGCTCTTGTTTCTTGTGCTTGTACTGCCCTTTGGAAGTGCTGCTTCACATGCTGCAGGTCACTGGTACATGGTGAGCCTTGTCACCCAGCATGTATAGTAGCACAATGACAAAGGACACCAAGCTTTATATTAGCAAGCTCCTGCTGTCAAGGTATTCCAAAAGAATAAAAAAAAGTACATTATGGGAGAGGTACTTTGGATTCGGGTACCTCAGAAACAGAACCTTAAGCTTCAGGTACCCTTTTAAGTGTGTGCAACTTGCCCCATGATATGAAAACATACATCTTACAGTATATTGAGTTACTATAACTAGTGATAGAGACATGAACAGGTGAATTTCAGACACATATGGATTTAATACAATAGGATTGGTTGAACACAATGTGCATTCCAATGGATACAGAAAAAGCGATATGAGAAGCACTGATCGTGTGAAATGATGACATTTTGTAATCGTAAATCATATCTAATAAAGCTTTCACTTGCACATTTCAAATAAACTACTCTCATTTGTGACGAACCCTTACAGAAGAAAATACTCTGCATGCCAAACTCATATATTTAATGGATAAACTATGTCGCATCCATCTGTAACTATATAGCAATACATAGCATCCTCACTTGCAGCTATATAAGCTTTTAAAATTTAACATTAAGTCATGAGTCAAGACTGTCAACTTATAGAGGGTAAATTTGGAAATGGGCATTTTCTTACTACATCAGTACCTTAGGCACAAAGGGACTTTGCATTTTCTTTGCTCATTTGACCAACACATCCTTAAATGATAGCTGTTTTCTACTCTGAGCTGTTATTATTGATTGTATAGTCGTATTTCACTGAATAAAGCAAATTTGCTTTTTTATATATTGGGCCAGTATATCAATTAATATATTTCAATAATAAAGCGACAATAAAAAGAGGTTGTGATTATTTAAAATGAATCTGCTTTGAATCTAAACGATTGCTTACAGTTTCTTACATTGACACCCTGAACCTGTAGGTCATCAACGCTGTAAAGGGATGTTTTCACTAAATAAAATAATGTGCCTGGTTCAGCCCTTTGTGTAATATTAACACATTTTAAATGATGTCAATGAACATTCCCAAACAAATGTAGGCACACCCAGTATAATGCAAAAAAAGAGATACTAACTTCCTGGTCGACTCCATACTTACCTACAATCAAGTATCTTGATCATAAATAAACCAGTAAAATATATAAGATTCATTTGACCTTGTAGGGCAATACCTTAGTCTTGGGATTAACTTCCAAAACTACTACTTTCACAGCATGACATTATATTAAAGCACTATCATTATGTCTATATATACACTTCAAGTCAAATATGAATCAAAACTTTTAAGGAAAAAGAATGTACTTAAATAGCATTATTCTGCACAGAGCAAGGGGGAAGAAACCATCTACTTTATTATACCACAATTAAATTCAATAACTTATAATAAAAGCACTTTGTTAAAGCCATGCTGTGAAAAAATATATGTATGAAACTATTTCAATTGTGAAATCAAAAATTGAACTACCTGTGGGCAAATAAAATCCAGATTACATTAAATGTTCTTTCCTGACACGAATAGCAAGGGGCAATTTTGATGTTAACTGTAGACATTTTGGACAATAAGAATTCAGCCACTTTTCAGTATACTAAAGGACAGCCAGAGTTGTTTTTTTCCTCTCTCCCTTGCTCGCTCTCTCTCTCTCTCTCTCTCACTCACTCTCTCTCTCTCTCACACACACACACACGCACGCACGCACGCACACACACCAATTTCAGATCACAGTGTGCCACATAACAGAAAATATTCTGTCAATAAAGTCTGTGATTGTTCTATCCTTTGTCACAACATCGCCAAGCACATGTGTAATCAAAAAGTCCATTCAGTCCATTTCATGTTGTGGCAATTTATGGATTTTTCTGTTTTGTTTACATGGACAAAGCTTTTGACTATTGTGCAAGTAACAATGCAAAGGGACTTATCCCATGTGAGGAGGTAGATAGCAGCTGTAAATAAGATTAACTACTTTTTTGTGTGAAATAGACTGATGCCCACCAAGGTTGGTCCTAAGTCTTAATGTATGGAAGCTCTTGAAGAAGCTGAGTGGGGACTTGTGGTAGCGGTGTCAAGGGGGACTTCCCAGTGGAATAGGGGAATAAGTAAGGCAGGCAGAGGCACACAGCAGGGGTTGGACCTCACGTCTGGTGGACCTCATGGAACATCAGCTCCCTCGGGATGCGAGTCTCTGGGCCATACATCTTGCAGGCTCGCCGCTCAAAGGCGGCAACGTTCTGTTTCACCACCTCATCGAAAAACACGGTTGCTAACTGGGAGTGTAGCAAGGAGCGAAACTCAAATGAGATCTGTGGAAGAAGAAAACATGTCAAATGTGACAACATGACCTCTAAACATATGGCCAGGGATAAATAAACCCCATGAGTTTCGTCAACAACATGCAAATAGTACTGTATACTCACTGAGAAGTCTACAGTGCAGGTCCGAGGGTAGCCAGGAATTCCAGGACTGAAGCGCCAAATTGTCTCCAAATGGTTGAAAAGCTTTCCATCTGTGCAGACCGCCTGACAACACAGCAAAAAAACACACAAAGAAAACAGACATTTTTGTATTACTTAACAAACCAAAAAGATGACAGCATATTCCAAGACAGGGTACCATGCATGAGGACTTACTTTAACTAGGTGGGGACGAACATTGGTGATCATGGATGTGTAACGCTCCACAACAGGTGGGAAGCCAACCTCCAGGTGAGCTTTGGAGTGGCCTGCCCTTTTCATGATGGTCTGGGACTTCTTACACCAGGGGACAAAGTGCTTGTAGTCATCCACATTGGCCACCACCTCATACATCTCCAGCATGGAGAACCTATAACGCAGAAAACTTGTTGAGGGAAAAAAAAACAACTGTCCAATAACTTAATCTTAACCATCTCGTGAATATAATCACCCAATTATCCTGCGCTCTGAGTACTCTTTCCGCTTGTTGGTGAAGCTGATGAAGCTTCTTGTGTGGGGAACTGACGCCATCGTGTCCCAGTCTTGGAAGCAGAGTGCTCGGGGAGTCCTGGTCATTAGAATGCCACATGACGACAGGTGCCTGACAGTCAGAGGAAGAGTAAAATATGTTCTGGATCAATTTTTCACATAAAGCTCCCACAGCATTCCAGTATCTCTGTCGCTTCAGTCAGGATAGAAAGAAAATACTGACATGAGGGCAAATGTCTATGTTAGGGGCATGCTGGTCTTTTCTGAGTTAGAGATACCACATGAATGGATGTAGGTAATGTGATACCCACTCAGGCTTTTGTTTGCGTCACTCAGATGTGTGTTTTAAAAGTTGGCCTTTGAAGCCTGCAATGCTATACTGTTTTACAAAAAGTGTCGTCAAAATAGCTTCTAGCTCACGTTTAGCTTGTCCATAGAACCTGCAAACTGCTACAAACTGCAATATACTGAACACAAGGTTATTATAATATTGTTCGAATGAGCCTCCTGAATTACGCAAATGTTTTCCACTGTAAACCAGCCCAGACCTGACACGTTAACCATGGGACTGGCATACGCGCAGCGCCTTTGTGAATGGTTTTGCAGGGTTGGTTTTACCTGATGTTTTGTTTCATTCGTTCTCTTGATCCTGCGGTGCGACATGTCCTGCCCGAGCCCACAGTGGCAATCTCTAGAAATTCGCTGAATGTTCGGACACCCATGGGCATTCGTCGGGCACTTGCCGAGGCTGCCATGGACCCCGTCCGGTAGTCAGTCTCAGTGAAAAAACACTGAGTTCCTGGTGGGCGCAGAAAGAAGAAACGCAAGCTAGCCTATGCTTTCTGGTGCCTATTAACGTACAACACTATAACCCTAATTAGAAGGTTTCTTCATTTGTTTATGTTGCTGTCGATTTTGCCAAGGGGCGTCGTAGATAGACCAAGAAGGTTATGTGGACCTAGACACGACCCCAAAAGCCGCGTTTTTCTTCCATAGAAACGTTCATGAAATCGTGGTTTAGTTCCAGTAGCATTATCAGTGACATAAGGTTACTAAGAATACCAAGAATGTAGTCTTCAGTTTCTGAAACGCAAGGACTCGCCTTTTAAATTACGACCTTCTCGGCTACTGCTAAAATAATACCGGTGTTGGGGGACATACTGTTCTTCATTTCTTCTTTGCTACAGTGAAATATATTAGGATAGGCCTATCACTGTTTAAACAGTTGCTGCCACCAGCAGTACTGGAGGAGTGCAATAGCTACCGGTGTTCATTAGCTAAAAAGTCAATAACAAAACAAAGCTAGCTGATTTTTTCATAGATTTTATAATTATGTGTCACATAAATTATATATGCCACTTGTACTGCGTTGACGAAATAAACAAAAGTCTATATTCTAAAAAGACTACGACTTCCTGCTGTTTCTGAAGGTACCATAGAGTGGCGCAATTCGAAAGAGAAGATGCCGCCACGCCTGTAGGCGGATACCAGCCAAGTCGCAGGAACAAACATCTGTCATTGATTGGATACGGACAAAAACAACAACACACTGACTTTCAATCCGCATCCTAAAATAGCTATGGGGTTGGTTTAAAGAGAACAACCTAGCGTACCGCAATAACTCGCAGTTTTATCCTAATGAGGGAGCTCCGTCCTGGCTGAGTTTGGGAGATGGGAGTACTTAACATTGCAGACCAGGTGGGTAACGTTAGCACGAGCTAGCTAGCTAGGTAGCCTATCATATCTTTGGATGGATAGATAGCTAGCATGCGAAGGGTTCAGACTATGTATAGAACAGATAACGATCGATCTATATATCTGTGTTCCAACATGGATAGATCCGTACAAAATGTATCATTGCGGCCTTTTTTGCGATCTTCCTCTGGCGTTGCCAAGCGACTCGTGACGCTTTGGGAACGCCTTGCGGACAGAGGGGCCCACCTAGCGTAGCTAACCATGTACCCAGTAGCTCCAACCAGTTATAGCTGTCCAGTGTGCTTTCGCCTGACCAGTCATGTCTCCGACTGAATGTTAATTCGCTACTGTACAAAGAATTCCATAGCCCTTTGTAATACTAGACTCACCATTGTAATGTGTTAAAAAGCTTTACAATACATATTCAAACTGATGTCTGGGCCCACAGCATAGTCGTAGCTTGATGATAGCTACAGTTAGGCTAGCTATTTGACTGAGTAGCTTGCCAAGAAAGCGAGTGGAAAAGCTATCAACTCAGCGAGAAACAAATATAATACATTATTTGATTAAACAAGGCAAATTCTAGAATGTGTTGTGTGTCTAACAAGCTAAGCGTGCCGACCATATTAGCTAGTAAATGATAGTGGGTAGGCTAACTCGCGTTAATGTAAGTGAGAGGCCTACCTAATTAGATACCTAGCAGGCTACGCAAATAGCTCGTCTGCATTCAGCATGTGCAATGCATGACACCTACATTTACATTTTATTTTTTAGCCTCCTCTGGTACAGGCTATCTTCAATAGGAATGCGGATGAAGTTCAGTCCCTATTGCACAAAAAAGAGGATGTCAATGCACTGGTAGGTACAATTGACTATTTTTGAATAAGCCTTGACGTTGGGAAAGATGAGTGGAATTCATATTATAATAACCTATGCACTTCTTGTGTTCTATATGCTGGTATTAGTTAACGATGTTTTATTTGAATAGAACATATGGTATTTTGAGAAAATTACATACTGGAATACTATATTGAACTGAAGTTATTTAAGTGAAATGTGTTGTGCACATTTCACCTTTTTAAATTGTTGTTCTACAGGACCAAGAGCGGCGCACGCCGCTTCATGCTGCTGCCTGTATGGGTGATGTTCATATAATGGACGTCCTCATCGAATCAGGTAATGACAACTACGTACACTTCCTTTGATTTTTTTTGGTGGTAGAAAGCTTTATGGGCTTAGTCTACATACAATCAAAGTAGTATTTTCCCTCTGTGTTATCTTCATATCTGGACAATGAACACCGCAGATATGATATTCCTCCATTTTGTCTTCAGTCTTCTTTTGTATCCAGTATGATTAAACTGCTCTCTTCCTGAAAGGTGCCAGTGTCAACGCAAAGGACCATATCTGGTTAACTCCATTGCACAGGGCAGCTGCCTCCCGGAATGAAGTAAGAAAGTATTTGTTGTTTGACTAGATATGGTTAATTGATATGTCTCAAGTATTAGTAATTACTGCTTAGTATTGATGGGGGAAAAACTTGCAGTAGAAAATGAAAGTGCATGGCAATTGTCTTGAGTTTGTGTGATCCAAATTGATTAAATGTTGTCATTCCAGAGGGCCGTGGGGCTACTGCTGCGACGGGGAGCCGATGCAAATGCTCGAGACAAGTTCTGGCAGACACCTCTGCACGTGGCAGCTGCCAACAGGGCCACACGCTGTGCAGAAGCTCTCTTACCCCAGTTGAGCAACATGAACATGGCAGATCGCACTGGCAGAACTGCTCTGCATCATGCTGCCCAGAGCGGGTTCCAGGAGGTGAGTGAGGGGAAGACTGAAGGCAGGAAGACAGTTATGATGATGTGTGCTTAGTTTCAACAAAGAATAAAGACGTGTGTTAATCCATTGAGTGTTTGGTTGATGATGAAAAACATTTTGGGATGTAGCAAGTATGTCTGTTTTGCATTATTAGTCAATTTTACAATATTACAAATGTGTATGTTGTCAGATGGTGAAGTTGCTGCTGAATAAAGGGGCCAATCTGGGTGCCATTGATAAAAAGGAGAGGCAGCCTATCCACTGGGCAGCCTACTTAGGTAGGTGGATGCACAATTAATACTATACTGAACACGCTGACCACTCTAGACTCAACTTTATTTCCCTTTGCATTTAATTGTTCCTGATCTAATTTTACAGGACATCTGGAGGTGTTGAAACTGCTAGTGTCTCGTAGCGCAGACAAGAGTTGTAAGGATAAGCAAGGCTACAGTCCCCTTCATGCGGCTGCTGCCAGTGGTCACATAGACATCGTTAAGTACCTGCTGAGGCTTGGAGTAGAGGTGAGCAGCATTATTGTTTGTTGATTGAATTGACACACCTCAAAGAACGTGAAAAACTTCGGTCTGTTCTCTATCTCAAATGGCCTGGTGTTTCTTGACTAGATAAGTCAGAATTTACATTGTATTAGTGCATTTTGTCCTTTATACATCAAACACAACACTGAAAATACATTAATTTACGTGATATTATCCTTCTGTCTTTCTGCCTAACCATTCGGATGTGATTGAATTTTTTAGATCGATGAGCCAAACGGCTTTGGGAACACAGCGCTCCATGTGGCATGTTACACTGGTCAGGAGGCTGTAGCCAATGAGCTGGTGAACCATGGTGCCAATGTCAACCAGCCCAACAGAAGCGGTTATACCCCTCTGCACCTGGCGGCCGTGTCCACCAACGGGGCTCTCTGCCTGGAACTGCTGGTCAACAACGGCGCTGATGTCAACATGCAGGTCTGAACTCCTAACTCATATCATGGGGTCGTTGGAGGGGAGGATTGTTAACTTTGTTCTCATCCCAGCTCTTTAACCCTATTTTAATTAAGTTGAGAAGCATTTTCTTGTAGAATAAACAAACTTTTGCATATCCTCCTCCCTTGCAGAGCAGAGAGGGAAAGAGCCCTCTGCACATGGCCGCCATTCACGGACGCTTCACTCGCTCGCAGATTCTCATCCAAAACGGTAACCAAAGCAACATATGAGATGTGAACCTCATATCTTGGTACCTAGGTGGACTGACTGTCTCTGATGTTCTCTCAGGTGGGGAGATTGACTGTGTGGATAAGTATGGCAATACCCCCCTCCATGTTGCTGCTAAGTATGGCCATGAGCTGCTGATTAGCACTCTGATGACCAATGGGGCAGACACAGCCAGGTGAGGATCATTACAAAACCTGCTGACAGTGTTTTTGAAGGTTTTGCAGCATAAATAAATAAAGGGACAGTTCAAGTGTATGTAATATATTATGATGTTTCCAGGCGAGGCATCCACGGGATGTTCCCCCTGCACTTAGCTGTGCTCTACGGGTTTTCAGACTGTTGTCGCAAGTTGCTCTCCTCAGGTATACAGCTTACTGCAGTGCCTCTACCGTCAAGTTTTCCAGAACATTCTTTATGTACGATGGAACCTAATCAATCTTTTTGTGGTCTGGTTGCTGTTTAGGTCAGCTGTATAGTATTGTTTCATCCATGAGTAAGGAGCATGTCCTATCAGCTGGGTTTGACATAAACACGCCTGACAACTTTGGTCGCACCTGTCTGCATGCTGCTGCCTCTGGAGGGTAAGGTGTACACAGCCCTTAACTAGACTGGTCCTCTCATTGCTTCTGGCCAACATCCCTTTGAGGTTTCCAGCTTGCAAGTTCCAGTGCTGTTTTCATAATAGTGACCCTCTGTTCTCCCTTCCACAGAAATGTTGAATGTTTGAACTTGCTCTTAAGTAGTGGGACCGACTTGAATAAGAGGGACAACATGGGAAGGTGAGTTCTTACTTCCCTTAATGTCAAAGACTCGCTAGACACTCAGATGTTTGATATGATCCGATAACTGGGGACGGTGTTTAATGATGAAATGTGCTGCCATTGTCTCTCAGAACCCCGTTGCACTATGCGGCTGCCAATGGGAGGTACCAGTGCACTGTGACCCTGGTGAGCGCTGGCGCTGAGGTCAACGAGCCTGACCGGACAGGCTGCACCCCCCTGCACTATGCTGCTGCTTCCCAGGCTTTCAGCAGGTAGGAACTCTATCACTCACTCACTCACTCACTTGATAAATTGACTCCCAATTCATGTTTGAATGATGGTTGCATATTGTTCAACTGGACAGAGTGGACAGACATTTTTCTGGAAGCCATCAAAATGAAGAGGATGGGACAAAGGAGTCCTACTTGTGAGTTTGTCCCAGCAATGATTCTGCTGGCACACTTTACAACCCATCTATGTACATAGTACTTGATAATCTAACTCAACCTTTCTTACAGTTGTTTGGAGCATTTGCTGGACAATGGAGCAGACCCTTCCATGGTCAATTCTAAAGGGTACAGTGCTGTTCACTATGCAGCTTTCCATGGCAACAAGCAGAACCTGGAACTAGTGAGTTAAAATACAGTGTGCCATACACAGCTAAAGGCAATGTTTACTAAGCTACACTTAAACTAGCGGTTGTCACCCCCCCAGATATTTAACTTATACAATCTTGTCTTGCAGCTCCTGGAGATGTCCTTTAATGCACTAGGAGACATAGAGAGCAGTATTCCAGTGAGCCCACTGCATCTAGCTGTAAGTGCATTGCCCTCTAATCTCCTCTTTGAAGTTGTAATTCCTTTTTTTTCCCCACCCACTGAGTGTTCCTCCTCTCTCCTCCCGCAGGCTGACCGGGGCCACTGGCAGGCGCTGCGTGTTCTGACGGAGACTGCGGCCTACGTGGACGTGCAGGATGGAGCGGGCCGCTCTGTGCTCTACCTGGCGGCCCAGAGAGGCTACGTCCGCTGTGTCGAGGTCCTGCTGGTCCAGGGGGCCTCATGCCTCCTCAACGACAACAAACGCATGTGGACCCCTCTGCATGTCGCAGGTACTGGGAAAGGGCTTCCAGACTCATCTGCATGTAAAGCACCCTATTCTGTGTGTAACAATGTTATAGTAGAGCTGTCCGTCAGTCCTGTTACCTTACTGGTAATGGACCTTGGAATCCTATTACCTTACTGGTAATGGACCTTGGAATCTCTGACTTGTAAGACTGACCACAAAGCCAGCTATACCAAATGAAAAGCTAGCGTTTCACTGGCACAGGTGGTCAGTATTTATATGAGGAGGAGTGAGTTTAACCAATCCACATCTGTTACACTTGCTCAGTTGTAATGAAAGTCCCCAAAACATAGATGTTGATTTTTTGATTGGTTGTTTCCTACCAGCTGCCAACGGCCACGCAGACTGCCTGCTGATGATGATAGAAAATGGGGAGGAGGCTGATCTGACCAATGTCATGGACACACAGGGGCAGTGAGTGGCCCACCACAGTGTTTTACTGTTTACTGTCTACTGACTCATCTCTTCAAAGTAAAATCTTAACCCAAACAAACAAATGGCCAATTGTTGTGTTTTTCTGTCTGTCAGGACCCCTCTGATGCTGGCTGTGCTGGGAGGCCATGCTGACTGTGTCCAACTGCTGCTGGAGAAAGGAGCCTGGCCTGATGCCAGGGACAAGCGGGGCAGCACAGCCCTGCACAGAGGAGTGAGTCAGCCGCCACAGCAGCCTGTCTGACAGGCTCAGTTGGGGCCAGCATACCTGATAATGATCTCAGATGGGAGGAACTGCCCATATACATTTAGAAGCCATAATTCTTTTTTTGAAAGTGTTATTTTCATAGCCTTGCTTCAGAAAGTCTATTAACATCCCCTGTTACCTGCAGGCCGTGCTGGGTCGTGAAGACTGTGTGACAGCCCTGCTGGACCATAAGGCATCTGTGCTGTGTCGGGACGCCCAGGGCCGCACGCCACTGCATTACGCAGCATCCCACGGCTACACGGACATCCTCAGTGGTCTGCTGCAGGCCGCTCTGAACTCTGACCCCCTGGACTCTCTGCTGGACCACCATGAGTACACACCACTACACTGGGCTGCTTTCAGAGGTCAGAAGACTTTACCTTCACGAATGTGATCGAATGTGTCTCATTATTATTTTATGTATTAAAACATTTATATTGTGTCTCCTGTCAGGACATGAAGACTGTTTGGAAGTTTTACTTGAGCATAAATCCAGCACTCACAATGAGGGAAATTCTTTCACCCCACTGCACTGCGCTCTGTGAGTAGTTTGAATCTTTCCATCATCCCTACTTGAATGGTGCATGACCCAGCATTATGTACTTAATTCTAACAATTACCTTCCGTTGTAGTATGAATGGCCACAGTGGTGCTGCAGAGATGCTGTTAGAATCTGCTGGTGTTCACATGATCAACACCAGAGATTCTAAAGGAAGGTGGGTGTTGACCACTAAGGCTCATTGTCATTGGCACCATCCCCAGAATTGCTTTTATAACATGATCGTTTCATAATGCCAGTTTATGAGAATATGATCCTAAATATTCCAGTTTCCAAAAAAACATGGCAAAGCTCCTGAGTTGCATGATGGTGGGCTTCTCTCCTCGTACCTGCAGGACTCCGCTGCATGCTGCTGCATTTGCTGAGGATGTGGCGGGGCTACAGCTGGTTCTTCGCCACGGGGCAGAGATCAACGCCGTGGACCAAAACGGGCGCTCCGCTCTGATGGTTGCCTCTGACAAGGGACAGAGTGGCACTGTGGGTAAGAACTGGAGCCTTCTGTCCAGTAAAGCTCTGATGGCAGTCCTGGCTGTGTTAGTCAGGCAGTGATGTATGTGTTTGTGTTGTGTAGCGATCCTCTTGCACAGAGCCAAGGCTGACCTGACACTGCTGGATGACAACAGGAACACTGCCCTGCACCTGGCTTGCAGCAAGGTATGTACAGACATCTTGAGGAACTAGAAGATAGCATTTCTAGTAGCGACAATTAGAAGTTTCTGTTCATGGATTGTTGATGGATTTGTAATTGTGGAGTATTGCTGTGTCAGGCTCATGAGATGTGTGCCTTGCTCATCCTGGGGGAGATCCACAACCCCACTCTCATCAACGCCACCAACAGTGCACTGCAAATGTGAGTTTGTTGAACAATCTCTTCTATTCATGGACCATAACAGTGTTGATGTTGGACTTCCCCTGGTGGAGGAAGAGGAGGATGATGATGATGATGATGATGATGATGACGGAAGTAGTTGCAGGCTCCTGTGAGCTGGTTGTTGTGCTGCTCATGACTGTGTCTCTGTGTGCTGCTTCAGGCCCCTTCACCTAGCAGCGCGTAACGGCCTGGCCACAGTGGTGCAGGCTTTGCTGAGCCGAGGAGCCACAGTGCTGGCTGTGGATGAGGAGGGTGAGGCAGAATTCCACCCACGCATGGCCAAGATTGTTCTGTAGTCTTCATAGTTCAATAAAGTCTGTCAATGTCTTATTGTGTGCTTGTTTGTCCCCCAGGACACACCCCAGCCCTGGCTTGTGCCCCCAACAAAGATGTGGCTGACTGCCTGGCTCTCATCCTCTCCACCATGAAGCCTTTCCCCCCACGGGACCCTTCTTCCTGCCCCTGCTCCTCTTCCTCCGTCTCCTCATCCCCTGGGCTCAACTTGCTGAAGCACTGCGGCATCACCGCTGCCTGCGCACCCCTGCCTAACGGCGGCCTTCACCACGGCTACGTCAAAGACCTCCATGGCACCACGGTGGGCCTGGATGGGTGTCTGTCTGAATGAGGCTTATCCGAAGTCAGTTTGTCGTACCAACACCACCACCTAGGGGAGACTCCCTTTAAAACAGCCCTGGGAGCCAGGAGGGTATCCCTGCACCCATCCATACCTGTGTGTGTGTGTATGTGTGTGTGTGAGTGTGTATGTGTATGTGTGTGATAGACTGTGTAGACTTGGTTTGAGGTGCAGTCAAACTTATATGCAATTAGATTCCAAACCTCCACCTCCCTGTAGTGCTGAATACTGACTGAGCCTGAGCTCTCTAGAAGGTCACCATTTGTCCTAAATGGACACTAGCAATCCGGACATCCTAAATCATGAATCCCTTTAATTAAAGTCAGCACAAATTTATATCTGACTCCTGAAATGAAAGAGAACTGTGTATGCGCATAGATCTCTCTTCTTTCTCCATATCATTCAGTATTTGACGTCATATCATTGACTAGTACAACTTGTGGTGGCCTTGTAGAGTAATGCACAGCCTTCCCAAATGAAAGATGAAACAGGTGGTGGTAGCAAAGCATAGTTGATGAAGGAACCATACAAGGGAAACATCAAGTCTTGTTTAAGAGTGCACTGATAGTGTACTAATACAATCTTGTTTTTGTTTTTTTAAATGGTTACAAGATGTACGTCTGTAGTATACTATAAAATTAAGACCTAAAATTATTTGGCATAAATTCTCCCTCTGGGAATTTCGTAATACTGCATTGACAAATATTATTAGCACGTCTCTTTACAAAAGAGAGCCCTGTTTGGGTTTGCATCAGTTTGTTCCAAATGCTGAATTTATTGTTTGAAAAGCAAATGTGTTTTGTTGAAGCTAGGATGTTGCTAGGCATATAAGTTATTACCAAAGTTAATCAACACTACTATGGCTGAAAATTATTTATTAGAGATGTACTGAGTCAGACTATAGATCTTGATATACCTCTAACTCATTTAGCAGCTGCTTTTACATTCATCCAGGGCCTAGAATCCTCTCTCTCCCTCCCTCCCCCCTACCTCTCTCCCTCTCTTCATCTCTCACTCCCTCTCTCTCGTCATCTCTCCCTCCCTCTCTCTCCCCCTCTCTCTCCATCTCTCTCTTGTAGAAGGGGGAGAGCTGTAGGCTACTGACTGACTGAACGAGGCCTTGCTCATTTCTAGATGAAGGCTTAATGAGTGATATCGGCCCGCCACACCTTATATCATTTAATCTTGAATCTGAGCACATGACTGCACAGCCAATGATCCAATATTGACAGCAATGATCCAAGTGATCAGAAAAATATGCTTGGCAGCGCTCTGATTAGTGACCTTTGTATATTAAGAAACTGATTCACTTGATTCAATGCCTAAATCTGGTTCTTTGTGCTATTGAATGGCACTAGCATTTGATCTGAGGCTCTAGATAAGTGTCATAAAGACATGACACTCACATTTCCTTCTCCATCGTATCGATTTTACTTTTCCAAGTTTGGTATGCAGTTCATGTAGATTCTGGTAGTCAGAGAATGCTCTTCCATTTTGCTCATGTACTTTTGAAGCAATAGGCTATTTGCTTTCTGGCCTTTTTGATCGTTATTGAATAGACAATCACTGTCACAAGGGCTTTTGTTTCCCTGGAATTGTTTTTGATGTTCACTTTATTTTAAAAAAGAAAAAAGGAAAAAAAGAAAAAGATCTCATACTATAGACAAATGGTTAAACTTGTATGCAGGTCTTTCGTTTGGCATATTTTCTGTCAGTGCTAGCAAACATGCACTGGTCCGCCTTTATGGCATCTCATGAAATGCCTTTGGAACCATGCCTTCCGTGAACAGGCCTACATCATAACAGTACACAAGCTTGATACCACAGCATGTCAAGTTCTAGGCTTGTTGAGTTTCTATGGGAGCAGTAACAAGGCACCGCTTGATCCTGGTCAGACTGTCATCTGATGAGAGAAGGACTCATCCTTTTTAATATCTTTCCTCAATCCTCATTCTGATTCCCGTAGGTGCATAATAGGAGTCTGTTGGAAAGAGCCACTGATATTCTCTTCTTAATAGTTTCGAGAAGATCTTAAAGTATGAGAGGAATCTGAGAGACCTTAAAGGTTTCAACTTTATGTGTCACAGCAACATGAGTTATTTGGGCAAACTTGGAACTTTAGACAGGGAACCATGGTGACCTTGTCCTGGCCAGTATATAGCATTTAGATGATCAGGAACAGCAGAAGCCCAAAAATGGTACAACTGGGATTCCTTTTGTTGAGCATTTCTGTCTGCTCCTAAGTACACTGAATCTGATTGTGTTGGACCACTAGATACTTTCTCTTGACTTGAGCAGCTGTAATCCCTCAGACTATGGCGATGTTATACCAATTCAGGACAAGACATTTCATAACTATAGACTGGCACAATAGTGTAGATGTTTTAGGTTTGTTTGGCTTTAGAATGACTGATAAGCGTGATCATGATAGAATGACTGTTTGTCATGACTGATGTCATGACTGATGTCATGTTAAGATGACCTCAGTTGTCCAACGCCACAGTCATAATTCTATTGATCTCCATATTTTACTGAAATGGACAAAAAGTATTTTACCCCTCGCCCATGTTGAGTCACAGGAACAAAGTAATTTGTGTTGTTTCACTATATTGTGGAAAGGGATAAAGATGTAATTATATAGTCTCAGGAGCTGTTGATCCAGTAAACTTACAGGTATCTCATCAATTTAAACAAATACCATTAATACTCTTCAGTGGTGTTCATCTTAAACAATCCCACATAGCTCCAGATGGCACTTACAAATTCCAACACACCATACAGCAGAATCGTCCTTTGCATGTATGTGTACCTATACAACCTGTGGTGATACTGTTTGTGCTGCCTAATTTTAAGAGAAAGATACAAAAAAATGGTTCAAAGGATTTGAGTTTGCTGATCAAGATGCCGTTTCCAAACCCCAGATTCATTCTGATGATGTCCCTCGATTAGAAGGTAGATGGAGCCATCTCTTCTGGACGCACCATGTTGTCTTGACTGGTCACAGGGTGTTAGTGTGCAAAGGCTCTGGCATTTCCAGATGGAAAGCTCATTTGAACGGACCTGGGAAGGAGATGTTTGGCGTAAACGAAAATAGGAAACATATCGGATGTCTGGAAAAGGAAGCAATGAAAATGAACTTGTAGCAATAGAGAGAAGTGCGTGAAGTGTGCAGCACAAATATTGCACTGCCATTGATTTCGAATAATTCACTCAATCATAGCATAGTTGCCAATAGAAAACATATGCAGGTTAGATATATAAATCTTAGGTTACAGTCATGGCCTATTGCCAAAACATGGACAAATCCTTAGTAAAGCAGCAATGGAATATGCATTTGTTCAAGCAGTTTACAGACTGATATTCAAACTGAGCCATGAATTTACTGACTAAAGTGAATGTAGGTTAGTATTAGAGCAGAGCTTTATGCTTTCTCCTGGCATTGAACTATTGCTCTTCAACTGTCTTGCTTTGAAATTTCACAAGTAGCATAAAGTGGCTTTTATTTTCTTTTTTATTAGGTTCATATTGGAATTAGTCTTCCTGCAATAGGGATTTGGGTAGTTAACAATGTACAAATGTATAGAATAATTCTCATTCATTTTTTTCCCTTTAGCTTAACGGTCAATTAAGCTTCTATATTTGTAGCTAGCTGTTTAGTCTTTGGTGTCATAACAAAATGAATAACTGTTTGTGTACAAGGTAACAAGTCCGAAGGTTATTGGATTGAACGCTCTTTTCATCAATACTATTGAGATTGCCTTATAGTGCTTTGTCATGAAAATAGAGTCACAGTAGATTACATCACATGAACAGCCTATTTGACTAAATGCACCTACAGTACATCCATTTAGTGCCATAGAAACCTTTGTTTGCCTTTACCACATGAATCATAGTAACAAAATGGTCAGAAACAAATTTGGAACCTGCCGGGACTAGTTTTTAATTTGTATTTTGTCGTGAGCATATTAGATGTTTGGAGCTGCATGTCTGTTTTTCACTAGTTAGGCTCTGGTAGTACAAGGTGGGGACTGTAAAGCAATCAAGGAGGATCGCATGAATTAGTAAATGGATGCAATTGTTTTGTGACAGTAGATGTTAGGGCCTAATACTTGTATTTGTAGTTGGACAGTGCTGGAGGGAGGGAACAAAGTCTTGCTTCATGGTGTGGGCAAAACAATTCTAATGATTGTATGTTTGTACAGAGGTTTGTAATTGGTGTAGTTGGTTTTGTAGGCAAAATCATGGTGAATGACAGATTTGCCTCTATTGAAGACTCTCTTCTTACTTGAAATAACGTTCCTATAAGGCAAATTGAATTTAAATTGATTTAATCCACTGTTAAGCCTTTTGCCTTAAAATGCTTAAAAGTAAACGATGTCTTGCTGTACGTAATAAGTTGCATCACCTCAAGAGTAAGGCCTTCATGTTGGGTTGCTCAAATCTTGGCTCATTTGGCTCTTCAAGACATCACGTAGTGTCCTAAAGCACACAAATCAATGTAGGTAGCACAAAGCGCAAGGTTGCCATGGTGCAGAGATTGTTTTGGGAGGTTAGGATTTTGCCATATTTGCCACTGTGAATGAGTGATTGAGATTTCAGTGATTATCAATCAAGGCTGGCTTGTCTATATAATATACCAAACCAAATAACATTGTTGATAGCACTGTACCTCATATTGACCACAGAGAAAGAAAAGGTTCACCTTTTATCAAACTGTCAGTGGAGTAATAGCTCTGCCTAAACTAGACTAAACCTACCTAGCTAGAAGTGTTCAGTGTCAGATGTCTAACTTATTATGTAGCCTAATATTTACCATGGGCAACAGAAATGCACCTTGTACTTTCATTGGACCTGCAATTTTACCTCATTTACAGTGATATTGACAATGTTAGCATACAATATATGAGAATGTTCCTGTAGCAGTGGTCCTGTGTGATTTTGCTGATGCCAGTAGTTTAGATCTCTGTTCTAGTGTGTGTCTATGATTGGACCCTACATGAGCATGAAAGTGCAGTGCTATACACATACTAGTCAATTACCCTATTCCAATACCCAAACACATAATGACATGGTCTGAATAATGCATTTTAGTGTTTTTCCTGACCACATGTCAGTGTCGTTATAATTACAATCCCCTTGGGGGAGTGTAGGGGAAGTGCTATGAAGTAGCATAATTGGGCTTCATGAAGTCATTGAAAGTGCTGGTATTTTGACTTCCTCACTAATGTGAGTTTGCCTCCCCACACACACACACCCCATCTCCCAGAGCTGTGTGGGGGCCAGCACAGAGGTGGCATGGTGCCTTCTGTTTGTTACTACCGTAAGGTGTGGTCTTCCATTTGTACTTTCCGGAAGCCTTATAAACTAATGTGCGCAAGAATATATAGGATCATTCCTCTGAACAAAATCCTCTCTACCCTGCATGATGTGATTGAGTGTTATCTCCTGAGTCAGAGTTGTGATGTAACTGGACTGGACCGGACCTTACTGAGCATTAGCCAATCTTTTGTTGGAGACACCTAAATTGGAGGGGTGGGGTGATATTTGAAAGCACAAATCCAAAGATGGCACCTCCTGGCCAAGATGGTTTTCCCACATCCATGGAATCCAAAGCCAAGGACGTTTAGATATATGAGCAAAGCATGAGGAGTTCAATTGGCAGTAACACAGTACTGTAGGGTCACACATATTTCAGCATATCAGTTCAGATAGTTCTTCTCAACTCTTTTTCTATTCATAAATGACTAGTAATTGTACAGTGCAGTCCAAGTAGGTACGATCAGCATAGTGCTAATGGTCATCTGTTGGTTGTGACTGTGTTGCAGATTGATTGTGGAGAATGTTTTTGTGTTTTTAGGCTAAATATACTGATTAGAAAGGATTCTGTATTAGGTGTGTGCAGTGTTACCAGTGTTATCATACTATCTATAGAAGCAATGTAACATGTTGTCTTATAACGGCATTAAGGCATGACATCGTCCTGTGCTGACCTTTTGAAATGGACATAATATATAAGTGCAATAACCTCTCTTATCTATGTTTCATTAGGTAAACTATGTACCTTCTTCTTCACCTGAAGATGTAATCTCATACTGAACTACTATCTCCCTATTTCCAAGATCCAAACAGCAATAGCTAAGGGATGAGATTACAGAGGATGATGTCCCAATACACATTTAGTAGATAGAATTGCATTGAAAGGCTAGTATCTGTGGATTGGGGTCAGATATCACTGCGTGGCAGCAGCCATTAAAGGCATGGTTGGTGTGTTTGATGATGATGGATCCAAATGGACAGATGCTTTGACATTTTTGTCCCGTTGTTAACTGTGGCACCATAAATGTGTATCCTTAATTGAAACTTGCTATTAACAATCCCATTTGAACTGGACTGATACAGGCTTTGGTCTGCAATTAGTCAGCCTATTTCCAGAAGACTAAACTGATAAGGATTACAGATGAATACCACCTATGTCATGATGGTTGTCTTATCTGTGTAAATACCATAGAGCCCTTCTCAGGGGGGACTTTGAGTCAGGGCATGTGAGACGTTACTAACTATTTTTTCACAATGCACCTTGAAGAGAAAAGGAGAAAAAAAAGAATTTATTTGGCGTGTCCAAACATTCCAAAACATTTTTTCCATCTTGATCTTTGGGATAAAACTATTGCTAGTGAGTGATCATGTACTGTCCTTTAATGCTTGGCATAGATGAATGTGTGCCAATGACAGGGTTCCCTTTTTCACTTGATTACCTCATTTACACATCTGCAAATTATATTCTACTGTGTGTGGAGGAGACAATGCGATCACCAGCATGGTCTCAATCTGAGATGACAACCGGACCAATGATATCACTTCTTTTAGAAATTTGCCTATTCATACATAGCCAGTCAGAAAATGGAAATATAGATTCTTCAAATTCATATAGTGCTAATGTATATTAGTTTTTAACTATCATGTTTGGATTTCATGCTGTTTTCATCAGTAGCATTTCTCCTACCTCCTTGTTTTGCAGCTTTGTGTGTTGAATTAGTTAGTTTGTGTGTTTCCACCTGTTTGACGGAAAACAAATATAGCCTATACATTATGGAATTAGAGTTTATCATGAACAATGATAATTATACATAATGAAGTGTGCTTGACTGTACTGTATGTAAATGTGTCTAATTGACGTGAAATTATTTATGAAAAGCATTTATACAACAAAATACCACTGGAATGTGAAGCCAGACTCTGTTCAATGATGAGCGTCTCTCCCCTCTAACATTTGATGCATGGCCAAAACCATCTTTTTCCTCCTTATTTAACGTTGCCCATCCCTTTTAGACGTCCTTTGCATAATCAATATTCCTTGTTGTTTCCTCAAGAATATATCAAAAGTTTACAGCTTCATAGAATATAGGTGTTTGTTGGGTTAGTTCTTGCATACAGCTAGTGTGGTACATCAACACCTGTCTTAAGGCCTAGCCTATGATTTGAGCTGGTTTTGAGGAATGTTATGGACATGATAGTAGAGTGAACCATATGCCTTCAAAATTATCACTCCAAAACAAATTTTTATAACTAAATGTTTCCCAACTGCCCGTACAATTCCGGCTTTAATTCTTACATTTCAATGGATTTGGGACGTGGTGAAGGTTTGTGGTGTCTGACCAGACAAGCCCCACCCCATCCTCAGCCTGGTTTCAAATAGCCGATGACCCTATATTAATGTCAACCGCAGGTTTCTAGTTAGTTCACTAAGGCACACTTCTGTAGGCAGGCTATCCCATCCTCAGACAAGGATAGGAACAGTCTACCCTATGGCTTCCACTCACTCTCCGCCTAAACCTCAAGCCATTCATTACTTTGTTTGACAATGCAATCCTGAAAGCACTTTGCCTTGTTATTCCTTTGTGTGAACATGTGAATGATAATTTGTTACAAAATGCTACAGATATGTGTATGATCATTCACAGTTTTGGAAAAACCTGCATCTGTCTTTCTGACATTAAAAGAAGAGAAAAAAAAAGAATTTAATTACGTTAAACCTAATTCTATTTTATACAATGTTTGCTGCAGCCAATTGGTATTGTCCTTCAGTATTGTGGCTTAGGGTTGTATGTGTTCAATAAAGTGCTATTGCTAAGTATTCACTGCTTCATGTTTGACTTTTTACCATCATATTGAACCACAAAGAAGGATATGAGTCTTTCATGCAAGTGTTTTAACTGTACATTTACATTGAAAAATTGTCTGAGATCATGAAATGGGAGTCATAAAGGAACCTTTACTAGAAGATTATACATGATTCTGAAAGTTATTTCCATACTATAAAAATCATACATTAAAATAATAAAAATTGTTCATCTAATTTGATGGTCACGTGGAAAACGTTTGTATAAACACTAAAAAGGAGGTATCTGAGTTGGAGTGCATGAACGAAAACACCAAATGCATGTCCAACAGGCTGGGATCCTGTCAAGGAAGGTCATCCGTGTTCACACAGCCTTGCAGAGCTCTAAAAAGCTGCGGACTGACACCATCACCATTCTTTTGTTTGTAGCCTTTAGTTTGAAGGACTGTCACAACCATTATCTCATGTCGCAGACCAAACAAGTATACTGGCTGTTTACACCTTTTGAGTTAAATGTATTGATCTCGTCTTCTGGTTTTGAAGCTGATTCACTCAAATACCTCCATTGCTTCAGCCCTCTCCCAGGTTGACTGCAATATTGTCTTCAAATAAAGCTATGCAGAGCATGATGGAGCCCCCAGCCAGCAGACCAAGGTTCTGCAATAGAAATCGAGTCAGGGGACCCATGGAACCTGGATCACCATGCAGCATTTCTGGCATCTATTGAGCACAGGAGACAGAATGTCACATCTTGTATAGTTTCCCATTACAAACCTACACTAGCAATAACAGTGGGTATCCCTGTGAGTCAGTAGTTACCATGTCAGCTAGGGCCACATAGAGGAAGACCCCAGCAGTGAGGGTTAGGACCCAGGGTGAGTTGTGGCCCAGAACAGTGCCTGCCAGCAGGCCAACAAAGCCCAGCAGAGCCGATAGCACACTGAAGAGAACAAGCCTACGTACAGGCCATCCTGCTCCAAGCAAGACAGCCAGGTCACCTGCAAGGCATTCAAGACATTTTTTACATTTACGTTTACATTTATTTTTAAAACAGTCATCAGTTTAATCAGTCAAAGGACACTACAAAGATATACTATAAATATATGCAGTGTCATTGTATACCTAGCTCGTGAGGAAGCTCATGGCAGAACACAGCAATAGTGGTGCTCAGACCACCAGTCAGACTATGAGAGAAAGCTGCACCTGAGAGAAACAAGAGGTCATTTTTGCCATTTTATTTTAAAAAATGCAATGAAGGTACATTTTCCCAGCAATTATTTGTTGTTTAAATGGCCTAATATTGACAATCTTCCTACCAATTGCCAGTCCATCAGTAAGGTTGTGAATCCCATCTCCCATGACCACCATCCACACCAAGTTTCCAATCCCAGAATGCTCCTGGTCAGGCAGGCTGTGTGAGTGGCCATGATGACTGTGCTCAGAAGGATGGGTTTGCTCTGGGACAGTGAGACCTGAAGAGCACAATCACGTTTGGGAAGTGTTCATACTGAGGGATGACAGATATGTCAAAGTTTAATAGATTTAAAAATATGTCCAATTATTATTAATTATTTAAATCAATTTGACCAGTGCATTGACTCACTATTCAAGGGATTTAACTCCCTCTCTGGATCAATATCGACATTCTCCTTCCTTTTTGGACGGGATATCTGATGAGACATCACACATGAGACAGGTACACTTTGAAAGTCATGTATGGATTATCGTGTCATTCCTTCAACTGACCTTGTGATGGTTCAGTAGTCCCATAATACTTTCGATAATGAAGAGGAGGTACAGTCCTCCCAACACACTCAGACCCTTCAGTATGGAGTCCTGCTCATCAGAATGGGGTGTTGTATTGGCCTATAGAACAAACAACCAACAGTCATGGGAAATGAGGACTCTGTATCCATAGCACAGATATTTACATATTGTGGCTCTGTCTATGATCAACACTAAATTTGTTTGAACAGTTCTTTGTTTGAACAGTTCTTTGAACAGACTCGACAGAAACAACAGACAACACAGTTTGCTGGTACTCACATGAGGCAGGAGATGCAGCAGGGCATCCCCACACAGTGTCCCCACAGCCATAGCAGCCATGGGGCAAAGAAGGGTGCGTAGGTGGGAGGGAGGCAGAAGGGGCACCAGGCTTAGTGCCAGGAGAGATGGGAGACTAATCAGAAGCAGAGCCAGAGAGCTCCAACCCAGAGCTTCAGTGGAGACACAGTGGAGAGATTAATCTATTGCATTAGAGAAAACTTTTGCAGACAAACGTTGCCTTCTTTTCTCTATAAATTGTGTCTGTCAATCTACAAATTAACCTTTGAGAAATGTCATGTCAGTGTCTGTCTGGGTTCCATTGGTGTCTGAGTGGTGTAGACAAACTCTGCTGTCTATCTGGTATAGAAGGGCCGGGCACAGGAAGCTGAAGTGGGCAGGGGTTATGTGGGACGTCCTCCCCAGGCCAAAATTCCACAAGAGCTGAGTGACGTTCAGACACTATCATAGGAAAAGGGTGAATGTAAGATTCAGAGGAGATTCCTTTTTAGAACTTGTACTGTATATTGCATGGTGTTTTGTTGTGAGTCTTGGGATTCAGGTGTGTTATTAAGTAACAGTGATAACAACATATGTGTGCCTCTTAGTACTAAGTGTGACCTTTAAACAGTTTTATTGAATACTGTGACAATGGTAAGTGATAGCTTTTGAAAAATGCTGACCCTCAACTGTTGATAGTAACTACTCACATTCCCATGGAAGTGTGTCTGGGTAGAGTGATTAGACACCAGTGATTCAAGCTGTTCATCTCTTGCTGTAGATGCAGGGTTTGAGTGAGACCATAGATCTTCCATCACACTGTCAGAGGTGATACTCTCTTTAGAACCATCATGATCCAGTCTCTCAGAGAGAAGACTACTTTACAGGGTAGTTGTCAGATACAATATCATGAGATTATACGTTTCAGAGGAGCATTCTTTATGTATATGCTCCTTATGAAATTGTATTGGTACAAATATAACCCTTTCTTACCTGGCTGCGTTTGCAAATGGGAATGAAGAATTTGAATTTGAGATAGGGATGTTGTGACCCTGGTTGGAGTGAGGTAGAGAGGAGTCTATGGTATTTTGCTTCAGTCCATCGTGGCTGATCTCCAAAACACTGACCTCTCCTAGCCCAAGGCTCCCAAGTAACTTATGCAGCCCTCCATATGTTAGAGTTCCATTCTCTCCATACTGCTCGAACAGTCGATGCAAGTAGTAGCCCTAGATAAGACAGATAATTATTCAATTATACATACGCATTGTTGTTCTGCATTATTTAAGGTTTAAATGAGTTCACCTGAAATATTGTAAAGCAGCAAGCAGATGAGAAATATTTTATATTCCACATACCTGTTCCTCAAAAGCTGCTTGGAAGTGCTCAGAACTTGTCACCTCGTGTTGGCTTCCATTCAAATTATTTTCCACAATAGTATTATGTTGTATATTCCCGAAAGGACTGGTTTTCTTTGCTTCAACCTCAAGCAATGCAAGGCAGATGCACGTTGCCATGGTCAGCTTGAAGCAGATCCTATAGAGGGAAAACAATAACATAAAATGCACATTTAGTTAACTACAGTGCGGGTCGAAAGAGCAACTAAAATAGCATGTCAAATATATGATTTCACACGAGATATTCTGTCATACATATGTTTAGCCTATACTTAAATTGCTCACATAATCCAAAGTTTGAAAGACAATTCAGTCTTGTCCAGGGAGGAGATGTCGATGTGTGCAGCCTACTTGCTTTGAGATTGTATGACTGACTGAAGGTTGAAGAGCTTTAAAGAAACCCGATAAGATCATTGATCAATCAATTTTTTGCTGATAGTTTTCATGTTGCATGTTAGTCTGCACGCACCTGAACGACAATTTTCACGTTTAAATTAAGATGCATTGTCATAATTGATTTATTGATCTGCCATAACCTCACCTGAATAATGACCATTTCATTTTCTAGGTTTACATTATTTTGGCACAGGAGTTAATCAGTACCCTAAGACTATCCACAATTGACAGGCCCGCCTGTTCGAGTCAGTCAAATACTAGAAGGGCTGACATGCTTACGTCGACCTTACCTTTTTTGCGTGGGGTAGCAACCAGCACATAGAATGTCATGTTGCTTGCTTCCAGGCAAGGGACGTGGCTAGCTTTCTGGCTAGCTAGCCTAGCTTGGTTTAAATGCATGTTAGCCATAAGGGCTGGAATGTTTAACAATAGCTAGCCTGAATGCTACACATTTCAGTAATCGGAACAATAGGGCAACACAATTAAGTAAGTGTTCACGTTGGCTTGTACTGCATTTAGAAGATGTGACTAGCGTTACCTAGCTAGCTAGCTATGAGCTGCTAACGTTTGCTAGTTAGCTAGCTATACCCGGTAGTTGTTAATGTAGCTAGCCAGCACAGCACAGCACAGCTTCTTAGCCAGAGAAGCGTTTGCTTATCGTTTTCTTTCATTCCAGCTGCATTTAAACTTATTACGTTTTCAGCGTAACGTTCTGAATATCCAGTTATCCAAGACCACAACAGGCGAGGGGCAACAGCTGTGTGTAAATTACAGACAGATAGGGTAACTGAGTCTAATGTGTTCCTACTCTCCCTCGACACAGGCTGGCTATGTTTTTGCTTGTAATTATTGAGACTTTTTCAGTTCCATATATCTTTAGTCGGTCAATTTCAAATATGTGTGCTTTTTAATTCGACACCGCATATTGGCTATGTAGTAAGCTATGTTAAATCACAGTGATACCATACATCTCTCCCATGTAGCTTGCTAAATTAGCTCACCATTCCAAAGGGACAACCTATGTTCCTTTTGGAATCTAAACGGTTTGTCATACTTTAAATAAGCCACTGCCCGAGAGCAATATAATGTTCTATCGATGATGTAAAAACTGTCTTGCACTATTAAACACTGCAATGTTACAGGAAAGTGTGCTTCCAAAAGGAGGCATTGGTCTGCGAGAACCTTGTTCTGTGATTGGAACTGTGACATGAGTTATACAAATGATACCCCACTGTAGTGTAACCTGATCTTGCCGGTTTCTTTCCACTTTTGGATTTTGGATTTGCCCAGAGTAAAATGATAACGGATGAAACAGCATTGCTTCCTGCCTCCCACTCTTGAGACAATTTAGATTGTAATTTAAATTGAGACCAATTTTCTTTAGGCGGTTGTTTTTACCAGGATGTAGGGTACTCCACCACATAATGCAATCACAATCATTATTTGGTTTTAAGGTTCATTATTTCTGTCACTCACAATGCTAATGGTTTCAGATTAGTGAAAGCGATAGCAGGCTAATGCATTTTTGGCTACTCTACCATGAGTGTATTTGGCCAAACCCCTCCCTGGATTCATTTCTTATTGATGGAGCGATGTTGTTGTGTTGACGCTGTTCTTCTATCTCCCTTACCAGTTTGTCATCCTTATCAAGAAACAATGCATGCTATGTTCCAAGGAGACAGCTCAAGAGCAAAGATGAGAGCAATATTTTTGTGAGGTAACTGGCCTACAACATTTGTATTTCCTTTGATGATTTAACAACAGATTAACTTGTCCTGTCTCTGGATTTAGTACTTCAATAATATCCCTCAATGTCGTTCAGAAAAGGTCTTGTGTCACTCAACAGGCCATATTGTTCTACAGGGATAGGAGGTTTTCAGTAATGTGCCATGGGGTACGACGTCACCAGGTTTCAAGGGGAGGTAGATGAAGACCTGCTGTGTCCCATCTGTAGTGGAGTTCTTGAGGAGCCAGTACAGGTGAGTGCCCTCATTACACCAATTTACTTTCTTGTTGTTGTGGAGATTCAACCTCTAGTTAATGAAACCCTCTTACATTTTCCTTGTACAGTGTGTATAACCTTTTCTGTTTCTCTCATTTTAATTGGATCTATAGGCCCCTCACTGTGAGCATGCCTTCTGCAATGCCTGTATCACTCAGTGGTTTGCTCAGCAGCAGATCTGCCCTGTGGATCGCACTGTGGTGACACTTGCTCACCTCCGACCTGTTCCTCGCATCATGCGCAACATGCTGTCCAAGCTCCAGATTGGGTGTGATAACGCAGGATTCGGCTGCACAGCCACACTGCGGCTTGATCAGCTGCAGTCACACCTGAAGGACTGTGAGCACAATCCCAAAAGGCCTGTCAACTGTGAGGAAGGCTGTGGGTGAGTCGCATAAACACATCTGGCATGGATGCCTTTAGGCAATCATTGCAGAGGAACACCAGACACCTCAAAAATACAATGCTGTTACGTAAATCATTCATTCCAAAAAACATTCATTCGCAGACTTGAGATGCCGAAAGACGAGGTGCCAAACCACAATTGCATCAAGCACCTGCGTGGCGTGGTGCAGCAGCAGCAAACCAAGATGTCTGAACTAGAAAAGACTGCTGCTGAGCACAAGCACCAGCTAGGGGAACAAGTAAGCCAGCACATGAGTAGAACTGCCTCAACTGACACTGATCACATATACCTTGAATGTCAATAGTACAAAGTCTGATTCCCTGAGACCCCTTAGGTAGACATGTCGTCTTTCTGTAGGGATATTGAGATCCCATCTTCTAATGTACTACCATGTCTCTGGCCTTAAGTTGTAATGCCACCTTGAATGTCTGTTCTAAATGATGGTGTCTAAACTCATTAAATGTGAAAGGGGTAGTGGGCACTTTAAGGACGGGGGAAGATGAGTGACCTAATCTCATATCAGAAAATACTATCTTGTCTTTTACGTCACTTTTAGAGTTAAAAAGAAAAGCGTCACAAGCAAACAAACATATAAATATATCATGTGTAATCCATCCTTCTGCTCTTCCAAGGGATCTGAGGTTTTGTGTGTTTTTATTCTGTCAGAAGCGTGACATCCAACTGCTGAAAGCATACATGCGAGCGATCCGCAGTGCTAACCCTAATCTGCAAAATTTGGAGGAGAGCATAGAGTACAACGAGATTCTCGAGTGAGTCTCAAACTCTTTGTGCCAGTTTGAGAGGTATCGTAAAGAGCTATTTAGGAAGTTCGTAGTATACTAAGTACTATTGTTGTCCATCTTGCCAACAGATGGGTGAACTCAATGCAGCCTGCAAGAGTGACACGCTGGGGTGGGATGATCTCCACCCCGGATGCTGTTCTCCAGGCGGTCATCAAACGATCCCTCATCGACAGTGGTTGTCCTTTGTCCATTGTCAACGACCTGATTGAGAATGCCCACGAGCGGAACTGGCCGCAGGGCCTGGCCACACTGGAGACGCGACAGATGAACCGGCGCTACTATGAGAACTACGTGGCCAAGCGGATCCCAGGGAAGCAGGCAGTGGTGGTGATGGCCTGTGAGAACCAGCACATGGGAGAGGACATGATCCTGGAGCCTGGCCTGGTCATGATCTTTGCCCATGGAGTGGAGGAGATCTTGTAACTACAGTTATAAGGAGGGTCCAGCTTGACGAAAGACTATGAATGCTTTTGTTCAGGGACAGTGAAGTGTGACACCTTTTTAAATAAAAAGAGAATGTTTCTTTCACTATTTTATAGTGACAGATAACATGCACATTCTTGTCTCTACATATGAAGGAACATAGAGGAACCCTAGAAAGAGATCACAAGAGCTTGACATTTTTGCCTTAATGGGACATTAACAAGAAAGAGCCTGATCTGTCACGATAACATAAGTATAAATGTAATCTTATTTACATTCCATTTGCTGTTGTAGGCTTATTCTTGATCTCCCCGTTTGGTGTCCTCTATTGTGTAAACTCTTGTAAAAAGAAATACTATATTGAATATAAATATTATGTTGCTATTCAGACTGTAAATAGATTGCCTTGGTTGTGCCCAGGAGTCAGAACAGTGGTCTTTTTTTGCTGAAGTGAATTGTTTCTTGTAAAAAAAAAAGATTACATGTTGAGTCGGTGCTTATCATTTAGATTGCCATTGTGTGCCATTTTATTTATTTTTAATATGACACCTTCAATATGACATGCTTCTAGATTTAAATAGATGGCAATTTCATTGAATTAATTGAGAAAGATTGTTTCTTGGTTTGCTTACAAGTTTACTTTATCTTCAGTTGTATATAGTAAACATTAAGGTGGGTCCAATTGAACTGTTGAAATGTAAGTTGAATATTTTGACTTAAAAATGTTTCACAAATAATGGTTTACGTGATTAGATGCACAAAGATTCTTACTATGTTATTAATGATATTTGATGACAAGTGAAATACTGACATGTTTCATTACCAAATATTTGTGTCTGAGAGCCTTGAATGCCTTTAATGGAACATTAAATTAGGGATTGGCTCTAACTAAAAACATGCAGGGCGAAACCAACGTGTTCATTAGAGCCTGACTGATATTCTGAGATGCATGTGAAAAATGTCTTCCACAAAGATCTTTACACATTTGCTTAATGAGAGAAGGCTGTAAGATGTGTGACGCCATTATGCCTAACTGGATTGTTGACGTACAGAAACATTGTTGCTAAATTGAACATTGGAAACCAAGATATAGTTTGATTGTAAATCTTTGTATGCATTGTATACGTTTTCAGCCTCATAAATGGTTTTGTTTTTAGTCAACTTGTGTTTGTTTGTGTCTTTTTCGTGCTGTGGGGTACAAAAAAGAAAGTAATAAAATAACAAACTTCTTGA
Organism: Plecoglossus altivelis; assembly: GCA_036571765.1. Taxonomy (NCBI): domain Eukaryota; kingdom Metazoa; phylum Chordata; class Actinopteri; order Osmeriformes; family Plecoglossidae; genus Plecoglossus; species Plecoglossus altivelis. The sequence continues at coordinate 13,156,357 of BROE01000021.1, read as the reverse complement.
ATTAAATGTCACTCTGTTTTTTGTATTGGGCATTCAGATCAATTTGATGGTTGTGTTAGTAAATTTCACATCAGGCTGAACATGACCCATTTTACATTCCATATTATATGGTACGCTGGCTAACACGTTGTTTATGGACTAAAGACGACTTAACGTTGGTAAGAGTAACTGCTCTGTACCCGTCCAGCAATCCCAGAACTGGTGACTCCACCCAACCCTGACACCAGGTTGCTTATGATGATGCATGGCGGATTGTGGATAGTAATAAGGAAAAACAGCTGATCTTAACTCTACATCTTACACAGCCAATGTGCTCTCCCTCCCTTCCTCTCTCTCTCTCTCTCTCTCTCTCTCTCTCTCTTTCTCTCTTTCTCTCTCTCTCCCTCTCCCTCTCCTCCCTCCCACTCGCTCTCTCTCTCTTTCTCACCACTCTTATGAGAGAGAAACTCCCATGGGTTGTTGTTGTCTGGTGCTTGCTCTTGCCAGCTTATGCCCTCTGTTGAGGACTCACTTTTTTAAATCCTTCCTATTGTGAATGGAATGTGAAACGTTCTCTGCCAAATAGACTGCTATTGTTGTGTGCTACACTCTGCACGCTAAATCAGTTACCAGACATGAGGATTCATCCTCAGTTTACCGGACATAAAAGAATTAAGCAAACATCAAACAAAAATCTATTTAAAAGTTAGAAAAAGGGTGTCGCATATTCCTCAATGATTTAGCCTAGTACGATAAATGCAGACAAGCTAATTATCAACTCAGAATATCGAATATCGTTACATATTCATTACAATACAATTAAATACTATTATATTTAACAGGCTTCAACATTCAACGGGCAAGTCCTTCGCCCATCTAAACGTCGGTCAAAGTGCGTGCAATGACAGTTCGAGGCGGTGCTTTATAACACCAGAGGGATAGTGCAGAGTCGGGCGTGGGAGCCAGTCAATCTTTCTTTCCCTCTCAACAGTTGAAACATTTTTTACGGCCCCATAGCTTGCTTCGCCTGCTTCAACAAGCAGTTTTTAAAAACGTGTATCCACCCTGCCATCAAGGGAATATAAGGTTTTTAGCAACAGCTCAACAGTTCCAAAGGACTGAAGAGGACTGTCGTCGCGAACTAGAAGGTATGGTAGGATAATGCTACTCTTTAAAGCCCTGTCAGAAAGTCACTATGCTGAACGATGAAGTTCAATGGAATCGTGGGATTGTCAGTTCAAAACTTTGTAAAAGGCGACATATTATGCGCTGATGTTTTAGCCAAATTCGATGTCGATTTTTTACGAAATGGGACCTCGCTTCGTCTAGTTTTGCATCTACTGAATTAAGATGATTTTTAGTGCGCTGCATGGACTAGCCTATTTCAGTATCATTGAATATAGTTGAAAATTCGAATTCATTATTTAGTTGTGCATTATTATGAAGTGACACATTAATGTACAACTAGTAATAGACGTATTAAACTATGCTCAATGCAACTATGATGTGATTCTCAATACAATCGTTTTTTAGGGAAATATGTTGCATTGTGCTGTGGACGTTTTGCACATGAAACAGCTTTCCAACACAAAGCTCAGTTCATGTCCTTTGGTTATTCCTATGAGCTGCTTAGTTACCCTTGTATTTCATGGGGTGCCTTGTGACTATATCTTACTTGGAATGTGTCGACTCAGAACCTACAGTATGGCTTGAACACACCAGAGACCACTGGGTCTGTGCAGTGTTGTGGTACTCTACCCCATGGTACATGTACGGCCGTGTGGATATGCTTGTTTCCTCATTTCAGAGAGGAGTGATATTTTGTTACTTCCAAACCTGAGATGGTCTACATTTTGATTGTCTGCTTTCATGTATGTATGATGCCCCACGAGTGCCTTGCATCCTTTTTGGTTGTAGTATAAAGACACAGGAAAAACTGGTCTCATTCTAGCATCTCTGTGAAACTGACTTCTGATCCCAAGTAACAGGTGGCAATGCATTCCTGGACAATCTGTAGGTTAATAAACAAACTGTCTATCTTTATTCCACTGAAATCAGGTCAACCTGGGTGGTGGTCTTCTCTCTGTCTGTAGCTGCTGAAGTCAAACAAGGGAATCAATAGTGTGTGGTAGTGAGGCCAACTGATCCATTGTTACTGTGTACTCTGTATAGTGTAGGACAGGCCCTGTAAACAAGGGGGAATTTATAGCACTTATTCCATGTTCAAATATTTTGAGCCTCTTTAACGTTGCATTTCCAGGGATCTCTCTCTGTGATAGAGCTGCTAGTGAACGAACAATAATGAGGATTGTTGGTATATTGTGTGGATGATCTTCCTAATGATGATATATCACTTTTAAATGGGTCATCTAAAAGTACAGAATGTATAACTTGTTCTGTTCCCTGGTTTGTGTTCATCAGAAGACGTGCTGTGCCTTATATGAGTCCCTTTAACATGTGTCATTGCCAGAGCTCACACTGTGAAAGTAATGAAGCTGCTTGTTGAAAGGGTGCACCCTCACAAGTCCAGACGAGTCCCTAGTTTTGCGTTCAATCCACCAGCAGAAAACCTTAGCTGACTTTAGCATAAGTTCTACATTGGTGTCAGGGAGATTTCACAGACTATGCTGCCGTGTTTTTGCCAGGCAAACGAGAAAGTGAGCCTCCATTACCGTTTACAGTAATGGTTTCGTGTAGTGGTGGAACTGCTTTACACATTTGAATTACGTCTGCCATTATGCATTTTGACTCACTCCAGAAGGTTTCAGTGTAATACATTGGGCAATTGTATTCTGTGCTAAAGGCTAGCCTTCATCGTCTGTTATAAGTGACACAGGAAGAGACACATAGCAGGAGAGCCTGTGTAGTTACAAGCAAAGTCTGAAACCAAAGCGATTTCACAGTTTTGATTAAGTTGCTCTATTGCAGGTTGTTCCTTTGAGCAAGTAGTTCATTTATAGAGAAGGAGATTCTCTTGTTCGTGAGATGAGTCACAGTAGCATCTAAATGTGGAATGCAACTTTGACTGCGGTCTCTATTTTGAAGGCCAACCAAGGAAAACAGTGCAGGAGGTGGGTGATGCAACAGGGGAAACCTCACAATGACTAGCTGGGCTCCCCTCATACATGTATGCTTTCTGTCTCCACTCTAGTCGACACCCATGGCCATCCATGACAAAAAGGGAAACACTTTCCATAGCAACAAAACAACCCCCCTCCCCGCCCTAAATTACTTTGATGTGCACTAATTGCAGCTCATCTCAGTGAATATAAAAAAAATGTCATTGTCTGTTAACGGAAGAGGAAATCTGTCCAAGCTACTTGAGCCAGACTGTTAAAAAATGCATCTTGTTTTCCGACCACAACTTCAGAAAGTCAAGGGGTTTGCTTGTGTTAAGAAAACGTCACATTTCTGTAGCACAAGGCGTGGGTGAATGACAGCTTGCACAAATATCAGTAGCCTTGGAAAAAGGTCATCCCCAATCATGCTGGTGTTGTATAAAGATCAGTTTTCCTTGTACATCATATTGAATTTTACATAACTTGGGAGACAGCGCAATTATATACGTGTACTGTATATTAAACTGTACTCAGAGCCTATATTTTTCTACCCACACAGAGGAAGTTTAACTCTGTATATAAAATTATTTTCAGAGCAGGGTAAGACAGCTGGCCACTTGTACTGCGGACGGAGACTGAAGCGACCCAAATCCTTCATTTACTTGTGTTAAACCTGCTGAGGAAAAGACTGTTGTATTGTTTAACATCCCATCTTTTACCAGAATCAGTGAATACCAGGCATATAAGCAGAAGCATGTCTATAGTGGTGTGTGTGTGTGTGTGTATAGGGCCAGAGAAAGCATACGGGGACTACTGGACTATTTCTGTTTGACCTCCATTGCTTTTTAGCAGTCCTTGTTCTGTCTGGTAGTGATTTCCACTCTGCACGTGAACATTGTGTATGCAAATAATTATCTGATCAGGAAGTGGAGAATCAGATTACTTAGATGGCTTGAAATCATTTGTGACGAGGGTGCTGAAGGTGGTGATGGTGCTCCCTCTGTGATGAGGGAGCACATGCATGCTCATGTCAGCATGTTGCCAGAAAGGACAGGGAAGGTTGACTAGTAAAGAACATGTCTAAGTCATTGTACAATCCCTTTTGTAGTTTATGCCATATGTAGGGTACTTAAATTGCGAACCTTGTGCGTTCAAAAGGAGCATGGCAAGGGACCCAGTTTATGTATCTTATGTTATGAGGATGGATTGCTGATTCTATTTTGAAGTATGCCATCGCTTCATTCCCCTCTCCATACCCTTCACAATTGCCACTTTGCTGTCAATTCTGCTGGCTGCCACCTGATTGGCTGCATAAACAAAACTGCTAGGCAACGCTGCTAACCTTTTGAGGGAATTAAGTGGGGACAGCGTGACCCTTTGTTAGCACAAGGAGAAGAGAGTTGGTTGCTTCACATGGAAAGAGTGGTCTATTTAGGTATTCTGTAGCAGTCTTCCAGAACGTTTTCATCTGACACACATAAAATTCACTGAGGTCTAGATTTCAGACCTATAGACATAGAGAGAGAGAGAGAGAGAGAGAGAGAGAGAGAGAGAGAGAGAGAGAGACAGACAGACAGAGAGAGACAGAGAGAGAGACAGAGAGAGACAGAGAGAGAGAGATGTATATTTAAATTAAATAAGTATATTTCCAGGCTGGAATTTTGTAATGATTGCAGCAAACAGGAAAGAGTCTGAAATATTTAGAAACAAGGGGTTAATGGACTTCGTCCTATAGTCAAAAAAAGAATTCTGGGCTAGCCTAATAATTTGATTCACAAAACTGTGGATGCAAGAACCTCTGGAGACATCAAATCTAGGGTGTTTGAGGCCTGATATCAATAGAGTTTATATGTGGCCCAAATTAACATAGCATGTTTTCAGTTGACATTATGATGGTTAGGGGTATGAGTTTCTTCAAGTTGTTACTTGCTATAGTACATAACAGTACTGCGAGATGACGTTGCAGGAAGTGTGTTTGGTCTGTGCTTGTCCATGCGAAAATGTTTTTGTGAAATATTGAAATGGTAAGAGAGCCAAGCTCATTGCATGTGTCCCAAACCCCAAGACTTGTCTTGAGGGAATGGTTTAAGCTTTAGGCTTTTTGCAAATTAGACTGTGACCAGTGATGACCATGTTGTTTCTAGATGCAAATGTTCTACCTTCAGAGCTGTTCCTCGCTAGATTTAGCAGGTGTTATGATTTTTTATACGAATGCTAGTCTTGATGATGAATGTGGCTATCTTCTGCTCACAAGTATGACGCTTTATCCCTCAATTTCACACTACAGACTGATGTATGCTCTCTCTCTCTCTCTCTCTGTTTCTCTCTCTTCCTCCGCCCCCTCACTCTCTCTCTCTCTTTCTCGCCCATGCACAGGCAGTTAGTGCAGACGCAGGCACCATGTCCGCCCCCACAGACCCAGAGGTGAAGGAGCTGAACCCAGTCGACTTCATCCAGCTTCAGCAGTACATCGACTGTGAGTACAGACAGGCAGCTTCCTCAGCGCTTCACCTCTTCCATTTCCACCCACTCACATACGCTCTTATGTACTTGGAAGAGGTGACTGTCTCTCTCAAGTATTCGCAAATGTAGCAACACCCACACCGTGTACCTTGATAGACCTGGATTCAGACAAACTGTGAATACATGCATGCACATTATCTTGATAAAATGGTGCATGCTTTAACTCCCTGAGAGATGCTTAAACATCACATTTCACATGCGTGTGAAGGTTAAATATACCAGCCGCTATAGAGTCTGGCTGTGTTTTGGTTGGAGTAGGCACGTGAGGGAAGTGTGTCGTGAGTGTGTGTGTGACCTTTGTGTCTCTTTTCCCAGACTGCAGACTGAAGGTTAAAGATGTACTAAGGGAATTTGATGCAGATGGCAGATTGGCACAGCACAGACATGGAGAGGTGAGAGGTAATCAGAGGCAGGTCTATCCATCTCGGACATCCTCTGTGTTTGGAGATTGAAAGCTACCTCTCTAGATTGGATTACTAAACACTATGAAATGAACACTTCACTTGAGTGGGGTCTTTCTAAACATGAATTGCACATTTTATGAGTAGCACCTCAATGGTATTCACTACAGAATTCAAAGCCATCTTAATAACACATTTTCAGTTATCTAATTGGCATGCAGGAATATAAACATAAGGGATGTTTAAGACGATAAAGGATTTTGAAGACAAACATAACATTGTATTTTTCAAATCTTTTACAACAAACCACTATATCATGTATAGTAAGTACATGCTGGTATACATTGTATTTCCTCACACTAAAGGGTACAATGAATGATTTGTAAAGGTTTATAAATGCTTGTGGGGACCTCATTTAAGTAAAGTGATTGCTAAAATGAATAGATTTATGGATTTTCTATTAAGTAGATAAATGGGACTCTTAAGTCTAATGTGTTTTGTAGTAGATAGGGCTGCCAGCTAAAGTTGCAAATGGAAATTGCCTCTTGATTTTGCACATGCAGCAAGGTGCTTTTGAAGGATATGCTGGCTCCCCCATGCAGGGTAAGGCAATAATAAAGGGCTTTAAAAATGCCCCCTTAAGTAATGTGAACATCAGCAGTTGGGGTTGCCAACTAATTACATAATGAAACCATGGAGAGGAAACTCTCACAAAACTATAGAAAAGGTCATGAGATCATGACACAAGGCAGTTAGTCTAGGGCAGCATTTTGCTATACTGAAACTGTGAAAATAGCTATGGTTCTGCCTTTTCGAAACAGGAAATGAACAAGGTGACAACAAGTATAGTAATGGAGCTGCTTAGAGAGACATAATGAATGTCTGGCTTTCAGAGCATCCTTTTTCTCACAGGCATTTGGGCCCTGAGGTCTGACTGTGCCTTGCATTATCATTATTTATTTATAAGGTAGCTTTGCAGTGTTTCAACCATGGAAATTGAGTTCCTGCCAGAAATGGGTTTGTGGTTTAGTATTCTCAAGGGATTATTGATTGTAGACATTAAACCAAATAATTACCAGTGATACTCATATGCAAATGGTCTCATTCAAATTAGAGTTGTGCTCCATATGTTTAATACCATTTAGTATTCTGATGGTTACTTATATAAGAATTGTAACCCCCCCCCCCCCCCCCCCACCCCCCCATCCATTTCTATTTTGGAAATGACTTAAGAACTACTCTCACTGGGCTATGTGTCTAACCTTCCAGGGCTGATATTGATGATAGGATCTCTCTCATATCTGTTTCAGTGCATCAACGAGGAAGGTTTCAGACTATTTCTGAAAACCTACTTGGAGGTCGAGGACTTCCCTGCAGAGCTCTGCCAGCGCCTCTTCCGCTCCTTTCAGAACTCTGAACCAGAACAGAAGGACAGCACCAGTCAGTTGGTGGTCCCTAGACCAACCTTACTCTTCTTCAACATGCCCCTACTGAAATATCTCAAGTATCAAAGCTCACAACATGACATGTGTGTATGCTGGCTGTTTATTGATCCCAGCCTCCTCTCTCGTAGAAGAGGTCTTTCTCAAGGACGTTTCATGTTACTTCTCTCTTTTGGAGGATGGCCAGCCTCGAGACAAGCTGGAGTGTAAGTCTGGGTTCCTCCTCTGCTGCAGTACCACACTGCAGTATTCTGTCACACCTCTGGATGATGAACTGTTATTTCACATTTCTTTCTCTTTACAGTTGCTTTCAAATTGTATGACAGAGATGGCAATGGAGTCCTTGACAGCTCTGTAAGTAACTGCACTAAAAGAGCTACTGTCAACATAAGAGAAATGACAGAGGCACCTCAGGGCTCACTCTGCCTGTTCTTGACAATGCAGGAGGTGGATCGCATCATTGCTCAGATGATGCATGCTGCAGATTATCTTGGCTGGGATGTGTCAGAGCTTCGTCCGGTGAGATTCACACTTTGCCTTCTATGTTCTGCAGAAGGGAATCATCTTAGCTTTGCTGCACGCTTAAAGGAGTTGCTCCACGGGCATGAGGGTGTGTGTGGGTTTTACAGACAACATGTATTTCATGTTTAGCCCCAGTGTTGACGTCTGGGAAACGTAAATGAATTGCAAGCTAAATATACCCTGTTGTTTGTGCAGGTGCTGAAGGACATGATGACGGCCATTGATGCCGACAGCAGTGGAACAGTGTCTCTGGAGGAATGGGTAGAAGGGGGGATGAACAATGTTCCTTTGCTGGTACTGCTAGGGTTGAAGGTTGGTCCATCCATCTTTGCATCCCCTTATTGTGTCAGTGGGTTTCCTGTCACGTCACTGGGAGAAAGATCTAGAGCATTCCATTGTGTAACGTGTAGCTGTGGCATTTAAATCACTTGATTTGTTTAAGGTGGTAAAATGTTCTCTGCACATCCCTCTTATTCTCTTGTTATAAATATCTCTCTCACACACTCTCTTGTTCACTCTGTCTCTGCTCTATATGTTTCTGCTGACACAGGGTATCAGGCATTGTACAGCACCTCATGGCATACACACATACATAAACACAATCTCTGTGCGTCTGATTGATTCAGTACGATGTTTACTTTTCCATAATGGTTACCTCAACTACAGTATTTAAACCCCACCTAGAAAAGAATCTGTAACCTTTAGACTACAACAAACCCACCGATTTGCGAAATAAGTCACCTGGGAGGCCACTCCTATCACCTCATTGCTAGGTTTTTAGTCAGAAGCAAGCACCATTTCAATATTGCAGATAATGTAGTCTAAATGGGATCATGATCTGTTAACTAAGTTTAGCTGGCAGGATGACTGACTGTGAGGCTGACCACAAACGGCATCTCTCTCAACCTTCTAGCCTTTACAAAATATCGTGGGGACTTCCCCCCCCCCCATGCTATTTTCAGCCACCAAAGAGAAGCACAAGCTCTCACACAGTCGTTTGTAATCTCTGAGCTACATGTTTGGTACACTCACTAAAAGCATGGGTCAATCAGTCAGTATTTGTAAAAGTATTTTTTCCTGTAATCTGGATAAGAGCATGTGCTACATTAGATTCAGTGTAACCTTATAATTCTGTGTAGCACACATGGGATTGGTGTGACATGGCATTCATGGTTTTGTGTGGTGAGTTAATAATAGGGTTGCAATATTATCATTCATGACTCGGATCTGTTCCATAACTGAGCTATGACATGATGACATGAAATGAATACGAAGTCCATTGGACAATCTATCGCTGTCATTTGTGAGGGTTACATTGGCAGGGCCTAAAGGTATTGCAACAAACTGCTTAAGAAAACATCCATGACTTTGTGCATCCTAATGAGCCCGTCTGAACCTATCACAAAGATTCTAGAGCATGCACTCATCTTCTACCCCACACTTCTCTCTCAGATGACCCAGAAGGATGGGCAGCATCTCTGGAGGATGAAGCATTTCAACAAGCCTGTCTACTGCAATGTGTGTCAGAGCATGTTGCTGGGACTAAGGAAACAGGGGCTCTGCTGCACCTGTGAGTGCCAAATCTCTCCACTAGAGGGCGATGCTGTCTGCATTTTCACTTTTTCTTTGCTGCCCTCTATCATCATGCTGGTGCACTTCAATTGAGCAATATTCTAGTTAAATTCACCTGTCAGTTGTAGAATAGATCACACAAAAAATGGCTTGCAGATAAAGAATGTTTTTCTTGTGTTTTATTTGGTTCAGGCTGCAAATACACTGTGCATGGACGCTGTGCCAACAGAAACCCTGCTCCTTGCACCAAGACGTATGTCAAGTCGAAGAAAGAGACAGGGGTAAGCCTGAGTCCTTAAACGACTTCTGTTGACAAAGTCAGACAGCCTTGTACTCTGTCTCATATAATTACATGGTTTCACAGGTTCCAGTCCATGACTGGGTCAGTGGGAATTGTGACTCTGGGAAGTGTGACAAGTGCCAGAAGAAGATCAAGAGCTACCAGAGCTTGACGGGGAAGCACTGTGTTTGGTGCCATGCCATGGTAAGTAAGGAGGGGTAAGGAAAGATAAGTTTCAGTTTGGGTCATTTTCCATCCAGTGAAGCTGTATTTCAGCCATTTGTTTCGTCCTCGCGTTTTTACAAACATTGTGACTTGATCTTTAATGGTTCTTTAGTTATAAGTCTATTCTCCTTCTTGGTTCACATTATTAAGGGAAACTCCCGACTCTGATCCAAACTCTTGTGTTGCATATGTTTGTGTTCTAGCGCCATGACGAATGTGCATCTCAGGAGCCGTCAGAATGTCACTGTGGCCCACTAAGAGACCACATCCTTCCACCCTGGGCCATTTACCCCATTATAAAGGTAGACCAGAAGGATTATGTTGCTCTAAAGATCTGAATAGACTCATTTCTGCCAAGGCTGTTCTCATCCAACAGCCCATGCCAAGTTGAAGTAGAAGAAAGTGGAGTATTTTCATTTCTTGGAAAAACCAAGCATAAAATGTTCATGAGTTATAATATTTCCACTGATGTGATGCATCCAGATTTGTCTGGAAAAAGTAACATAGTGGATAATATAATCTCATGTCTGTGTCTTCCTGCCAACTAACTCTGCCACCTCTTTGCTCAACACCTTAGGAGAGGCAAAACAGCCTGAAAAATGGTTGTTCAGGGTCAACTGAGGACAGTGACCACAACACCACTCCTGATGGACAGGTGCTCCAGGTACTGGCCTTTAGTCATATGCCTGTCCCTGTCATCAACTAGTAGCCTGTGTTTAATTTGAGCGAAAAAGCCCTGGGTGACATTTTTATATTTGTGAATAGATCAACCCTGTTCCAGACACTCACCCTCTTCTAGTGTTTGTGAATCCCAAAAGTGGAGGCAAGCAAGGAGAAAGGTGAGGCTTTGTATGATTTTAAAAAACTGTTATTTGATTTAATCACAAAGAAATTGTAAGTGATGGATTTATTCTATCTTGTTTTCTATCTTGATTCTATCTTGTTATTTCAGGGTCCTGCGTAAATTTCAGTATTTGCTGAATCCAAGGCAGGTATACAACCTGTCAAATGGTGGACCTGGACCAGGGTATGTTATCAGATCACAGATAGACTGTACTGAGTTACATTTATGTCCTGCATAGCTATAGCCTTGTTCATCTGTATTTTTAGGCTATCCTTCTTCAGGAATCTCACAGATTATAGGATATTGGTTTGTGGGGGAGACGGCACTGTTGGCTGGATCCTCGATGCCATAGGTAGGGCCTCACATATCCAAATCTAGGTACAGATAGTAACTGCCTCCTGTTAGATGGTACTGAAATCTAGCCCTCTTTGGTCTAACCAGACAAAGCCAGTCTTCATGTGCGTCCACCTGTGGCCGTGTTGCCCCTGGGTACAGGAAATGATCTGGCACGTTGCCTTCGATGGGGAGGAGGTAAGAGTTGTCCTTTCTATCACATGGAGAGAATATCTGATGTCTACGGCTTCTGAATGCACCATGTTTGGATGTTTGTGTCAGATCATGTGTATGTGGCCATCCCTTAAGGGTACGATGGTTCAGATCTGAGTCGGATCTTGAAGGATGTTGAGGGGAGCTCCCAGGTGCTCATGGATCGCTGGAGCATACAGGTGATCACAGAGGACGAGCAGGAGAAAGGAGATCCTGTGCCTTATGAGATCATCAACAACTATTTCTCCATTGGAGTGGTAAGTATTCAACAAAGACGTCAGATGTTAAGAGCATCATCTTCTTACACTTGGCTGGTTGCTTTAATATCAACTTCACCGATAGTGCTTTCTGTTGTCAGGATGCCTCCATCGCCCACCGATTCCACACGATGAGGGAGAAGCATCCCCAGAAGTTCAACAGCAGGTGTAGTTATCTTGCATGACGTCATCCTGTTACAAGATGGCCTTGCTTAAACCCATTTGTAAAAAATTGTTTAATTTGTTTATGGTTCCAGAATGAAGAACAAATTATGGTATTTTGAGTTTGCTACCTCGGAGACAATCTCTGCCTCTTGCAAGAAATTGAACGAGTGTGTCACAATTGAGGTCAGTGCCCCTATGAGCACGCAGAAGTACAGCCTCTAAACCTCTTAAATTCTAAAGTATCACTCAAACCATCTAGTTTTAGTGTTTTTCCTTATCATATCTCCTAACATTCTGCCTATCGTGCTTTCATTCACTTCCCAGTGCAGTGGCACTGAATTGAACCTTAGTGGACTGTCTCTGGAGGGGGTTGCTGTCCTTAACATTCCCAGCATGCACGGTGGCTCCAATCTGTGGGGCGAGGCAAAAAAGAGCGAGAGCAAGGACCTCATGAGCCAGGAACTACCTGAGGTGATTGTCGATCCCGATGCCCTGAAAGTGAGCACACAAGGTATGGTGGAGATAAGTTGCTATAACATGTTATGGTTTCCTGACACAAATAATGATTCCTTTTTAGTGTAATGCTCAGTGTTCACCTCTATGACAGATCTTAGTGACAAGCGAATGGAGGTGGTGGGCCTTGAAGGAGCTATTGAGATGGGACGAATATACACTGGACTCAAGAGTGCTGTGAGACTAGCAAAAACATCCCAGATAACCATCAGGTAAGCATTTGAGACTTGTACAGACAACTAACCTCCTCAGATAACCATGAATAAATTGAGATGCTCACCCTTTTGAGCTGGAAATAAGCTCCCTGACCTGAAAAGAGGTATGTAGCGCCCCAGTCACACATCCTAACGTGTCCAGCACCGAAGGTGACACTTTCATTGTTATGTTAAGGTCTTATAGTATGTCTCATAAGCCCAGGCATTTAAATGTAAATCAACTGTTTTTTTACCATGCACCATTCACTTTTCTGCTTTTCCATCAGTCCCAGTTCCACTGGTATTGCACTTGCAACTATATAATGAGCCTTATTTACCCTCTCTCAGGACTAAAAAAGCACTACCAATGCAGATCGATGGTGAGCCTTGGATGCAGCCCCCTTGCACAGTGAGTGGGCTACGAAAATGTGCTTCTTACCTTTTCTAAATTACACCTGAACTCATTTGTTTTGGAGAGTTCATAGTGTATATCACAGTATCACATGCCTTTCTGAAGTGATCGATTGTAACATTTTTATTTTTATTTTCTGTAGATTCACATCACTCACAAGAATCAAGCCAGTATGCTGATGGCTCCCCAGGCCAAATCATCTAGCTTTTTCACTTACAAATAGAATGCTGCCTGCCTGCTCCAACAGTGACTTATATACTTGTAGACTTTATAGTATGCACTTGTTTTACATTTAAATAAGGTTTTACACAACCTCATGTGAAATATGAATGTATATAATAGTTTTGTGAGGCGTAAGTAATCTAGGTATGAAGGCCTCACAAGTTGAATTTACCAAGTTATGGTATACCTCTCATAAGAAGCCTGTGTACGATGCATTTTGTTTAAAGTGTGACCAAAACAGGTTGACCGTACTTTCTTGAAACTTGACACATTGCTTGTTCTGCCTTAGTGCAAGATACAATTATCGAAATCTTGCTTGAAAACTACTACAGTTGTAGTGTAGACTATTATAACAATATGTTAATATAAAATCAATTGGATGTGCCTTTGTCTTTTTTGGTCTGCAATATTAATCTTATGCGTTCTAGAAGCACTAATAGGATCAATGTAAAAGAGAAAATAGAAAATGTAATTGCTTTATTTGATTGAAAAACTGCATCTGCTCTCCAGATTAGTCATGCTCTTACTGATTCGCAACATAGACTATGTTTCAACTGCATCGCGATTAAGTAAAATACTTTTATTTGGATAATAATTTGATAATTGGATACAAGTTTTAGTATGTTGTGGACAAAGGCATTGAAAGATTGTGCAATTGTAGATCATTGAGAATGCTAATAGATAAATTGCTATTTGACATAGTCAGGTGTGCTTGATGTGCTCGCTTCTAAAATGACTGGTGCATTTGAGATGACATAACTATTTTGTGTGTAGAGAAAACAGCTTGCATCTTTCTTCTTACATGACCACACTGCTGTTTTAATTAAAAGTCTGACGGGAAAATGTATTTAGTGACTATATGGATTTGAAATTGCCTCAAACAAATCTAATTTATCTGATTGGATGCTTGCTAGTCATATCATTTCAGTTTTAATCTTGTTAATGTTAATATATTTCAAGACTATGTATTTGAGATTTTAATAAAAACAAATAGATTCAACAAACTTTGTATTTAATTTATAGATGATCATCTAACAAAAAATACTCTTTTCAGCCTTAGCCAAAAGCAGCCCATGCACCTCACCTGCACTTAACATCTTTGTTCACAAGAGGGCACAATTTGTTAAGCAGGACGGACCACTGCCATAAATGCAGTTTCCATTATCGTTGTTTTGATTCCCTCTCTAACAATAATGATACTTGTATGACATGTACTATTTCTAGCTCGTTTATAGAACCACGTCCTTTTCAAATAACTGAAAAATATCTGAAAATGTATATATAAGCCACGTCATAATAACATACCCATGTTTCAGTTGGTTATCTGCTTCAAAACCGCACGTGTCCACCTAGTGATTATCATCGTACGTTCTTCAGCTCTCTGCCTTTGGAAAGCACTTTTGAATTTAGAGTACCTTTGGGAGTTTAAACTAATCAACTGACATCTACGTGTACGACTTCCCATGCTGTCCTTCATTCAAAACAAATGGCACAAGGCAATGTTGCTCCACCAATTGTGTTTGTTGCATTACAAACTCCGCCTCCAGCCTATTCAGAAGTGTCTTCTGAAATTGAGTTTTTGCGATTTCTGTTCAGAACAGTATCCTGGCACAAGGGTTGCGGTCGTACTTGAGGAAGGAACATCATTTTAGTTTAGATTCGAATTTCTCATCGTAACGCACATGAAACAAAGAATATGACGTTCCGCAGGCTGAAAAAAGTCAATTCCAATGACCCCGAGAGTGGACCATCATGCCAAGACAGTGCTGAAATTTATTTTCCTTCATCTAAATCCGACAGTTGTAAAACTAAGGATTTACCATCTAATGCCTCGGACGTGTATAATTACAAGACGATGGCGTATT
The DNA here is from genome assembly GCA_036571765.1 of Plecoglossus altivelis. NCBI lineage: Eukaryota > Metazoa > Chordata > Actinopteri > Osmeriformes > Plecoglossidae > Plecoglossus > Plecoglossus altivelis. The sequence continues at coordinate 13,141,336 of BROE01000021.1, read as the reverse complement.
CTGGTGGGACGTTACCCAGGAATTTCAGAAGGGTATGTTGACTATTGGTCTGTCCACGTGTTAACATTTTGCGCCAATTGTATATGTAGAAGTTATTTGGCTGTTTAAAAAGTTTTATGTAGGTTAGTTCACCCTAGTATGAATCTATGATCTCACATCGTTGCGTTGCAAACGACTGTAAATTGCGCATTGACTTTCTACAGTGAACAATCCCAAATGTATCCTCTCCTAGTCTTCCTACGTACAGATTAAATTAATTCGAGCAAAAATAATGTCTGGAGTCAATTAATAGGCTTGGCCAACATAAGGACTCTTCTGAAGGAGCCGTTTAATAAAAAAAACTGCGGAAAATAAGTTTCAGTAGCTAGTTTTACGCATCAGATTGCTCTGATGCGCTGTTTTGATGGGTAAATGTGAATCTAACTTTTAAACAACGTAACTATCCACCAGGGTCATATTTAAAATGAGCAAACCACCTTAGTAAGGAGAATTGTCACAAATGTTACCATTTTTGATTGGTGTGGTCACCAATCGAAAATTGTAACATTGTCCAAGGTGCCTTCATCAGCTAACAAAAAGTTAAATGTCTTTAAACGTAACCTTTACCGTTTATTTTGGATGGCGTGTTACACGGTAGCACTTGTCCCATCCATCGGGTAACTGTACAAGTTAAGCTTGTCCACCCCTGCTTGTGTCCCACGTCATATGAAGTTTGAGGGCAACAACAGGGCATTGTGAAGGGGCTCCAGTGAGACCTGCTCCAGCTACTCCGTTTGGTCTCTCAGGATTTGGGGAATAAATGAAGTCATTGAGAGGGATTCAGGACAATTCTTGAAGTGTTGGGGAAAATAAAGAAAGTAACATTTTACAACCCTGGGAGAACGTGGCACAGAGTGCTCTTTCACAGCAGCCACACTTGGAGTCTTTGAGATGGAACAGAGACGAATTGATTATAGTCAGAAACGTTTGGTGAGGTAGTATGAAATGCTTTTAACTTGCATCATCACTGGGTGGGTCCCCCGTTTGGCTTTGGGGTTCTCCTCAAAGCAGGCATTGTGGCAAGAGGCCCAGTTGGTGCCCATAAGTCATATTTGTACAAAGGTCAAAACCTGTTCAAACTAGATTATTTTGTAATTATGATCAAAAATTGAAATCACTAAATGGCTTGAAACAAACTTTGGAATGCAAAACTGTCATGTGACAGGGAAGGCAGTCAGGCACTCATTTCTAGTTTTAGACTAAATGTTTTTTCAAGGTTTCATTCGGTGTCTTAAAAATACAAACATGCGCCCTACACACACACGTGTCAAGTGCAGACCCTGAGGGCGTGAGCTTTACTTCATGCATGGTTTGCGTAGTGGGGAAATGTTTGGCATGCTCTGTGGTTATTGAATGAATCATGGGGAGGTGTTCTAAAGTGGTTTGTGTCTTTCGTTTTCTTCATAGGGTGGCGGTCTTCAGAAGTGGAAGCCCCTAACACAGTCAGAACCAGAACCACAGAGGTATGTCTTTCACGCCCTCTAAACCCTGTCGTCTGACTCACAGTTCTTCTCTCAACAAAGGTTTGCTGTACATCATACCCAAGTGACCAATGATATCAAAAGTCAGCTATCTGTCATTCTGTAGTCAATTTGTTTAGCTATCACATGAATTTAATTAAGGTAGTTATATAGGAATTTGGCATGAACAATTACCATTTGTACTTCTGGCCATTTGTTATTTATTATATACTGGAGTTTGATGAAGTTAGCGTGTGTTGTGTGATATTATGGATGCTGTCATGGCGTCCTTCCTCCCTGACCCGTGTACATTTGACCTTTGTCGTGACGTAAAGAGACTACTGGTCACAAACAAGCGATTGTCAGGGCCTGTTTTACAGTCATGTAATTTAGATCAAGACCATAGAGGCAAAACAGAGTTGTCACGTATATTCAGTCAACATGCTGTTGGGCAGTGATCTGCTTTTCATGCGTGTACACGTGTACACTGTGCCGGTCAGAGACTTTGTCTTAACATGTTGATTTCATTGAGACCTTTTCACAATTAAATTCTAAAACAATTTCTTTTCGATCTCCACTTCAGGAAGGTAGTGGTCCTGGAGAAAAATGAAGAAGAGACGTTTGGTTTTGAGATACAGGTAAAAGCATTAGAATGTCTGGGTGATATGGTTATTTTGGTCCACCATGTATCTGATCTGAATCTGAAAATTACACAGAAATACCTAAATTGATGTGCATAGAAGATCGCCTCTGTTTCAAATGCTCCTTTCCTACATTTGTCTTATGATTTGAAGAGGAGGCGGCCCTTCTCTCTGAGTCTATTTAAAAAGCAGTACAGTTGTGAATCTTCTCACGCCTGCTGAGTTAGACCTGCTCTGCTCTTCCCCTTGGGGCTTGCTGTGCCCTCAGACATCTGTACTGTTCACCACTGTATCTCTCCCATCTACCATCTGGGTCTCCCTGGAGCGCTTCCTTACAATGTACTATTGTGTGTATTAGATAATTCTACAAAGCCATAAAGATGCATCAGATATTGATTTATTCTTAGGATGTTAAAATACCATGACTTGATCATTTCCTTGGTTTATTGGTGCATTGAAAACCAAACTATTGTGCTTGAACACTTATTGCAGTTGTATTTATTTTAAGATAGCCTTTCTCAGGGAGAAATTGAGTTGAGAGAAAATATAATTGTGCTACAAGTTCTCTAAAAAGCCTTCTTTAGGAAGCACTGACTCTTAAATCCTAATCCAGTGCTCTGGGTACAAATCCCTGTCAGGTCATTTCCTGCATGTCTTCCCCTCTGTCTCTTCCCAGTTTCCTGTCTCTCTCCCCCACTGTTCTGTGCATAACTCAAGCTGAAAAGACAGCAAAACATATATTTTTAAAGTACGATTTATTGTACCTTTTATGTCAGAGAGATGCTTTTATTTTTGTTTGCATAGATGTCCCCTCCTTTCCTGTCTGGTACAGTCCTACAGGAAGTGACATCAGGATATGGTGTGACTGTTGTGAGGGGCAGCTTTTGAATATGCCTCTCTTTTTCTGTCTCTTGATAGTGAAGTGTGAAGTGACGTATTGTCAAGTATGGTTACCCATACTCGAAATGTACCAGTACTGTGGTTGTCTTACCAGTCCTTTGTGGATAATGTTAGTAGCAAACATGTAAATGCAGAAGGATTTACATACCTGCATGGCTGGCACCTAACAATCTTTGGTCATACAAAGTTACACAAATGTCCCTGTAACTTCATTGGAAAACTTCTAGAAACAATGCTGTTGTTACAAAGGAACAGCTATGCAGTTACTTCTCAATAATGCTGTATTGGTCATTATACAAGTAAAACTTGGTATGGGGAAGGATGGGCTTTCTATGGGTAAATGGTTGTCAATCATGATCGTGGTTTGGTAAAGAAATGTTCGATTGTCTTTTTAAAACCTCTCTCAACCCCACCCTGTGCTGTGCCTTTTCACACTTCTGTAGAAGCCTATAACACTACAAGAGGATAGTATTTAATTACATAGCAATTCCTATAATGGTTTTGCTATAGCTGCAATGTAGTTACCAGGTAGTTAATGGAACCTTAATGTCAAGTTATCCAATATTCATTGGGCTGAGTTCATGCCCAATAATATATCTAAGACCTTAATCAGATATTTTTGATGTTTGTATGTCAGGAACTCAATAGAATGCTTTCTACAGCTTGATGTAAAGTGGTATAGTATGGTCAAAGCATGAAATATTATCAATTACAGAATAAGTAGACTAAGTGAAAGTGTTTTCAGCCGACAGGTTCAACATTGAAAGCCTGTTGGGAAAACCTTGGGACAAATATTACACTTAGGAGTTCCCAAACAACACTGAAACGGTTGTTTGAACTGATCTACTTGACACAAGGAAGTGTGTTGATGGTGGTGTGCCAAATGTGCCCCAGAGAACCTATCATGCATGTGAAATAAGGAAGTAAGATTCAAATGTGACACACAATGTTTCAGCAGTTAAAGCTGTTGCAAAGACAGAGTAGAAAAATGTTTTATGACGGTGGTAAATCAAGCAGGATGTATTCCTATTGTGCCAACCAAATGAGTTGATAAAGGCTCCTGGAAGAGCCTGTTACAGCAGTATTTTATGAGTTAGATATTGAAAGCAACATGCAGTCGTTTGTGATGGACCAGATAGGTTTTGCATGTGAACACAAGCTCAGTAGAACGATGTTATCCCACTTCCTCAGTCGTTTCTGGAGGTTATCTGTGTGGCATGGCTGTCTGCTTCCAGTATCTAGGGGCTGACTCACAGTCCTCATGTGCAATTCAGTACATGGTTATCACATTTCCCCCAGAAATCCAAATGCTTGAGTGTAGTTTTGATCAAAAGATCCTGACGTTGCTGTCTCTTGGAAAAGATAAAACTCCTACTACCTGTGTAACAAGGCCAGGACCCACTAGTCTAGACCCCCTGTAAGACAGGTTACTACTGATATCTAACATCACTTCCTACTGGATTGGTTGTAGTCATATATTTTAGAAGCCACTTCAACCCCCTAGTGACAAGGAAGAAAAAATAGCAGTACTTATATACCTGTCCTCTTTTTTGCTTCCAGACATATGGACTGCATCACCAGGACCAGAACTCAGTGGAAATGTGCACGTTTGTGTGCAAGGTCCATGATGATAGCCCTGCCCAGCAAGCTGGACTTAAAGTTGGTGAGTACAGTAAGAAATATGTTTGTTTTGCACTGATGTTTATTTCCTGCATTAAACAGCAGACCCTGAAATAACTGGAACCTACTGAAAATAGACACCAAGGGAAACCAGGAAGACAGGTGGTTTTGTTGGGCCCCACCTCTTCTTGTTTGCCAGCCTGGCAGGCAGGCTATGTCAACAACTCTATACACGAGTTTCGGCCTGTTGTTTTGGGAAGTACAAATATGACAGTGTGCCTATTCATTTTCAGTCAACAAACACTTGACTGCTTTAACAAAACACAACTGCCAACTCCCCTACCCCTGGAAACTTGGTCAGCAGTGACATGGCCATTTCCATCAGTTCAGTTTCACTTCCTACATTCCCCTCATGCTCAGCTTATTGTTCTTGTGACTTTTTCTAAAACTGATGACCTCATCCCTCTGAGGATGGAAGGCGGTGGTCCTTGAAAGAGCACCACTCCATTGTTTCACAACCTGACAGAAAGGCAACAAAGAATGTCTGAATTCTTGCCCAAAAGAAACAGGCCTCACAAACCATCTGAAACAAGCATGCATCCAACACAGTCATTTAGAGAGAGAGAGTCTGACCACAACTTGCTAATAAAAGATAGTAGCGCTCTTTACTAGACTCAAAGATGTGAGCAGGTCTAGTCACTTAAGATAGATGAACACACATGTTTAGGCTGTTTAGAGTGGGTATAGCAGCTTATTGTAGCCTGCCCCATGTGGCTATGCAGGGTTTGGAGTGTGCTTTTCACACATGGGCTGATCAAGCTTACTTTATGAGGCACACCAAGTGCTCGAGATACCATCATGAATCCCAGTGGTTGGTGGAATCAAAGCAACCTCAGCTTGTAGCTCAGCATCAGTAGTATGGTGAAGCCCTGGGCCTACAGGGCACATCAGTGCATGCTGTTTGATATGCTAGCACAATGTTAACATGCTTGTTTGTGTGCCCAGGGGACACAATTGCAAGTGTGAACAAGGCTGCCGTGGAAGGATTTCGACACAAGGAGATTGTGCAACTTATCAGGGCATGTGGCAATGCAATAAGGTAAGATGTCACCACCAGTAGTCCCAGGATTCAATGGTCTTCAGCCATGGTCCCTAGGGCCCACTGACCTAAGTGCTTTAGATGTTTCCTTGCTCTAACACACCTGATTCAAATGAATGGCTCGTTATTAAGTTCTGCAGAAGTTGGATTGTAATGATTCATTTTTACCTGCTGCGGGACTAGGAAAACTTCAGTGTGACCAGAGTTGAAAAATACTGATTTCATGGAAAGAGCTAGACATTTGTATTCATAGAATGTTGAATTGGAAGCTCACATCCACTATTTCCCTTGTCTCTCTTTTCCCTCTCAAACTCAATTTTACTGCTTGGATAATATTAGAACAAGGGCCAATTTATAAACTTTGAAGATGACTGCGCAGGCAGTAATCTTACCCACATTAAGGAACTAGAACATGCTTCCTGTCTCACCACTGACTCCATCACGTAATTGCCACCACTAGTGAGGATAAAGGGGCTTGTTAAGCAAGATTATTTAGCAGAATATCAGCCCTATAACCACCAGGTCCTCCCATGCGTATGTCAGTCAAGACACGGTAGAGTAGCTAAATGGAAATGTAATATGTTCTTAAGTCTTTATGCTGCTAGTAAATGGTTTAGTCTTGACTCAATTATGTTGGGACTCTCGTAACAAGAGCCTTATGTTGGTTAGTTGAAAAGTACTCCACTGCATTTATTGGTCTTATGCTATGTAACATTACTCTTATCAACCCTTGTGCCTTCCAGTGTTATTCTCCCTGATGACACGGTTGTTTGTCTCTTCTAGGCTGGAGACTGTGTACAGTGACTCTATCCGCAAAGCCGAACTGGAAGCCCGTTTGCAGTATCTGAAGGTGATTGTTTCTCCTTTTTAAGCCCTGCTCTTGTCCAGACAGTGGAGGCTTTCTAACTGCTGTGTGGGTAAAGTGATTCTCTGTGGTGGTATAACCAAAACAAGGAAAGAAACAGCCCTCCCACCATGCTGAACGCCAGATTTAGACCAATCACCACCTGTTTCCCTAATGCCCCACCTGTCTCAGCTGGAGCGGCTGCTGTTCCAGCTTTCTGCTGGGTTCAGCACTGAGACCCCCGGCACACAAGGTTCCAGTCTCACTCCTGACTGTTGAAAGTCAGCTTTTTAGCAAAGTGTCTCAAGTGAGAAGACTTTCCTAAAGACGACAGCAGATTTCCCCCAACTTAATCCATCATTGCACCATCAGCGGCCATTGTAACACAAACATGAATGCCTTGTCAATCGTTCATGGTTTTATCTGGCAAATGTCTAACGTTGTTTCTACTTTGATTTGTTTTTCTTAGCAAACACTTCATGAGAAATGGGATGAATACAGATCGCTGATGATGCAGGAGCAGAGGCTGGTTCACGGTAAGTCAGACCCTAAATAGATGCGTGTCGACAAGGGCAGAATAAAGATGTATATGCTTTTTAAAAGAACCAGGTGGTTCTAACAGTTTCTTCTGTCCTGCAGGGATAGTGATGAGCGACGCTTCTATCTATGAATCCTTGGAGTCGGCCGGAGTGTATGGGAGTCTGGGAGCCCCTAGCCCTGCTGCCATGCGAGCGCTCCGCTGCACTGGCAGCACCAGCAGCAGCGCCAGCCACCTGAGTGCAGCCACAGATGCTACGGACGACCCCCTCTACCAGACTTGCCTGTACCAGGGCGGTGAAGGCCACACTGACGACGCCACCAACAACAACACAGAGGAGCAGAAGAAGAAGGAGCCCCCTCCTCAGAGGCGCCTGATCCGGCCTGCCAGCGAGCTCTTCACCTCTGCCAAGACCCACCTGACTCGCAGCGCCAGCACACGCAGCTACCTGCGAGGGCCCTCTTCCTCCTCGTCATCGGCAGTGTCGGGGGAGAAGCCGGGAGGGTTTGGTGCTCTGCAAAAGAAACCCAAGCAGAAGAGCTTCCGCCGGCGTCTTCTCAAGTTCATCCCTGGCCTCAACCGAGCGCTGGAAGAAGAGGAGAGCAAGTTCTGAGGAACTGCAAACCCAAACACCTGCTTGAACAGACCCATAGACTTGACGTTGACTATCAGATCCAATTTGAAATCCAAAGATTCCCAAAAGGCGCCAAAGAGTATGAGAACAAAGGCTACACAGGGATATTTCTCTACAATTGACAGGGTTGGAACTAATAGTTCTGAAGTTCAACAAGGGGTTTCACCCTAATCGTACATACTTTTGTTTCTGTTTCTATTTGTTATGTAAGTTATTTATTTATTTTGAGTCATGTACAGAATCAAAAGATTGTCTTTTGTGAATTTTCTTTTATCGAGGTGTTGAAATGCCTTTGTCAGTAATTTTGTAAGAAACAAACCTGATACTCGTTTTTTTTGTACTTATACATATTGTTCCTTTTGTTGTTTAGCCAAAACATTTTTAATAAATGTGTGCCATTTGATGCCTTTCTTAAATAGCTTCTTTAAATCTAAAACTGAGGCTGGCTTTTTCCACTTAAATACAAAGTAGCTGTATAAACTGCAGCTGTTACACACTCCTGCTGCTCTCTCATACACTGGTTAGTTAACTAATTGCAAAAACCAACATATCACTCAAATCACTGAAGCCGGTTTGTGTTCATGTCTCACAAGGTTTCTAACTATGTCCTCTTTCATTTACAGCTGTGTAGGGTTAAAATGTTATTGCCTCTAAGTTAAGATGAATGTAGTAGGGGGAGAGATTGGTCATGATGTGGTGTTTCTACATTCCCCTGATTCTTAGATTGTGGTTGGCAGGGGCATCCAGAAAGAAGCCTCTTGTCTTTGGCCTGACACAGTTAGTTGTTTGGTGAGAATGCACAGGAATGTGAGGGAAAAGGCCCAGCATTCCAAACTCAACCGCCTTCTTCTTCTTTCAGTTCTTGCAGGCAACTGCTGAACCCTCCTGCACCATGTTCCCACATTCCCATGGAGGGGGTTCAGATGACTGGGGGGGATGCAGGAGGGGTGAGTGTGTGCCATGGAGCTTTTCAGTCCAGGGTCACAGCTGACCTATGAGGTCATGGTGGTCACTCTCACTCTGCACTATAATCCCTTTTGTCCTTTGCCATTCATTCACAGTTGCATCACGACTGCTGATGTTGGTATGCAATGGTATCTCAGCCATGTGTTAGGCCAAGCCCCCCCCCACACACACACACACACCACCTCCTCACCCCCCGTTGTCGTGAGAGAGGTGGGGTGCCATGTAATCTGACGTAAGGGATTGTTACGCAAGTTTGGTGACGCTCAAATATATTTGAGAGAATGGACCTTTCACATAGTCTGAATGCATAATGAAAGGGGTGATTAGACAAGATGGTGACGACTCAACCATGATGCTGAATGGGCTGTCTAACCAAAACAAAGAGCATGCAGTTGGTGCTGGGCAATTAACACAGTGGGAGGTTTGACTGGGGAGCTGGTCTGAGGGTGCTCAAGAGTTTGTATTATCTGCTCGTACACCGCTGCTTATTTTAAATAGTGTGTTTGAGCTCCAAAGTGGCAGATGTCAGTTTCAGAACTGTTTGGAGTCAGACAGTGTTCCTCATTTAGTTGTCTGTCCAACAATGACTCACTGTTGTCCTGGAAACCTCCATTCTCAGCTCTGTTTGGACATTGGCCGCTTGTCTGCTGTTGAACAAGCGGATGTTATCTAGCCAAATAGAAAATATTGCTTAATGATACCTGGAGACAGCAGCACCAGAGAAATGGACGAAACAGTTTTAAACCACACATCAGACTAAGAGTTGTGTCACTATGATGTAAACAGAGCAAAAGAAGTGGGTTTGGTAACAGTTTAGCCACTGCACTGCTGCCACTGAGACAAAAGATTTGTGACAGGCCAGACGAGGGTAGCGGGTGTCATGTTCAGACTTGATGCCTACAGTCAAATGATTTGATTCTCCTCTGGCTGGTCGGTGCGTGAAGTCATCTGCTCATGTGATCCTACGCATTGGAAATCATACTTAATCATACTCATACTTAGACTTTCATAGTTAGAGACAGGTATTTAATGACATCACCTTTTTGATAACTTTAAAATTAAACTTGGGAAGTTTAGCGTAGGTGGCTGGAACAAATTGTTCAGACTTTGTGATTGTGTCTGTGTCAGGATTCAGAGATGAGGGTTGCGTGGGCTACCATGTAAGCTGACAGGATGTGGGCGATGATTGGGCCAGATATCCATCCTCTGGGTTACACGATACAAAATGTAAATAACATGCACATTGGCAACATAACATTGGTTGTGTTGTGTATGGATGTGTTAAGGAAGGAAACTAAAAGTGAGCACATGAACATAAGAAGGAAATCCAGAATTTGGAAAAGGATGGTTAAAGAAGTACCTCGCTTGAAAAGACTTTTGTGATTGGCAGCTTTGTTGGTGGGAATGCAACTATAGTAAAAAATACCCTGGCGTAGCCTTGTATTTGAGAGGAAGTGCAACAATCCATTTTTCTGCGCAGTTTTAGAAATGTGTATGCTGAAGTCAGATGCATAAAAGATAACGCAACTACTGCATGACTGATTTCACAGGAAATTATAATAGACAATATTTTGACCTTTCAGAGGTCAAACCTGGAAAACTAGAAGCGGAAGGCTTTTGTAGGGTCTTGGACGTTGGATCTTTCCGTTAGGAGCTGTTTTTGTTGATCACCTTTTGTGGTCCTCATTCAAGTAGATGGAGAGTGTCTGAGTAAATGATTATCGAAACACAAAGATAGATGCCCTACACACAGAGCAAGACAAACACCCACACCCACAGTCTCCCTCCCAGTAGCATGACAGGTGTGAATGTTACTCTATATTCTTATGGCTTTATTTCCCTGTGCCGTTTAACAGCTATACAGGCTTGACTGTTGAGTTGATCTCTGAGATTAAGTCCTTGAAGAAACGCAACAGCTGCAAGTCGTTCAGTTTAAACCCAATCAGCAAAGAGGGAATCCATATGTTATTCAGGAAACTGTATTTATGATAACATTGTAGAGTAAACTTGATGAACTAAGAGTTTGACCTTTTTATGTGTTGGCTACTTCCAGAATTCAGTCACTCTCGGTAGGAAGTACAATCTATTATGACTTAGTAGATGTGTGAACAGCTGTTGTTCTATACATTTCACATCTAGTTTTTAGGTTCCTGTTTTACATAGTTTAATAATGCTTGCTTAAAGAAGTAGGTGAGTGGGTGTGGGACCCATACGATATTAACGTTATTGTTTTGCTTGGAACTTGACGGTGTTTGCACCTGGTGTCTTTTTAAACATTTAGATGAATGCCACACCAGAGGCCCTATGCATGATGTGCAACTGCTGTGATCATTAGAAAAAAGTTAGACGTAGTAAAATACTACCAAACAATGACCTCAAGACACTGCATTGTCCACCAAATTTCTAAAAGAAAGAAATTCAAACTTCGTCACAGGAAACAATTAAAGGTGAAATTCCGGAAACACTTTTGAAGTCTAAAGGAACATTACATGTACATGTATTCACATTTATGTCAAGTAAATGTACATCTGAAGATCACAAGTGTTGTTTCACTTACATTTATACAATGACATGCATCATTTTCACAGAGATCCTCTAATTGAAGTTGTGATTGTTGCACTTTATTGAAAGTGTGATTGTTGTGTCAAGTTTCACTTGCACTAAGCATAGTTTATCTAAATGAAACGAAAAGAAATGTGGAGCTCTAATGAGGCTTAGCTCTTTCTTACAGACAACATCTATGCTCAGCTAGAGACAGAAGAAAGGAAGCAACAACAGTAACCATTTCCTGTCTGCAGTGTGAGGAAGTGATATGGCCCAAGCCGTTTTGGACTACAGTTCATTACAGGGGATGTTGAACAAATAATATGAATTTGATACAATACAATACATTACACTACATTACAGTGCAGTACAGTATAGGACCGCACAGTACAGTACAGTACAGCACAGCACAGCACAGCACAGCACAGCTAACGCCTCAATCTCCCTTATCTCAGAGACTGGAAACAAGAGCGTCCGTGTGTAAGGAACACTGTGTTATAGGCTGCTGCTCTGTTTGTCCATGAGGAGAAAGGATGTTGACTCACCAGGGTTTTCCAAGAGCCAACTTCCGGAGAGCAGAAAAGAATATGGAGTCCCAGGATACTGTACTGTGCGCATTCAATTACAGGTTGTTTGCTCCAGGCGTGCAACTGTATTCATCTGTTGCATATTGCTTGATTGTGAAATTGGTAACTGTCTCCTGCAATACAATAATATTATTTTCATGGCAGTAATAAGTATAGCAGTATAGTATAGCAATACATATTTCATTATTATTATTACAGTGAAGATGTCTGTTCATCCGTACTGTGGGTAAATAAGTAATATCTACATGAGTGGTACTGGAGGGGTCAGGGGGCAGTGCCCCAGTGACAACAAGCTTGGTGTCTGAATAATTATACTTTTACCTGTTAATGCCCATGAAGTGCCAATGCAGTGAAGAAAGCTGCATTACACCAGCAATGTCACGGTTAATGAAACTAGACACTCAGTGGCCACAGTTTCCCTCCTCCACACCCAGCTGAAATGGTGTGAATCTCCAATGAGTGTCTAAAGTTTTTGAAGTATTTTAAAAACTGACAAGAGCCCTTTCCAGAATTAGATTTGTATTTTGTATAGCTCACAACAAAAAATTTTTTTTCTGATATTCGCTGTCAAATGCTCCACATTTCACATTTCAAGTATAGCCAAGGCCATGTATAAGTACAGCGAATATGCATCATATCAATATGTATCATATTAGCTGGCAGGATGAGTCATCTGTCACAGTCAAGAACTTCAAGAGGAGAGTTTCTGATCCCAGAATGGTGTGACAGGATAATGACGACAGTGAAAGTCTGATTTGGAACTAAAGAAGTGATACCATTACTGATGTAATTCGTGCATTTAGATCATGAACAACTGTCAGAAGAGAAAAGGAGATGTGGTGACTGGTGTGAGGTGATATGTGGGAGGACTGCTGCTGTCACTGTTTTCATTAGGATTTGGATCCAGTGATCGTATGATGTAGGATGTAAAGGTCAAACCTTTAACTCACACGGCACTGTTACATACTTATTATTTCCATTCTCTTTTTGTCCCCATAAGTCCTTGTATTCACACATCTGATGCTGCACACCACATTTCAAACAAGCATAGGAGGTGGATGACTCCAGATGATTGTTTCCACAGTGTCTGGTCTGGTATCATGGATCCTAGCCTTCATCTGGTCCCCATACTATTCCCTGGATGCAGTGAAAGCAGTTTTCACTTTGGATTTAACACCAGAGCAGATGATGACCTTGCTCTGCCCTCAAATGAGACTAGATCTGCGATGCATGTTGAACTGAGAACAATTTCCATTGCAATCACTTTTCTCCCCTTCAAGTCAACATAACCAAAATGCATGAAGATGAGTTGAGGTGACATGTTTTTATTAAAAGCCCCAAACTTATTTCTAATCATCCTCTCAAGTATATACATGGGGTGGTGACCTTGAGTGGGTCCAGGAAACTTTGAGACAATACCAGCACTATTTCATCCTTGAGTTGTAACTGGAAACGCAACAAGGGGAAATTCAAGGAAGAAAAAAGTTGCAGACGAAAAGTCGCCAAAGACTGACAGCAGCCAACACAGTGCCTGTGTGTCTCTCTGTATGTGCTTGAGTGTGTGTGACAGTCAGCGATGGCTATTGTCCCAGACCTGGAGAGGAATCAAAATAAAAATGTGACACAGGGCTATCACTCTGACTCTGTCAGAGTCTGGGGCAAGGGGGCGTTGTGGGTGCCTCCCCTTTCCTGGCAAGGCACAGTGGTCAGACCTCTTGTAACACTTCCTGACTCTTTTCCTGTGGGACCTTGGGAATATGGTTTCAAAGATCTCGCCCTGGTCCACACCTCTTAGAAAGCCACCACAGGGAGCATTGTGTTTTGGTTTTAGATTTGCAACTGATGAAGACTTATCTTTTTTATCTGAAACAAAAACAAAATGCATTCACATACTCCAACTTGTCACTCCAACACGTATTTTGAATGCTGGCATTTAAATAGTTAGACCCAGAACTAACCATTACAGCAATGTCATCAGAAGATCTGGACCACAGAATTAAAACATTTTTGAATCCTTCACATGGCTACATAAGCCCAGTTGTGTGGCTCTGGTTGTGTGGGCAGTGGAAGGGGGAGGAATGTGATCGTGGGAGAGGATTCAATAGAGGCTGTATTGCAATGTACAGAACAATAGTAGAAAAGATGTTTTGTTGAAACTAGTAGAGAGAACGCATTATTTCAGATGTGACATGATGAAATGTCCATGAGGAATGCAGTCTTCTGTTGTATTTGGATGTGAGGGATTATTAACATGTTTGTCAGAACATCATCAGATAGAGGTGGATCCATTGTTCTTACTCTAAAGGCTGCCTTAGATTTGTTTAGTATATACACAGGAGGAACATTTTAATGCAGCCCTTCATAAGAATAAATATGTCTATTCAAACAAAAGTACTGATACTGATAGTACAGCTTTACTTTGTTATGATTAGATTTTAACTTGTATTTACAGTATTTGGTGGGATTTAGAAAACCCTGAAGTTTCCCAATAAGACAATTTATTACAAATCTGTAAACTTCAACCTGCCCATACACGTACTCATACTGCCCTCCAGTGGACAATTGGTGCAGTGCTTTTCAGAAAAATGGCTCAATCCAGAAGTGGTTGCTCAATTGGTCGAGCAGGAGGTGAACCAACTAACATGTTAAAACCGAATATAGGCAAAAAAAGGGTAGAAAACCCAGCATGACACCAGCAATATAATGGGACAAGAAGACCAGATCTCAACTGAGCAGGCTGAGCACACGGCAGCTCATCTCTTTACTGTCTCTTACCACTGTACAGATACTCCTAAATCACTCCATCTTGGAGTTCTCACATTTTGTTACCCAACCACTCAGCCTTTTATTAGCTTCTACCTGGGTCTGGCTCATCTATCCGGGCACTCTGGGGGATCTGCTCGTGCTTCTGCTCAGCCATGACCCTAAAAACACCTTGAGTACCCACCTGGGTGCTAACCTCGACTCTGCTACCAGCCTCTTCATTCACTGGGCTCAGTGTGCTACCTGATCTTCATTCTATGAATAGAAATGCAAATTTTTTATTTCTGGTGTGTCATTGCACTCATAAAGTTTTTCTCCCTGAATTAGAATGAATGTGTTAGCAGTCATATGAGAGCCACTTCTGGTCTGAACAAATGTAATGGAGTATTTAGAGTCCTGAGGTGAACTCTTGACAAATTCACACAATATACTTAGTTAAAAATCTGGCTCCCTGTCTAATATCCAACACATTAGACACCCCAGTGTTCATGAGTGTTGCCCTTAGTTTTAAATAATGTACTAGATGTTTGATTGAAAGCACCCGTGAAACCTGAATCTTCTTCTGTTATTTGGCTATAAAAAGAATGTATACATGTATTAAAGAATCATTAGAACTAGACAATAAGATCCCTAAGATATAATTTCATTGGATTGTGTAATGAATAAAATCTTGTTCGGCACCACCAGATGGAGCATGTTCACTTTGTAGCACATCTGATGTGGTGCAAACCTCAGCAGAAACAGAGAGCCTTGAAGTGATGTCTACTACTACATGTTTGCATAACCTGACAGTCGATGATGTAGACTGTTCCTGTCAGACATGTCATAGGTGTAAGACTTGGGTGTAAATCCAGTTCAAACAGTATGGTGTAACTAACATTTTGGATAAGTGTTTGCTAAATAATATCAGACATTTGCACACATTTCAACAGGATAAACTATTGCCTATTTGCAGCACTTTATTACTAGGCGACGCTGCCGAGTTCAACCGACTGCCTAATATCAGTTTCACCCATGCGGCACATCTGGGTGTCCATGCACATGTCATAAGGTCATACACAGCCGACGGTGTTATGTTTAAGGTCAGAAGGGCCAGGGAAGTGGGCTGTGCCAGCGTGGGAACGTATAATTTATGCTTTCTAAATTTAAAACAGCTCTGTTGGTATATACTTGCAAATCTTTTTTTCATTTTCTTGGGCAGAGAGTGGAACCTGATAAGGACAGTGGTGACTTGAACCAGCAGGAGGCATGCCTGAGAGCATGAAAGCACTCTAACAACAGCTCATGTGTCCTGTCTTGAAGAGCACAAGGGATCCATTTTTTCTTTTTGAAATCGTGACAACTTGATCGGTCACATTACATTTGATCTATTTATCTATCCCATCTATGATCTTTGCCTTGTTCAGACAGGCCAAAGACCAACAGAACACGTGAACTCAGGTCTGCCTAGCTATGAATCACACCAGCCATGTCTGGCATCTACAAGGGAAAAGTACAGTTATTAGAGGATTCAGATCTTTTGTTCATATAAAGTCTGTGTTTACTGCTGTGATACGGAGAGGATGTGCTCCATATGGTTGTTGCTCTAGATCATTCTTTCCCATTTCTCTCTTTTGTCAATGTGCAGATACTTAAGAAATTGCAATGAGATGTGGGCATGTCAGATGGAAAGGCTCATATGCAGAACATTCAGCATACTTTACAGACCTAAACAGCTGGTTAACTCATCTCACTAGTCCACAGATGGTGGTCCTCTGCATGTGTGTGATGTTTGTGTGCGTGTGCGTGTGCGTGTGCGTGCGTGTGCGTGAGCGTGTGTGTGTGTGTGTGTGTGTGTGTGTGTGTGTGCGTGTTACCGTCTGTCTCCAAAGTGGTACATGCAACTGCATGCTATATTTAAATCTGATGTGGTTCTAGAGTTTTAGATCTCAAATTCTTAAGTCATAAGAGCCTATCACCAATGTTACAAACAGTTGAGTGTCATTCATAGCATCTCAGTAAACCATCGATAGATTGAATGTAGTGTACACTAATTTAGTATGCAGGTAGAATGCATGGACACAGTATATGAAAAAAATGCCTTCCCCAGGAGGAACATCTGATCACAGTCTCATGTTAAGTGTGTCTCTTATGTTGTTTTTATGCCAAATTATTCTGCAACTCACACCCACCAGCCCCAGCTCCTTTTCTGACTAATAGCTTGTACACCAGTAGGAACTTTGTCATGAATGTCATTGCAAGGGCCATAAGCATTGCATTTCAGCCTTGACACGTACGTTTTGATATAGCCATTTCTTGGAATCGAAAAATATTTTTTGAGTGGTTTTATTTAAGGGGCGAATCTCCTGCCGTGAGCCAGCTAGCATAGCCTGTTTACATTCAATAACATGTATAGAGCATAAATCTTGTAGTAAACATGAACAATAGCGGTTATAGGTTCTTCAAAACAAACCAGACTACTAATGTGAAAGCGAATACGTCTGTGACTACAAGACAGTAGACTTCCAAGACTTGTATCATGCATACAGAATTTGAGTGCCATGTTCATATTACATATAGCCACATCGCACGAAACTTGACAGTCTATCCTACAAAGTTTAGTTTTTCATTCAGTTCAACCACCCTTTTGGCAGTCTCTGTGACAATGAGAACATGGTAGGTTAGAGATTTTCGGCACTTTTGTCTTTTTATTTTACGTCAGTGGAATCCCTCTAGTGCGTCACTACGAGGGAAGTCTCTTTTTTTGGTGCGTCTACAACACCCGATTGGCCATAGTGTGGAAATATATCCGCCTCTGCCAGTATGGATAACAACTGGGCGTGCTTATGACGTGACCACACAGTGCATTTACGGGTATAAATTTAATTCAAAAGACTTCAACATAGGGGATGTACAATTTCTGACCAAAGACAAGAGACTGGGGATAGTGACAGATTCTTTGGAATACAGACACTTATTAAGTTGCTGTAATAGCATTAAACAGGTAAGCTTTATAGATAGGTTAATTTCAACTATCAATCAACTGTTCATGACTAGGCCTATTAAATATCAAATAACCATACCTGTGAATATGCAAAACGACTTACATTTTGCAAGCATATGATAATCGGAAACCATGGAGGAAATCACTCTTGTATATAGTTCGAGTTTTTAAAAGTTTTAATTCAATTATTAACATGCAACGGTTGTTATTTGTCAGATCGGTGAAGTATGGATAGTCAATCAAATGTGCTTAAAGCTCAAGGCTTGGGGCTCCCTAAAGCTTTTCAGAAAGCATAAGTCAGGCATTAAAACAAACATGTCTGTAACCGATCATTAAAAAAAAAAAAGTTTAAACTAATACAAATTTAATTAGTCAAGTCAGGTAAAACTAAGGAGGACGAATGGACCAGCATTTCGTTGTCCTTTCCCCAATAGCATACTTCGATAATCTTCTTTTCTTTTTTCCTTGAGACTCTTGTAACATCAGTTGGGGTCTAGCCTTTCATTTGCACTCACTGACTCTCGAGTAATATCAGATGGGATGTACCCATGCTTTGAAATCCTTCCTACTTCCTAGACATGTAGCTACTGGTTAGGTACCCTGGTACAAACGTAAAATGCTGTATGTAAGGCATTCCAAGAAACATATTTCTAGGCTTTCTTTGAGTAAAGGTAGATGGGGCCAACCTTACTAGACAAGCAAATCATGATTAACTGTATGTCAAAAAATGCATTTCTATTCCTCTTCAACATTCTTAACTCTTAACTTATCTCAACTCAACAGAGAAATGACTTGTGTCCATCCTCTGCAATATGAGAATCCAAACTCAGAGTTTCAGAGTCTGGACTTTACTTCAAGCTTGGATATGGAGGTGAGCTACAAGCAGGACCCGCTCTCTGCCACATCCCTCCCAAGCGTTGGTTCCCTGGTTGCAACCTACACTGGCGGTTGTGATGTTTACACATGTCAGGTCCCCTCTGCCCTTACTTCGGCTGGTTCAAATGCCGATGAGGACTCAAGCTTTAAGCTGGATGACTTCCAAGTTTTAGGCTACTACCCAAGCACATTCCAGCTGAGCTATCTTGATGAGACCCTGTCCTCCATAGGCTCTGACTATTTTGGCAGCTCTGCATCGGCTCCATCTCCCACCACCCCTGCCTTCCAGACTCAGCCTGTGTCATCTTGGGATTCCACGAATGGGCCTTGCTCTCCCACCTCTGGTTACTGGGGGGACAATAAGACTGATTCGCCTCAGCCACCCTTATTCCACAACTTCAGCTCAGCATCTGCAGAGGAATTATCTCTTCTTGACCCGTCCCAGTTTGCTGACCAAGAACCCTCCACTCTAGCCCAGCAGCACTCCTCATCCCTGCCCTTCTGTCCTTTAACTCTGGAGTCAGACATTTTTGATGACCCTGCCACTATAGAGCTCAACATTTCCCCCAAAGCTAGAAGCCACAATGGGAATGAAGGCTGCTGTGCTGTGTGTGGGGACAGTGCCTCCTGTCAGCACTATGGGGTTCGCACTTGTGAAGGATGCAAAGGGTTTTTCAAGGTTATTAGCTTCATCGTATTTCTCACATCCAATATGATGTTGGTATGTTTATGGCAATGGAGACAATAATTCCAACTTATATGATGTAAATATTTTTTGTGTTTTTCAGCGAACTGTACAGAAAAATTCCAAATACATTTGCCTTGCCAACAAAGACTGTCTGGTAGATAAGCGGCGGCGAAACCGATGTCAGTTTTGTCGTTTCCAAAAGTGCCTTGGTGTAGGCATGGTGAAAGAAGGTCAGTCACTGCATCATTTGGTTTCTTTAGGTCAGAAGGAAAATCAAAGCAACTCTCTTAATTTAATTCCATCTTCTTTCTCTTTCCATTAGTTGTGAGAACAGATAGCTTAAAAGGCAGAAGAGGTCGCCTCCCTTCAAAGCTGAAAATAGTCCAGGATCCTACACCCTCTGCTAGTACAGTTAGCATGATTGCTACCCTCGTGAGAGCACATATTGACTCAAACCCTGGTGTTGGAAAACTGGATTACTCTAAGGTGAGAGTCCTCCTATGTACCACAATGGGTTTTTTTACACTGTAGGTTTTAAAGATGTACACAAGAATACTCAGGACATATCCTTGTACTAACAGAGCTCAACTCTCTTTGTTTCTCTGTCTGTCATATTCAGTACCAGGAGACTGTGATTAGCCAGTCAGATAAAGAAGACACTAGTGACATCAAACAGTTCTATAAGTTGCTTACAGAGTCCATGGAAGAAATTAGGAGATGGGCATTTACTATTCCTGGATTTTCTGCTTTTGGTCAGGATGACCAGGAACTGTTGTTGGAATCTGCCTTTATTGAACTGTTCATCCTGCGCATTGCATACAGGTGAGAAGACCCATTTGACATGGTTTAAGGTAGCCTATAAATGTGACTGGTGTATACACAAGAGCTCATACTATATACTGTAAGTGTGATGGACACATCTTTGTGTCTTTGTGCATATTAGCGTACCCTAAATAGTGCTAACCAATTCACCTCTACTTCTTGCAGGTCAAAATCTGAAACCGACAAGCTGATCTTCTGCAATGGTGTGGTGCTTCACAGGATGCAGTGTGTGAGAAGTTTTGGTGACTGGCTCGATTCCATCATGGACTTCTCACAAAGCCTGCATCGTATGCATTTGGACATATCATCTTTCTCCTGCCTTACAACTTTGGTTCTTATTACTGGTGAGAACTCAACCATACATCACTGGAACTATATGACATTCAGCCATAGACAGATTACTGTTTACCTACACATGCCTGTCCAACTCTCATAATGGGTATATCAAAGTAGTGGGACTTCAGTGCAAAAGGTGAATATCTGCAGTCCATCTTCATGCTAAACCCCCAGCTGCCCACATAAGGCTGCAACTCATGGCATAGCTCAGAGCACATGCTCCCTGTGTCTTTTCTCTCTAAACCTGCACACACATAAGCACATCCTATTCTCATTTACATTAACAGATCGCCATGGTCTAAAGGAACCAAAGCGTGTAGAAGACTTTCAGAACCAGCTCATCGCCTGCTTGAAAGATCACGTCTCCAGTTGTGCCTCAGACTCCTCTCAACCTAACTTCCTGTCCAAGCTCCTTGGGAAGCTGCCAGAGCTGCGGACACTGTGCACACTAGGCCTGCAGCGCATCCTCTACTTAAAACTGGAGGATCTGGTCCCTCCTCCCTCCATAGTAGACAAAATATTTCTGGACACTTTTTCTTTCTGAGAGTAAGAGATTAGGAGACTGTGACACTGTGAAGTATTAATAGATTTTGCAAAAAGGTAGGATGAAGGATAGGTAGAAAACAAATGATGGCTCTCAACATATAAATAATGACATTCTCACCCTAGCTGTCAGAAGAAACTATCAAGATGTCCATGCAGCTTCATAATCGGTTTTTAATTGGTTATGTGGTATTACACCACCACTCCAATCATATGCCCTTGTTGCTGTCAATTTTGAACAAACTACACAACAGCAAATATTTCTTAATATCTTCTCAAATGTGCAGTAGATGTTCTACAGTAAGAGCTGAACAAACCATGGACCAATTTGATGTACACATCCACAGCACATCCACAAGTTTATGATGGAAACGAAGCAGGGGAGAAAACCTGTGCTGTGACATTTGACAGATATGCATAGAATGAAACTCACAGCCCGCTATGATAGCCTGATGAAAATGGTGACCTTATAATCAAATAAAACCTTCCAGTTTTGTCTAGCTTGTAAGTAACTGGATAAAGTAATTAAAACTCAAATTACAGCAGGTATGTGAACAATGGAATGGCTGTGAAAAATTATTAATGGTCAGTCTTCAAAAAGTGAAGACACTTGAACAGGGTACTCCATTTATGTAGGGCATACTCTGTCTTGGGTTCCTGTCTGGAATGTGTTGTTAACCTCCCAGTCAGACTTGGCATGTAGATGGTCTCCGAGATCAAAACGTGGACACGTGAAGACATAAACTACTGCCTGAGAATTGTAACACATTTTAATGAGTAACACAGACACAACTTAACACTTATTCTTGCACTGCAACACATCCCCCCACACCCCCAACCCCGCCCGCCTCATTCCATCACCAGTAGGACAGCTAATTTTACACTTGAGGTCAATTCACCAGACAGATAGATTAGGCTAGTTTTTGTTCAAATCCAACTATAAGTTGACTTCACATTTACAGTAGTAATACGTTTATTTAAAGACTGTACCTTATGTGATTTCTAACATTTTAGATAAATTAGATCATGGGCTTCAACAGATAACGAAATGTCCTCTGTGTTCATTCAAATACTTGATTTATACTGCCATCAGGTGGACAAGAGAAGAGATGCAAAGCTACCTTCATTTCTAACACATCTGCACAGTTTATTTGGAGGTAGTGAGTGCAGAATCTCTTTAACACCGGTAGAGAACATCAGTACCTGACCACTAATTCAGATTATTGCATACACTCTGGAATTTGGGGTGTCTACTCTTGTGATTTTCAAACATAAATGCAAAATCTTTAGATCTGTATTTTGTTCTATATGACATCTGTGCAGAAGTGGAATCATTTCATCAAAAGAACTTTGGACTAATTTGGAAATAGTCTACAGTTTATTTCTAATTGTCAAGAAATATGTAATGAGGTCAACGAAGTAAACATGAATGCCTCACAGGAAATACTGAGAACAACACTGCTGGTAGAGGATCACAACGATAACAGCAGGTTATTAGAGATTGTGCATGGATGCTACAACCTTTCTGATCTCCTCAGTTGTCATTGATGCATTTGGTTTTTCTCGTCTGGTGGAAGGAAACTCCTTTCTAATGCACCTAGTTCAGATAGCTGTTTTGTGTTCTGACTCTGACTGTGATTTGGGGGATATTTTTCCTTGGATGCAATCTCCTTACCATAACATAACGTTTTAGTGTTTTTTAAAATCAGTACATTCTTCATCTGTCCAAGTTAAAGGGACATGCCCCTCTTTAAACATAAATCTGTAATATTGAGTAGTACTTTGGCTTTACAGTTCCTAACGTGTTACACTTGGAAGCAAATCAAAAATCTGTCTGTATGCTTGCAGCTATTTAAAATAAATGTAATATACAACAATTGAACATATTAATTGTTCCCTAATTTCAGACCACAAATTATAAACCACTAGCCTCATTCAAGCTAAGTACTATACCACTATTTAGAGGGTTGACAAAGCAGATGGTCAGAAGGGTGTGTTCAAATGTAATGGAAGGTAGTGGCCCTAATCTGAATGATTATAATGGCATACCAGTGTTGATCAGTATCTTCCTACCCCAGTGCCCTAAACACTGACTTTGCCATGAGGCAACAAGAGCCATAAAATGTCAGCCATCATAAACCATTAGTGTCCTGGTTTGTTTTAAAATTTAACAGAATATGACTGTCTTTAGTGCACGATAAACAACAGACATAACAAAAACAAACCTATTGGTAAAAAATAGGACACTTGGCTTTTCCATTTGTATACATGGCACACATTTAACCATAAATCCACTAAACGCGCTCCATCAGTCTGTGTTGAAGAGACGCAAGTCAATCTCCAAACGGCTGCTCTTTTTTTATATGTAAACACCCTGATAAATGTGTGACGTGTGAAGCATTTATGAGAATTCAAAGATTTGTAGAGCAGACAGTAATGAAAGTGATGACAGTGTATTACAAACAGTTTTTGTTTATTCAAATCAACACTCTGTACACACACAAAAACAACAAATGTGCAAGTAGGTTAAAAAAACAACCTGTGATGATAAACAACTTCCAATCAACAAACCTAAAAGCATAAAGCAGTAAATGACTGCTGAGATTAAATGAGTATATGTAATACAAAAGAGGCAATATGTACAGCTGTACTATGAAGTGATACAAGTCAGTGTGATGACATTAACAGATTTTCGTTTAACTATTTATTGATGAACCGAATTATACTTTCCAGGGCAGAACTTTAGGAGAGCGTAGTCCAGGTTTTAAACAATGTGTTTTGCCTGGCTCAGGTCTGCAAAAGATTATAAGATATTAAGATTGAAGATGGAGAAATCTATAACTTGAATTTCAGGTTGATATTATGAAAACCAATTTGTCTGACCTGTCAAGATGAATCAGGGATGTAGACACACCCCACACGAACGGGGTGTTGGTGACATCATCCGCTTCTGAAAAACAAGCAACAAATTGGGACTATTAAATAGTGTAAAAATCACAGTAGGGTGGGAGTGTACATGCCTACCCTGGATTCAGTACTCACTGAAAATATATCCTTCCTACGAACAACATGAAATGATCTGTATGATAACAAGATAGAAACCCTTTTAGTAATACTGACCTTTATCCCAATCCTCATCAGTGTTGGGGTTTGTCCAGGTACTGACAGGGACTTGCCATTTACTTGGCACCTCATTGCCCACTGGAAACCACACCACAAGGTTAATCGCAAACATAATAACATCCTTGACATACTGAATATAAGAAAATGTTAATTAACTGAGAAGAAATGCGGGCAATCCTTACAGTCTTCTGTGTTGACAGATCTTCTGTCCACGCAGTTGACAATATGATGGGACAGCTCATGCTTAGGCATAAGGTGACGTGCATTAAAAGGACAAGTTTTCAATTCACTGGCCAGTTTTGGGTGGTTCTATGGCAAAGAAAACAGACTTTAAACACATAAAAGCAACTTGTACACCTTGAAATAAATGCAGGGAATACCCTTTTAGCCATTAACCTTGCTGCACTTAATCAGATGGTAAGGAAATCGGCAAGCACGGATCTGATGATTCTTGTCGTATGGACACTGAAGCAGCTTGTTTGGGTCACATGGATCTGTTCCATCTATGGACAATGGTGAAGTACATGGGGTAACCAATACATCTGCCAACGTTGCATCAAGTAACAGCTGGGGTAAGTTTGACAGTAATTTACCAGCCTGTTCTTCCCAACGTGGAACAGTTTCTGCAGCCGTGGTCTTCGTAGGGCTGCAAGTTGAGCCGAACCTGAAGGTTGTCATTATACTTCAGGATTTATTTCCAAAGAAATCACCTGATGAAATTAAGGCATGTGACTCAATTTAAGGAATCATTTGTAATATTATTGAGAAAGCCAGAACTCTATATCAAACTCAAATAATCATAGCGATGATGATGCATTACTGGCGCGTTATTCAAACTTTGGAATATAATGGATTTGAATGGAACTCTGAAATAGCCTTAATCGGTATCCAGGGCTGATAATGCTTTTAGACTTAACATATTTATATATGACTGATATAAAGTTTACAACTGGCGTTTTCACATAACAGCAGCCTGTTAGATATAGCACATGGCACCTTGTTCGTAGATTAGCTGACTGGACTCATAAACGGACGCTAATATTCAATACTTGAAGTGCAAGTTAAGTTGAATTTTATACTTGACACTATGCTAGCGGTGCACTGAGGAAATCCCCCAAAGTAATTTATACATGTTTAAATTACCGATGTTCAAAACAGGCAAACTTCACGCGCTTTGTAAATGACTTCTTTTGGTTTTGATTGGCGGATCGCATTCACCTGTAAGATGTGCATTTACACCGCCACCTACTGTGCTGGAGGGTAAAGACAGCCATGGGCAGGGCCAACCCAAAGTCTTGAAAATAATTTAAAAAAAGAATATGGCTCTGGGGTAACCTATGTTCTCGACTACCACAACCTTGCGCCTTACCACAACTAATAAAAAGGACATCATAACCTAGTCTCAACTGATGTCTATGTTAAAAGGCACGCACAAAAGGCACATACAGCCCTGGATAACATTGAGACCACTGCACATTTTACTTAATTGACCATCTACACATGTACTATGGCAGCAATTACATTCGAGGGTGTTGAATTCCACACCATTCTACTAAAAGAGGTACTGATAAAGTGATCATCTAAACTTGAGAGGACAGACGAAACAGGTTCCTATGGGCAGGGCTGAAGTTGTGTTTGCAGAAGACTAGCTGTTTTTCAAAACATGGCGCTGCCCTGTACAGGATACGGTGGTTTATCTCGGGCACTAATAGTGCATGGTTTGGGAATAAATGTGGTCAGTGCCAGGACATATTCTTCCCTCAGAAGCACTTCCATCCCACGGTAGTACTTAATTCTTCGTCGATCTTGTTTTGGCTGTCATTTAGGGGAAGTGTCATTAAATTACTGCTAAACTCTGTTGTTGTCAAGTTAGCAAAGCATGCAGCTGTAACAAGCCAGTATCAGATGGCCTATCTATCTGGCTTCTCGTTGGAAAACTTGGAATATGTCTGTCATGTAGCTTGCTACATATTGACGATAGACATGACTGGCAGTAGCCTGCGTCTTGTAACTTAGTTATATTCCTAGCTGTAATACAGTTACAATGACATTGTTGTCATATATGGTGTGGTGGTTACAAAAGTTCGTTCAAAGATTGGTCTAGCCAGCCAGCAGTGTGGTTGTACGAGTTAGCTTGGGACTATCTCTGTGGCAATGACTGTGTTTCTAGCTAGCCTCGTAGCATTGTGCTAAAGACTTAAACCAACTTTTAAGTCAACTTGAGCAATGTCAGGTTCAAACCGAGTACGTATACATGCACACTAATATTCCTCAACAAATCCAGATATGACTATTCCGATAACGAGACATGTAAACAGTAGGATATTTCAATTAGACATTGTATGTAGTATGGCATTTTCCGATGTAGACACATGGGATATGTCGATATCATTCGTGTTTTAAGGGCATAACATTGCCATGCATTGGGAATATGCGTTTCACTGGACACTGGGTTTGTGCCTGTAGTTTGCGATACTAAGTCTTGATGTCTGCTCGTGTTGTATTCAAACCAACCACAGCTGCATGGAAATTGAAATGTTAATGGTACATACATTTTCATCAGCCAAATGTATCAGTAGGAATATTGGCCATCACGGTATAATTGCAAAACCACGAAGATTTTAACATTGTGTCATTGGTTTACTTATTTGGAATAAGTGATATTCGTCTGTTAACGTGATATTCTTAGCCCCGTATTCTGTTCTTTTTTACAGACTGTCTCTCTGCAGAGGATATTCATTTTCCAAAGTTAGGCAAGGAATTGGACGAGAGGTCTCGACCAGGCTTCAGTCGGCTAATGAAAAGTATGAAGGCTTCCTTAAAAGACGTTTTCCCCGATTCTACGTGCTCTATCACACTTTTGTAAAAGGTATGATAAATCACTATTCAGTCCTGCTTGTACAAGTTTGATCGAACTTCATATAGACCTAGGCTAATGTCTGTATTCTAGAACTAGAAAGCACATGTAGAACTCTGCTTACACGCTTTTACAGTTTTAAGCATACATCAGTTTTGCTACTTTGTAGGTTTCCAGCAGCTTTTCCAAGATGCTAATGAAGTGAAAATGATCAAAATTAGGATGATTACTCAAAATATCCAAGTCCAGGACCTGCCCTATCGGGATATGGAGAAACTTAGGAAGGTTGGTTGAAGAATGAAGTTACACCGAAAGAGAATACGTTTTTCAAAAGGTGTATGCTAACTTCTATATTTGGTTCGGTCAGTTTCGCAGAGACTTAATCAAAGGGATTCCGCTGGTGATGATCTCTATTCCTCCCTTTGCCAACTACCTGGTTTTTGTACTTATGTGAGTTGTATTTAAAGCCTCCTTTGTCATCTTATCAGTATTTCTTTTTAATCTATATTCACCTTAAAGATCTGTCTGAAGTCAGTGGGAGTTGACAATACAAAGTGTATACCCTAGCACCTCCTATATACCCTTCCTGCCTGGCACATTGCTCCCATTGTTCCATTTGTCTCTCCCCTCTCTGTTCTCCTCCCACCTTGTTCACCACCAGGTACCTTTTCCCTCGTCAGCTCCTGATCCCCCAGTTCTGGACAGTCCAACAGCAGGCTGAGTTCCAGGTAGTGCACCACTCACACAGGGCCCAGCACTATGGGGCTGTGCTACACAGACTCCAAATGGCAGGTTCCGATATCAAAGATGGACGCCTCCAAAGAAATATTCAAGCCCTGTGTACCAAGGTGGGTGAGTGCAGGTATATCCAAACATACCAAATGCATTGCAAAATCTCTAATGTGATCCTTGTGTTCTAGTTTCTTTCGATATCAGAATTGGAGTTCGCAACATGTCATCTCGATTTTAAAAACATTGATATTCATTTAGGTGCAAAGAGGAGGACACCCCAATGTGTCTGAAATCCTTTCATTACGAGGCTTGTTTTCTGGACCTCCACTGGATATTAATAGACTGAGTGCAGCTCATAGGGTCAGTAAGCCTGCTTGTTCCTGGATGTATTTTAACACAAGTACATTTACTCATACACTAGTCTTGGGTAAACAAACAAAAAACCTCACTGTGCCCAGTCTTTGACAATGCCCTCTGTCCTCTTGTCCAATCAGAGACATCTCAGCCGTGTGCTTTTCCTGACTCATCGCCTCCCGTGTTTTCTGATTGGTCATCGTCTGAGGAGCCACACCTTGGAGCTGATGCAGCTTGACCGTGCTCTCAGTAAACTAGGCCTCCACCAGCTGAGTGACCCTGAACTGGGGCAGGTTAGCGTTATTCATCATTTTTTAACCACACATTACCCAATAACATCTGTTTTTCATAAGCACACACAGGTTCACATATCCCATACACCCAAAGTCTCTCTCAGTGTATACATTTGCGTGTGTAATTTTATGTATGAATTATAATTGATTAATTTTGCATTGGCCGCTTCCATTCCTTAGGCTTGCTACACAAGAGGACTCGATTCAGACATACTTAGCCTAAACCAGCGCCGTGAATGGTTGTCAAACTGGCTTCAGCTATCCACTTGTCTAAAAGGTACTTCTTTCTTGTGAACACCATTCTATGTGGTGTTTGGTGTTTGTCACTAGGATCAGTCAGAACATTGATCCTGGATATATACTGTCAGTTCAATAATGGAAGTTCAGGCTGTTTTTATGTCATTCTGTCATTTTGCTTCTTTCCTATCTCTGATTTTGCAGAATCTGAGCTCTCACTACTTTTGCACAGCATAGTTTTGCTCTCCGCTAACTACCCAAAGCAAAACCACCACTTATCCAAGTAAACGGATGTGCGATTTCACACATGCTTGATGGGGCAAGTGGTGTCAACGTCGACTGTCTACAAAGAAAGAAAGCATCACTCCAGTTGATAAAGAAGCACATCTCATATTCTCAAAGGAGAAACTTGAATGCTTTACTTAGAACAAAAGCTCATTGTGAGAAATGTTATGGGCAACAGTTGCAATATTCCAGACCAGGCATCATGTCGGTGTGTGTCTAATTGGGAAATTAATATTTTGAGAACAGGTAGCGTTGTCAAAACAGTGAATGCCAACAATACATGTGTCCTGTTAATGTTCATTGTGTCACATGAATCAAAGATTTGTCAGGACACTTTCCAAAGTACATTTAGGTCACATGTATCATTCAGAACACAGCTAGTCTTTTTTAGTTGTGAATTATTTTTTTGCATTCCTGTGAATTTCCTTCAGCTTTTGACATTCTCATACTGATGTGGCCTTCCAATTCCATAGGCCGCAAACATAAATGTTGATTTATACTTGGCTTTGTTAGCACATGGACAGTCATATTGTATATATTGAGGTTGCTCTGCTCTTGGGTTGGACAATGAGTGATGCTTTGAGAAACAATTTTGTTTTACCAATCCTACATATCTGAAATTGTATCTTTATTGCTGCCTTCCCTGAAATAACCGTGCAGTTTGGTTGAAAAATAATTGATTGTTTGTCAGAATACATTTGTTGGCATCTTGCTATCAAATATTTCATGTTTTTGCCCCAGGTTATTTTTTACACAAACAAAGTCAGTTTGAGTAAACTGAAAATCAGTGTCCCTCTGGTTTCATTCAAACTATACTTGGCAGGAGCAACTTGTTACCGAGAAAGAAATCTTGATGTAAAAATGGGAATGTAATTGAAAACCTTTTAATAAAAATAAAGTATGTGGGTAAGATTTAACACATACATGTGTATAGATTGATTTTAAATACATCTGAAAAACATGACATTTATTGAGATATGTGTGGTGTACAGAACCACATTTATATTAATAGTAAGAGGAAGAAAGCAATACATATAGATAACAAAACCAGCTTCATGAATTTAGTTATTCTCAATTAAGTATTTTTCAGGATCCATATGATCTTAAGTTTTTGTTGTTGTTACACAGGACCTTTTTCCACATTGTCATTTGCACTACAAAGCAAGTCCAACAAATATGGCTTGTCTCAAAGGATACAAAGCACAACTGCCACCCTCTTCTTTGAGCAAAACATTTAGCATAATTAAACCAGCAATCAGTACTCATTCATGCATGCAAGGTAGACTGAGGGGGAAATACACACTCAATTGCTTTTTATTTGTATAAGTATCCACAGAGGGCAGATAAGAATGTGTGATGACTGATGAAAAGAACCTTGTCAATAGATTTGTTTAGAGTAAGGTAGTTGATTTTGTGTTGTGAGGTGAAGATGTCTGTTGAGTATCACATGACTTCATAACCACTTCGAATGCCCCTCATCAACATGCAGGCGAATATGATGCCTGTTACCTGGAACACACACAACAACGGGTCACTGGAAGTGTCATGGTGAGGGTGTTTCATGGTTTGCATTACAACCATGTACAGCAGGGGTGTCAAACCCTGGTCCTCAAGGGCCGCTGTCCTGAAGGTTTTCGATGTTTCTCTGCTTCAGCATAACTGATTCTAATAAAGGGTCGTCATCAAGCTCTGTGGAAGCCTGATGACGAACCTTCATTAGAATCAGGTGACACTCCTGATATACAGGATAGGCACATCATCTAATGACTAGTTTAGGTGTGCACATTTGACTTACCTGTAAAAAGGCAATCACCAGTGCTGCAACTATAACCCAAAGGATGTTTGATTTCAGCACTGCTTCCACAGCAGTCTGGCATCCCTATAGACCACAACATCACAAAGTTATTCCCCCACTGCTTCATTTTTCTTTGTGAGGAAAATATAGTTCCAACAAACAAAAACCTCACCTGCTGGTTTACCCTGGCTGCATTATGCATGGCCCTTTCCCCACAGTTTGCTGTGACGTTGATACAGCAGGAGTCCGGCACAGAGATTCTATCAGGCTTGAAGTTGGCCCAATCAGCGGAGGAGTTCACACCACAGCAATGCAACTGGATAAAACCACAGAATGAAGGTACAGTACAAATAGTATCTGCATGACATGAGTGACAAGTAGAAAACTGGTGTGTTTCAATACAAAGCAGGATATTGCTAGACAATGTCAACATTGGGAAACAAGACAGTAAATATAACAAATGCAACACCCTTACAG
The DNA here is from genome assembly GCA_036571765.1 of Plecoglossus altivelis. Classification (NCBI taxonomy): domain Eukaryota; kingdom Metazoa; phylum Chordata; class Actinopteri; order Osmeriformes; family Plecoglossidae; genus Plecoglossus; species Plecoglossus altivelis. Next base: position 13,110,300 of record BROE01000021.1, on the reverse strand, counting down.
GATGTAACAATGTTTTGCGAAAGAGTTATCATACTGTGCATTCTACATTAGGACATATTTTTTTTAAATAGGGTAACGTAGTAACTTGCTCTAAGTCTAAACACAACCAAAAATGTATTGTTTATTTTATTTTCACAATAGTTTTTATAGACAAAATGGGTATTAAGCATGTTTTATGGTATGACTATACTGGCAATTGTTTTAAGTGAAAGATTCCTTTGTAGTCTGTGATGATACCTCAAATACCACTGAAGTCACAAGACCTTGGAATGGAGTCATATGTCATAACCAGTATTAATACGTACACTCTCCTGCAGTTTATCAACGGTCTCACGGAATTCTTTTGTGCCGTTGTTGTACTTGTTGATTGATTCACTGAAACCCTCCTTGACAATAACTGCCACCTAGAGAGAAGAAAAAAAGATGAAAACCAGATTAAATTAATTATTGTTGATGTCATACAACCATTAATAAAAACAAATTATACTTACTTTGCCTCTAAAGACATATCCAGCAATAGCTGCACCAATCTCAGTTAAGATGATCAGGCCGACTAGGACTGCGAACTTGGGGAAGAAAAATGAAAAGGATGTTATAATTCATACTTTTTTTTAATTATTCCTCTGCCTGTTTGTTCTGAAAGGTCATGAATGTTATTCGTTGTAAATCTTATCTATGAACAGAAAACAGAAATATGAATTACCATGGTGACCATGCAGTGGTTCTCCTTCCAGGCTCCACAGCAGCCAAAGAAGGCAATGAAGAAGATAATAACTCCAATTCCAATGACAACAAGTGGAACTGAGGAGGCTGATGCATTCTGGATCACTGGGCTGTTATTCATAGCCACTTGAACTAGAATTCCCAGTGTTATTAGTGCTAAGCCGCACAACTAAAGAGACAATTAGAGACATAAAGAAAGGTTTCTAGAAGTTATACAAAGGTTTTACATGGGTAAATCCATTGCATATGTTTTAAAGCAAATGCATTCAATCAGACAAAACCATGTGAAAGCAATTGTGTATTTATGATGAACTGGACACAACTTTGGAACTGTAAATACTACTGAACATGTTTGGCTTTGGTGTTCACAACCCATCTAAAAGTAGGACACAACCAATTAAGGTTTTAGTAAACATACTTATACCAAAATAAGAATGGATACTTTTTTCTTTTTTTTTTTACATATTAAGCGCAAGTGCAATATTGATTGGCCACGTAACATTTCACAGGACATTATCGTTTCTCATCTACATGGGGATTTGTTTAATAACATTTTACTAGCATATCTTCCCTTTAAAATTATTTCACTACTACAGCTACCTTTTTCAGGCTACTTAAGGAGGACAAACAATCAGGCAGTGAAATCGCTATGGCAACTTGATGTGACCCTATTAGTGTGACACATTTCCAAACGTTTTAACCTACAGTTGGGGTAGGGGCTGTCATCCACTTCATAGATCCAAAGCTTTGCTTTGAGCAGCAGGATGACTGTGTCTAGGCCTGTCTTTACACACCTGTCTATAGGTACACACCTATCTGTCAGTACAAACAATCATCTGCTGAAGCTTCAGGAACATCAGATTTGAAATCAAACTGGTCCTGCCACTTTTTAACCTTTTTATCACATAGAAGTCATCAAGAGATCCAACTGAAGAAACATACACTAAAAGTAAAACTGGTTCCTGCAGTGAGCAACCGGTTCCTGCAATGGTTGCACGTGAAGTGTATTTGTCAGGTATGCCACATTGTAAGGGAGATCATTCTTGTCCTAGGTTTTCCTAAGTAAAACACAACAGTCATTGCCTTTTATGCTAGGCAACACCAATGTAAATATTTGACAAGGATTTCATGTAATGTAAGGGAAGAAGGAGCATCAGAAGTTAAAAGGATACCACAATGTGGCAGGGTAGCATATGACAAAACAAGTGGGATACGTTAAAATATGGAAATGAATATACCGTTAAAAATGTTTACTTTAACATTGTAAAACTTCAAAAACTTCACAAAAATCTTCACCTGATGTGTTAAAGGGTGAAAGTAATAATTAGTGGTAACAAATCTAAATGTGTATAAAGTCATAGTATCAGTAAATGGAGATCCGGAAAAAAAGAATTTGGCAAGTCACATGACACTGTTATAACACGCTGGTCACAAGATTAAGATTCCGCTATTAGTCTCTTTCTCCCCCTAATCTCACTCATGCCATATACAGTATGCTTCTTTTCATTTCAGCACTCCTTGAGTGTTAACATAGTTACAATAAATTTTAAAGTCCACAAGTTTAACATTACGTTTTTAAAGAGGGAAGTAGTGAACAATAAAACGCAGTTTGATGAGGATGTTAAAGTCTGTGTGGGGGAGGGAACTGCATGTGTGTGACTGTGACTGTGACTGATTGACCAAGTATATGGAAGCAGGAACGGGACATATGTCATATTATTGCACAACGCAAATTTAAAAAACAGTTTAGCCAATGAATTAAAGATGTACAAGTTTTATACTCACCCAAAAGATGAAATTGAACAGGAAAAGTAAGAATTTTACGCACTTCATTGCCCCTTCTACAGCCATGGTTAGTGATAATCAGGCCCCTAGATGAACACAGACATCAAGACCTTAAAGTAATGTTTGTTTTCCCCAACAGATTAGGGATTTGTGTTGAAATACTGTGTAAATTGACATTTTAGTTAATTTTAGTCAAATCTAAATACGTCTATATTTGTTCCAATTGACATACTTGTACAATAAGGTTTAATAGTCATGCAAATTTTGACAATGAGGGCCCTCAACTTCGACACATTTTCAAATGTCCTTCTCATTAGTCATCTTCTCCAATTTACTAATGAAGTGTTTCTGTATTTCAGTTCATGTATAATGTACATATACAATATACAGACGTTGTCTTCTAACTCTTATTTCTATAACATGACGTACTTTTAAATAGTTGGATTTTACCATCTTTAGTGCCATCTATTTTCCTGCCCGTGTAAAACCTTATCCCGAGGACAAAGCTCAATTTCTAACACTACAGTAGCCTTCTTCTCACAACGGGTACAGGGAATAGCCTACTACTACTTAAATACCGTAAAGAAACTATGAGAAAATGTTATAATTGCGGACGGTCAATTTATGTTGGTCGGATAGGAAACAGTTCAGTTAAATGCGTCATCTGACGGCGCTAAACAGAACCGATACCAGAAAAGAATGAAACTCTTGTTGCAACTTAATTTCATTTGTCGTTCCATTAGCAATAATTCAATCTGTTCCTTTCTCTTAACTAAGTTATTGAAAACACAACAAAGTTGATAGTCTAGTTTCCCTGTTCAACAACAAACAAACGCTCAAAATGACTGTACATATCTTAATAACTTATGTACATATATTCTAAGTTTGACAATGAAATCCATTAGCCTGTCTATAAAATAATAACAATCCGACTTAATTGAAATATGCCATCTCTCACCTTTATCGAAGACCTTGTATGAAAAGCAATGTGTTGACTGGCAGTCTGCTGAAGTCGTGTTATTTAAGGGAAATACATGCAATCGTCTAGTTCCTCCCTTTCAACATCACCCTCCCTCGGATTCTGAGTTACAGATGAAGGGGGTCTTTGAGTGATATTCTAAGTAAAGATGCTGGTAGATTTTATATCGTTTGTTTGGAAAAGAGGGGTGAGAGGGAGAGTAGCCTGTGTTTTGTTTCATTTGTTTTATTTTTTATTTTTTTTAAACTTTGCATTGCTGTTAGTCGCATACGTTACACTCCTGAACAGTGCATGGCAGTATTGCACTTTTCAATGATGGTTGCACTCAAGTCTATGTTTGTACTCCTGAAAGAAGCCGCGTCATGACCTCTTGTGTGATTGGTCACAAAACCACGTGATATACTAGGAAAGGGGGTTCGTCACCTATCATGGCGGGACACATGAAATGGCGAGGAAAATATATTTTTCTGAGCACAGACATAATGCTTTTTTTATTCATGTTTGTATGTTTATTTCAATGTTCAAAGCAAGCCTCAGGTAGGGTCTTTTTTCCCTTTCCCCTCCTAAAAATTGGCTAATATATCTAAAATTGTATACAATATAGTTAGACTTACTGCAACTGAGCGACCATCCGAGCTAACTAGCTAACCTAACAGTCAGTAGGCTAGCGGTTGCCTGGACTTTGCTTAAAGTTAATGTTAACTTGATCCAGCTTTGGCGAAAGATGACTGTCAATTTACCTATGTGTCTGCTTTCTGAAGATAGTTGAGAGCATTTTATAACTAACTACATTTGTGACCAAAAGTGTTCACTGTTGTCGTTTGTCAGATTCAAAGCTGCAAATTATAAACATAGAAGATGGCCATCAATATGACAACAGTGGGTCAAATCACTTCTGTTACATAAATTCTCGGGTTCCCGCATGGAAAGAGTCTTGGATTACAATTCAGGTAAAATATATAGCTGGTAAGGTTATAAATAAAACCATTTAGATCAACAACAACAAAAAACCCTGATCGTGTGCATACTTTCATACCACTGATTATCATATACAGATGAACTGCTAATCAGGATGTGCAGCATAGTCCAATCTGTAAATGTTTCATTTATTTTGGTTGCGACAGATCAGAGTATGGAGCTCAAAAGAGCTAAAGGTGACCATTGCAGAGGATGAGGAGAAGCTGCAGGAGCTGGACAGATTCAGTCTATGGGGCATAATTGAGCATATACTGCGGGAGCAGTCCAACGAAACCACCATCAGCATTAATCTATTCAGCAAAAAAACTTGTTTTAAAATTGCCCCTATTGATCGTAAAGCTTTATACAGAATAAAGCCAATCCGGAGTAAGTAAAGCGAAGGGTCAGACTGTGTTCATGGGCAACAATTGATCCGCAATAATGAAGCATTGCTTATAGTTGCCGTGGATAAGTGTTGATGTCTTCGTCTTTCCTCTAGAATTTGATATCTATTTGTTTCTGGTGTTTTTGGCTGGGGTCCTGCTATTCATCTTTGCCAACTCACTCAGCAGGTAATTGATGCAATGTTGAAATTCAAAAGAAGACCTGACCCTTCTTTGAAGACTGGTAATATCCTGTCATTCTTACATCTCTTTTGAACAGGAGCCAAGTGTTCTATTACTCTGCTGGCATGAGCACAGGCATGATTGCCTCCCTCATCATCCTCATCTTCATAACAGCACGTTTTCTTCCCAAGGTAGTACAGCAGGTTATACTTCATTTACATATGTAGCCTACACAGCAAAAGGTTTAGTGTTTACTCATGTATTGTCCTTTTTCAGAAAAGCCCGTTTTATGCCGTGATAATTTGTGGCTGGTCCTTCTCCGTTTACATCATCCAGCTTGTCTTCCGAAATCTTCAGCTTATCCTCAAAGAACATTGGCACCTGGCTTTGGGTGCGCTTTGTGATTATATGTATTTTTGTTTGTTTATACCGAAAAATATGGGTTTCTTGTCATTGTTTAAAATCAGTTGTTTCAGATACACATCTTAAAATGCTGTCTTGTTTGTTTATATGTGCCCTAGGCTATTCAGCTATAGTGGGATTTATTAGTTTTGCTGTGTGCTACCGCCATGGTCCTCTGGTGGAGCAGAGGAGTATCAACATACTGTCTTGGACACTGCAGTTATTCGGAATGCTGTTAATCTATGCTGGGATCCAAGTTCAGCAAGTGGCCTTAGCCATCATCCTAGCAGCCTTTTGTGCCAAGAATCTGGAGTACCCAGTTTACATATTCCTTGCTCTTTGGCGGTAGGTGATAACAGAACTCTGAGTTATAGTTTGACACGTTTAAAAGTGTCATGTATATAACAGTTGTTGTATTTCACAGTAAAGTCAAGCCATCCTTTCGCTGGAAACCACAGCCACGTCGTCTGTTGACTGAAGAGGAGTACCAGAAACAGGGGGAGTTAGAGACTCACCAAGCCCTGGAAGAGCTTAGGAAGTATTGTACCAGCCCAGAGTTCAATACCTGGAAGACTGTGTCCAGGCTTCAGTCGCCAAAGAGGTTAGAGTGGATTCCAGTACCTTTGGATGTTTGTCATGCATCAGTGTCAACTTTTGATGGGGTTTTTTAATTGCTAAGCTAAAAGTTCATTTACCATGCCCTTTCATGTAGAAGTCCAAATGAATAATGAGAGTATGGATTTGAAGGACAAACAGAAGAAAATGTTTATCTTTATTGTGATGCACAGATTTGCAGATTTTGTGGAGGGCTCACCACACCTGCAACAAAATGAAGTGTCTGTTCACACGCAGGAGTATGGTCTTGGAGGAAGTTACTTTGAGGATGAACTTTTTGCCACGGATGAGGATGAGGAAGAGATTGTGATGGCTACCAAACCAGAGTGTGACTTTGCATGGAACACAATTGACTCATAAATATAGGCTTGTGAAAAGATTACATTGCTGCACTAATGGCAGAAAACACATCTCAAACCCTTTCAGTTGCGTTCAAATTCAAATCCAGTAATCACTGGATCACTTGAAGTTGTCATTAAAGTTTAAACCGTTTCAGAATGTGCTGTGTACAGCAGTATCCTAGAACTGGTTTGAAGCGTGGCACCTGCCAGTGTCCTATTTTATGTACATGGACTCAGTGTTACTATAGAACTAACCACAGAAAATATGAAGTGTGCTCATTTAGGATGTTTTACAAAGCAGTCATCTTAATGTTGACATTAAGGGACTGCTTGATTAGTAGAAACAAATGGCTATGACTCTGATTGTTGATAAGTTGCTACATTAAAACAACAATGTCACGTGCCTTAAATCTGTTGTAATCAAGGTTTTTTTTGTATTGTTTTTTTTCAGTTCCCTGTCAGGGTTGATGTGAATGGTCTCATTATATCTACAGGGGGTGCAGAATTATTAGGCAAGTTGTATTTTTGAGGATTCATTTTATCATTGAACGATGTTGTCAATCAACCCAGAAGACTCATAATATCAAAGCTGAATATTTCTGGAAGTTGGAGTGGGGCTTTTTAGTTCTTTACTATCTTAGGAGGCTTCGTGTGTGTGCAGGTAACTTTTACTGTGCAGAATTATTATGCAACTTCCTTTCCTTTGGCAAAATGGGTCAGAAGAGAGATTTGGCGGACTTTGAAAAGTCAAAAATTGTGAGATGTCTTGCAGAGGAATGCAGCCGTCTTGAAATGGCCAAGCTTATCACAGAACAATCAAGAGTTTCATGGCAAATAACCAACAGGATCGCAAGAAGCATGTTGAAAAAAGGCACAAAATAACTGCCCATGAATTGAGGGAAATCAAGCGTGAAGTTGCCAAGACGCCATTTGCCACCAGTTTTGCCATATTCCAGAGTTGCATCGCTACTGGAGTGTCAAAAAGCGCAAGGTGTGCGATACTCAGGGACATGGCCACGGTAAGGAATGCTGAAAAACTACCACCATTTAACAAGACACACAAGATAAAACGTCAAGACTGGGCCAAGAAATATCTTAAGACTGATTTTTCCAAGGTTTTCCAAGGTCTGATGAAATGAGAGTGAGTTGATGGGCCAGATGGATGAGCCCGTGGCTGGATCAGTAAAGGGCAGAGAGCTCCACTCCAACTTAGACGCCAACAAGATGGAGGTGGGGTACTGATATGGGCTGGTATCATCAAAAATGAGCTTGTGGGACCTTTTCGGGTTGAGGATGGACTCAAACTCAACTCCCAGTCCTACTGCCAGTTTCTGGAAGACACCTTCTTCAAGCAGTGGTACAGGAAGAAGTTGGCATCTCTCAAGAAGACCATGATTTTAATGCAGGACAATGCTCCACATGCATCCAAACACACCACAGCATGGCTGGCCAGTAAAGGTCTAAAAGAAGAAAAATGAATGACATGGCCCTCTTGTTCACCTGATCTGAACCCCATAAAGAACTTGTGGTTCCTCATAAAACGTGAGATTTACAGGGAGGGAAAATAGTACACCTCTCTGAACAGTGTCTGGGAGGCTGCGGTTGCTGCTGCACGCAATGTTAATTGTGAACAGATCAAGAAACTGCCAGAATCTATGGATGGAAGGCTTTTGAGTGTTCTCGTAAAGAAAGGTGGCTATATTGGTAATTCAATTGTTTTTGTTTTGTTTTTGAATGTACGTATTTGTATATCGGTTTACCTGGTGAAAATAAATAAGTGAGATGGGTATATATTTGGTTTTTATTAAGTGTCCTAATAATTCTGCTCAGTAAAAGTTACCTGCACACACACTAAGCCTCCTAATATAGCCAAAACTTAAAAAAAGCCCCACTCCAACTTCTAGAAATATTCAGCTTTGATATTATGAGTCTTTTGGGTTGACTGACAACATAGTTGTTCAATTGTAAAATTTATCCTCAAAAATACAACTTGCCTAATAATTCTGCACCCCCTGTATTTGCATTTTTCTTTATAGAAAACAGTGCATACAACATGAATAGCCATTTATGTTCCAGACAGGAATTTACTGGTTTTCAAAATGTTCTCAACTGCATGCCAAGTAGATTATTAAAAAATCTGTAATGGCTTGTATTTGCTGGCATGCTTCATTTTATTTTCACTTTCATTTTAGTCACACGGAAATTAAATTGTGAAATATATTTGACGTTATGTTTGTGCTATAATATTTTATACCTGTGTGAGTTGTGTAAATGTGAATTATTAATGGTGATACCAATAAGAATGGTTTAATGTGTGGCAATAGTTTGTTCTAGAACCTAACATGGGAAGACTACATTTGTACCAGAAGTTGATATTAGTCAGTAGTACAAATGAATATGATCTACAAACAGCAGGGGGCTCAATTGCTCAAGAGATTTTTGAAGTGTAACGATGAACTGCAAGTGTCAGGCATTTCAAATCAGAAGATTTGTCAGGGTTAATGTGTATACATTTTCAGAAAAACCAACAAGTTCCTGTCTTGAAAACAACATCCTGGGTACAATTCCCAGGAGCACGTCTTTGTGTTTGTTCTGTAAAGCTTTTTACACATTTTGCACCTTTCACCAACATTGTAGATTTAAACGTATACCACCACAAAGGTCTCTGACGAGAAAGCGTCTTGTTGCATCGCAGCAAGCCTGGCTAGCTGAGTCGGAAGAGGGTTTGAGCCCCAAGTTGAGCATGTTTACATTCTGTAGGTCGATCCATCAGTCTGAGAGGCTTCAAGTAATTAAATCATATGTTGCAGGTTCATTGGTGCTGTAGCTTAGCTGGTTGCAAGTTCCATTCTTGTAAACAGGAGATCATGAGTTTGTCTCCCAGCTACACCTTGTTGTATTTGTTTAATACAGTAACTTAAAATAACTAACTGCAATGACGGTGTCTTGATGTCTTAAGCCTATTGATACATGTGAACCAATTTAAAGGTGGTCCCTAGAATTTCATAATTGGGGTAAAATGTTTAGGCGAGCAGCCCAATCAAACTGATTTACCAATCCAACAATTAATCCCATATTTGATCTCTGCTATACTTTGCAGGCAAGTAGCATGGATGTTCTCTCATTTATGTATTTCCCTCCCAGTGACTGAAGGATGCAAAAACAATGTGTCCTCCACACATGGTGGAATCCTAAATTGATTACGCAGCATTTTTTATCTGTCAACTAAAATCAGGACATTTGAATGTGCTTCCCAGGTAGATTGCTGTCTGAGAATATAATCAAATGTACCTAGTGCACTTCATTTCCTCTGCACTACTTTCCTGGAAGAATGCAAACATGCCTCTGTATGACACTACATCGCTGCAATGCAAACCCGACCAAAACACAGCGTGGGGGGAATCCCTCACACCTGACAGCACTTCACACAGACTGGGATACCCCCCCACACTGCCTCATGTAAAGTGCTTGGAGTTCCCCAGAGTGCAAGGTCCAACCCACACCAGCAATCTGAGAATTTTCTTGCTTCCATGCAATGGGATGCATTTTAAATTGATCTGTTGTTCATTACTTCGGGCCCCTCCCCTAACACCCCCCCCCCGTTATATAGATTTTTACATAATTGATTTCTCAGAATGTTGCATGGAATACCCTTTCAAAATAATTTCTAAATCTGTACATTTGATGTTTTTTTAGGAAGCTCAAATATCAGGTTTACCATTCAGACAATAGTATTCATTCATTTTGTACCGCTTATTCCTGTTAGGGATTGTGGTGCTGCTTGTTCCCATAGGGGCTTATGGGTGATTGGAGCCTATCCAAGTGACTTCACCGGAGACACCATTCACTTTCACATTCATTCACAAAGGGTAATTTAGAGTTTCCGATTAACCTAACACATGTATGTCTTTGGAGGGTGGGAGGAAGCCGGAGTGCCCAGAGAGAACCCACAGTAACATGGGAAGAACATGCAGACTCCACCAAGAGTGATGATGTGATGTTGGTTTTGGCCCAAGAATCAAACCCAAGAGGTAAGAGCTCTAATCATGATGCCATCATCTAACTGCTATAATACCAGTGAACATAAAGAGAAACTACAATTGCATACAAAGGCACATTTACTGAGCACAATGGTAATCTTTCGAATGCATGACTAATTAGAATCCTTATAAGGATTTTGGTCAATGCACAACTGAAAATGTTAAAGGCATCACAAAAAAGATAGGCTAGGCTGCCCTTATCTCCTGGAGTAATATCGTTTCAAGACACATAAATCTAACTGTTTAAGAGATTCAATTCACATTTTACTTGTGTTAGACAACAAAACTAATTTAACCAAAGGTAGACTGAACACATTTACAGAAGGAATGTCAAAGAAACAATGAAATAAATCAAAGAGGCACTTTTTGCACATCATACTCACAAACATACCTCAGTAAGCAGTGCCCTTTGTTGCATTTGCTTAAGGCCTCAGTGGCATCAACTGTGCAACCAAATATCACTCGTACTTCCTTCATACAGTTCAAACAGAAACTCTCCTCCTGCCACTGGACCGGTAATGAGTAGTTCATAGAACCAATCATCCAAACACAATCAGCAATATCAGTACTTGTTAATTCCAAATATCCGTACACCATGGAATTGGGGGAGTTTAGGAAGTAGCACACTGAGGAGGGACCCTGTGTTGATCAGGAAATGTGTGGGGTCGTACTTTGTGTAGAAACTGGCCAAAATATACCTGGGGAAAGAAAGGATCAAAATCAGACAAACTGCCCCAGACTCCAACTTTCAAGACAACGCAGATCACACAAGTCCAAAGCCAGTAAAATCCTAAAAGTAAAACATGGATAAGAAAAACGATGTGTAAATATAAATTCAATACAATTGACTGATTCTGTATGGTAAGGAAATCTATTGTACTACAATCCTAAAGATGATTAGAATGGCACTGCAGAGTGGGTTATTTTGGGTGCAGAGAACACACTTACAGCACGATAGGTGAGATGGTGAGGAATTTGCGAGAAGATGTGAACTGGATTCCATAGTCCATTTGTTCCCAGTGTGTGAGGAGACGAGCTTTGCCTTGGTCTGGCGTCTCAAATGGAGTGCCCTTCACAGTGTGCAAGAACAAGTACATCACCTGTGAAGGGCAGGTCACTCATTAACACATGACATATGGTATTAACACAGGCAATAGCAGTGAGTTTCAAAATGTCAATTGTGGTAAAAACGTGAGTTTAGAAAAACTATTTAGGTTTACCAGATTATGGATAACATTCGTAAGAGTCCAGACAAGGGGTACGGTTAAGAAAGGGATGCTGAGAAGAACGATGTGAAGCACAGTGATCAGCAGCAGATAGGCCAGCCAGATCCCTCTACTGTTCATAACCCGAGTGTTGGGGTTCACCTCGCTGTGAGCCACGCCCACATTCATCCTGAGGGAACAAAAATAAAATCCACTATAAAATGAAGCATATGCACTTAAGTTTCCCCAAAGCACAGACACTGATAGCTATACAGGCACATACACATTAGGACATGACAACACAGGATTATTGTGGCACAAGCAATATGGTGAAACCTCTTCTCAGCATAGAGCAACATTCCTTACAGACTACCAACATAAATCTACTTTGTTTGAGTTATATTTGCACCGTCACCAAAAATTTTATTACTTAGAAATAGGAACTAACATTAGATGGAAAAAAGCTTGCAGCAAATTGCGACATGACAACAGACAGGAAGTAAAACTGAATGGTTTATACGCTTCCTTCTACCACCACTAGTGAGGTAATGTGCCTACATAATCACTTCACCAAAAGTGAGGTCATCTGTCAAATAGTGCATTTGAACAAAGTAAAAAGAACCAGTGGTCTATAATATGTCACACACAATCTCGTTCTGCATAGTAAATTCGGTCGAGACAAAGAGGTGATTCAAAACGAACCTTGGCCAATGACTTGGAATTTAATTAGGAATCGTAGTTTTGTTTACTTCCTTTGATTTGACTTCCCGGTGTTTATTTGCAACAAGGGTGTCTTTTCGCATCACTCACACTTTCATAGCCCCAAGACTTCCACGAGCAGTTTGCAAGTTGGCTATTTAGCTATATTACTTAACTAGCTATTGTTAGCTACCTTACGTAGCTTCTAGCGCAACACGCTAACGTCCAGTTGCTACATGAGTTGGAAGCAGTTTATTACTGAATAACTAATATTTCCATTTTAAATCTGTCTATAGTTATTGTTCCAACTGGTAAATTATAAATATCGTACAAGGAGGGGATTTGAAGAAACTGTGTGGGTAAAAAATGTATCAATGGCAAAATACTCACCTTCTTTTAAGACCCGGAAATCCCTCATACTTTAAATCCCGCCCATGACGTTTTGGATTGGCTGTGAAACGTTTGGCACATGATTTTAGCACCTTCCCCTTGCACGAAGACGAAGACGAAGATTCTGCTTGATAGAGACGTCATTTTACTATTAGATTTTTTCATAACAATTATTTTACTTGTAATAGACAATTGATGTAAATGTGTTTCGTTTATTGATCCCCATAAATTCGTCATTGAGGAAATCATTTATCTTATTTCCTTAAAAGATATATGAGCAGGAGCCGTAATCTACTAAAACGATATTTGTTGCAACCGTGACAACCATGACAACCATTCAGGAAGCGCTTTCAATCCGCTATTACAGGAATGTTTTGTGGAAAGCACAGCTTCCCTTCCTGTGCCGCTCGCGTACCGTGCTGTAAAACTTGGAAAATCCAGTAACAAATTGAATGAATTAACAATGAACAGCCCTACGGGTTCTCAACTGAAGTTCCTCGTCTATTAAGATATCGGCTGCAAACATATTTTGAGTGTCTTCATTCTGTCAGACTTCTCTAGATGGGGTGATGGTGCTGCAGACATGGGTCCCACTAAATATTATCCTTTATAGATCCTAACCACTCAACCCTTTGGTTTTCAAAACAGTGCTGTTCCTGTCTTCAACATGATTCATTTAAATCAATCAATTGGAAACTACAAGTTTTTCTCAACGCCAAAAGTCTTGTTTTATTGTCAAGTGCAGATACGCAAATGCATTTTTTATATAAATATCAAATAAACAAATAAATAGGTAATGAGATATATAATTTAAATAAATAGATAAATAAACATGGAGTGATAGGACTACATGAAAAACACGTAAAGACATGACTGGAATACGTTAAACATAGCCTATCCTAACCTATGTCTGAAAATATTTCACACAATGTAATAAAGACATTGCCTACAGTCTATTATACATTATTTGTCTGATTTGTTTCCCAAATAATTTGACTACAAATGTAGACGTTCATTGTTAGGCCTAATACTGAAGCAGCGGAACCAGTGTTTGATGGTTCGCAGCTCTAGATGTGCAATACATCTAGATACAGCGTTCAGTTCCAGGGCCTTTGTGCAGTGCTGGATTACCAAGGGAAAAGACTCGCGCAATGAGGATAGAGAAGGAATACAGCCTGTTTATGCTGAATTCGTACAACTCTGAACGTTTCCACTTGTTTTTGGAGCAATCACCAACCGGGACACTGGAAAAAGGTTTGCTTTGTTGATTCACAGAACGGGGCACCTGCAAAATTATAGTTGAGTCAGTTATTTCATATTTTGATCGTCTTTTTAAATTACATAATATTTCTATGATACATTAATACGGTGGAAAGACAGGCTGAAAACAAAACAACTTGAGTGCATTTCTTACCTCTAACTGATCTATTAGATCATTCACTGCGCTGCTAACGTTCTTTGCCGCCTGTGAAAAGTCATCATCTTTGCACTGACAAAGTGCTTTAAATATGCGAGAGTGATTCTTTAGGATAGCAAGTATCTTCTTGAGGCAAGGCTGTAGAGAAAGGAATACCATTAGACATTTAGGATTGTGCCAAATATTGAGCTATAATACTGAGTGATTTCCTACTGTTTAATTAGTTATGATCAAGAATAGGCAAACACTCACTTGTGAATTGGATCTCAGACTTTCAGGATCACACTTGTCTTCGGAATTTACCAACGCAAGTTCACTTATCACATTTCTTTCCACATGAACCTGCAGAGTATAAACACACTGATCATTCTAAACAAACAAGCGCATGAGATTTCACAAAATACATTAAGCTTTTTTTTATTTTTACCACTATTAGCCTATACTGACTTACCATAGACTTGCTTGAAAGAATTTTTGCTATTTCATTTAGACTGGTGGCATTTTTTTTAACGTTTTTCCAAACAACTTCTGACCCATTATTACTTATCAACAATGGAGCACTAAATGCACCTACAAAAAAAGCAAAAAGAGCAACGGTTTTAAACTGCGTGTACATGATTGCAAGTTATCTGCGCTTGACTTCGCGTTTCCTCTACCTTTATTGACTCTACCTTTATTGACAGCCACCTTACAGCCACGTGTAGCCTATGCCAAGGGAGTCCCGAGAATGACTCACCAGAGGACTTTCCCCACACGGTGTTATCCTTCAGATGAATGAATACACTAATAACAAAAGGGTAGTTTCGCGTTCGTAAAAGCTAATAGACGCTATTAGCAAGGCAATTTGACACCGAGTTGTCCACGGTAAACTCTTTATTAAATGTATTTGATCAACAGTCGAGCACTAGCCTAATTGCGTTAATCTGTTTCGACAAAACGGCCACAATTTTTTTTGACGACAACGTATTTTAAAAGTTCATCTAAATTAAAAATGATTTAAAAAACAAGTTTTGACTTTTTGGCTCTGATTAAAATGTATTGCCCGAGTCGAACATTTGAAGAGCACAGTGCACTAAAAGTTCTTAGTCAGACAGGAGTTTACAGTATGCTGTAGAGGCTGTTGGTGCAAGAAAAACCAACTACCAACTCAACCAAAGGAATAGCAACAAACATAGCCTAATTATGTGTAGAATACACCCAAATAGCTATACTTAATAACTTTCTTCTAGAAACCACAGGTGTAGGTAGGCCACTGTCCTTAGTTTTCTGCACAAATACAATGTATCAAAGTATTCCCTGTTTATTGTCTCATTTTCATTAACAACATTCCCATAAACCAATATATCAGGTCTAGTGTTTTACACTTTTCATCCCGTTCCTAAACTAAAAATAGCTCTGTCTTCAAACAAATATTAATTTATGATCTATTTCATGAATACTTGTGATCAATTAGTTCATATCTAAATCCAATTTCCTCCTTAAAAATTTGGTGACTTTGTATCACGTATACTGGAGGAAGTCAGTGAGGAAGTTAAATTTTGTTGCAGTCAGAGAAATCTTCCATGTGATGAGAGTCAGATTAACATACTGTATGTGAATTTTCCATGTGGGTCTTGTGTATGTACCTTCTTCAGAAAGTCTGTCAACTACACAGACTATCTGTAAGTGAGGTAAACAGGCAAATACCGAAACCAGCCAAGTTGTTACCCTATTCTTATGAAAACACATTTGTACTTTGTCGTAACGGGAATGTCTTTGTTCCTATTTAGTTGTAGAGAGGAAAATTCCTCTTTATTTTACATAGTTGATCTACACCTGTTCGTGTAAGCTATAATGACGTCTTAAGATGCTGAGAGACAATTAAATCAAGTAATTTAGACAAATTGTCCAAAATAACTACCACATACAAATGCAATGAGTAAATAAGCACGGACTGAAAAGACATTGCCGCGCATTGAGCAGCTTAATGTGAAATCTACTACGTCTGCACAGTGTCTTGACAATGCGCTCTTTTGAACGTACCCCTCTTTTACTCCGGAAGAACTTTATCATTGTTATGAATGAGGAGATGATAATATAAATCATGGGTCCACTGAAATCAACTAACTTTCATTGATCGCTGGATGATAGGTACGCATAGTACCTGTCATAATTATTATATCCATTTGGTATTTAACAATTAAAAATTCTGTGATAATGGAAGAATTTAAGGCCAGCTCGCTGACTAGCTCAAACTAGCATAGCAAGCTCATTAACTACCTTACGCGTTAGCTAGCTACAATACAACAGCTAGCAAGTTAGCTTTGGTCTCATAATGTGTAATTTAGCTAGTGTTATGTTGCTAAACTGAATTACTTTGCGTACAATTAACACAAGTCAGTCCTACACAAAGTCAGCTAATGATTGTTCAGAGCTAAAACCTTGAATACCCTTTTTTGTTGCTTAGGCTGGTTGTCCGCACTATGAACTTTGAGGGTCTTGATCCAGGGATGGGTGAATATTCGTCCTCCTTGCATGGGAGCATGGAGTCGGGTATGGAGCCATCCATGGATCCAAGACTCAACCCCAGTTTACTGCAAGGTGTGGAGCTCGATTCTGATGGACTTGCAGTGACAGTACCTGAGTCTGTACATATGCTAGAAGGAATGTTCTCTGAGCTACACAGTGTGGCTGCAGAGGTGGGAATACCGGTCACTGCTACTCACTTCGATCTGCAAGAGGAGCTGCTTTGGATGGGAAACCACAGGGTAAGATAAATATATGTAATTTACATTTACATGATTAGGTATGCAATAAAAAAACAAAACAAATCCTGCAGCTAGTGACAGCAGCATTGTTTCTTCTCCATGCTCCTTCATAGGGGCACGCTAGCTCCTTTTTTGGTCCCACCATGGGTCGCTACTCGTCTGTCCAAGTGCACTTAACTGATGACATAAGACACATCCAGAGCATGGAGACAGGGGTGCTGTTCCTTTCCAAGGGGAACCTCAAGTGCCTAACCCGAGGCGGCCTTGTCATGTTTGACTATCCGTGAGTAACATTTAAGGTTTGATGCTGCTGTTCTGATCTGATGCAAATACTATAGCTGTTACCTTCAGAAGATTAGCGCTGAAGTCTGTACACGTAGATGCATATTTAGTATCAGTATCATATCGGTGAAACTGTTTTAATCTCATAATATACTTTTCTGTGTTTTAGAATGGAGGAGGGAGCTGATATGCACGATTTGCTCATGACTGATAACAACACTTTGATTATGGGTGGACTGCAAAACTATGTTCTCGAAGTTGACCTTAACACCGTGCAAGAGACTCAGAGGGTGAGATGCTGGACATCCTTTGTTGTTCATGACACAAGCATATTGTTTTTTTTATTCAGATATTTACCAGTCTTGGAAGTCCTTTCATCGGCTCTAATATTGTTCTGTAGTTCACCGTAGAGGAGCCCGGTCTGGCTATCATGCGCCAATCTAATCGTTTCTTTTTCTGCGGCCATACGTCCGGGAAGGTAAAAACTTCTATCAAGTCTGAAAATGGGACATTTCTGCCTTCCACAACTCATTGCCTGTCTTAAATTATCTTATCTTTTATTTTGTGCAAAATCAGGTTACACTTCGTGATGCGCGCACCTTCCAGCTGGAACAAGAGTTTGATGCCTTTTCTGGTAGCCTGTCAGACTTTGACGTCCATGGCAACCTCCTGGCTGCATGCGGGTTCTCTAGTCGTGGGCTGAATGGACTGGCGTGCGATCGTTTTCTAATGGTCTATGATCTCCGCATGATGCGTGCTGTGACTCCACTGCAGGTTCATGTGGATCCCCTCTTCCTTCGCTTCATCCCCACATACACATCACGTCTGGCTATCATCTCACAGACAGGTACCAGATTGGGAAAGTATTTGATTTGCATGAGTCCTGCACCTTTTTTTTTTACACTAGTGTTCATCTCTAAAACTCTTTCATACGAGTTATAACAGCAGATATTTGTAGAAATTAAACTTCCACTTGATCAGAGATGATTAGTTTTCTTTTACCTTCCTCACCAGGTCAGTGCCAGTTCTGTGAGCCCACAGGACTAGCCAACCTGGCTGATGTTTTTCACGTCAACACCGTGGGCCAGTTGCTCATGAGCTTCGATGTGTCATCCAGCAAGCAGGCCTTAGCCTTTGGGGATTCTGGGGGCGGGGTCCACCTGTGGTCAGATGCCCCCGAGGTTTCCTTTAATGGCTACTCCCGGGACACTGAATTTGCCCTGCCATGCTTGGTGGACTCCCTACCTCAGCTTGACTGGAGCCATGACTTGCTGCCCTTGTCACTCATTCCTATGCCCCTGACCAGCTCAGAACAACTGCTGTCTGACTGGCCTACCACTCTGGCCACCCCTAGCCCAAGGTAGCCCATTGTGTTCAAGACTGATAACCTGCACACAAATTAATAATGTCTGTATATTTATACTGTAGTCTTGCCACCCTCTGCCACATTTACATCTATAGCCACAGAAAATGTCTTATTTTTTGATTATAGACGATCACCTGCCGTGGATCCAGAAATTCTGCGTACTATTAAAACTGTTGGTTTCATTGGTTATGCTGCCAATCCTCGCACCCGCCCCAGGAACCAGGTATGTCCTTAAACTATAAGTGAAGATGCAGGGATAAACTGACATAATCATTTAAATAATTGTTTTTTTTGTCATGCTCTTTCAGGTTCCTTATAAGATTAAAGAGGTGGAGCTGGACTATGATAATTACAACCAGGTTCCTGAATCACCTATAGGTCGTGATGAAGAGCCACACCTCTACATGGTACCAAAGAAGTTCAGGAAGGTTTGGATCAGCCTATTTATATAGCCACAGTATTATAAACCTGTTCTCTCCAATGCAATGGTGAATAAAAAAACAATATTGTAGACATCTTTTATAATTTGTTTCTAACAGGTAACCATCAAATACTCAAAACTTGGGCTTGAGGACTTTGACTTTAAACATTACAACCGGACCTTGTTTGCTGGCCTGGAGCCTCACATTCCCAATGCCTACTGCAACTGCATGATCCAGGTAGGAGGTGAACGTTTCATTGTTGATTTACTTCATGTTACTATTGAAGATCATGCATCAATTCAGTATTGTTTTCCCTTTTGCTTGTGTCTCTGTTAGGTATTGTATTTCCTGGAGCCAATCCGCTGCCTGGTTCAGAATCACCTCTGCCAGAAGGAGTTCTGTTTGGCATGTGAGCTTGGCTTCCTCTTCCATATGCTGGACCTGTCGAGGGGAGACCCCTGCCAGGTAGCTCATTGCCACTCAGTAATATTATAAGATGAAAAAAAATTCAGTATTATTGCTGATTCGGCCAGACAGATTATTCCATTCCCATGGTAACCTCCGCCCTTTCATCCAGGCCAGTAACTTCCTGCGAGCCTTCCGTACCATCCCAGAGGCGTCTGCCCTGGGCCTAATCCTGGCCGACTCAGACGAGCAGACAGGGAAGGCCAGACTGGGACGTCTCATTCAGAGTTGGAACCGCTTTATCCTCACTCAGCTCCACCAGGAGACCCAGGAACAAGAGGGCCCTCAGGCATACCGAGGGGCCAGCAGCAGGCAAGATCATAGTTTCATACCTACCAGTGCAGTTAAATACCGGTGCGTTCAGCGATGGATGAGTTCGCAATCCAAACGTGCAAACCTATGACTGACTGTCGAACACACAGTCTGACGTAATGGCTGTGTCATGGTCGTTTATGTTGCAAGTCTCTTGTCGCTAACTGAGCTGCCTGCACTGCAGTGCCCTGGGATCGTCAGGCGAGTCTGTGATTGGGCGGCTGTTTGGGTGTGAGGTTGAGAACAGCAGCCTGTGTCGTTGTGGCAAGGAGACGGTGCGCACATCCTTGACCCTGCTCTTCACCATGCACTACCCTGAGCAGAGTTCGCTCGGTGAGTCCTCCACCTATGGGCTGCACTAGAATTTGTCTTAGGTTTATCGGTGTGTTAATGGAGCATACTGTACATGATTCCTTATCAGATAAGACAATCAAGGAGTATGATTTTGCTGAGATCCTGAAGAAGAGCATATGTCTGGAGCAGAGCACTCAGGCATGGTGTGAGAACTGTGAGAAGTATCAGCCCACAGTAGGTATCTCCAAACCCAAAAGTTAGTTTTTATAAGTCTTGCTGAAAGGCAGTGAATAATTTCTCTTGTGTTCTGTTCCTGTGTGCACTTTAGGTGCAGACCCGTAACATCCGCTGTCTCCCAGATGTACTGGTCATTAACTGTGAGGTGAACAGTGTGAAGGAGGCAGAGTTCTGGAAGGCTCAGGCAGAGGTGAGTATACGAGAGCCCACCATCTAATATTTGCCGTTAACATTGTTTTTCTTCTTCGGTTGATTTGTCGTGTACAGTAAAGGTTACATGTTAATCTTCCCATTTTTAATGCTCTCTCCTCAGTATGCTTTCAATAAGGCCATAGAAAAAGAGGCAAATGAGCCCCCAAAGCCTAAGGAACCTCCCCCTCCCATCCCCACTGAGTGGTGCTTAGAGTAAGCAGGACTTCAGCTCCTTAAGAAGGCCTACCTTAAACACACTGATTTAGCTTTCAGCAGTTCAACTGGAAACTGTTATTGATTACCTTTCTCTACAAGGGAAGAGTTATGTAATGTGGAGGGTTTGACCTTTGACACGAGAGTGGAGGACCTGCGTCATGTCTGGATCCCTCTCACTCTGAAGATGTCCATCAGCAAGAGCCAAGGGCTGGAGGTCAGCAGTTGGCCGGAGGCTGAAGAGGTGAGAAATATAGGATCTGAAGGTCACCCTGAAAGCCTGGACTTGCTGGACACTTTGACATGATATGTGCTTATGTGTCCCTCCTCCAGCTGAGCTCAGCAGAGGAGGCTGAGGGAGCGTCTCTCTATGACCTGGTGGTTACTGTGCCACATGTCCTGGATGCTCGCACAGGAGGAAACTTGGTAGCACACATCAAAGTAGGGGAGACCTACCACCAGAGAAAAGAGGTCCGTTCATTAGACTGACATCAGTCATTATCTTGACATTATTTTAGTCTTTGTACATAAGGCCACATAGAGATTTGACCAACAGTGTTGTCAGCTATATGCTTCTATGGAAATAATGTTTGAATATCAATTTGAATGTATATCTTTGTATTTTACTTTGAATATGTATTTTGACCTTATCCTTAGGGTGTCACACACCAACAGTGGTACCTTTTCAATGACTTCCTGATCGAGCCGATTGACAAGGTACAACTCTGTCCATCCATGTAGACATTGTTCTCAAATAATGTCAACCAGAACAAAAACATAGAAAACATTTGCGTTCTAGGCTGAAGCAGCTCAGTTTGACGTGAACTGGAAAGTGCCAGCTATCTTGTACTACGCCAAGAGACACTACCACTCTAAATATGACCTCCGTAGTAAGTTACACTGTAGAAGCAGGACGTAAAACCTCTATAGCTCACTACTCCCTGCATCTGCTAACTGCTCCTCATGGTTGTCCTCTTCAGTTAAAAACCCCATAGAGGCCAGCGTGCTGCTCACGGAGGCCTCTTTGGCCCGGAAACAGCGGAAGAGTCATGCCACTTTCATCCCTCTGATGGTCAGTGAGATGCCTCAGGCTGGAGACTTGGTGGGGCTGGATGCAGAATTTGTCACGCTTAACCAGGTCAGTTTGGCGTTGGGTACAGTCAACACTGCGTTCATCTTGTGTAGTCATGACTGCTCAACCCTACCCTAATTATAACCATTTAGTGTTGGAGTGAGAAACTGGCCAGGAACCCATAGACCCAAATTCCCAGACATGTATTAAGCCTCATCCTAAAGTAATGAAAACATGCAATGATCTCCATTGAAAATGTTTAGGACTGGCTTAATCCATGTCTGGGTAACTGGGCCTTGAAGTTTATGGATAACTTAATCCTACTTTGTTGACAGCAATATGAATCAACCACATTAGAAACCTCAACTGTTAACGACTGCTCGAAGCCCCTCTATGGACCCATAGGATGTGCTTGTATTTGGACCTATAGGAGGAGGCAGAGCTGCGTAGCGATGGCACAAAGTCCACTATCAAGCCCAGTCAGATGTCTGTAGCGAGGATCACATGTGTGCGTGGCCAGGGGCCTAACGAAGGGGTTCCCTTCATCGATGACTACATCTCCACTCAGGAGCAGGTGAGCTTTTCCTGTCCCTGTACAGAGATACTATACAGCACAAGGAGGGAGGGTCAGAACTGTTCCATATTGGTCTGTTATGCTTGTACAGGTGGTGGACTATCTGACACAGTATTCAGGCATCAAACCAGGGGACCTGGATGCTAAGATTTCCTCCAAGCACTTGACCACTCTGAAGTCAACCTACCTGAAGCTGCGCTTCCTCATTGACACTGGAGTGCGCTTTGTTGGCCACGGCTTACAGAAGGACTTCCGTGTTATCAACTTACTGGCAAGCGTGACTTAGAATCTTTATTTTCGTACATATTCCTGACTTAACAGCAGGTAAAGTAATAGTGCGCATGTTATGTTTATAATACCAAATGTATTTGCACTGGATTCGTGAAAGCCAACCTATTTCTGTTGGTTGCAGGTGCTGAAGGACCAGGTGGTTGACACTGTGTATCTCTTCCATATGCCCAGGAAGAGGATGATCTCCCTGCGGTTCCTTGCCTGGTACTTTCTGGGTAAGAAGTTGTCCCTTCTTATGCTTCTCTAAGTATAAGCCTGCTGGAACTAAATATATTGATTTGTCAGTTATGTTAGAAACATAACCATGTGATAGGAGACCGAGGCTTCTGGTCTGCTTGTAGTTTTATGATTGAATAACAGGCGTCCTGATGCTTGTCTGTAGACCTCAACATCCAGGGTGAGACTCACGACAGCATTGAGGATGCTCGCACCGCTTTGCAGCTTTACAGGAAGTATCTGGAGTTAAGTCGTGGAGGCGGCAATGATGAAGTCAGGAAGGTGCTGAAGGGACTGTACGAGAAAGGCCGCAAGCTGGACTGGAAAGTCCCAGACTGTGACACAGGAGATGGTCAAGGTAGCCCAAAAAGTACGAAGATAACATTGTATTAGATTGCATTAATCTTACTGGCAGTCTGAGTGAACACAAACATCCGTCATCTAAATAATATGTTTGTTCACAGGTAATGCTGTCTTTCCCTCTGTGATGGGGCTGTGAGCTGGGATTGAAGACGTCACCAAGGGATCAAGAAATGAAAGGAAATTGGATTTCACCATCGTTTCGCCTCTTTTCAGTCAGTCAACTCTTTTTCTAAGACTCTTTTAGAGCCTGAAAGCCAGTGGCGCATGTCTGAAACCGTTTTCACACATTGTTGTCCTGCTTGCCCAAACGTCATATCATTCCTGAGTTTCTGACATTATTGAAACATAGACTGAACAGTGTTGATTTGCAATGGTATGGTTTTATTTGTCCTTTATAATTTGTTTTTTTTTAAAGAGAGTAGTTGTACAATATGCTGTTAAATGGGCAAAACATATGCATTTGTATATGGAGTGTCTTTCGTGTATTTTTGTAGCCATAAGGTGTGTAATAAATTTCTGCAATACCTGAAACTTCATTGACAGTATGTTTATGAATTCCTTTCATGAAATCAAATGTCATGTTGTAACCCCAATGTAAGTTGTAACCCTAACATTACTTACATGAAATCACAATGTAAAACATTCACAGCAAGGGCGGGCATGCTGTTAATGATCAAAATGATTACCACATAGTGACTATTATCATAATGTACTCCTAACAAAGCTTTCAAATGCATCCTTTTATTCTTCCAATATTATACAAACAAATAATTGACAGTTCAGAGACTGTATTGTGAACAAGTTGATAAAAGTATGTAATGAAGTCATCGTATGAACTTTTGACTAGTCTAAACTACCACAACACTGCATCTGAAGTTAGTTCCCTAATATAAATGTCCCTCAGAATCCAGACTAGTAACACTGGAGAAGACTTCTCTGTCAGTATACACATGACATCTGTATTGCCTTCTGACTGGACTAAGTGCGACACACCCAGAAATGTTGCCATTTTCTTATGATAGAAATCAGCAGCTTTGGCGACTTCTCCCTGCTTCCATTTAAATCAGAGAGGAGTCTTGTATAAAAACTTGACATTGCATCGGACAGTGTTTACTGCATCTTGTTTGTGTTGACCAGTAAGCCTCAACCAACCTCCTCATTAAAATGTAATGTACATGTTTTTAAAATGATATGCTGAACCTCCTACGCAAGACGAATCAGACAGACAGGTGAGCTTGTGATATTTCCTGTTTTACATGTTACTAGCAAATAGCCAGTCCTGTTGTTCCCTTACACATGAGATGTGAAAGGAAACACATATTTGCATTATTTTTGAGGTCTTGGTTGAACCCTCTGAACTTTCATTATTCAACACTTCCATGTGTGTTGCATCACTTAACATGTAATGGGTTGATACTGAACTATTTGTGCTAGAAACACATAGTTTAGAATGACCAAACTTTTTTTGTCTTCTATCAGATTAGTATTCATTCATTTTGTTATATGAAAGGTTGACTTCTTGAACAGAAACACGGATTCTCTGAAACAGCAGGACCCAAGGGTCAAATTTCTCTGCCTAGGATTCTAAAAAGACAATCCATTTCACATTCATCAAAATGATGACAACTATACTACAATGCCACTTTTGTCTTCTATACAAACAACTCCTATGCCAAGGTAATGAGCAATACTTGGAGAGAATGACTGTCAGAGGCTCCCGACCATAACTGTGTCAACAGCAGCGCCTGCTGGCCAGATGTGGTAACACCGTTGTTTAAATGGACAAGCTTTCAGACCAATTGCACAATCTTTTAGAGAGTTTAGTTGGATTTCGCATGTTTAAAAGAAAAAAAGTCTAAATCACTAATTTTCATTTAAATTAGTACAAACAAAAAAAATCCATAGAATTAAAATTATGTATTTATTATTTAAGAAATTAGTTCCAAACCATCATTTGAGCACTTGCAACAGTTGTACCACATGGGCTCCCGACAGGAAGCTGCCCTTTGGCGGCTCTGCTCCCTTTTTCACCTTAACCATTTTCAACAGGAATCACAGTGGATTAGAAGATGTGAAACAGAAACTAGACACAAAGCTATATTGCAAACATTGTTTTATTTATAGTAAATGAAAAGTGTGCCATTCATGTGTAAGAGACAAGGGGCAGAGAGAGAGAGAAAGTCCAAGTGCTGCTTGTAATGAAATGGGAAGGGGGGATGTCTTTGGTCCGCAGTTGGTGGAAGGCGTGAATGAATTTGAGGGATACAAGAGAAGGCACTTGAGTTAACAGATTTTGACATTGAGAAAAAAGGACATACGTCTTTGACAGGAAGAAGTGGACTCATCTAGAGGTCAATCCTATGGTCAACATGAATATCATACATGGGGGCCCTTGCGAGCACACCACAATTATAATGCTACTATGTACAAGGTAGATTCAGTACAGTAAAAAGAACATGGGAGAAGATGGGGCAAATGCACTACTCTAATCCACAATATCATTACAAGTTATTTTACAGGCCAAGTATGTATAAAGGCAGCAACTTGAACAGGTCAAAAATGATCTCTTTGGCGATAACCTATATCCCCATAGATGGAATGCAGAAAAAGCTAGCTTTGAAATGGTTCAACAAAAAATGTGTGTGAAGAGGAGGAGGAGGGGGGGGGGGTTAGTGATATCCCATAAGTAGAAATACACAAGGATTGGCTAAATCAAATAGGCCCAGCATCTGAGAAACAGCATGTAACCATATGATTCTGGAGGACTTGAGGAAAGTCTGGAGGACAATGAAAGATGCTGTGTGTTGCATGCATCTCCAGGAAGAAGTAGTGGGAATAAGACTAACAGCGGACACCTGAAATGATGCTAAACATACAAACAGGTTGTACAACTTGGCATTATTAAAAGTACAGGAAAATCTTAGTGATACAACCCATCTCTGGTGTCTGGTTCAATACCCTTGGCCCCTTTTCAAAAATTGGATGAATTGACAAACTTGAACTACCATCTTTTACACTATAGAGTGTTCGAGACAATGGATACAGTTTCCCCATGTCAAAACTATAATCCTACAAAAAGATTACAGCAGTAATACCCATGTATCTTTCACATAAGTCACAGCGACTACATATTGATTGGTTGCACACAATTCTTTGCAGCTAAACAGCACTACTTTCAAAGATAAGCAGATGTTGCATCTCTAGGGATTACTGTAGAAGAAGCGTTGGTGAAGTATTTCACTTGATTTTGTTCAGATGTCATTGAAATGTCAAGGAAATTGAATCCATACATCAGTTACCTCAGTTTTACAACTGCTCCAACCTGGTCACCTTGAAAAGTTCTTATATCGCTCTGAAAAATAATTTCAGATTGGTCACATTTTCACTCTATACAATAAGTGTAAAGTGAACATACTGTATCAAAAAGGAATAACGTGTTTCTGAACATCCCAACCAATGACCACAAGACTGTCAGCTCAAAGTGATATCATTTTACAAAAAAGTGTTTGTGATGTCGACATCTGTGTGTCTAGGAAGGCAAAGGTGAAGTAACTGTGAAAAAGGCAAGCATGTTAAATGTGTTTGAGTGTGTATGATCCTATATGCACGAAAAAGCTCTAAGTAAATTTGTATCAATGTATTAAGTTGAAATTTAGAGCATTTGTAGGAAGTGTAGTTTGTTCTTAAACCTTAAACTTAAAGTGAAGTGTGAGAATATATCTCATTAAATAAGTTCTTGCTTGATGAAGCAGTAAAGAAAAGGCAAGAATAATTCCACATAACATGAAGTCAGACAGGGAAAGCTATATCACTGCCCTAAGGCAACATTAGCATGACCACAGATTAACTAATAATTAATTATTGTTTAAGCCATCCCAGCAAGGTAAGGTAGAGACTGTGAAGGCAACCGTATTGAACTCCCTTACCGAAAGCCATTTGATATGTCTACGTTTCTAAATGTAGTTTAGATAGTCTGTAGTGTTGATTCATGACACATCAGTCAGTGACCAAAATTCAAATGAATGCTAGAGCTACTACCAGTGTTCGTCTTTTTTCTTTTTTACTAATTTAATCAAGGAACAAAAAAAAAAATGTTAGATTGGTCTGAGGAAAACAAACAAACAAAGAAACAAACAAATACAATCAAAATTGTTCTGCAAACAGTCTCTGAGCTTAACAAGCTTCAGAAACCTCTGAAGTAACAAGAAAGACCAGGACCAAACGGAATCTATGGAGAACAGGAATTCATACAGAAATGAATATCCCCCAAATCAAAGTAAAACCATTGTATATTGGCCTGTGTACACATACTACTGATGTAGAACAATAGTCTAAATGACAAACTACTACTATACTGGCAGTGGAAAAACCCCCACAACCAACACAGAGGCTGATGATAGCAACCATTCACCAAGGGGCAGATAGGAAGCTGCTCCATCCCAAAGGCATGAGAAGGTTCATGGACTACCAAAGAAAGAGATGACAACCAAGGTGCTCTTCAAGTTCAGAGGATGAATTAGATTTACCTACAGGTGGCACTACAGCTCAACTGACAAACATGTAAACTTGTATTTTATCCTTCATCATCAGGAGTTAGTAGGGGTGAGAGGGTCAGGACACGGCTCACTGAGGGTTGAGTGGTGAGGGTTAGTAGAGGGTCTTGACTAGGCAAACAGGTTTCTGTGTCAGGGGATGTGTGTTCGTGGAGGCCTTTGTGGTAGCCCATTGTGAGCAGGGCTTTCTTGGTGGTAGGAGGATGTGGTGGAGTGGGGTGGAACTCTAGGGGTGGTAGAGGTGGTAGAGGTGTGGGCTGCAAAGCCGGCACCATCACCCTGGCCCCGGTTACCCTGGTATCTGTAGTTGGAGCGGTTGGGGTTTCGGTCATGATAGGCACCACCATTATACCGTGGACCAGCGTGGTAGACCTGGCGCCTGTTACCTTGGAAAATCTGAAAATGCAGGGGAAAAAAGAGAATTTCAAGTTAAGTCCGATCGAAAGTGAAAGTGAAGAAGTGAAAAGGAAAAGTTCATCACGTGCACTACAGTATATACATAATATAGAGACGGCTAGGTTAAGGTTGCCTTTACCGTCACCTGTTTGATTGGGTGAGTAGGGTGACTTTGACTACTGGAACTCTGAGACTGGGAGAGAGCCAGGGTCTCCTGGGCTCCTGGGCCAGTGATGGAGGAAGAAGTTGAGCTACAGCGGGACCGGTTAGAGTAGCCAGTCTGAGGGTGGTACACTGTGAGGACAGAGTAATACAAACTGAGGACAGGAGACCTCTATGCAAAGAATAATACAGCTATATAATACAGCAATGGTCACTACTTGCAGGTGTATTGCCTCCTGTATGTGTGAAGGTTGTTATGCAGAATTTGTCAGAAATGTGTGTGTGTGTGTGTGTGTGTGTGTCTCAGAGTGTGGTACCTGATCCAAATTCTGTAATGCTTAACTTCAGGGGTTCAAGCTCAAATGTAAACTTCACAGCCTTTCCCAGGTCCTCATCATACTTGCGTTCACTCACAAAGTGCTGAAAAGGACAGATGTGACCATGCACAGTTAAACCACACACACTTGCATTTTGATAACAAACCAACCATAAAGTAGGATAGTAAATGTACCTTAATGTCTGCACGCAGTTCAGTCAACTGGTCCTCAGACATGGATGCTGATTGGTCAGTCAGCCTGCGGAGTTCCTCTGCTCTCTTTTGACGACCGTCCAAGATGGCCACTGAAAGACACACACAGAAAAATTGAGAACTAGAATTCTAGTAAAATACTAGTCTACATTTTCCCTGATGCTGTACATCACACTAATACAAAACAAACTTCTAAGAGAAAACCTGATTTATGTATTAGATGTTGCTGAATCAACTGGCAAAGTAAAAAGCTGTCCCAAGAACAGCAGGGAAATCATAAGAAATCTCAAGCGTCGACAGAAATGAAAGCATTAGACGAGATAAGGGAGCCGTCTGTTGAATTTGGAGGAATGTTGAGTTTGGTCATGTTAAAGAACTTCTCCCTCCCTCCTAATTCCCCACACACACCTCAGACAAAGACAGCATTGAGCGTCCCTGGACACCTGACACTTTTCTCAGACCTCGAACACACTACACTCGACCCTGGGAGGATAGGATAAGGGAATGTTCTACTTCAGGAAATCTGCAGTATTGCACTGTCACGTTACACTCCAATGAAGACAGGCAATGACCTTGAGGAGATACCTACACATGAGGACTGATCAGCCTCCATGTTCAATGAGGTGGATGTGAGAAGAGAATGATGACAACAACTCATACTTGATATAACCATACCAATGCGTCATCCTAAGGGATACAGTGAAAAACAACCTAATCCTGGAAGGGGAGTTTGAATGGGTTCAGTCTACATGCTTAAGTGTTCTACTTACTAGCTTCAGCTTTCACCTTGTCCATCTCTGACAATAAAGTCACTTCTCTGTCCATGAGACTAGAGGGAGAGAAAAACATGGGGATGCAGAATCACAGATAAAGATGTTTTTCACTAGGTCAAAATGGTTGTTTACATTGAAGATAAGATATAGCTTGTACTTTGACTGCAAAACAACCACGTTAGCAATACACATTGCTATGGCCTTGCTTAACAAATGACAGCAGGCCAGACCAAGCTGTCTAGCTATTCAAAATCAACACAAATACTCAGTCACATATGTCTAAGATTAGTCAACTGGTTTCATAAAACACAGTTCTCCTGTTATTGCCTTCTGTATTCTAGTGCAGAGGTGAGCAAAATGTACTTTGACTCTTTGATGGACACTGGACCCTTAGAAAGAAGTTCAATAACTGCTCCGTTAAACATTCTGCCTGATAGGTATGTCAAAAGGTGTGTGTGTGTATATATATATATATATATATATATATATATATATATATATATATATATGCTTCATGTAAACTGAATCTATTTCATAAACTGATATAATAAAATCTTATTTACCAGCTTTGGAGCTCAGCAAATGTCTGCTTCATGGTCTTGATGGAGGAGTCCATCTCGTCCTTGACCACCACCCTGTACCGTGTGAGCGAGGCAGTACATCTCTGCAGGTCCTTCACTGAGCGGTCAATGTTGGGAGCTGGGAATCAAAGATCAGGTTTAGAAGTGACACAAAGATTATTGCTCACAATCTTTTAGAGCCGATCACATGTATCAAAGATATCAGAGAACAAAAGTCTGGTAGACAAACCGATCTTGCGTGCAGCGGCTGATCCCTGCTGGCCCTCATGAGTGGCCAGCTTTGAGGAGGGAGCGGAGGCATGAGAGTTGGAGCCTGGTCTGTGCCGGAACTTGCTGGCTCGAGCCCCCTGGTGGTTCCTCCCTCCTTGCTGAGACGTGGGGGTCGAGGCGCTACTTAGACTCTCTGCGTCAGCACCTACAAAGAGATGATGCCATGCAGGATGGATGTGTTGGGATGGTCTCAGGAGGGCTTGAATCAACTTTAAAACGATAAAGGAATCCAAACAACACAGGCATCGCCATTGTGCCAAGATGTGTCCGATCAAAACAAATACCAGTGGCTTCTGAAGTAGCTAGTTCAGAGTCCAGCTCAGCTGCATCCAGGGAAGCAGAGTCCAACTGCTCGCTCAGAGAGTCTATCGAGTCGCCATCAAGCACTGAGCCATTGGCATGGAAACCGTTGACAGCATCCTTGGTCTGGGAGAGTGGAGCGGCCTCAGCTGGAGCAGCCTCTGATGAAGCAGCCTCTGAAGGAGAAGCCTCTGACGGAGCAGCCTCTGACGGAGGCTCTGGCTGGGGCTTGGGCTTCTTTTTCTTCTTAGGCTGAACATTTGAAGTGAGAAAGTATTCATTGTCATGACATCCAATTACTTTTTAATATCAGAGGGATGAAATTTTATTTTAAATTTTTTTAATTTTCCAAACTTTGGAAATCCACCAAAATGTTCACAATACAGTGAAATATTTCAAATTTAGAATGAACATGCTCTCTCTTTCTAATGAAACCAATGAGACATGACTGACACGCACCTTCTTTTTACCAGTGACGTTCCACTCTTTCAGAATTTCAACTGCATTTCCTAGGGAGGAAATTTTTTTAATTTTTTTTTTAAGAATGCCGCCTTAAATCACATCAAATATGTGTAATATATTTGGACCACTTTTCTTGATTTGGGTACGAGCTACATGTCTTCAGAATCACTCTTTCATCTGAATGGCCGTAAATGTAAAATCATGCAGGAAGCACTTTCTGTTTACTATAATCAAACCATTGACTTTGAAATGCTTGTCAAACACCATTTTATTGGTGACTCACAGCATGTACAAAAATAGATGGCCTGCATAATAGAAGACATTAATTGGAAGGTGTTCACCAAGTATGCAGGTTTAGCTTGAATCATACATTCATTCAAAACTGGAAGAGCCATACCTTCTAGAAAAGCTTGGACAGCCTTATCAACACAGTTTTCAAAGTGCTGGAGAACCAACACAATCTCATTGTTGCTTTTGTTTGGAACAACTGCCCTGACAGCACTGATCTGTAAAATATAGAGAAGCCGTTTAAAAGAACAACCCATCTGCAGATGGCAGTTAAACAATGACATTGTATCTTTCCAAGTGTGCGCCAGTGGAGCTGGCTTTGTAGGTGTTGCTGCTCACCTTTTCTTTCATTCTATCAAAGGTCCCTCCCTGGGACATGACCATTTTGGAGTGAGTGTCAAAGACAACACCAGAGGTATCTAGAGGGGAAGAAAAGGAAATGTCTCCTGTGACTCTGTGAAACTATTCAAATGTTGAGGCATGTCTTCATTAGCATCGAAACACACGTGCTTCCTGGATTCAGATCCAACTTGTCTGAGAACACCTTACTGTAAGATCACGCCTAATCTGTTGATCAAACGGGTATTCTAGGAGGGGCTTTACTGAAAACATGTTAACCCAATATACATGTGAGGATGTACCTGCTTATTTTGTCTCATATTCATGTTCATACACTTTGTTCAAGATGTAGAAGCAATTATTGCAGAAAAGAGTATTGAATGAGAATTATAAAACACCTGAACTTAGTCCAACCCAGTTAAAAACAGAAAAACTACATTTGACAAAGCATTCAAGATGGGAAGGTTATGGCAAATACATTTCAAGTGTATCTTGGTTCTGTGGTTTGGTATTCAAATATGAGCCAGAAATACCCAAAACCTCAATTAAATTGGAGCCAGTGATAACTGATATATAGGTCTTAGACTAAATCAGCAAAGGCTGGCTTTCTGCACTATAGGAAGGAGGAAACTGCCATATATAAACTAAGCTCAACAAGATGAGAAGCAGCTGAGACCAAACAAACAACCATGTGGCATGGCCATCAGAATGCTTCAGGGCATTGCCTCATCATCGCAAACCTAAGAGCTGAAGCTCTCAGCTCTGCAGAAAATAAGACGCACAAGCTTTTCATATGAAAAGTAGGATGGACTTGAGATATCCCATTTGTAAGGTATTTGAATGTTTCCAATGTGGTAGCCTAGTCAGTAATATTAGTTTAGAGTTCATCACTTAC
Source organism: Plecoglossus altivelis (assembly GCA_036571765.1). NCBI lineage: Eukaryota > Metazoa > Chordata > Actinopteri > Osmeriformes > Plecoglossidae > Plecoglossus > Plecoglossus altivelis. The sequence continues at coordinate 13,077,587 of BROE01000021.1, read as the reverse complement.
CAAACAGAAAATGCAAGTTGTCATCTTTCTAAGAACATTCAGGAACTTGCAACAATAGCATAATGATCAAGTACAGTACACCAACAGAAGACCCATGAGGCTTTACTGAATACATACCCTTCAGGCTGTTCTTCTTGGCCATCTTTGAGTGATAAGAGTACCTGTTATCCTAACCACTCCTCTGGGCACTCTTGAAATCTGCTGTTTTAACCAGTTCTAATGGAGTCTTCAAGTGTAGTAAAAGTTCTCTTCAAATTCACTCTTAGACAGGATGCCAATACAGCTTTACAAAGGCAGAGGGGGAGGTTGGAGCAGAAGGGGTCAAAGAAGGCTTCCTTCAGCTTGGTTCAACTTTTCTTTCTTGTTTTCCACACAGATCTGTGGAAAAAAAATGGATGGACGGATGGTCATAAGGGGGAATGACAAAGGTGTATTGCTTACTTCAGAAAAGAGAACATTTAGGTTTTAAAGAATGCTTAAATTCCAGAATTTTGGTAAGGTTCCATCCAAATGATTTTTCTAAAGGTCTTCAAGACTAAAATGATGTTGGTCAGGCTTTAGAAATATGGCAATGTGAGCCTAGGTTATACATACCAAGGTTATTTACATAACCATAAAATGGCAGTAATGTACTAGGCAAAACCCCACTTGCCCTGGTCACAAAACAAGTGATGAAAAACAGATTTCAATAAATGACTGTTTGCCTGGCAGTAGCACACTTTCCAACAATCTGTATTCAATAATGTTTTTGGCAGCAGTGCATTTTCAGTTTGCATAAAAAAGGCAACAAGGCAGAAGTGTAGTTAATGAATTTCTTCATTTCTAAAATTAGCTTGGAAGCAAATTAGTTTTGTTATCCATCTAGTCCTAGAGAAGATTGAACACCGCCTTCAGCAAACTGTACCCACTTCAAGGGCCAGCTGTTTCCCAACTAAGTTTCTTTTTCTAACCCAGTAGGCCACGAAAGGGAAACTTAAACTGTACAAACCCACGCCCTTGTCATTCTCTCTTCACATGTCACGGTCTTGTACGTGTGCTGCTACCACACCTTTGCACACGTCAAACACAGTGACAAGTGACGCCCGACTTTAAAGGTCTTAAGCGTAGACTGGAAGGAAACAATGTTTATCCAGAAGGATGGTGCTTGTATATTCAGGTGCATGACATGTTGATTTACTCAAATGCTTGATTGGGCTTGGATGGACGCAGTTGAAGACATTGAAAGATATTCCATTGGAAGATTATATAAAGCATTTGCGAGGTATGTGACGTGAGACCAAATGAATCGAGGGAGGAATTTTTCATTAAAGCATAGACCAAAAATAAGACAGTGACAATGAACCAAATACATAGTTAATACTACTGTTCCCCTGAATCCATGCATTTGCGCAGCCAGCTTGCTCCACAACCGCATAAGCAATTAATGTACGTTAACTAACAGCAAAGCTAACTAGAGGCTACCATTATTTCGTACTTGCCTAACTCTGCGTAGACAACTGTACCTTACAGAAGTTTTTCTAGCAAGGACACACAAATGTTTAAATAAAAAAGAAAAGACTACTCCATCACCTCAGGACGACATATACCTATTCGTAGTTCAATGAAACTGATCATTCATAGCTCGCATATAACATATGAGGTGGCAGGAATGGCTGGCCTCGATTTGCAGTCACCCTGCTTGTCACTTAGCAACGCTTTGCTAGCTACACTTAATGTAGACCAGCTATACTGATCATCGTTCAAAGCAGCCAAGAAGGCAGCCAACCTTACCTTGTCCCGAATCAGTCAGCAAGCTAGCAAACATATGAGTCTATTCAAAAGTTAGTTAACGTTAACAGTGTCATATAGCGTACCTCCAAGCTCTTTAATTACCTAACGTTTGCCAGAAGCCGCTAGGTTTTGTGAATACAAAATTAGCTAGCTACAGTGGTCTAGCCTTTGTAGGCTACCTACTTAGGCCAATTGCGTAACATAAGGTAGACAGTCAAGTAGCAATCTTATCTTGTGATATGTCTAGGTAAACTGGTAAACTTAATATCTGGCTAGGACCACCTCTCAAATCAGTTAAATTAATTGCACCGCTGCAAGCTACCGTACAGTCTAGCTAACTGGCTAACGTGCTCTACTGCAAAGCTAGCTTGATATGTGACCAAGACCTCAACGTTATTCGGGAAACTGGTTAAATGACTGTAATATTAAGTCATAATTGAACAAACCATCATTCTAACACTGTAACATTAATTTGAAACGTCCGTATCCCTTACCTGTTTGTCTTCCAGACAACGATGCAAAGTCGTCTGACTGTGGACTCCAGTGTTTTCCTCAGTGTGATCCTTTAAAACTCCACGTCGTCATTTCCGAGACTAGTGTGGAGCTCGACAGATGTGACGCGTAGATTAGTCAGCTCAAGTACCAGTAGGAATCGTTTTCAAAGAATACTGAAAACCATTCAAGTTGATTACGTTTTTCCCTTCTTATCAGAAACCTTTGATTTGTTGGGACATATTACATGGTTTGATGGGCATTGTAGAATAGTAGTACCCACAATACAATTTTAAAAATTGTTTTATAAACTACTCTACAAAAGGATTAGTTAGCACTTCCATTACAATTTAACAAAACTTTTTTTATTTCTTTTTTTAAATATCACAAACCGATGTTGGGCCGATCAACTTGCATTGTATGATTCACTTCTTTTGGGTTGTTTGTGAATTTGACTTTTAAATACTTATCATTCTGACTGGCCCTAATTTTGCTCACAAGAACATCTAATTGTCGGGACATCAATTACTTTAGAGGATGAATTTAAATTTATTGACCGATGTATGATACAATGTGTTCTCAAAGCTTCTGTTCTGATAGAAGTCGTTAAGCTGTTTCACAGGTGAATTCGACGTAAACACCTCGATAATGGTGGTCATTTGAATTTCTTTGCATTGAGACTATTAACAAGCCATAATTCACCACCATATATTTTCATAATGTATGGCGAAAATGGAGGATATTTAATCCCAACATGACCCGAGGCCTGTTCCATAAAGTTTCAAACTTGATTTGAATCACTTTAACAAGTCAAGCGAGTCTTAAATGGCGCCATATAGGCCTATTTTAACACATGCAGTCCTAATTCAAGTCAGATTTAAGTGGTCAGGCTAATTAACACACAATCCTGACAAATGTCTCACAATTAATCAAAACACAAAGTAGCCTAACTTTTGAACATGGTTTTTATTTCGTGAAATAATGATTGATTAGTGGTTTTAGGTTCGTTTTGTAATTGTAGGCTACTGTTAACAATTAGCCTGCTCATAATTATAGGCCTACTGGGATAATTTACGATGAGATATAGGCCTAAATGCCTACATGCCTGATGCCTTAACATTTGAAATCACAAGGTACCATATAGGTACATAGCCATACGTAACACGGTCTGGTGCAGGCTAGTTTCGAAGTGGGAATTACACGTACGTTAAGATCGAGTGACTGAGGTCAAACTAAGCTTTGCTGGCTTTATGAAACTGAATGATCTAGGAATTAGTTCGACTGACTTACACAACCTGATTTGTTTGGGAAACACGTTTAGGGATGGCGAGGTGTTGTGGCAATACACTCCTATCCAGTAGATGGCGATCACAACCCATTTCATTTGGATGCGATCTGACAATCAAACTAAGGGAAAAATAACTCGTACACGCTACACGTCCAAGATGGCAACCCCCTATGTGACAGATGAATCTGGTAAGGCTATATAAGACTTTCCTTGAAGCAATTGTTCATTGAGTTGAACATATGCATATATGTAGAATTTAATGTAACATACTACTAGTAAGGGTTTAATTGTTGACGACCAGTAGTGGCTGGCTTGCTAGGAAGACTAGCATGAGTTAATGCTAGCTAGCTTACTTTACGCTTTTTAAGTCAGCTGGCTAGGCTAGGTAGTGATAACCCTTTATTTTTGATAAACAATCACAGAAAAAAAAATAATTCGTGAACCTGGAGATTGACTGCATTTTTAGATAATGTCCATGCAGTTATTTAGCCGTAAAACACTTTGGTAACTAGTCAGTTGTACTAGTGAATTAGTTGATAATGTAGCTTGAGCCAGCTCTATAGTTAGCTAGCACTAGAACTAACCTAGAAACGTTTGATGAGACGACTCGTTCATGTCCTGATTGTTCGTTTGATAAACTAACTATTTGATTGTTGGGTTAGGTACAATTGATGGGACTAGCATGATTGTTGATAAACCATCAGGCATAGATTTTTCCCTTTCAAAACAAATTGTGCCTGATATACTTGCATGCATCAATTGCGGGTTGATAACTTAAGCTATTTTGAATGAATAGCTGGGTGTGGGTGGGAGGCCCGCTTATGGGAAATTATCAGAAGAATCAGTGCCAACCAGCGCGACACCTGTAGAAGGGGGAAATTGTCATGCAGATCCAAAATAAATCCTCTCATGCAGGGAAGTACATTGCTGCCACACAGCGTCCAGACGGAACCTGGAGGAAACCTCGGAAAGTAAAAGACGGATATGTCCCCCAGGAAGAGGTTCCTGTGTAAGTGGTTCATTCCAAGCAAGAATGATACTGCAGGCTTGTTATTTGAACTTCACTATTCAACTTAATGAATACCTTTTGGAATAATATGTGGACATCCTAGTATAACAATGTTTGTATTGAAACATTTTTAATATTTTCACATCATGACAGTCTTTCTGCACTCGTCTGTTTCTGTCTTTTCAGCTATGAAAATAAATATGTCAAGTTCTTCAAGAGTAAGCCAGATTTACCACCAGGAATGAGTCCAGAGGACACAAATCAGTCCAAACCATCACAGCAGCCATGGATCCCTGGAAGTGCGGACAGAGATAGTGATATTATTGGACTTTCCAAGACGGCCAAACGGAACATCAAACGCAAAGAGAAGCGCAAGCAACAGCAGGATGGTAATGTTGATGTGGGGACAGTGATAGATGCTGTTGAAAATGTGGCAATATCAGAGGGTGATGATAATGAGAAGCCCTTGCAGAACACTGCATCCTCCCCTGCTGGGACTTATGAAGATCCTATGACAGCATCAACTGAGAAGGCCAAGAAGATCAAAAATCTCAAAAAGAAGCTGCGGCAGATTGAGGAGTTGCAGCAGAAAATGGACTCTGGTGAGATCAAGCAGCCCACTAAAGAGCAGCTGGAAAAGATGGGTAGGGCCAAAGTCTTACAGGATGAGCTGCAGCAGATTGAGAAGGATTCTTGAGAAACAGTCAAAAGGGATGTTGACACACTGTTGAAAACACAAACACACAGGTCTAAAATAAAGGGACTTTTCCCTTAAAAATAGTGTGTTGTTTGTTATTCTTAGCCAGTCAACATGAACTCTGCATTTGGAATGTCAAGTGAACATAATTCACTGCTCAAGTTATGTTCTCAATACAGAATCACAGCACAGACGACAAAATAGATAATACTTTTATTTTTTTTATTGTACAAATAAGTGGAGATCTGTATGAACCTGTGTTTTTTTAATGGACTGTAACTCTTGGCACTCAAGTTCTTGTGAAACAAATTTCCTGTGCATTGGTGACTGTGCACTTAATTTCATTTTTTACATTAAACAGACTGTTGAGAAACAAACTTTAATTGTTCCATATTAGAGCTATGTATTAAAAATTCACATTTTAAATACCAGAGAATCTTATTTGTGCCGAGTCTGAGTTTGATCTTAAAAGCTGGGTGATTGAATGGCTTGAAATGCAGGTGAAAAACTTTCATATTGAAGAACTCTGTAAAACATCTGGTTATTGCATTAAAATGGTAAAACCACAGGGTTATTTATAAATGGGTGCCTTGTGGTTCACTAGAATCTTCACTGATCCTTTCGCCTCTTTCATCTTAGGGTTTGTTAGTTGATTGAAAAAGAATTGTAAGTATAGCATCAGGTACAATATCCTCTGTTATTGGTGAAAACAAAGATTCACGTTCACTTATTTTGTTTATAAGAATGTCTAGATTTATGTTGTATTCTGCCATTTTGTATTCAACATGCTTCTCCACTGATTAAGGTCTTGTGGAAAATCTTATTGCTATTTCAATACACACCTGGTGCTCTCTAGTGGTGAAAGTAGATACTACTGCGGTTGTTTTAACAGTGCCGTAAAACACGACCAAGCAGACTGTGGTGATGGGTACTTTGTGTGTTGTTTTGTATTGAACTTAGATGTAAATGATGTAATTGCTTGTCCATGAGTGGTAATGTGGTTAGGTGTTGTTCTACACAGTGCAGTTTCTCAAACCTTTTTGTTTTTTTGGAAAATGTGAATGGTGTTATTATCTCTAAATATAAAGCCATGCATAGTAAACAATTCTATAATTCATGTTACAGGTTAACCGCAAGTATTTTGCATGAATACCAAGGATACATTTGGTGTTTTCTAATGCTGCATTTGGCCTCATCTGATACACCCTGCCCAGTTGTGTGAGTTCGGTGTTACACAACTCACTGAAGAGTTCCAACTGCATCAGTGACTCATTCAAATGAGAACATCTAAGATATACTTTGGATAACGTGTATTTTGTGATCTTATTGATTTATCTTGACTGAAGAGCAGATTGCTGGTTGTCGTCTTTAGTAGAGGTAAATATTAGACAGATGCAGCGATATTGTCTGGGCAAATGTCAGTAGGCGTTCACCACAATCTAAAGGATTTATTTCCTCCTCAGGCATCCCACATCACATTCATAATGGTTGAATTACGTGGTTTCAAATTAAATCTCTGAGGACATTGGATGGTATAAAACTGCAGAACGACGTTACAATGTAAAGACTAGAAGTCAGGTTGAATGGGAAACAACTGGAATAGTCGACCTCAGCGTAAGGTAACATTGATGGATACAAACTAGATCATTTTACATTCTCTTTATGAACATAGTGGACAGGAGTAGTTTTATTCTGTAACGTTTTTGTCAGTATTGTCTCTAGCTCTTATGAGTGAAAGACGGCTGCAGCAACAAAAGAAACTGGAAACAGAATGGAACATATTGTGCTTCTTTTCTTGCTGACCACGCCGTCATCCATCACCCTGAGCATTAATGAAGTCACAGGGGCCATGGTAAGAATGCACATGGAATTCAAAATGACCTGAACTTAATTGCGTATATTACTGAAGTGCATGGATTCTCATGAAATGCAAATCATTGCTGCACAGTACAAATGACAACCATACCAAAGAGGATCTTTACAAATGATCCTCTCCAATGTCTTTTCATGACCACTTTTCGAAGACATATGATTACCTGCACACATCACTGAGAAGTAAGAATCATCGTCATCCAACTGAGAATAAAAAAGTTCTAAGGTGAGCATCATACACCATAATTTGTGCCCTTCTCTTAGCTTCATGGTTCAGGCCTTACCTGAAGGAAATTGAAAAGGAGAGTTGATCCTAAAGCAAAGTGTCTGTTGATAATGTATATATTTACTTATTATCCATTTTATGTTTTACTCAGAACCTTTCGGAAAGCAACTGATGTACCCATTTCTACACAAGTTAATGCAACGATGATGAGTCAGCCTCGTTGTGGTATTGATGACTCTCTCAGCAGCACCTTCTTAAAATACCGGGTGATGGGTGAGTTCTGGAATGAAGTTGTACCAGTTGACAGTGATGTTATGTTATATAAATTAGTTCACTGTCCCTGGAAGCTTTATATAGATGCATATTTTAACAGGTTATTGGAGGAAGAAAAAGATGACCTACCGAATTTACAATTTCTCCAGAGATTTGGGCCCAGCAAAGACACGTTTTGCCATTCAGACCGCTTTTAGGTACTGGAGTGATGTGTCCCCTCTGAGGTTCCAGGAGGTGCACAAGGGAAGAGCTGATATCAAATTGTCATTCCACAGGAAAGATAGATCATGTCCAATTCCCTTTGATGGGCCAGGTAAGAAGGGTTTTGACAGATCTCTACAAAGATCTGTAGAGATTCTCAACTGTCTGTCTGCTGGATATGTGAAAATGTGAAAGGTGAACTTGGGAAGCTTTTCTACGTCAGACATCGTCTTAATTACGATCCTACTCATACTTTTAGGAAAGGTGCTAGCCCATGCAGATGCTCCTGAATCAGGCAATGTGCATTTTGATGATGATGAAAAGTGGACCGAAGGGAAGGATTCTGGCTTCAACCTGAGGATTGTAGCAGCACATGAAATTGGCCATGTGCTTGGCCTGGGACATTCCCAGTATTACAATGCCTTGATGGGACCTCTATACAAAGGATATCGGCCCAACTTTAAACTCCATCCTGATGACATACAAGGCATTCAAGCTATTTATGGTATGAATGACGTATATTGTATTTATATAGAAATGATATTTGGACAATATGTTTTTGTCTGTCATGTTATAAATGAAACTCTTCTTTTGTTCTAGGAAAGCCTGTCAAACGTCGTCGTGCCTCCAGGAGTACTAGTCCAGTAACCTCAGCGGCAAGACCTCCAGATCTCTGCAAGGAAACCATGGATGCAATTATGTTGGGTATAGTCAATTCTAATCAATGTCAGATTCTACCTATTTATAAGCCATAAGTATTTGGTTTTTAATTCTTTCTTTTTTTCTTGGTCCTAAACCATATAGGTCCTTTTCGCAAAACCTACATATTTCTTCACCAGTATGTGTGGACCGTGTCCAGTACAGGCACCAGTGTGCCTGTGCTGATCTCTGTGCTCTGGAAGGGTCTGCCAGGGAATCTTAACGCAGCTGTTTACTCTCAGAGGACTAGGAAGTCCTACTTCTTGAAAGGTCTTTCCATCTCTTACGTATTCTAGGTTTATCAGTGTTGTTATAGAAATAGTAAGAATGTTATACCCAGACACATGACTAAGTTTAAGAGATATCTGATGGATGCAATGGAGATATAAACTGTATCAGTGTGCAATATTGTTTATTTGCGTGTATCTCAACTTTGTTGTTTCAGGGGACAGAATTTGGCGGTATTCAGGCTTCAAATTAGATCATGGTTTCCCTAGATTATTAACCAACATCCTATCTGATGTCGATTCAGCCCTGTATTTCAACAGGAACAATAAAGTGATCTTCCTCAAGGTAAGGATAAAACCACCCTCTGAGTTTAAATATGTAAGATACAGTGCCTATAACCATGAATGTGGTTATTTTACCAATATTTACCTGCCCATTTTCTAGGGCTCTGTATATTGGCAGTGGGATGAAAACAGAGCTATGGATATCAGCGTGTCCCCCAGACCAATCTCACAACTTTTCCCTGGGCTTCCTGACAACACAGAAGCAGCATTCACCTGGACAGATGGCTACATGTACTTCATTAAAGGAGACAAATTCTGGCGCAAAAATGAATTCCACCCAACAGTGGATGAAGGCAATCCTCACAGCACAAGACAACAATGGATGTTATGTGATAGCTAGGCCACCAGAGGTCACTCTCACTTGCCCTTTATTTCTAAGATTTTACAGTGAGAAATCTTATTTTAAAATGTTTTAATACCATACATCTTTATCTTATACTGTGATAACACAATATAAAGTCCCTTTTGTGTTTTCTACATGAACTGATAATTAAACCATGGTTTAAATTCACAGAAAAATGTGTTATGTATAAACTATATTCCAAACCAAAGTTTGTTTCTCAATGAATGTAACTTATATATTTGTATAAAACTCACAGGACAATACTTAACAGACCAATCTCTTGGCGACTGGAGGACACAAAACTGTAGCTGTCTGCTTTGTCCAAAGTCTTCTGCCCAGTCATGGCGATTCCATCATGGACACAACTAGTGATCGGCCGCATGGAGAATACCAGTCAAACTGCAACATGAACCCTAGACCTTCAGATCCTAAATATGGGTGAGGAGGCTGAAGGAGTCAGATGCACCATGGAGCCGGTCTCAAAGTCAAAGTCAATCGTCGTGTGTGTAACTGTACTGATGCTGCTTGATGATGAACTTGTCCCCATCTGGTGCTCACGAAGGCTCTGGAGGTAACTCTAGATGAGAAAGAAACATACTCTTCTTGACACAAATTCTCTATGTCAAGGATGATTTGATCAAGTCTATCATACATAATATTATTACAGTACTGTTTAGAGTTTTCTCAGGGAAGGTAATCCTCAGTCACTCACAGGGGCCAGAACATCGCCTGCATAGCGCTTGAGGGGTGGAGGCTTGCGACGTCGGTGTGTTTCCTGTGGGCGTTTCCTGCCTTCTCTCCTTCTCATCTGTGTTAGATGAGCCTGTTTCTTCTGGCTGCTGCCCATGTCTTTGGAATCTGCAAAATCAAGCAAGAGATATGACGAGATAATGTTTTATCAAGCAAACAAATTTCAAAAGAAAAACTGAAAATGTGCTTTAATAAATAAAACTCTTGAAAATGTATTCAAGATTCAATGTATAAGTTTGCGCCTCACCTTTGTGAGATAGTCCGTGGGCTGTGAGCTTCCATTGCACACATACACCCATCAGACTCAGGGCAGGGGAGATTCCTATGATCGCCCAGCTGAACCAGCACAAAGGGCTTACGGGCACTCGATAAATAATGTTGTATAAATGCTGAGCTAGAAGAGACATCTCAACCAGGTGGTCTACGCACATCATCACCACAACGGCCCCCAAAACTGATGTGGTGAGCACAGTGAAGAGTTTTTGCCAGTGCAGTGTGAGGATGGCACAGAGCACACTTGTGGCCAAAAGGGCGCTTAAAGGCACCCATGTTGGAGCAAGGCTGTAAAACTGTCCGACCACCAGCACGTTGACCAGGGTGAGAAGACATCCCAAGTGTGACCCTGTGAGGAAGAGCCCCAGGGTGGTGATGAGCATGGTCACTAGGCCACACAGAACACCCACACCGAGATTGATGCCGATCTTGGTTTCCATCCCTACATGATTGTCCAGCATAGGCTCCTTATAGAACGCCAGACAGACAGCTGAGCATCCAGATATAAATCCGGACAGGAACATAACCATTTTGAAGAGTCTGTAACCTATGGAAATAAATAAATAATCTTTAAAAACACATGCTGTAGCCAGATGTAAAGGATATCACAGTAAGTCTACAAGACATACAGTATGTTTTCCATGCACTTGTAGACATGATACAATCCAATGGTGTCAATTGTAAATTTTAGATTTTATTTTTCAATTTTACATAACTACAGCACACATGTAACAGATACAGTAGTTAAGTCTTCTACTACCAACTAACATGGTCCCAAGTTAAATGTTTTGATGTAGCTGTGATACTATCATCTCCAAGGCCAGGGCTGGAATAGGACAAAATAATGACCCTTGCATTTTTGCTCAGACTGGCCCACCACAATCGGTCGAATGGAAAATTAGCCAACGGGCCGCTGTTCCTGCTGTATGGGCCGGTCGTTGGTCAATTTAAAGTGTATGTATTAATAGTTAAAAATGTATATCAGCCTGAAGTGCATCGGCCCACCTGGCATTTCCCCGCTATGCCAGATTAGTAGTCCATGCTGACAGTTTTTACACTGCCTCTACAGACAGCAGACTGAATCTTAACTCAGGTGTCCCATCTGCCTCAGTCAGCTTGAAGCTCATTCACCCTAAACCCCTGGCAGATCCCAGACACCTGTCCCTTTACAGTTTAAGCCTTTCATGACATGAGGTTAGGGTAAGGACATGTTGTTGGCTAGTACAATTTAATACAACTTTGACTATTTGTTTGCTGTTGTTCTAGAGCTATATCACATGTCTGTGTGATTGTCATTCATTGCATATCAATACAACATATTGTAAGTGATACCTCCGTGACCTTACCCAAAAAGCAGTAGATGAGCCCAAACAAAAGGAATACGGTGCAGATAACAGTTGAGATGACTTCATAGTTCCTCCTTATAAGATCACATGTGTCCACTCCCAGGCCTCTATCATCAGTGACAAGTAGGGTAGGAGGGTCTGCCATTTTGGAGCAGACGTTGAGACAGCGTACTGGTTTTGTCTAGCAGTTATGCCATTTGTGTAATCTTGTGAATATCTCGTTGAATTAGTCCAGGTAGGACATTTATGCTGTTCTGTAAGGACTGGGCTTTGGCTTGCTAGCTGACGATAAAATGTTGGAATGCAGCGTAGGTGAGAAAAAAGGAAGTTGTGAACCAAAGAATGTGAATTAGAGTGTTTCCTGTCCAACACCTGCAACAAAAGGACAAAACTGTTAACTCCACAGGTTGTGCCAGGCTATATTCAGGATAGACGATTATACCAAGGGTATAATTTTCCTAGTCATGCGGTCGCAAAATAAACTCCTGACCCAAAGCATCGTTTCGGGTCATTAACAGACCAAGCTATACATTACATACATAGACTTAATTGTATAATATCAAAATATCTATTTCAATATATTGCTATTTCATATCTAAATATCTATTTTAATTTATTGCTATTTATCTTTCATTTTCATGAATGGGAAAACCTCACCAACCCATTCATTGGCAACCCTCCTTCAGAGAAGGAAACTGAGGTGTTCCCATAGTTTCAGCTCGACTTCCTGACCTTTGCTATAGTGCAGGATACAGACAGGGAAATGAGACGTGGCTGGCAGTCGACAACACCAGTGAACCTCATTGTTGTGAACATGTGGTAACAAACTCAGTTTTGTAGAACAATGCTAAGCAAACAAACACCCCAACAATAGAACACAGTGTTTTGAAATCTGGAAGAGGAAATAACAACAAGCCTAAGAGTACCACAAGGCCCAACTTATCAGTAATGAATATAAACATAAAAATAACTATTTAGTAAACTGAGTATCAGAGATGAAAATACACCCCTGTCATCTAAACCCCTTAAAAGATAATGGTTATTTGATATCCAATTTATTGAGCGTCTACCCAAAAACCTAGCAAAAAATAGCTATTTCAGAGCAGAATGGGTTGTGATACATTAAATTATTTCGGTCTTTGACCAATTTGTTTGTCAAATGATCATGTCTAATGTAAATCACAGCAAGTGTCTTGTGTCTGTACACAGGCTAATGTGAGGATGCCCTGGACTAGTTTTATACAACCACCAAGAGTCAATGCTACCTTATTCTGGATGGCAACGAAGTGTTGTGTCCTTTAAAGTAGACCCACATTAGAGCTTTTCAGGATTCCATGGTTAGCAAATTGAATTAAAAGATTAGCTCACACGAGTGATGCTTGTGCCTTGACCCAACCTGAAAACCTACTTGTAAAATCCCGATTGGTAAAGGTTGGTTCCAAACATACGCAGAAAATGTCACTTTCCAACGGATTGATCAATGATTATACTTTTATCATGTAATCATACCTTTCAGTACATTACAGTCGACCATTACATGAATGACTGACATTCAGGCCTGCTACAAAACCACCCGTTAATATCTATACATATACACAGTTTAACATAGCCTATGTCTTGGCATTCAGGAATAAGCTTTAAAAGCGACAAACAATTAATGAAGAGCATCGATACAGCGACAGGACAATTTTACATTATTATTATTATTTTAACAGGCTTTATGATACGCAAATACCTAAGATAAACAATTGTACGGGTTTAACTAAACTGTAATATTTTCATAACAAGTAGTATATCAGACATGTTCTTCCGTTAGACTACCTAAGTTGCCTGACTCATTAAACTGTATAAGACCAAAAAAAAGTAATATTTGTGACCATGACTGATAGTAAAGTGATCAAAAGTGTATTTCAAATCTTACCTGAAATGACACAGACGTTGATCAGAAGCATTCTATAGGCCACGTGAATCATAACACAAATAATTGATCAGAAATCGTAAGGCCTACGTCCAGTAGGATTTTGGCTATGAATTAGATATTTGATATGTATAGACATTAAACCAGACGCTTTCAATTCCACACTGTAGCCTAATCACAGCCTGATAACCTGACGAGATGGTTAAAATGCAAATCTCCGTCGCTGTGTACATCTGTTGACAGATCTCAGCTTTGGACATCACTACGAGATTGGTTGCTGCTGCTGTCCAACACACGCAGTTCAGTAATGCCGCGAGACGGAACTGTAAGTTCAACAGTTGAGTTTATCGACTCGACTGCCACATTTGAATCGGATGATTCGTGGCAATCGTTCTCACACTGCTCAAATATCCAAGCATTATTGTTGTCATTTTGTGTGGCCAACTTAGACGAACATCTTAAAATCAAACATTTGCCATTCCTCCTCCACAATGTATAAACGTATGGAATGACAAGACACAAAACGAAAGTCTGTAAAAGCTATTGAAATGGATAAATGCAGAGAGATTTGTTACATTTTTCATCCACTTGGTGTCTCTGTACTTTCACTCTCCAGAATTTATGGTCATCAGAATCAACTGATGATACGGAGTCAGATTTAGGTTTAAGGCTGTTAGTTATATTTTAAACTCTTCTTTGATATACGACATTTCACTATAGCATATTAAAGGGGACTGTGAACGTTTTAAAACCATGAAATTTCCCTGGAAGAGATGAAAGCTGCCACAATTGCCTGTGGGCACCAGGGAAGCTAAACAGACAAAAAAGATTGTAATATGAACCACCCTACCTATCTGAAAGAACAAATTCGATATGATTATTTTCCTTGTTCTCTTAAAATGTATAGCCTTCTAATAGGCCTAAATGTAAAGAGAGAATGCTTGCACTATATAGTGTAAAATAGAAGTTGTACTAAAAGATAAAAGGGTGATGTGTGGTTCTTCGAAAACACCTAATCATGTCTGTATTCTGATATTTCTGCCTCCGGTGTAATACCATATTACGTTATTTCAAGCTATTTTGTAGATATTGATTGGGAGTTTTGAGATATTGGTAAATGATAATCACATATACATTATTGCATATTAGATAATCACATACGTAATATTGCATAATAGAGATGTTGATACAGAGAAGTAAAAATGACAATATATTACTATAGCAAAGGTACTGTATATATAAATAAACAAATGTGTGTGCTATAAAATGTAGTTTTCATTTCAGACATTATGAGGACTTATAATGAACATCAAAAACAGGCACTTAAAAACCAGTGTAGACCAACGACTTCTGTAAGACTGTTCTGTTGTACACGATACCAGATTTATATTGGAAGTTGGTAACTGAAGAATCTGCAATGTTCAAATAAGTTTAACATAGCTCACTATAAACACGTGAAAGGTGAGCCACTGCCATAAAAATTAAGTCAACACCATGGGGAAAAGTAAATTGAGAATGACAGTAGTGGGTGGAGACAGACCGCTGAGAGATTGATCTATAATGATGTCAAAATCACCAGTGAAATAGAGCTGTCATGCAGCATTAAGCTCTTTTAGCGAGAAGCAAAGAAAGATGTTTGGTGCCACAAAGTCTTCCATCTGGCACTGAGCATTTATTGCTGCATTTGCAATAATTTAGTAGAGAACCTTAACAGAGACCACTGGCCTAATTCTCAGAGATTTTCTAATATACGGCATATATCAAACACAACTACAATTTCTACTCATATTTCTAGACTGTTTGTGCAACACTGAAACTGAGAACTGCAAACAGAAAGAATTTACACAATTGTATGCTGAGTTATGCTTTATAGCATGCTATCAGGTTTATGTTCCAAAACTTTGAAATGTTTCCGTCAAAGTAGAGATGCAAAACCCAGGTATTTTCTTCAGAAAAAAATGTTTCATCTGACTAGGAAATTGAGTAATGGCAAAATATTGCTCTATAGTAATTTCTGACACCTGTCATTTGGCTGACTGGATAACACATACACATATCAGCTGCAGACAAGTAACAAATGTTCTCAACTTTGGACAACATGGGTTAACACGGTCTTGGTCATAGCCAATAACATAGATCATGATTCATTGATTGATTTGTGCCATTTGAATGGGTCAATTGCCAAATAAGAACTATAGCAATAATATTATGAGTAGCTATTATTATAAAGGCTCATAGAAAGTATCTCCTCTAAAGAGAGACAGCATCACATTTCTTCTCATATTTTAGCTCTGCCGCTTATCTCCTCAATCTCAAATTCAATAAATTGTCAAGGCCTCTGTGTGTTGGGTTCTTTATTGCATCACTGATTGGAAAGCTAAGAATATTGATTAACACTGGCCATTTCACCTCCGTAAATGGAATGCGTTTTTCACCTGAATGGTCTGGGTGGTCCAGTAGAGAGAGTGTGGTATTGACTTGATGAATTAAAAATGGCCATAGACACAGTCAACAGAAAATAAATTCAGTTGGATTATTCTATGTTCCTGAGGTCCAAATTACACTTTGGTTGTAATGTATGTGGAGGACCTGTCTAGTATATCTTGAATATGTCGTTGCCTTGCAATTTAGCTATTGATCTGTTTAAACTACAAAGGTTTGTTTTCTTTTTTATACCAAATTGTTCATATTGGCACAACATATTTTGATATTAGTATTGTTTGTCATGCAGTAGCAATCCAACAATGCCCTTGGGCACTATGCAAACCATGTGTATTTTTTGTTGGCCTACTTAAAGAAGCGAATACAGTATAAAAAGGAAATTCAGACTATTAACAAACTGATAGGGCTATGTGCCCCAAGGCAAAATGACGCTTGAAATGATCAGAAAGTCTTTTCTCTCTTAGAGGCAGACGCAACATTTGCTTTCATAAAGTTGTAAAAGGTCCATAAAAATCACATAAACTTAGTCAGTCTCCTCAGGATTTCTTTGACTGCCATATATAAAAGCATGAATCATCCACTGATCATGAAGATGCAGATTTGTTTTAGTGTGTGCAAGACAATCAAGTCATAGTCCTGTCGGTACACTACTGTACCACATCCTGATTGTTCAAATTTATTGTTCAAAGCCCATATCTGTTTGACTGTATTAGTGGTATTTTAGCCATAAGAAATACTATTTCTTGAACTTTTGAAATTCATGATTTTTCTACCAATCGTCTACCATCGCCAGCGATGCTTGACAAGACATTGTATAATCATGTAAATTCCCATTAATGTTCAGGTGGAGATATTTAATAGTAAGGCAGCTATGGATGGTCAGGTTTCCTAATCAAGGAGGGAGAGAGAAAGTGTGCATGATCACTCTAATACAGAAATTATGGATTGTACCATAGCAATGTGATTGCAAGGACTGTTTTCCAATTTGCAAACGCATTCCTTTGCCTCAGAATTGAGCATCATATGTTACATGCTCAAATACCTATCTGTAAAGTATGATATATGACATTGAGAATGTAAATCCCTCTTTCCAGTTCGGTCCAAATGTATCCAGACAAGAAAATCGTGTTGACCAAAACTCAAACAAATATGGTTGAAAGGTAGGTCCAAAGTGCAGTGTGATAACCATTGTGTGGTAAGTTTATGACTGTGCTGAAAGCTTTGAAAGATCAAACAAGGCGTTTAACATTTTACAAATGCTTATGAAACGGACTCATAGGGACTGATCCATATGGTCAGAGGCAATTGGCATTGCTGCCAATGTGGGTCTCATGCACTGTGGTAATGAATAGTACACATTTATTCAGCAAGAAAGCAAGCAATTAACCTTTATTTTATTGCTGTTATAGTATGCATTATTTTATCAAATCAAGAAGTATCGTATGTCAAAGAACATTTAAATGCAACTGGGGTCTAACTATCATATGAATGCATACATTTATCCATGAAGCAAAACCTTAAACTTGTGGTCTGAATTGTAATATGGAAACATTTGTCTCACAGAGACAAATTACCGCTGGTGTTAAATAAATGCGGGTGTAAATGATAATGCGAGGGTGAAATATGAATTGGCGGGATGGCAAGTAGTTTCCTTCAGGACCAAGATGAGATATGCTGCTCTGTGATTGATACCTCTGGCCTCATGCTTGGGGAGGAACAGACAAATTGCCCAAGCCACACACACCATTACTTTATTCAGTGACAGGGGATAAAAGCAGAGGCCGAGCACTATCTCAACCTTGCACTGTCTCATAGCAACCACCCCTCTTTACTCCCACATCAAATGAGCATTGTCATGTTAATAAAGACAGAGAGGAAATGTGTTAGGAAGAAAGACCTTCCCTCAAAAGAAAAAAAGGTTTTAGTTACACTACTAATGTTTCTAATGAGCTTAAATAAGATGTGAAACCCCATTGGTTAGTTTATATTTGGATTACAGATATAAATATTCATACAATGTTACCATACTTGTGTCATTTAATAGGTCAATAAATTATGTTTCTTCACTAGAGACTTGTCTCAATCAAATTGATCTGGTACATGAATTTGCTTGATTAGACCAAGTGTACAAGGTTTTTCATCCTGAATTTCCTTTTATCAATCAAGAAGGCTTTGAATAGTTGTCTTTTTCTTGGGTGAAATTACATCAGCCGTTTGGCTCTAGTGGTGGTAAACCATCATTATTATAACCACAGAGGAGTAAGAAAGTGATGCGTGAGGAAGAGTGAGAAATACTGTTTGTACATACTAGACCAGTGGTCCTTTGGGAGTTGTTTTCTCTCTTCCAAAAGCCCTTTACTTAGATGTACAGATCAAATCTAATACCTTTCACATGTTATGGAGTACATCTAAAAACCGACCGTAGTCATCATGAAGAGATGTGATATAAAACATGAAATGGAAGGCTAAGTGACGTATGCACAATTGAAGTAAGAAGGTTTCTTGGTAAATGTTGACAAAACATTAATTGTCTGTGGCAGGCTATTACAAACAAACAATCGTGAGCTTTGTTTCCTAGTTTTAAAACTAAATATGAAATCGAACAGGAATTAACAGAGAAGTTTCAGTCAGGGTTTTGTTGTGTCCAAACAGTAAATGGTCAGCAATTCAAGGATTTAGTTATTGATTTATTTTGTTTTGTTTATTTATTTGGGGAAATTTGTTTCCCCCAGTGTGGTCCAAAGCTTTCTGAGATTTTACCAAAAAAGTAACTTACCCTATTGACATGCACATAGAAAACTAAATATACGGGGTAAACATGTTTAATCACTCTCACATCATCATTATTTTGCTCATCCTTTTTCCCCTTCATCCCATTTCTTCATCTTCTCCATCATGTTATTATGTTTCACAAATGTTTAACAATCAATCCACATAATTGCAATAAATAAAACCTTTCTTGAACAAACTTAATTTAAAATAATTCTTCATCTACTCTAGTTGACTGTATTGTCCTAATTAATTATGTGAATGATTACTGATCACCAATTGTGGCTCACTATGACTGTAAGTACAATCAATATTTATGTAAAAAACATGTAATAAAACTAAAAATTATTCACCACTTTTCACATGACCTACATAGATAAAAGTCTTATATAACTTTGTCAAATAACACAAAAAAAATCATATGGCAGTTTGTTTCTGTTACCTAAGTGAGAGATATTTAGGGGTATGAATAATTTGTTTTCAATGGCGGATTACTGAAAAGGAAAAAGAAAACAGACTCTTCAGCAAGTCATAATGGGCATCATGAAATGATCACAGAATGATTCACCTCTCAACACAGAATAACTATTGTTCTCCTCTGGTAGGGCTTTGATTATACTGTTGGGAGTCCTAATAGTTAGGAGGCAGAGACCCTTATGGGGTAAGAGGTGGATTAATGTCCTCTATGATAATAACTCTTATATGCCTAGTATGCAGATTACGTGAACGCCACCCAGCATAGTTATCATGGGGTGTTAAAAAAGAGTGACCAGAATACACAAGACAGGTCTGTGTGCTTATGTCAATCATCTGCCAGTTGCTATGATGTATGATTCATTTGACTATTATTAAGACTTTTTATGACGCTGTCGCTTACTAACTATTACCATCACAACTATGTCCATTCCTTTACCTTTACATAACTATAAACTGATGCTGGATTCAAAGTTGAAAGGTATCTGTGTCTCGCAAACATGTTGGTATAGCTTACATATAAGACTTACATTGTACTTGATTGTTTGGCTTGTCTGTTGGTGTTTTGTGATTCAAATGAAGATTCTGCCTCCTACTTCAATAAACAGATACTTTTCCTTGCGACATACTCCATTTCTCCTTGTACCCATGCTACATTTGGGATTATATGTAGTCTCACTGATGGGAAAGACTCTTAAACTCAAAGTGGGGTCATCAGTGTGTCTCTTTGCTCCTGGGAGATTGGTGCTCTCGGATTGAAAAGGCATTATCCACCTTTGGATCAAAGTCTGTAGGATGAGGTTAGGAGAGTACGGTCATTTCTAGTGCCTTGTCGTTATGGGAGGCACTCAAAGATAGAAAGGTGACTTCAGAGAAATCATTATATTTTAAAAGTAACAAAAGCCTTGCAAACGATATGGAATTAATGTGTAGCAAATGGAACAATGTTTGATATATGTTGTCTGAAACAGTTGGAAGGACTGTAGTTGATAGGCTACTGTCTGACAAGTGGCTTGTGGGCTTTTGATAACTTCACATATTATGGCAGAGAGAAGAGCCTCATGAGACTTGATCCATGTGAAATGTTTGTGATGACTGAAAGCCTCATGTCAACAGACTAGCATCCATCCTTCTGGTCAAACTCTTTCATCACTCTCACCTAGCAATATTTTACTGCAAGGAAAATAATAACTGTAAGGTCAAATTTATAATAATTTTCTTTCATAACAATGCAAATGTGCACTTTGTAATCTGAAAGACAATATCTGAGTTGCTTGAATTAAGAATCAACATTTTGAAAACAAACCCTCAGTTTTTAAACAAAATGGCAAGTGCGTACCTTGCAGGTGGTGAATAAAGGTTGTTCCAATATAAATAAGGTCTTGAGTGAGCTTAAAGAGAGTGGAGTGGTCTTTCTAATGTTTTAACAAAGAAATCTCCCAAAATGTTGAGAAAAACATCTGGAGTCTATTTGGGGTATTTTTAGATGATTGTACAATGTGTCATTGCTATTGCTTTGCTGTGTGAATCTGTATAAATCTTGTTTTGTTTTTTTATTAATTGCTATAATCATTAAGCCTGAAACAAAGAATTCAGCTCAGGGGATGTCAGCTCAATGGCAAGTATGTGTAGCATTGGTTTGTATAAATCTGTGAACTTGACAAGTCCCAGTATAGAACTGCTACTTACCATG
Source organism: Plecoglossus altivelis (assembly GCA_036571765.1). Taxonomy (NCBI): domain Eukaryota; kingdom Metazoa; phylum Chordata; class Actinopteri; order Osmeriformes; family Plecoglossidae; genus Plecoglossus; species Plecoglossus altivelis. Next base: position 13,056,480 of record BROE01000021.1, on the reverse strand, counting down.
ACAGTACTTTCACAAACAAACCAACTCTTGACCGAGTGGGGAGGTGGAGAGATGGGGTAAGGGGTGGTATATAAATACATGCTGTCTGTATTCAGTTACCAAATGCAGTTTGAGAACCTGATAAAGCGCCACTCGTGTAGAACTATTAACTAAATATATGCTATTTCATAAGCTGCATTTGTTGTGGTCAAATTGAAAATTCCTGATGACTCAGAAATTTAGAAAAAGGTGCACTGTAATGCATCTGGTAAGGTGCATCTGAAAGTATTTACACAGGCTACCCATCTATAAATGATTCTAATTACACTCTTTTTCTGCGTACTTTGGTATTGTTGCATAGAAAAATATAGAGATGCTTTTGAAACTCTGCAATAGGTCATCTCACAATTCATATCCTCACTCAAACCCCATTTGTCATATCACCAATCCATCTTTCAGTAGGACTGAATGTTGGGCTACTGTTCCAAAAATGTGGCCAGTCTTTTGCATTTCAACACAGAGGAACCTCATATATAGTGTTACCGCACATCAGCAAGCTTGGTGTGGGTGGCAACTATTTCAACTGTTGACTCAGTTCAACCATTTGTAACAGTCAAGTGACTCTTGGATAGGCACACTCACTGAATTTGGGAGGCTTACCAGAACCTACAATAGACATGGCTAGGCCTATTTCGTTGACTTTTACCAACAAGAAAATGGTTTGATATTTATATTTAGATTAATAATTCCAGGAGAAGAATTTGTTTATTGGCCAAGTTTAAAAAACACAACATAGATATGCATACTGATTATTTACATGTTACTTTGATTCACATGAAAAGCCAATCATAACATCAAGTTTACCTAAAGTTTGATGGCATGTAACTGATCCTGTCCTGAACATACTTTCATACGGTAATACTATAAAACAAACACACATTGCACAACTGAATCACACACTTCAAAGTGTCAGCATGGCATGCAAAACATATCAAAAAGCAACATTTTCATGTTTTGTGATATATTTACAAACACTTGTAAATTAACAAAATATGGTACCTAAAAATGTCGATTTTAAATCAAACAAAAAACAACACCTAAATATTAGGTAATCTGTATCTGAGTGTTAACCAGTAAAATAACAGCAAATATATTACACAAATCATTTTTTACACACTATTAAGTAAATTACACAAGAATGGCTCAAACGTTTTCTAAATATGTCCCCCTCTGTGCCATGCAACATGTTTCTCTGTGTGTTTGTCCCCGGGCCAGACAGCTACCTTTATTTTGTCCCATGTACTGGCTTGCTGTTGCCATTTCAGCAACTACACAATAACAGACAACTCTCATACTATAATAATACGTCTTTATTATGTTAAGAATCTGGGCTTGACCATACGCTGGAGCTTTAAAAAAATTGATTATCTTGAATCAAGCAATACTGAACATATTACTTGTATGATTACTCTTATCTGTAAAGTTGACCCTCTTTACAGTGTTTCCATAGCTACAAGCATCCTCCTGCTCTGTGAGAGGTTCATTACTTTCATGGGAGGAGTCCTTAATGACGCTATAATACACTGGTACATTGTACTTGTTTACCTTCTCTGGGCCCTGGCCTGGACACTTGCAGAGCTTTTTGAAGGCGGCGCGGAACTTCTGAGACATGAGGTTGTAAATTATAGGGTTGATGGCGCTGTTGGTGTAGATGCACATTCGGCAGAATAACAGGAACCATATGTCTGTGTATGGTGGGTCCATGACGGAGTTGACCACCACCAGAGTTCGGTATGGCATCCATAGCAAAGCAAAAAGAATAACTACCACTGCCAGCATCTTTGTGACCTGCAGCGGGAGTAGGACAAGAAGGCAGAACATCACAGTGTTACAGGTGTCCCTTGGTTGCAGATACCCTACCTTCTGAAGATATTATGGGACCACCAGCCATAAACAATTAATACACTTTAGTTGAAGGAATAGTCTGCTGAAGTGCCCTCATCAGCTTCGTTATTTACTACTTGTGTTAAACCCTCACGAATATGAACAGTAATATGCTTTCTTGAATGAGTATGTAGACCTGATAGCTGTCAAAATAACTTTGTCTTATTATCTGGCCATGTTCTGTGCAATTTACCAAATGCCTTGATGAATGTATGTTTCATTCTATTTGTCTGTTGTCAAAATAATCTGAATGAAGTTATTTCAAAAATAATGACGAAGAATGCGACAAATAATCATATAATCCAGTTGTACAAGACCTTTTGTCTAACCGAGTGTGGGTTGTTGAATAGTATTACTTTCAAGTGAAGCAGGAGCCCACCTGTTTTCTTGAAGACACTGCGCCCTTAGACTTGCCGGATACCCTGACAGTGCTGTTGCTGCGCCCCTGGTGCATAGAATCACCTCTGTCGTTGACGTTGCTCGGCAATGGACTCATGAAAAGAATTCTTGCAATGAGGCCGTACAGTACTGTTGCCACAATCAACGGTATAACGTAAAACAGCGTAAAGTCTAGGAAGTAAATTGGCATGTAAAGGTTTCTGGAGACACGGTAACCGCATCGGACCATTACCCCATTGGCGTACTCAGTTTCCTCCGTGTCCACTAAAAAGAACCACATAATGCAATAGAGCGATGTAAAGATCCATACGCACGCAATTATCTTCTTTGCTCGAGACACTGTGCAGATAAATTGCGCTTTGATAGAGTGACATATTGCAATGTATCGTTCGACAGTGAAAGCTGTGATCGAGCAGGAGGACACGTTAATGCCAAGGTATTGCAGGTATGTTATACATAGGCATCCTGCGTAACCGTATAACCATGAAGCAACCACGTCCGAAATATTTGGCAAGCCTGCAGCTAAAAGCACAATAAGGTCTGCTACAGCAAGACTGACAAGATAACAGTTGGTCGGGGTCATCATGTGCTTGGTTCGTAGTACAACCAACACCACCATTATATTTCCTGCTATTCCAACACCACATATAAGTATCGCAAGAAAGATAGTAACAATTTGAACTTCCAGAGGATTTTGTGGCATCTCTTTCAGTTCTGTATTATGAGTTGCATTGACGGTTGTGGCGACTAATGTCTGGTTGTCCATGATATCAAAATCAGAGGCTCTCTTACTCAGTCCTTATTGTCCCAAAGATCTCTGCAAAATCCCAGAAAAAATTAATTGTATTATTTCTTCTGTCACTAATTTCTTTGTATAATAATGGCATGCACCTTTTGGATCCATACTTAAATATATATTTCTCAATCATAATGTGTACAATCACAACTTAATTTTGATAACAGTGCATTCAGCAGTTCACAATCATTACAGTAATTTTACTCCTTACCATAGTTTGGAGAAGGCTATGTTTTAGGTGCCACCTCTTTGGGTTTAGAAAGTCCAGGTTGATCAGAATACAGAGTAGAAGAACTGTATCTTAACAGTACATCAGCAGTGTTCTAACCATCTAACCTTCTCCTAAAACACTTTCTCTCTCCCTCTCCTGCATTTCTGTCTCCCCCTCTCTATCTCCGTCCTCTCTCTCCACTCTCTTTTCTCACCATCCTCGTCACAGGCTACCAAGTATGTATTGCTTGAGGGATGAAAGATAGGACTTCCTATTTTAGGTGACGCGTGTACTGTATATGATTCTCTATGCTCAATTTACAGCTTCTCGACAGTCACAACTGCAGCATCAGGATGAGGATCAACCCAGCACTTAAGCATTGCATCTATAGACTACAAATAGACCATGCTTAATCTCTTTGCACAGTCTCTCATCTTTGCAGCAAATATGAGATACATATCACTGTAAATACAGTGTAATCTGTAGGGAGAGGAACATGTACATATCCCAGGTTCAATCTTGCTGCATCTTAGAGCAGAAGGCATATCTAGAATGACTTGAATCGAAAACTCAAATAAAAGGGACGCATCGCTAACAGGAAACTAAACACCTCCAACAATGCAGTCCCTTTACTTTTTCTTCAAGGCACAGGGACTTATGTGTGTTGTCCTTTGGGATGATTGTCTGTACAGCCACTGGCTCCCTGATTATGCAGTGGATGCTGCATAGTGAGCCTTAAAAGCTTATAATGAAGCCTTTCGGCCATCCGACCTCATCACATAAAGGAACCTCATCTAGGTCTTTCTCCATCTAAAAGAGCAGATTTTAATGAGCCACTTGTGGCAATTCTGAGAGCACTCTAAGTCTGCCAGATGAACAGAACTCTTGATGTTGATTCTGATGAGGTAGTATGCTTATCATCAAAATGAGTTGCCTTCTAAGCTCAAAGATATGGACAGGTACAGTATTTAGTCAAAAATACATTGCAGAGTTTTACAGTGTCTATTTTTAGTGATAGGTTTGTGGAAGGACGTGGGTAATAATTCCTCCTGTTTTGCTGAACCTTATCAGAAAGGTCATAAAAGACAGAAGAAGACTGTGACGTGGGAGAACCACAACTGGTCAATCAGGACATTTGGGCAGTTTTAAATGTTCAGCTATTGTAAGATGTTTGTATAGTTTTTCATGCTAAATCACGCCAGGTGCCAGGTCCCCCGTTTCAGGGGAACCAGCAGAAACATGGCTGGGGCAAAAGGTCCTGTTGTTTCTTTGTTGGTTGTGGTGTGATGTTCCAGTGACGATGCTTCACTTATGTATATCTGTAACAGTTTGGAATTGAGAGTGTGAAAATTGTTAACAAAAAGGCGGTTATTCTTTTAGACCTGTATATTAAGATTATCTAACAAATACATCAAGACATATATAACCCTAACCCTAACTATATACAGTACGTGTCTAGCAAGTAAATTTATTGGAAACAACATAAGTGTTAATAAAGATATGAGAATGAAGCAAAATGTGAAGTTTCAGTTGAGCTGCCAATAATGTGGAATGGTTATGCAGAAAATCCTCCCTGAAATCAGTGTGTAGCAGTAACAGTTAATGTCAAGAAATATCTGTTGAATAATTCATGCAGTCTAGGACCCACAACAACAAAGCATGTTATCTAGTCACAGATGTCTGAGTTTTGAAATACACATTTTGGAAAAAGAAAGAAATAGGGCAAAATGTCTTTATTAAAAATAGATGAAGAACTATTCTATTAATAATCTATGTAGCTAAAATTGTTAACAGCATCATGGGAATTCAAAACTGTGGTGATGAAAAGAACAGGACTTTATAGGTAAATAATAGTGTCAGACAAAGCCAAAATGTTTTATTTATTTTATTTTCGTAGAATAGAATAGGTAAGAATAGTTTTAAAATGACAGATTTTAAGCGATCAAATTCCCCTATCTCATTCAACACCCACTGCATGGGATTGACACATCCTGTCCTTGAAATTGAAGTTATAATCATAGTCGCTTAGTGACACCTAGTGGGATATTAACTTTAGGACACATAGTGAAGATGCCCAGTAAGCAGTAAGTTCTCTTCAAAACACAAAAAGATGATGTCACAAAGTGCAAAAAGCTACAGTAATTTGACAACATTGGAAACAACAGATACTGTATGTGCAGCTCAAGCTCAGGATCTCAGTTTCACATGTGTTTGTTGATCAGAGGAGGAGGAAGAGTGGTGCTCTGTGTCTGTGTGTGACAGTGACTCACTCTTGAACCTTCAGTCCTCAGGTGGCACTTAGGATGAAACACAAGCTATTGACACCATGTTGATGACCATGACACACTCATTGTACCACACAATAAGTACTTTCCTATGCAATGTGAAAAACCCCTCTATTCTTATAGTTTTGCTTTAATTGTATTTTCTTAAGTAAGAAATCCATTCTTTTTTCCTCATGCTTTCTGTAAAAGGATGCTGTTATTGCTCTACGCAGTCTCCTGGCGTAGATCTCCAGGAATACCATTGTGTAGCTTAGCAGGAAGAGAAGTCCTAACCAGACTGTCACTTCCAGATCTGGGGCTGAGAACTCTGCATCACACTGGAAAGATGCAGGGCTGAAGGACTCCTTATAGTCTTTGCGAAAGTTTATCAGCTCAACCACCACACATGGTGTGGTGAGACATGATGCAGGAAGGTAAAACTGAATCTGTTGAAGAATAAGATAACTGTTAAAATAGCATGTTGCATTCATTGTTAAAGTAATTTTGGAGTTGCAAATGCCATATTAATTTGAGACAGAATAGTGAATAATATAGTGATTAATATCCTACCCCATAGTTCACACTTATGTTGACGAAACTAGCTGGAACATCCAAAAGCCAGGTTTCTATTTTGGTGACTAAATAATACACAATGTGATCCAAAGCAATTACAAAGACAACTGCTGTAAAATGTAAACTCACCACTACAAATGAACACAGACATTTGGAAAATTCATGTTTTGTTATTTTACAACCCAAAGAATTAACCATATTTTTGTTGGCTGTAATATGGACTCCATTATTAGATGCTTTTTGGACTAATTTGTTTGTAAGATACACATTGTCAAATTTAACTGATGTAAGATATGAGCTCAAATAACAGGCTGAATCAATAATCAAATAGATTACGAAGACAGCAGCTAGAATCCTGTTTGATAGAAGTTTACACTCCTTAAGTAAAGTGTTGGCATGTACAAAGTCCATCTCAACCTGCCTAGTAACGTTGATAAACCTCTTTTTAACTTCAGATACATCAATCCGTGTAACCTCATCAAATGTATTCAAATTGTTCACCAAATCTCCCCCCCCAAATGAAGAAATCTCTTTTGCTGTAGCTGTCTGTCTAACAAGTTCCTCCTTTGCTCCAATTAAAATATCAGATGAGTTTAACAGTGTCTGTGCAAACCCCTCAGACATGCACTTCACTATGTGCATCACTGCTCCTACGTTGATAGTTATGTTGGCGATTATGTTCAACACCAGCACCATCACAGAGGTTGAAACGACTAACTTCCGGGCCTGTTTGGTGCAGAGAGTTGGTAGCATCATGGTCAGAACACAACGCAAAGGATGGAAAAGGACAGAGAGGAAAAAGATGACCACACTGCAGATGCAGGCAATGGTGCTAGAGGTGTCCGGCTCATATCTCAAGATAGCTGATAGCCAGTTGAAGAGAAGTGCACCAGTCAGCACAGCATTTGTGAGACACAAAGACAGCAGGATCACAATTTCCTTGGCAACTGGAGTTGGCTTTGAGTAAATGTGACAGAGGTGCAGCAGGGTGCTTTTTAGGGTACCTTGGCAGGATCCCTTGCTGAGGACAAAAAAGGGCAAGTTCAAAATAACAAATTGATTCAAAGTTTCAGATTTCAATACTTGTTTGTGTATGTTGCTATTAACTTATAAGTGGTTAAATGCATTTTTTAAGGACATGCGAAAACATACATATGTAATATCTTACATACTTGTAAGTACTTGTGTGTATATATATAGTCATATGTATACTGTATATATACATATAAGTTAACTTAACATAACACATTAGTGTATAATTGACTTGTGGTATTGTGGTACAAAGCATGTGCTACATAAATCACTTACACATCTTCATATGGTCATGTCATTGCTAACCACAAGACACAACACAGTATCGTTCTCTAAAAAAACACCTTGGGTAACTCATTAACGTTCAAAGTATTAAATAATATACACAACCCACCTGGAAAAGGCAAACTGCATAGACCTCATCATAGGAAGATTAATCCGAAAGTAATAGTTTGAATGTTAAAGTTGGTCTGATGGTGAACTTATGAAGGACAGAAACAGGAACCTCTACAGTCACTGTCACAAAGACATGAGTAAGCTACACTTGACTTCCTATCTGAACCTGATCAGTGTGATTACTGTTTTCTAGAATGATCTTGAAAGAAGACATATTCCATAACATGTTCATGATTACTATAATAAAACACTAAATCCCCTTTTCATTCAAATATATTATTTTAAAGTAGGTGACAAAATCCAACAACAGATTCTTCTATTTTATGTGTTCTGACGTAAACACTTGAATTTTTGCTGAGTTCACTATGTGCACGGCCTTTAGAAAGGGAAGGTTTATAACACCCAACTGACGCTAAAAGTTATTTATAGCCCCATTCTCTTCTCAGAAGTAGGTTATCAAACATAGTTGTTTATATTGTAAGTTTTCAAGAAGAAGAAAGCCCACCATTAAATTCATGAATATATAATAATATATTAATGTATATTAATTTATGTATATTTATTTTATTTCACGTCATATTTTAAATGTAGCAAACATTAATTGATAATACTAGATAGCCTTAATAAAATTTCAAATTATGTATTACTAACAGATTAACGTAATTACAATAAATAGATTAACAACACTTATGAGATAAAATTATTGGTTAAAACCACATACAAGTCACCCCGGACAAATAGTTAATATTGAAATCGAAACAAAACCATTAAATTATGAGTCGTTTTTCATAGTTTTCGTAGTGACGTTATATATATTTAAACTAACAATGACCTCATTGTTGTCTTCCCCAGCCAATGAGCTCACCATGCTTCTCACCAAAAGGTGTAGACACAATTAGCAGTATTATACTATTCATATGTAACACTAAAGGGAAACCAAATACCTAAATGAGTGCAGATAACATCTGTTTTATTCAACACCAATTGTCCATGTAACACACCCATGAAAAACTACATGTAGGATTAGCAAGTAGGCATAACGGCCTGAAGAGGTCATTTTTACCCAAAGTTTACTTTCAGACCGTTCTAAACACTGCTACATGTTTAGAGGCAGTGTGAAATAGGTTGAGTAGATAAAAAAGCTGGAGAAGTCAGACAGATGTATATTTACCCTGTGTGAAGTCTTACAAAGAGTTGTGAGACTACTCTATCAATCCTAATGATAGCGTCCGTTTGATGTCGCAGCTTGGCCACTTCCACTGCCCTTAGTGTGAATCAAGTAAATCAAATTGAAGAACCAACAAGAACCAACACGACAATCATGTTCCAAACAGTTCCATTTGAACCGATAAATATATCAACACAATTATTAAAATGGTAACTGCGTTGTACAAACAGTTGGGCAACTTTAATCCTCTTTCCAACAGACACTTTTAGATCAAAGTTAGAATATCTGGACTTCCCTCCACTATTAGCTATGATCATGTTGTTCCTGTTGTTAAATTCACATAGTGCTTAACAACAGATTGTGCATGGTGGGGATGAGGTGGTTTTTACCAGTAGGGTGCTAGGTTTGACACTCACAGCCTAACTACACCTCCCACTTGTTCAAGATGAGGCAACAATTCACTTTGATGAGAGCTGCTACACCACTAGCAGTTCTCGTCTGGCTCTTGATAAAGTCTTCAAATGTGCACTTCCTTAACATTGTACATTAGCTGAGTCACCATGGTGCAGCACTCTGAAGGCCAAGACAGGAAAATTATGGTATGGTAAAGGGACAGGGCTTGTGCCATTTCCCAAGTTCTCAAAAAGGATGGAATGAAGTCTCATACTTCTTATAAGTGTGAGAAGCCTTCAGGTGACAGGTCTTCACTCATTTTGAATGAATTGGTACAATTTTGATATACAGTTCAATGTTGTTGTGCTTTTTTGGCATCTTAAGATCCGTGATGGAAGACGTCACATAGTAGCGTTGAAGGTTGGTACTGACGGAATCTGTATACCCATGACAGCACTGGACATGTTGGCAGGGCGAGCCCAGTCAGGAAAACTGTCCAAATTAAACATGGCAAGACCCCAAGTGTTCATGGCCAAAGACACTGACAAGATGCCCAAAATGTTCATTACAAAACCAGTTTTCACCTGAAGATGGAGATAAGAAATGTGTCAATTATTTGTTACATAAGTAACTTGTACAGTCTTTACAGCACATTACATTTCTAAAACCAGAAGAGACTTACCATATCCTTAACCTCAAGATGTCCTGAAGCGAAGGCAATGGAGTTGGGAGGCGTGGACACTGGCAGCATGAAAGCAAATGAACATCCAGTCGTAGCAGGTATCATGAAATAAAGAGGGTTGACTTTGACAAATTTGGCCTGTGGAGAAAGTGTATTCTTGATGTTATCACACAAGACAATTAGTGAGTGAATCTTTGTAAACTGATTCTCCAGATTGTTAATTGTGAAAAAATTACAACAACAATTAAACATGGATGCATTTCTGTTATTTGCTTTGTTTTACCAATATTGCACAAAATATCACATAGGGTCAGAGAGCTACAAGAACTGGTTACTGATAACCTTGGTCAATGTTCAACAGAGATGCAAACATGAACAACAGCTATTGTGTGAGTCCAACAGGTTCATTTGCCATTTGACTAACACCTAAAGGCCGATTTCTGTGTATGATTTATTGAGGAGAGTCTCCAACTCGTCTTGTGACAAAAGTCCTGCAGTAACTAAATACTAACCAGTTCAGCTATTACAGGCAGGAATATAATAATGGTGGCAGTGTTGCTGGCAAACTCTGTGAATGTGGCCAGGAAGCCAGTAATCAACATGACAGCCACTGCAGGGGGGACCTGGGCCAGAGGCTGAAGGTAGCTTCCTATCCAAGCAGCCAACCCTGACTCCTGCAAGAGTGAGAGGGTGACAGGGTGTAAAGTATCTGAAGTCACATGATACATCCTAAACATACATTATGAGGTGACTTAGCGATGTACTTCACAAATGTTTTTAATTTCAATGTCATATTTTCTATTTCGGCTGAGTATAGCTCAATAGTAGAGGATCCGACTGCAGGTCAAAGTTACGATATCCACTCTGTGTGTTGTACAAATACAAATACGTTGTAGTTGTTATTATTTTGTTTGATTCTGAGCGGCCAAACTACCTCACAGCCTTTAGCCATAGCAAAACCTCCTCCTAGCAGCAGAATGATGTTCCATGGAACACACTCCTGGGCTTTCTTCCAGGACAGGAGAGGAATATATGGAACATTTGATGCTGTGGTAAGAAAGCTACTATTAACACAACTAATACATATTCATGTAGCAATGTCACACTTAATAATTAGGAATATCCTTTTGGTCAGTAGGCCATGTTGTATTGTATACATCATCACAATAGTATAATAAACCACAGCTACAGAACAGCTTAACATGGTGTACAAACTAACACTCAAACACACACAGAGCTAACCCAACACTGGTTGCCAATTTTTCAGAGATTAATATAATCACACAAACAGAGGGCCTACAGTCTCTCCTCGCAACAGGACACAACTCAGACTGCCTAATCTATGTCATTAACATTCCACATCTTATTTACAGTACTTCACAAAACCTTCTATACAAGCATGCATGCCTTCCAACTTGAAAGTTACATGAATAATAGAACTGGAAATTGTCATTAGTTTCCTTGTCATGGTTGGAAAGCCCTCCTTTAGCAATATTCTGCATGGGATTTTAATAGTTGATTCCCCTCTGAATTGGAATTCCTGTGATTTGATCAATATTTGGAAGTATTTGACAGTATTAGAAAACTCTAACCATTTTATTAAGTTGTTAATTTGTAAATTTCCTTGACCAACCTTGAGAATCTCCCCACCACCTGAGAGATGGCTTCTGGGAAGGAAAGAAGAAGAGCACCGTCACAATGATCATTCCAGTCACTGCATCTGACACATACCTAGAGGGGAACATGGATTGTGAAGAGGACAGTATTACACTCGTGGTAACAGTGTATAAAAGCAGCTTTTGGTGTTGTAGCGTCTGGTGGGCTCTTACCCTTTGGTGAAAAACACAGACCAGCCAGTAACAAACTTGGGATCTCTTGTAAACAGCAGAACACCAAACAAAATAAAAAAGAACAAGATGGACCCCTCTGCAAAACTAAGATGGAAAACAAAGGGTTAGGGTCATTATTGTGATCTGCAGTACATCTGAAGCATTGTACAGGCGTCTAGACCAGAAGTCCTCACTTTAACGGTCCAAGTTTTTGGTAGTCTTCATTGATAACTGCTTGTGCTTTGGCTTCGGCCTGTGCTCTTTGGTCATATTTCTTCACACACAGCCTACACGTAGAAAAAGTACATGATAAAAAGTCACAAAATATTTCCACCAGGAAACACCATCCAATCATTACCAAAAAAAGTGTTACATCAAAACTTTAACAAAAACCTTAAACATAATGGTTTAGCGTATACCCAGATGTATTAGAATGTATACGGTGCATGCAACATCTGTTTGTCTGTTCCGTTTGTTCCTGTCAGCACATGTATATCTAAACCAAGTGGAGACCTTTAAATTTATAGGCAAATATTTTAAATACAGTGTATTTACCTTACCTTGTATTCAATCCCCCAAAGAGAAAAGCTATCCATATCCAGCTCAGAAACAGGAATATCACCATCAGGGGGAAGGCAAAAGCAAACCAAGATCCAAAATTGATAATGTCACAGTCTGGAAAGTAGCTGCAAGAATACATCGTTGTCAAGAAACATGTTCAAAACAGTATTTTGTGTTTCCTAACACACCTAGCCATTATCATTTAAACACAGCTATGTGACAGAAAGATTCTAACTGTCAGAGATATAGTCAGTATCCCACAAGTAAGTCAACCGACACTGTGAAGACTCATCACTTAGTTTTATGTTCCAACAGTTCCATTTGAACCAATAAATATATCAATACAATTATGGTAACTGTAATGTAACAGTTTGGTAACCTAAATCCTCTTTAAAGATGACACTTTAAGATCATAGTTATCACAGAATATCTTGACTCCCCACCTCTATTAGCTCTGATAGTGTTGTTCCTGTTGTTAAATTCACATAGTGCTTAACAACAGAGTATGCATGGTGGTGATGAGGTGGCTCTGACCTCTGCTCCACAAGGATAAACGTTAGAATATGTCCAAAAGCACATTAGGCAGAAATAGGAAGGATCAACACCCTGTACCTCTTCAGTTGTCCAATCAGGATTAGGTTTGGTGCTGTGCCAGTCAAGGTGGCAGTGCCTCCAATGCTGGCAGCATATGGGATACAGATGAGGAATCCTTTCCAAACCTTCATCTGATATTGTGATTCTGATCTGATCTCTTCAGGAGTTCTCACATCAAACTGCTCCATCCCAGCAACTCTTTAATAAATTAAAAGACAGATGGATCAATCATTTGTACCAGCCACAAGACTGTCTCTTGACTTATCAGTGTTGGTCGAAAGCATTGTATGCTGCAATACAAAGGACAAACTGTAGATTAACAGTAGCAAATTGTTCTCTATGAAGATTGAGAAACCAAATAATAGCTGAGAAATGTGGGGATTATTATCCAAATTGAGACAGTGAAGTATGTTATAACGGACATATAATGGAAAGTATACATGTATAGTATAGGAATAATGACTGATTTATTTTAAGCACAGGAGTTTAAAAAGCTGGTTTTAAAGTATGCTTTCTTACCTGTCCACTGACAACTTCTGCTTTTCCGATGGTAGTGCATGCAGTTTGACTTGGGACTGACCTTATGGATATTCAAGTGTAAAAGTTTAGTTAGAAACTTTCCAGCACAATTAAGACTGTGGTGACTGGGGTTAGACTATGAATCTCTTCAATACAATTCAATAAATCTTTGATGTCCCCAGAGGACAATATTTTTGCGGCATAAAAAATGCAAAAGAAACTTTTTACCACAAAAACATAATAAACAACAAGTAACAGCGAACACCCAGTTTCCAATGTGTAATGAGTATTAATAATCATGAATATTACAAAGTGCAACAATCAGAAGTGGATTATAGTTCACGCTTTGTGGCACCTTTTGCTTTAGAATCGTTTAATATTGATATAAAACATATTTTGGTAACATACTTAATTTATAGTTTCTGAGTATTCCTGTTAGATGGGTGAATTATGTGACTTCAAACTTGAACATGACTCGTCAAGGACAATAGATTACCTTTTCATCTTCGACTAACTTCACATCCATTGAACTTACTGACAGAGAACAGGTTGTTCTCAACACAAAGTTCACATCCTAGGTTACGCATTAGAGTTCAACGTGGGGTGGACACATGTCGAGCAGACAAGCCTCAAGAAAATACATTCCTCTTTGTTTTGGAAAATGCAAGAGGGTTGTTTGTTTGAATGATACCACAGTGTCCCCCACTTCTAAGAGCTGTATTGCTTTAATAAATTGATTATGTCATGCCAGAGATTAGCTCAAGCACATTAAAGTAAAGAATGACTTGCCACTGATCTGATAGCATATGCAAAATCGTAAGCCTGTTGAATTTAATATGAACACGTTCGGCCACCTTGGTTTAATTCCTAACAGGTCTCATGATGTGAAAGAAGGCAGTCTGTCACCACTACAGGTGTGGAAATCATTTATCTCACTACATCTGAACATCAACTTACTCTCAGGCTCATCAATGTCCTTGCAGTTCCTCTTGAGTGTTTCCAGGTCCCCAAACAAGCTCTCCAGAATGGCGTTGGCGATAGGTAGCATCATGGCCGTGGTGGCGGTGTTGCTGAGCCACATTGACAGGAAGGCTGATGTGATCATCATTCCTAAAATCAGCCTGGTAGAAAATGTGGTTTACAGACAGAAATGAGGAAGGTGGCAGATCTGGTTATCGATGTTGATAATCAATACTTTTATGTAAGATTATTTAAGATAAATAAGTCAATTGAGTAAAAGTCTTGCTAGGGCAAGTAAATACGTTGAGATGTTATCCAAAATATACCTTCACAGCAGATAGTCAACATCTCTACAGCACATGCAAGATAACTGTAGCATAGTTCTTCTCACCAGGCTGGTTTAACACCAACAATCTTCAAGACTTTCAGTGCTATCCGCCGATGCAGACCCCAATGTTCAATAGCTGATGCCATCACCAAACCACTTAGAAAAAGAAAGTTGGTTTCAAGGAAGTATTGGGGGCAGACCAGCTTAGATGGAAGAATCCCCATAGTTGGAAATAGGCAAACAGGCAGCATTGCTGTGACTGCCAGGGGAAGAGCCTCTGTGCACCAGAACACAGCCATCAACAGGACAACATAAAGACATTTTCCCTCCTGAAAGAGACAAAGACCGAAAAGTACATGTAGTTAAATTACATATGAAGATTATCAAGCGTTGGCTGATCTGATGTGCATTCAAAAGGGCAGAAATTATAATCTGGTCAACAGGGTGTGTAACATTTAAATTACATTACAATGTTAGAATCAGAAATGCAAGAGGATTAAATTGAAAGGGGAAAAATTAAATTATCAAGTATTTTTAATGACGAAGTAAATCAGATCTAGGTCTATGGTTTAGACAAAATTGTTTATAAATATGCTAAATCAGTCTGTTTATAAAATGCATTTTACAAAGGATGGTATCATCTATTTAAATGCATTATGTTGCAGAAGAAAATATAACTTTCTCATGTGTAGCTTGTACAGTATCCACCTACTTTTTCCGGGAGACCAAAAATCAACGGGAGAAGAATTAATGGAGTCAGAAAAAGAAGAAGTTGTTTCCGGACGCACCATAGTTTCTTAGCGATCACTGACATTTCCATCTCAAAGAAGACTGATGCTGCTGATTAAATACTTGAAACCCGTTTCCAAACGCTATACTGCATAACTTTGAAGAATCAATCTTTTTATCACTTTCTCCCCGCAGTTTTACTCTCTTGGCGAAGATTAACTATTCGCTTACAGGTTAACTCATTGCAGGGTGTTAAACATCTTGGGCTGTTTGCATAGTAACTTGAGGACTTAAATGCCTTTGGGAATGCGTAGATACTGAGCACCCACTCTTTGTTTTCCAACATTATTGGTAGTACCAGACAACAGCATCTCATTGACCTCTCAAAAAATCGACTTTATACCAGCCTCTCTATCTTTGTAAGAGGGTCAAAAAAAATTAATGAAACTTCATTGAGATCTCACCATGAATGCTGGACTTTGCATAGTCCATATGGTGAGAATGATGTTTTTATTTTCTCTCACAAATGTAGTTTTATGAAAAGGAGTTGACACATCCAGACAGAAAATTTAAGTGCCAGGGTAGTTGAAGCCAATCAATCAACATACGTTTGAATGAAGTAACATCTTAATTATCTTTTCTAAACAAGCAGTTGATCATTAACTGTCCAGGCCTGTAGACCACCCATTGTGCAACCCTTCTGATGTCAAAACATAGAACTTTAAAGCAGGTCGTTTTTAACAGCTGAGGTGACATTGATTTGTAAACTACATCTACATGTTTCAGAGAGGCTCAAACTACCAATAAATGTAACATTTTTATCAACAAACCTTAAATCTAACCTTTCTGCAAACCAGGAGTTGGACATCAGTTATAGTGGAGTTGACATTCAAGCAACCAGCTGCTTGATCATTTGAATATCAGGAACAGAGGAACTGAAGGACTAAAATATAGCATTTTAGGGTACCAATATACAGTACATTTGTTTTATTCATTATGAAACTGTATTATGAAAGCAAGGCTAAAAAGGTTTGTTGAACGTGCAATTGCATAATTGTGGAGCATAATCAGAATGACAAGCTCGGCTCAGTGAGGAGCAGGTTAGAGACAGAGTCATCAGTGGCCACAGGCAGAGGACAGAAAATGGTGGGTTGCTTTTACTGCACAAGGAAGTGCTCCCTAGCAACCATACTCTCTATGAGGGCAAAGCTTGAGGTATTTAACTTCAAGCCATTTTGAAAAACACTTTATTGATGAATAATGTTTACACATAATTCATACTACAGCTATCTTGAATATATTTTTAACCTTTAAGAATGGGAGGTGAAGAATGGGAGGTTGAGAATGGACTCAAATTGGATCATTGACACGCGTCAATTTCTAAATAAATTTAACTGAAACCGCAACATTTGGGCATTTTATACTCTGGAGCAACACTGTGCATACAGGTTTGTCTCCATGTTTAACCTCTATGTACTGGATGTTACCTGTAATCTTTTGTTGAACCAAAGCTAGTGTCAATTGCATGGCTGTCCAGCCATCTCCTAAACATACATTAGAGGACTGAACATGCCGTGTGTTAAAGTCCTGTTGTGTAACGATAGCTTGAATGGAATGAACACTGACTGTTATGAAGGAGAAAAGGTTAAAGAATAGTTACGACAATTTGTTCTGACAAGTTACTGTACGCGCTGTACATAAAAAGAAGAACAGTCTGAAAGTGTATCTGTACAGCTACTATATTACAATTGAATTAATTTTTTTATTAAAACCAACACAGACTCGAGTGCTCTCTGAACATTCTTTATTGTGTTAGTTAGTGTTGGTTTTGTAGACAATTTCTGTATGTTTTCTTACCATAGCTCAGAAAGTGCACATTGTAAGAAGGCAATGTCAACTAATATCTTCTGATAGCCAGTCACAGCAGCAGCATGTTACAGCAGCAATTGTTAAGTTGTAACTGATAGTTTTACTTTTGGCACCTTGATCCATCCTTATGTATAGTTCATACGCACCATTGGTTTTGTCAGTGGATTGAAAGTAGTAAAATTGTTTTTAGAGATTTATCTACATGAAGGCTATCAATCTGAATTAATTGATTGTGTTTTTATCAGGAGAACTGAAAAGATTGGATGCCTGTAAAAGGGCATACTGTCTTGAAGTAACTTGTCAAAGGTGAAATACACAGATGACTACAAATATTTTCACTAGGTAGTTACTCCCAGAGATGACAGTGAATGGCGGGGAGCAGAGTAAATATAAACAGACAACAAGGCAATTGTAAAACAAAATTCCCAATTGCCCAAAAAATTATAACATGTAACTATCTGGTTATCTTCTTCACTGAAGTACAATAGAAAAATAAATTGAAGACCTGACTTAAATCAGATCTTAAAAGTACCAACACTGTAAGCATTTTTGTGTTCAGTCTGAAGGTGGACGCACGTGTGCATTTTTGTGTGCGCATGCTCTGCTTATTCATACACCTCTCTGGTTGACTACATCTTCAGCCATGTTCAGACCCGCTCATCTGTTCCAAGAGAGGGCACACAGGGCTCAGCAGAAAGGAGACAGAAGCTCCTCTCAGAGTTCAATATGTTCTGAGAGTGTACACGCACCAAAGAACGAGCTGCATCATCGCCAGAGGAAGCCTAAAGACACTCTTCAAGGAGCATCTGGCCAGTCTTCTCACAAGATATTACTTCTTGTCTGTCTGTGGAGTCCCAGGGACAATCCCACCTGATGAACAACACTTTTGGACAGCTGCTGCCGGGGGACAATCGCCTGAATGCCACCCGGGAGGCCACTGAGGGGGAGGTGTGGCTGGGGAACCACTCTGTGCCAGTCCTGTGTGAGCAGGTCCAGATCCAGGCAGAGGTGTTCCTGACACTGGGCATCATCAGCCTCCTGGAAAACATTTTAGTCATCTCAGCAGTGGTGAAGAACAAGAACCTCCACTCTCCCATGTACTTCTTCCTGTGCAGCCTGGCTGCTGCTGACATGCTGGTGAGTGTGTCCAACTCCTTAGAGACTATCGTGATTGCTGCCCTGAATAGTCGCCTGATAGTGGCAGGTGACAGCTTCATCGAGCTTATGGACAATTTTTTTGATTCCATGATCTGCATCTCCTTGGTCGCCTCTATCTGCAATCTGTTGGCCATTGCCATCGACCGCTATGTGACCATCTTCTACGCCCTGCGCTACCACAGCATTGTGACAGTGAGACGAGCTCTGCTGGCCATCCTGGCTATCTGGCTGACCTGTGTGGTGTGTGGTATCGTGTTCATCCTGTACTCAGAAAGCAAGACGGTCATTGTGTGCCTGATCACCATGTTCTTCACCATGCTGGTTCTCATGGCCACCCTGTACGTGCACATGTTTCTTCTGGCAAGGCTGCACATCAAACGTATCGCTGCGTTGCCTGCCCAAGGAGTGTTGCCCCAGCGTACCTGCATGAAAGGCGCGGTCACCATCACCATCCTCCTTGGAGTGTTTGTCTGCTGCTGGGCTCCCTTCTTCCTTCATCTCATTCTCATCATCACCTGCCCCACAAACCCCCTCTGTGTCTGCTACATGTCTCATTTCACCACCTACCTGGTCCTAATCATGTGCAACTCAGTCATTGACCCCATCATCTATGCTTTTAGGAGCCTAGAGATGAGAAAGACATTTAAAGAAATCCTTTGTTGCTTCAGTTCCAGTTGTGGTCTGCAATGTAAATACTGAATTATGTTTTGAATGCGTCTTTGAATGTTTTAAAGAGCCAGAGAAGTTAGTGTACTGTATACGTGTTAAGTGGCAATCTACAAGTCAAGTTTGTTGTCAAGTTTGTGCATTTAAATGTGAATACAGTATTAATGTGACGAGACAAAGAACTTCCAGTTATTCTATATTTTGTTTTTAAAAAATGCAGCCACTGACTGTAAAGTCTGGTACAGATGTTAAATGTTGGAGTGTGAGAGATGTTGCTTGACAGCCAAAATAAAAGTAATATCGAAGATAAAGCGTTTCAGATGAAACAGAAACATTAACAGTTTATGAGGGCAACTAAAAGTCAATGACAGAACAAACATGATGACTCATCATGTCTGACCTGCTATCAGGTTATATTAGAATCAAAAACAAATGAATGAAAGAATTTTGAAAGGAACGCTCTAGATGACATGATGACCTCAAAGACAAACACCTGTGCAGGATATCCAGGAAAAAATGGAAGTCCTTGTGTCTCTCTAGTCGTGGTATTCTTGTACATATCTGTGTTAGGTATTGAGCTTCCAATGCTTTGAAATAGGGTTAAATGGCCATTCCTTTTCACAAAATCGAAACAAATAACTGTTGAAGGCTAATTTCCACAGATGTTGTTGCATTGATTGCTCAGATGTGAACATCAAGAAAACCATAATCCTGTAAGAAGGTTTAAAAGTGAAACTTATATGATCCATATCATTCAAGTATTTTTCAAACATTGTTGTGGAGCTGCAAACCAGAGGTCGAGTCATTGGAGAGCCATTATTGATTTTTCTTTGATCCGTGGATGCAGAGAGGCCTGTGCAATCAGCAGGGCAGCATCTTAGCAGCTGTAGTCTCTGACACCACCAGCTGAGATGGGCCAATACTGGCTGCACTCAGAGGAACAACTGACTGTTCTTTCACTTTCACTGGAAACACAAAAACTTGACCTCATGAAAAAGAGATGTGTAAATGAGGTGATGGGAATTGCTTGAATCAAGTGAAGGATCATTTAAATGCAAATGTATTTCTAAAAGTGAAAGGCATTACTTTTGGGAATAACGTGGTGTCCTGATAACAACAGTGTTTGTATCACAGACATATCTTGGGTTCCCAGAAAGTGGTTAATTACTCTTTCTGTCTTTTTAGCAGTGCAGTGATAAGCAGGACCTTGAAACACAGGTGACTGACAGTCAGTAAAGCCTTTTATCATGATAACACCACACATTTCATCTCTCAAAACTGCCACACCTATAAACTCTATAAATTAGTGCCACCTTAGTACAGCTTAAAAATAAAAAGGCTAGTTGATTCCCTGTTGCATTATACATGTAAAGGGACTGTGCTTTACAAGCGAGGACAAATTAAGCAACTTTTCTACTTCTTTTACATGAAAATCCTGTGATCAATTGTGATTATTTACTTGCTGACTGAACATGAAAGGCTTTGACACACTTGGCCATTATTAAAACGTCACAAAATTCATGCAGGTAAGGTTCACAATACTTAATGGTACAAACAGGGGTTTTCACATCATTTATAGTCTTGCTTTTATTTTTTCATTAGGATGAATCACATGTTAAAATAACTTGAAACTAAAAATGAAGGCTTTAGGTGGAGTAACAAGGCTAACCAACAAAGGTCCATGATCAGAATTTGAAATGAAAACTCTTTAAACGCACACCGTTTTATATAACATCATACACTATCATGCTCATACACACCGCGCACACACACATGCACACACGCGCGCGCGCACACGCACACACACAACTGTCTGAGCAAAAGACATTGGAGCAACAGGATATGATCAGCAGGGGCTCCAAGAAACGGAGGTCATTCATACCGCATCAGGATCAAACTGATCACGATGAGGTGGAAAGCTATCACAACAACACACCATCATCCAGCAACTTATTGGCAGAATAAACACATATTTGGGGAAGAAGAAAAAGAAGTATATATGCATATTTATGTGTATATATACACACAAGAATTAAATATATTTAAAATATATATACACACTTTGCTACTGTGTGTTAAGGTCACTTTGGCTAAAACTGTTGACTCAAGAATTAAATTCAAATAGAATAGATCAAATGATCTATTTCAGCGTTCCAACTTTTTTGGAAGCAGGTTTGAATACCGTTCAAATCATCTTTGCCATCTCTGCTGTTTTTGTTTGAGTAGCTTCCTCTTGATGGCTTCATAAACCTGACAACAACAAAAAATCAGTAAATGATGTCAAGTGTTTAGCGGGAATGCTGATCACATTACACTGTGCCATTTATACAGGATGTGTGTGTGTGGGGGGGGGGGGGGAGGTGCAGCAACAGGAAATGGAACCTTGTAGGGTTTCTATTCTGTATGAACAGGTTTCTTTCTTTTTACAATGTTGTGGGATACTAAATATGTTGCAACAGAATGTTGATTTACCCAGATGCAGATCAGACAGAGGGAAAGTTTGATTAGGGACACCACTAAGAAGCCTGTGACACTCCAGAGGGTGGACACCTCCCTCACAGGCGAGGGGGAGCTGCTCATGTGGTCTGGGTCTGTCACTGTTGTAGTCAAATAAACTGGGGGCATGCATTCTGTGAAAAGTCACAAGTCAATAAAGTTACAATATGCGGTTGATTCGCGTGTATCTAAACGATTATGAATTTAGTTGAATACAAGTTGAACTAGTTGAAGATGAAAACTTTTGGAAAGATACTGTAATTTTTGATGATGAAGATGTGATGGTGTGGGTGTACACAAGTACCTCATTATGAACCTATTTTTATGTTGACTATGCACATTTTTAACCCTCACACTACCCACACCCACTCACTTTCCCAATCAGAACATTTAGCAGCAATGGTACCTGATACAATCAGTTGAATATCTGACTCTCTGTTTTTCTTTCCTATGTTTTCCCTGATTAAACACTGGTAGATTCCTCCATCTTCAGGCCTGACTGAAGGAAGGGCCAGACTGTCATTCGCTCCCAAATCAACAATGCGGTTGTAATTGAATTTCTCTATTTTGATATCACTTCTCCGTATTATACCGGTCCTGTTATTGAGCTGAACAATGAGGAATCAAACACAAAAAAGACAAATATTAATCAATAAGCTAAAATCGACCCAACAGTTCAAATCATAACCCAATTCAACATGGCATATCTGGTCTGGCTTTTAAAATAACGTACCTTGTACCATGTGATGGAGCGGTAACTCCCATCCCCAATAACCCCGCACTGTAGAGAAACATGGTCATTGCAGTCTGCATGTTTTATTGACAAACTTTGGGTTGAGGCTACACTGCTCAACAGCACCTGAGACAAACAAGCAGAAGTTGGGCCCACAGTACATTTCAACGCAGTTCCTGAATAGTCAACAAGCGACCACAGAGAGAAAAACGTTTGGGTTTGGTAAAGCTGACACAAGCTAACCCTATAAAGCCTCATGGTAAATGTTGGTGATGTGAGCATGTTATTCGCCTTTTAGACATCAAGTCGTGCCTCAGATTTCATGTGAAATTGAATGACAGATATATTTCAAGAAACAAGGAGATTCCCACTTACACAGAAAAACAGCATGGTGACATCAAGATGAATTGAGGTAAATGACGGTTATGCATTTCAATTAAGTGCAGTGAAGGGTAGTCATTCTGAAAGTTTCCTTTCCTGGAACTAAACCGTGTTCTAGAAAACCACTTTGTTACCTGAATTTTCATCTGATACAGTCTGCCATCTTGTGGCTATTATAGGTACTATTACTACATGTTATGTGGGGTGTCTGGCTATACGGCCACACGCTATACAGCCACGTTACATTATATTGTTTTTCAAACTGACAGAGCAAAAATAGAAAACACAACACATACATACAGTATATAAACTAAAGTATCCATACAGTATATAAACTACCCTTCATTGCATCAGTTGTCATGATACAGTCACTTCAAACACACAAGGGTAGGTCTCATCCTGTTGTTTTCTTACAAAAGACCTCCCCCATTGTCTTTCTTGAACCATATTATTTGTATGTTTCACTCATGTTGACAAAGGAGGTAGATATGTGGTTATTAATAGAAGACTGACTTTATGGAAAAAGGAAGAGATGAGGTCTTCAGATTCCACCATCTGGATTAAACAATGCTTCCTTCAGGAGGTGCTGACACAATGAGCAAAAAGGAGGCACAGTTGAGCAAGCAAGCTGTAACATAAATGTTCAGAGCACCAATAGGCTGCCCCTTTCTCATTTAATGTGGGTCTTTACAGCTGTGCGTGTTTACACATTTCAGAAGGGGCCATTATCCTGGGTATATATTAAAGCTGGACATTTCAGGTACAGTTTTTCATTCTATATCCCTGGTGGAAAGAAAAATGAAGTCTTGAAACAAATATGTTCTCAATTATTTTTGTGCTGATTCTGTGAAGAGTTTCAAAATAATCATTCACTAGTTAGGCCATGCTGTTGACCAGGTGCTGTGATTTCATGGTCAGTAAAGCACATCTTATTCAATATCTGTGGAATGTGCAACTGATGCCAAGAGTGTGGCGGATAGAGGATGTAAAGTAAAACGTGAAAAATATAAATTATGTTCGAGTAAACATTTATTGCAAGTGTGAAATCACTGTTTGTAGTGATGTAAAAAATCTCCAATAGCCATAAAGACTTGGCTGAGTTTGTTGTTTGAAGTGTGTGCGTTGAATATGATCATCATATGTGTACAAAAATGGCATAGTTGCACATTACATTACATCCCAGAGGTTGTTAGTGTATCCAGCTGCAAGTGTTGAACCCCATGTTTCTGTCAACGAGGTTGTTCCTTGCACACTCCATAGCCTCTGATTGAGGATATCCTCTCAGTGTTTGCTCTGGTGCTGAAATGTAATGCCCCAATGGTTCCTGTAGTTCTACCACTGGCCCTGTGCAGCTGGGAGACTTTCCCATGAAGTACACACAGACACATACGTACACGCAAGCACGCATGCGTGCATATGTTCGCATGCACACACAACAGACTTTAGGTCTCAGGGTGGAACAGATTTTAGTTAATAATTGAGAACTTTACCCACATATACACTACTATCCATAGACTTGCTATTTCGCACTCCCCTGCTATTGTGCATGAATACATTTAATATGTCACTATTATATTATATATATATACAAGGAAGTAAACTCCTTGAGTCACTTTTTCTAACTTTTTACCTCTTATTTTTACTAGTGTCTGAATCCTGAGGGGTGGATCATCAGTGTGCCAGAGACGATGAAAGGTTGTCTGTATTGTTCTGCAATTACTTCTCTGGGAATTCCTTCCCCTCCAGCCCACTAACCCCCACCACTCTTCGATTCTCTTATAATTCTTCCTACCCCTTCCTCAAGCCCCTGCCAAACTCAGTGGCACATGAAAACAATGGTTCTTGTGTGCATGTGCCTGGGAGGATTGAGCAGACATGACCTGGAGCACAGGAGGACCTTCTCCCCTCAGAGCCTCCTCGGCTCCCTCATCCTCGTCTTCTGCTGGAAAATCAGTCGTAAAAGATCGGAAGCAGGGTATCAACCTTAGAACATAGGAGCCACAACATATGTCCGACAGCTATTAATATCTCTGACATGCAGGTTGAGCAAGGGGCCATCTCCTCTGTCATTGGGTGTTTGAATTATGGAGAAATAGTGTTTGTTTGGAGCTGAGGGCCTAGAGAGGATGTTATTAAAATATTACCCTTGCAAACCGCTTTTCCCAACCAGAGCTCTTTATCAAGGCTCTTGGGGCTGCAAACGTCTGGACGTAAAGAAAGCACACGTCTGGGAATCAGCGTTCTGCTCCCACATGACGAAGAAAAAACATTTGACTTCCTTCCCCTTTCTGGATCAACCACTTTAATGTTTTTCATTTAAAGGGAGGTGGGTCAGGGAAGTAGGAAAACTGTTGTATCATGATTTATCTTGCGTTCAAGTACTCTGTGTCCACCTGTTCTTTCTTGTATTTATGAAGATAGTGTCTGATTCCATAATTTTTTGCCTTGATAAGATTGATTGAGATTACTTGTGAGCAGTACCAGCTTTATATGTGTCCGTTCATGCTTGATTTGCTTTTTATTAATGACATACCACTAAATACGATGACTTCATGACCACATAAAACATTTCATGGAAACCTTAACATGTGCTGATTTTGATCAAACTTTAACCAACCTTTTAAGTATAGTTCAAGAATAATTGTTTTTTGTTTGTGCTGACCAATCTCCTGCATAATTATATTAGATACTTACTTGGAGGTAATGGTGATCAATGAAATGCACAAAAACTAAAATTATTGTATTATTTTTGATTTCTCCTCTTTCACAAACGTAGCCATTACCCATATGTAGGACATTCATCTCAGGTGTCAGACTGAGAGGAGTGGAAGTGCTGTCTAGCTTCATTTCACCCCTGCTGAAAGACTTCCTGCAGGAATACTTTTTGGGCTGTGGGGAGATGCAAGCTTCCGAGAGGGAAAAAAATCACAGAAAAATAATGCATAAACCTCCTTAGCGTTTTCCCCAAGGTGAATCCAACGTTGTCTGCCAGACAAATTAAACCAACCTACTGTGGCTTTTCCTCCAATCCTTTTACTAGTCATCATCCATTTTTCCCTGTCATTTTTGAATATCATTCTCTATTTGTTGTGTTTGAAGCAGACCTTTTTTCGTTTACTCACCCACCAAGTACCACAGAGAGCTGTACATCTGGGTCCCAGTGCCGGATGATGTCAAGGCGGGTGTTGACCCAGAGCGTGCTGCACAGAGAGTACCTTAGAGAGGTCGACTGTGCATGTTTTTCCTTCCTGTGCCTCTGTGACATCTTCCTGCTTCGGAAGCCTGCAGGGAGCCATTTGACGAGGCCTGGGACTGGAGTATGAGGGTCTGACCACAGAAGCTCAGGCAGAGTCTGACAGAGAAAGTGGAGAGGGATTGGGACTGTAGACACCCCCAGCACGTACACTGTACTATCTGGGAAATTATCACCATACAATCTACTATATCACAAGGGAACATTTCTGTGTCTATTCGCAGTTCAGTCTGCATTAGGATTCAAAGTAAGCTCTGCTCCAGTCTCTGTCTGCTAGAACAATCATAACGTGGCAAGTGGAGTCTGGAAGCAAAAGCCTGAAATCCATAGAGATGGACATGGACAAGCAGCCAACAGCACTAGAAATCACAGATCTTCAAACTTATTCAGAAAGAATTCCAGGGGACCTAAAGTTACTTTGTCTATTGAGATGACTTAGATTGATAATCTTCAAATGCATTTCACATCAGGGAGACCTAGAACATTGATGGTTATATATCTTTTGAAATAACTTTAATTTTGCTTTGTATTTTGTACAATGTTTTTGCACCCAAAGACAAAGACACGTGAAATAATTGAATTATGTAATAAAACCCTGCATTGATGGCCAAGTATACAGAGAATCCAGGACAACTTAACTACCAAACTGTACATCTCCATCAGAGCATGTATGGTTTTTTTATTTCAAAAAATCAAATAAAATGATACATGAAAAGAACAACATTGCTTTTCAAATGCAGATGTCAGAAACAGATTTCCTCATATCTGTTTAAAAAACAGTAATTCAACAGCATGGTGGAGAACTATGTCAAGATGTCAACCGGATCTTGTTTCATTTCTTTAGCTTTGTTTTTTGTGTTCCACCAAGACCTCCAACCTCTCACCCCATCTCCCTGTCCAGTAGGCCCACACCAGTGATTTATATCTTCGACATCCCCACAGCTGTCTGGAAGGCTCTAAGCAGAGAGAGGGCTACTATTTGCCATGACTAATCGATACCAGACTTCAAAAATGGCAACCGTGAGATTTGCAAAAATACACCAGTCAATGACACAAGAAACCCTGACCCTTTGCTATGGCTCTGTAGACTTCATAAACAACTTCTTGGCAAAGCTGTTGGAAATAATAGAGAGAGTGAGACAGAGAGAACAACAGCAACAGATTCCATTTAACATGGACCCTTTGTTGAAGTGCAGACCCCTCTCTAATCAACAATACTCTGTGAAACTGTTGAAACACTGGCCACTGCCATACACCCCTGCTGAGGTCCACCATATAATAAACCTATGTTGTTCTTAGAATAACAGCTATGATACGCATTGCGTTGATTTAAAAAAACGTTTAGTCTTGTCTGTGCACTATGTGTAGAAATGTAGACATTGTTATAAATAGTATGATATTCAACAAGAAAAGGCAGAATAATAACCCTTTCTTCAATTAAAATATTTTTAAATACATGTATTTAACACATTATCATGCTTTGAAAATATGCTACTTGTTCTTCATTAGAGATAGGCATTAATGAAAACAGTTTGTCATTTAAATCCATGACAAGTATTTAACATTTATATAATTCATTAAATGTTTTACCAACGAGTGTTCCTGATGTTTCTAGATGGGAAAATTGAAAATTCTCAGGAACTCTATACTAAATAATCAGACATGCAGTCAAAAGCAGCTTACATTTATGATGAAACTGGACAGAGGAAGTCACTAGTTTCTGGCTCAAATACAATACATAAGTCACTGTAAATTCAATTAGATAAAAATATACTTTATTTTATGTGGTACACTGTAGTATACAAGTAGTACACTGTAGTATACACTGAAGTATCCAAGTCACAAAATACAAAAAATTACAAATTAATACATTCTATAAATGCACTGCATTCTTTAAAGGCTTGTGCCTCTCAGGCCCGGTTTCTCTTGTCAGATTTTCCTCAAGTATAAATAGGCACCACAGCCATCTATTTTCCATCTATTTGTCCAGCATGTGTATCTTTGACCAGCTTTAAATGTTCCCTGAGAATGTGAGGACTTGGCTTGAGCTGATGACGGTGTTAGCTGTGTTCTGTTTAGCGACTCATTCGCAGTGAACCAACGCTTCTCATTTTTAGACAATCTTTGCCATCTTTTATCTGAAAAGAAAAGGGACAAACTATAAGCGCTATTATAGATACCATATCATTGTGTCACTACTACTGCATGAGGAGAAATTATACATTTCAATATTGCAATTTCAATAATTCCAGTCAACGGTTTGGTCCAGTATGTCAATTATAAACACATAGGCCTATGACTTATGGTTGTTCCATATGAACATAAAATTCGACATCATTTCTTGAAATCATAGCATTATCTATTGTCAGATATTAAGTAGGCCTAAATATTCTTGCAAATGAATGCGTAAAACTGAATTAAGAATGAACGAATGAATTTGCACAAGGTGCAAGTGCCAAAAATGTTAACATACTGTGTCTCCTAGCGCTGCCATCTAAAGATGATGTTGTGTTTCGGGTACATCAATACCTTATCACTTCTACTAAATTAAAGCTAAATTGAGACTTAATTAAGGCTAAATTAAGTTACATGCTAATTTACATAAATTACAATCGAATTATGAGAATATGCACTGCATTACCCCTTTCCTTTGGTTGCTTAAACAGAAGGTGCAGATTGTGCGCGGTTGCTTTCCACCGCGGTCTCCTTGTGCGTAAACTGCGCCAAGACAGGGTTGCCCATCACCGTTGCCATCCCCGACCAGCAGCACGTTGGCTAGATGTGAAATGTAGCTGGATGCCAGGCGAAGTGTCTCTATTTTGGATAGCTTTCTATCCACCGGCTCTGTGGGAATCAGAGTCCGAAGCGCAGTGAATGCTGTGTTGACGCTTTGGGTTCGGTCTCGCTCGCGTGCATTGGCTGCGTTCCTCTGCTTTACAATGACAACACTGTTCCCTCCCGATTTTCGTGACATCCTCCGTTTATTGTCTGTGGTGGCACAACATCCATAGCTCTGATCCGAACTTCCGTCGCTCTCACTCCGGTTCTCTTCATCCTCAGACATCATACTAAGATCTGGGTAGACCAGATGAGTGGCCATGGGCCGCAGCATGGCAAAAGTCATCATCGAAATGTCTTGGTTAGGTATCTTTAGTAGCCTAAAGTCCAAAGTCAATCCTCAAATGCATTATTGAGCGGAGGGCTTGAAAAAGCGTATGCTGTTCAAATGATTAGCCTTTTAAACGAAAATGTATGGTATTGTTTTCGTATGCAGTGCCATGGGTTAAGATTGTTAGATCCGTTCCTTGTGCATAGTGAGTGGACAACATGGCTCTTATAGCTTGATGGGAGGAGTTGTGATGCCTGTAACGTTCAGATGACAATCCCCAGTCAGCACTATTCACGAGTTACAATAGGAATTCCCACATCATTACTGTGGATTAACATAGTTGAACGATTGTACATGTAAAACTTTAATCATGCAAATATGACTATTGGAGGGGGGGGGGGCTGCCGTAAGCACTCGGCTGCTGTACAAGGGAGGTATAAACTTCGCAAGTAACTAATATCTATTCTTTAATTGGAATTGAATGTTTGAAAAATTGTGATAATCAATTAATTAGGCCCACCTTAAAGTCACGATTCCCAGATTGAGTTAGCTAAACTATAATAACTAGAGTTTGTGCCCATCGCCTCACTGCCCGAATATTAAATGCATATTGGGCTGCTATTTTCACCTCAAACGTTTTCCTCAGGCCTGTTTACTCAAATTCAATTTTAACATCCCTGTTATTGATGACGCTTTTGACTTTCTGTGTTCACTGCCTTGTCCTTTCTGAACGTCATCAAAACTATATGTGATTAAATGTACTATATATGCATATATTATCGGTTAGAATCTGGGTATGGGTTCAAATATCCACATCACGTGTTTGGCATATCATGTAAATGTCAGTAGTGAGTAACCACATGGCTCCAAAACGTATTAGGATCTGCTACATGTCAAATTATGAATGTAACAGATGTTTTTTTCCTCTGGAGACGTTTTATCAACTTGTATTCTTCATCAACAAACTGTATAACAGCAAAAAGTCGAAATATCGTTGCCCTTTCGTCTACTTTAAAAATAAAAAATCTCAGGATCAAAATCACTACCAATTAAGTATTGAATCATTCACCAAAACTCACCATTTAAACATACTGATAGTGTTTTCCGATCGGAAAAGACAACAATTATAACGTTGACCTCATGAATTGCTGACATAATGTACACAATGTATTATTTAATGGAATTTTAACGGATCCTTTTGTATCTTTCTGTTGAGTATTCTAGGTTATTATTCAGTTTATCTATCATAGCGCAACACCATCCAACCCCATGTTGAGTGCAGTGAGAAAGTTAATTGTTGAAAAAATAAACGTTGAGCAGATGTCCAGGGGTGATCCAGGGATGCAGTTCTGTTCTGAGAAAACAAAGTAAGAAGGGCAAATGGTGGATTTAAAAACCCTGACTTTTAACAGCTATGTCACCGGAGGGCAGGTCTCACAAACATGTCTCCTATGCCCTCTGCCACCAACACATCAAACTAACTCCATGTTGTTCAGCTTCATCAAAATTCCTAACTGCCAGACATCTAAATCTCATTAGGAAACACTCATCTAACAGTGATTTATATGACTAACAGCTGGTCTATAGAGAATAACCTGCAATTTATTCAGATCCAACTAGCACTAAGGCAAGTCTACTAAAGAATTTAGTAGACCAATTTATTTCCAAATAATATAAAGCTTCACTCCATCTTATCATTATTTTAAAATATTTCTTTACTCAATATATAATTTTCTTTTTCTATTTGTAATTATTCTCAATTACAGAGGAATTGTAAATACACATACATACATCAAACACAATAATCATGATGTTATTACGCAGATGCTGTAGAAGCAAAAAATGTCCATGGAATCGATTGCCAATTCTATAGTCACATGGGTAAGCAATCATACAATGGCAAAAAATTTAGTATTTCCACATGTGAGAGAGGAAAGCAAGACAGCTCATGAATGTAGGTGGAAAGAGTAGGTTAAACCATGCATTTAAATTACATTCATTTTTGCATGCAAGGCTTATGTCCCAATAAAGGGCTGCCATTTATCCATGGTGATGACGTAACAGCATATTTGCCTGCATGGGCACCTACAGAGACATCCTTCTTATTCTTCCATGGAGTTCTGAGAACAGAAGCTTGATGTCAACGAGGACAAAACAAAGTTATCATTCTCATCCATTTTTTTCAAAATATGTCATAGGAGGAAACCATTCAGAAGAGGTCAGGGACAAGTTCCTTAAAAAGTTTCAAAGCCAAAAGTATCTAAAGTGCATTGGAAGAAGGCAGACCCAATGTCTTTCAAACACAAAAAACCCCTTCAGTCAGATTTTTTTCAAAAAGTGTCACCAAGTTTTCTACTTGGCTCTTTGCTGCATTAGTACTGTATAGGTAGCTTGGAAACAGATATTCATGGCATAGAGTTTAAATGTAAGACGTTGGAAAATCAGGGTCTGGCACAGATGTCTTTGATGGCCGGCAGCCTCATGGAATTCCGGATGCGGAACTATGGACAGCATTCTGTCCTCCACCTAACAACCCCACCTTCCCTCAAAATGCTTTTGGAGTAATATCTCCTAAAGTGGAACAAATGGCTGTGCAGACCCTTCAGAGGTCCTTTTACAACCTTTTTTATTGAGACTGATTGTACCTGCCAGTAACAATCTAGGGTGATGTTGAAGACTCTTTAGAGAAAAAAGACTGTGTCGTTCTTACAAGACTGGTTAAGTTTAGTTCGTAACTGGATCATATTGGAGACTTGAAAGACGATGAGAAGACAACAATGACAATTGGATCTTTATTCAATAAAACTGAAAAACAGATGCAATGTTGGTTTTACTGCAAAAAAACTCAACTTGACCACAGAACACTCAAACATTCTCTACACATTTCGCATATGAAATGCATACGTTGATAATGGCTACCTTAATTTTCTGGCAGATTGCACACAAACTATCCATTTGTCAAAATGACCCGAAACACTTCCTGGATTTAACCTTCATCCTTAAAAAAAGATTTTAAAAAAAACACTTGACACCCATGCAACTAAGTCCTAAAAGTAACAGGTGCCATTTTTTTTCTTCTCTTTTCTTGAACAAGCGTTTTGCGTGTCTAGAACCCTTTGAGGATATGGTTACTTCCAGACAGCGAGGGAGCTACAGGAAATTGTCTTACACGCGACGATTCTTTGGATAAATTTACAGTCCTTCAGGGCTACTTGGTGTAAGCTGCTCCTAGTCTCTCTCCACTTCCTCAGACGGAGGCTGAGAGACATGCCTAAGCCATGCAAAGCTAGGATATTAGTTAAGGAAAAGCCTTATCTCTCTGTAGCAATCTGTAATGTAGCAATCACCCTGTCCTTCTCTACTCTGCTACCTTCCTCCAAGATCAAAGGCTTGACTTGTGAACCCGTAGACATGGGGTCGTATAATCAGAGGCCTTTGTTTGTGACCCTGACTGGTTTGACTGTACAACGTATCAAAGACTTTCAAACTCTTGGTTTTAAAAGCCCATGGTGCATTCTACTCCACAAATGTCGGAATTGTGGGTTTTACAATTAGTAAAATGTGGTTTGCTTTGGCGGCTATTTTTGAAATGTCATTAAATTCTATGTGTAAAAGGAAACAGGGCTTGCATTCAGGTTGCCCCCTTACAGTTTGCCTCTAGCTCATCCCCAGGGAGAAGACCAGTTCTTCCTCTTTTCCCCCTGTCTGTAGCTAAGACAATCTGGGCAGGGTTAAAAGGTTAACTAGAGGCATCCTTTACTGACTTGGGCTGGGTCAGACCACAGTGCAGTTGGATGGATGGTGGCATGTCTCACATGCCAATCTAAAAATAGGGTCTTGTAATGTCTTTTCAGAGAGTTAGTCTGATTATGACTATGGAGGCAGTCAAATCTCATGCCAGCAGATGAGCAGCTAGTGCTGTCTTGGTGGTGACTTTGAAAGAAATCCCCTTTCTCCCAGAGAAGTGCACATCTTCCCTTTTTGAGAGATTGGCAGGTTCTTATTATTAAGTGACAACATCAAATAATGTTATTGTTATTCCTAGATAAAATTAGCATTGATAAAAATGAGCACAAGCAAAATTTTGCAAATATAATAAAGTTGAAAATGATAGAATTCTACATGATTTATTTAATCATAAATAAGTGCCATCATTGTTAATGTAAGGATATGTAACCAGTAACATTGTCCAGGATTTATGCTGCAAAGGTGCCTGGTGTAATTAAAGACTTATAGTTCCATCTAGTGGTCAGAGCTCCATCTGCATCAAATCCATCTGATATCACTTCCTTTAAATAAAAAAACCAAGTCTCGATACTAGTACCTGTACTTAGTGGGTTTAATATTGTGATTAATATTTGAGTATCTACTAAGGGTATCAAAAAACACTTTAGGTATCTAGATTCACTGTAGGTCAGGAGTTGATGCACCCAAGTATGTCCGTAAATCTGATATATTTGATTTGACAAGCTTGGCAGGGATTGTACTCATTTTCAGCTGCTGGTATGCTGCAAACCTGTGACAGCCACCAAAAGAATAGTAATAATTTCCTCCTTCTCTGCCTTTGATCCAGAGGATGTCGATGGGAGGCACATTGTGGATATCCCCTGATTCCTGTCAAGTAAATGAAAATGTTTAGATTTTGTTGTGTTGTTATAATAACTTTGGTTTTCTCACATTCTTAAAACACCAAGAAAAACATGTGCTGTAGTGTTTGACATTGGAGGAAAGGAACAATAATGGTCAAACAAATGGTACGGCAACGTGTCAAGATACACTGTCCCCTTCTATTATTTACAAATGGCTTTACCTAAGTATGATAAATCACATAGTTAAGCCTCCAATAACGGCCTTTTACCTTTATAGTGTTCATAAGGCTCTGAACCTTCACTTCGTCGAGTACAGGAGGAATAGGACGGATGATCACATCCAACGGCACATTGTGGACTTCTTCAACGTTGTCCGAGTGTATCGACCTGTTCTCAAGACTTTTAACGTTCATATTTGACGGTGTAGAGATACTAAATTGTCTAATTATTTGTATCCTAGAAAATGTTGTTAGTGACCTCTCAAACAATTTAGTTATCGGAAAAAAATGTTTCGTCATATTGAGGAAACAGGAGTATAGTTTAAAGACGGAAGTTTGGGCTTTGTCTGATCTACGTGCTCAACGGCCTAGAAACTCTGATTCGCCCTTTAAACTGTCCGTCAAAATTACCCGGCTGCTTTATTTCCTTCGAGTGTAATAATCTTTTCAATGAATAATGCAAGCATTTATTTTCGAACTGTTAACAATTTCAATTAAATCATTAATGGTTTGAAAATGATACAAACCGTGCAAACATAGTCTAACAGTAATCATGTGATGTGATAAAGCTTTAGGCGAAATGTTTCCACATTCCTCTATTAGAAAAGCTATTGCCAATATGATTGATCGGCTTTTTATTTAAAGTGCGTAGAATTGGAACAACTGAAGAACTTTGTGAGCAGTAAATGAAATCAACCTTTTGATCTGGCATTTTCTAATCTTCATCTGTTTTTCAGAGGATAATCTGTATCCACGTTCCTGCCAAACTATCCCTCATTAAGAGACTGCAAGATAGTTAAGAAAAAATCTAAATCTATGCAAAGTAAACACAGAAACATACTTTTTAGTGGCAATATGTTTTTAATGAGGCCTAGTTGAGCTGTAGAACAGGATGCTTGCTCCTTCAAATAACTATTTGATGAGTGAATAAATGCTCTATTTCTGTAAGGATTTCAAAGAGGCACCCAGGTTGCTGTGGCAACTAAAACGAAGTCTTGGCTCTGTGATTTGCCCAGGTAGCCTAAGTGGGGGGGAGCTTCAAAGATCTGTACCTAATGGTGACAGAATTATTGTTGTTTTCTACAGTCCACAGTCATAATGAGACAATTAAAATGATTCCTTGGACAGGGAAGGCAGAGCATTACATTGAAATACTTTGAACCACAATGGCCGTGCATAGAGAATGTTGTGGATTAATTGGTCACAAGGGGAATTAGATGCAGTATTTGTTCAGGGTATGTTTAAAAAATAGCAACACATATTTCAGAAGCTCAGGCACATATATAATTATTGGAAACAATGGATTGTACAGCACAGGGTTACAGTTTTAGCAAAGCTAGTTGTTGGAATCTAATGGATAATAACCTATTAATTTGATCATAATGCTCCTTTGTGGTGCAGAAGCAGTCACTCAACAGTAACAACATGAAACTATTCATCAAAACTAGCATAAAAACAAAGAATCAGTTTTGTATTCCAACACACATTGTTTGCATACAACTGATCAACTTCTGTGCGATGCAAGTCACAAACATTCTCAAAGGCTGATGTTGCCATTCATAAACACAACTTGCAGTGCAAACAGTGTGTTTGTATGCTGTATACATATTTGCATGCCCAGGTCAGTGCTTCTGACTGCTTCCAGATGATCAAATGAAAACGTATTCCTCAACCGTATGTGCTGCCTTTCATTTTTTACATGCAATATTCTATTTAAGTCAAGGCTTTTCTGTCAATCACACATAAACTCCCACTTCACCATGATACACATCACAGCATCACAGGAACAAAACAAGCCTTGTCACTCAAACCATATAGACATGTAAATCATGTGCAATGCCTGTATCTGCAGTCCCACTGCACTCTGTATGACCCAAACTGTCTCTACAGTAAAACGTTCCTGTTGCTAGCACATCTCAATTATTCAGATTGAGTTAGTCACACATGTACAGCGGCAGGTCATGGAAGAATAGTTCCCATATAATGATTTGCTGTTAATATTAGATTTTGGCCCCCATGGGATTGTCACTCTGGAGCGGCTTGAGAAAATTACCTGCCAAATCTCCAACAGGGATATGAGCTATATTTATTTATACCTGAGGTTTTTCTTTTTACTTTGACATGCTTTTAATGTGATAATTATTCTGACAGTGATTTTCAGTCTTTAAACTAACTTAGTGATAGATGAAGGTGTCTGTAAACGTGACAGTGTTTATTGATGTTGGTGGGTGTGTGTATTCTGCTTGGCTCTTTGCTGCTCGTAGCAATTATTTTAAAAATGGTATTTTTCCAACACTGATTAGTTCTGGCTGGGCTGACCACACCCCATGAAGATCTTGTCTCAGCTTGTGGAAAGGACATGTATTTGGTAAACCAACCATTATCTGAAATGCACAGCCTTTGAAATGACCTATGTTCATCTATTTACTATATATTCATCACAACTCCTAGGGTTTATTTTGACAACAAACTAAAAGCCAGAAGTGTTTTTCCAACCAGAGTGCTCAGGCATGGTTACAGTAGCTTGTTAACAATCCTTTTTGTGCAGATAAAACAATTCTACTATTCACTTACACCACTAAAAACAATACTTTTGTATACTATTGCATTAATCATTCATGCCCAAGCTTATGGCAAACCTTCCCTTTTTTGAACCTAGAATCTGTACACCAGAAACCTTACATAACTCAAACTTTACATTATTTGCCTATTCTTGTTTGGATATATATGTAAACACTACGTTTATCTTCTTCTAAATGAACCAGACTCTTCAAAAAACTGTCACTTTTGCTTCAGAGTCGATGTCAAGTAAAGCTTGAAAACTGAAATGTGCAAACATGGGATTTTGACATGACTTCAAAAAGGGAAACATAAGGATGAGGTGGACGCCTTGCCAGTCGAGAGAAGAGGAAGCAGATGGCTTTTACACAAATAGCGCAAACATCAAGAACAGTGAGTTAAAGAGCTTGGCAGTCTCACTTGATGAAGCAGTGAGAGCTTTTCTCTACTGTGATACAGCGTAAACTCATACTATATGTGAGAAGACAAACTGTTAGCTCTTAAAGGGCCAGTTACTGGCCTGAACCCTGTTTATGAACCAACTGGTGTTTCCAACATTTCCACAAAGAATTTGTCAAATTAGTGTAATTCATTAGCAAAATAATTCGTATGGGAACATGTGTTAAAATAGTGTTAAGATTTGTACTGTCATCATTTTGTGTATTTTATGGTTTTGTTGTCCCTGCTTGGATGTTATGCTTTTCACCGTGAACATTTACGACTCTTTGACTTTGGCATCTAAATTCAGTTGTCTGTATCAAGGACCCCAACGTGACGTTGATCCACCATCAGATGGCGCCAGATTGATGCTTTCAACCAAAATATGGTGTGCCAGTGTTAAAATCATTAGAGGACATTCATGTAACATAACTATTAACCAACATTAAGAGATGAAACTGTACATGGCAGCAGAAAATTATATTCTTGTGTGATTCACCTTACTTGGAGTAATGATGATAATTGACAAGTTGGTCCCATGTAAAAAAGACACAGAAGGTCACATTTGTTCCTGCAATACTGTATAAAGGTGCATTTTTACACATGTGAGTATGATGCAGTCACAGCCAATGATTCCTCACTGCTAATAATCATTTTAAGAACATAAAAGTGAGTATTAAAATGCTAAAAGGGTTTCTAACCTTCTGCACGGAACACACGCTAAACAGACATGGAAAATAACCAACACATTTCTTGAGAAACAATTCAACAAGGGTCATTTGAATACTGATATGAAATAATGACTGGCACAGATGTGAAATTGGATCAATTATGTACTGTAGATGCAAACCAGTTTTGTTATTATAACAGAAGATAAATTCCTCACGCCAAAATATTTAATTAAAAAACTTTTTTTCAGCTGTGCAACCTCAGGGCATGAGATTCCATGATAATACATACAAGGGTTTATTTTAGCAGCAAAACTGTTATAAATTATATTAACAGCCTTTTTGCCCATTTTGTTTTAACATGCAAATATTGTCACCTTGTATGAAAGAGTTTTCCAAATACTTTACTCACATTTTCAAACTCGTGCTGATCATAATTTAACATAGACACACAGGCTTTTAGCAACAGTTCAGGAGGCTAATTGTGCCTTTATTTTCCATTATATTCCAAATGAAATGTGAATTATTGGCAGTTTAATGTATTCTCTTGTCTGATAGCTCTGTCCATGGTGCTGAATACAGATATCGTGAGGTAGTCTTGTTGTGGCCCCAGTATCTCAAAGGAGACAGACTTAGATTTTCTCTTTGACAGAATTCTAAAAGGCGGAGGTGTTCTTGGGTCAATCTCTTTGAAGAAGGGAGTATTGCATGTTCAGTATTGCCAGTAGTATTTAATAATTCATTTGATAAGCTTTTAATGGCTGAGAGGAAGAAGAGAGGGCCTCCAGACTGTCACCCAGCAGAAGGATGTGAGGACATCCACACAGCTGACAGTTCCCCTGCTCCTCAGCCTGATCATTTACAGCCCATCTTATTATACACAGACAGTACACCTGGGGGGAGGCAATTGGATGCTGCAGATCCTACACTTCACAGTTTATTACTGTGAAATTAAATTACTTGTTTATTTTCATCATAATATCAGATAAGGTACATGATCTGCCATGCTAAAACATTTCCTATCATGCACTGTATATTAAATTTAATATCTGCAGGGATCACACCTTTTCATGTGCAACAGCCATAATAGTTACACATCCTGCAGGAAGTTGCACCTGTGGGGTAGTATGCTGGTCATGCATATAAAAGCGTCAGTGACGTTTTTAAAATCTTGTAATCTGTCTACTTAATGAAATGCTGTTACAGAACTGCAGAAATATAGCATGTTACTGGAAGGGTTCTTCCTGGAGAGGAAAACAATTCCTATGTGAGTGAACATACTGGCTCTGACTCCATATCCAGCTCGCTGTCTCATTATACTGTTTCATTGCTGCTGGAGGACACTGAAGGACACCACTGATTGAATTCAAGTCTTGTATATTCCCTGGGAACCAATCAAGAAAAGACCCAGAATAATAATCCTTGTCTGCTGCTATGATTCATTTTTATTTAGTTTCACATTTTTCTCAGGCTTTTAAGTCACTTTGTAAGTGTGGCTTCAGCATAAAATCAATGTTCCATTAAAATTTAATGATCAGCAATGTCTTATTGCGCCGGAACAGATGTCTCTGCTTTTGATAATACTCCATGTTTCAGTAAATCTGGTGTATGTGTGAGTTGATAGGAACTGTAGATGACAATGATCACGCTAATGCAACATTTTAAAACTATGATCAGATACCTGAAGTAAACACAAAGTAAAGAAGGACCTGTGGATTCATTGTGCTATTGTTTTTATTAAATTTGTCATCGTTATTGTTGCCATCAGTATTTGTAGCAGAACAAGCAAAACCCCCAAAAAACCTCAGCAACTTCATGGCTTTAGTTTCTTTACACTCAGTTGAAACAGAGACGGTCTGAAATAGGAAGTTATGAAGAGAAAAAGGAGTGTGAAAGAAGAGGGAGAGGGATAGAGAGAAGACAGAAAAAGAGAGAGGAGAGAGAAGAGAGAGGAGAGAAAGAGAAAGTGTAAAATCTAAATTAGTGCTTTGAGACCATATGGAAGGTTTCAAGCAGCCCACCATATGCTGAAGGCTTTTGTCATGGAAATCATACGTTTTTTTTGGCACTTTTCATTACTGCGCAGCCAAGCCGGGCACATACGTAAAAAAGTAAACAAAAAACATGAAAATGAAATTCAAGTCAAATCTTTCAGAATACACTGAGAGTTTTGGAGTTTTTGTTGGTAACCTACATCAAATAGCTTTTATTCCATATCCTCCCTGATTCTCATTGCCACCTAGAATGCAATTGGTACCTGTATGTGTCTTCTTTGCAAAAGACAATAGAAATGAACAAAGATCATTTAAATGTCCACATGCATTGCCATATTATTGCTGTGATATATTTACAAATATGTACAAAATCATCAAAGAGGAACAATGTTTTCATTCAAATGTTCCACCAAGTTTCTGTCAAATCTCTTTTCATCACCTGCGTCTGAATGATTAAAGTTTAATTTGTTTAATCAGCCACAGTTACGGATGCAACTTGATTCGATATTTCTCTGAGCAGACATAGAACCCTACATCAAGAGGGAAGAATAGTTTCTGTGTGAATATTGGGATGCAGGCTTCCTGAAGAGTGTTAATTTTTAGGCAACAAAATTATATATTTATGACTTTGACGATGTACATGACTGTGCTATGATATTTTGGGGACACTGAACAACTCATAGAGTACAACCACGATTTCATGATGCACAGAGATTGACCGGGGGAACGGCAGTAAAACCGAGTGAAATGATGAAACAGATATTCGTACAGTCATTTAGTCTTCACAGGTTTTAAAGTGAGCTCACCATTACTGTTATTTTCTCATCCATTTACAAAATGCAAATAGCTGATAGTGCATTTGCCTGCTGGTGCTTGACCTTCCCCTTGGAGGTCAGTCACCAACTCAATTACTCTCCCTATCTGCAGTCTGTTTAAAAACACCTGTTATCCTCCCACATGCTATGACCCTCCACCAATCCCACTTGAGTGGTTTGAATATGCCACAAGTCTGATCACACATGGTTGGGCCAAGGTGGGATATGCTGAGAGAGGGAGGGGGCATAATTGGAGAGGGGGAAATGTAGTGTATTGCTGTTTAAAACAAAGGCCTTCTTTGAAAAATATGTAAAACATGTAATACCATCCATGCACAAGTATACGTTTCACTGTCTTTCCTTTTCTGTTTTCATCCACTCCATAGTTTCAAACTCACACAGCATTTATTTGGAAATAGTGGTGGCTTGAGAACATTTTCTTAATGGAGAATGCTAGACTCTATCTTGACCACAGCACCACCAAGCAAGCAAGTCTCACCCTTGTGTCAACCATGCCTTGCTGTCAGTACTATTCATAATTAAGAGTATATCCAAATCCCCTGTACTATAGTAAAACATTTCTTACTGACCTAACTTTGGATGTATATTTACCAGATGCGGTCACACCAGTGTACTGAGTCTGTAAGAGTGGTGACATTGAGCAAGAAACATTGAGCAGAAACACCTCTCCATTTCCAATCGTTTGTCAGATCCATTATTTTAAGATCTGGAAAATAAGAAAGGCAATCTGGGTCTCAGGAAAAAAAGAAAAAACGTCATAATTACTTTTCAATTATTATTATTATTGCCTGTCCACCTAGGGAAAATAATGGACCAATTTACATGGGACACTTACAATACTTTCCAGTAAGATGTAACATCTCTCAACATTATTGCATGGCACTCTCAGTTAGCAGTCATGTGCTCTGAGGCATTGAACTTTTACATTTGGAAACAGCAACATGGAGGATTAGCATTTCTTGTTCATTTGTTTCATTTTATTGCCCTAAATTGACTGCAAACAGGACAGCTATGATTATTATACATGT
Source organism: Plecoglossus altivelis (assembly GCA_036571765.1). NCBI lineage: Eukaryota > Metazoa > Chordata > Actinopteri > Osmeriformes > Plecoglossidae > Plecoglossus > Plecoglossus altivelis. Next base: position 13,015,128 of record BROE01000021.1, on the reverse strand, counting down.
CAATTGCCGTACCAGTGAAGTTATTGCCGTGAAACAAATATAGTCTGCATTCATTTGTTTGAAGTACCGCTGATATTATACATTGTTCCTCTTTAAAAAACTACGTCCCTTGGACTCTCTACAGTTTCATGCATATAAACATTTTCTTTGAAGATCAGCAGCATCTTACAAGGTCAATGGATGGTTATATTCCAACTTAAGAATAGACAAATAATGACTGAATGAATAAATTAAGAGAGGTCAATAAATAATCAAATAAATAAATACATAAAAATATAAATAATTGAACGAACAAATAAATAGATTAATAAATAAACAAATAATAAAATTCAGAAGATTATTTACAAGATAGTTGGATGCCATACACCAAAATGGTGACGAGAGCTTTCAGCAACACACAAACAGGGTGACTGGACAGTTACTTTGTAACTGAGGGTGCATGAGTTCATACCTTCTCTTACGTGAGGTAATAGTGGAGGAGTGTGGAGCACCTCAAGGAGTGGATGAACATTGCTTATTAAGTCTGAGGGAAGCACCATACAGGTGGCAGGTGAGTTCATGCAAGCCACCATGGTGGAGGAAGAGCAGAGGGGGTTTCATTGCTATAGACAGGTCACTGCACATGGCACTTATATTAACAGATCATTTGGTTTGGCTCCCCATGATAGTTATCAGTGTGGTGAAAAATGGTACTTTGATCATGTCAAGCAATACTGCAACAGATCTCTTTTTATCAAACATCTGCTCCGATATAACTGAACATGACCCTTGGTCAAGCTTCTTTAATTGCCTGAATATTGGTTTGTCCACAAAGCTATCCACTGAATACCCACAGTTACAAAGATACTTTTGAATTTGATCAAGAGATAATTGGCACAAAAAATAAGAAATTCAAACTGACATTAGAAAAATAGCATCCATTGAATTAAAACATATATAGGTGACAAAAGGGTATGTTTTTAACTTTCAAATTATCTCCCTTTTTTGCAAATACTGTCATAGTTCACATTTTCATAAAAAGTTCATGTTGGCAGTTGCAAAAGAATTCAATTCTTAGCAAATAAAAAGCAGCATAAAAATACAAGAGGTCATTTTTGTCTAGAAAACAAAAGAACACTGTTACAGTCCTTTTTATGTAGTTTTTTTTTCATTTTCCCAAACTATTTGCTATAAAATATCAGGAATCTAAATATTATTACTATTGATATCAATATCATTATAGTCATTGATAAAAATTCACATGCCAGGCCTCATATATAATTGTGAGAGTGTGTGTGTGCATATGTGTGTTGTGTATATGTGTGTGTATGTGGTCACATGAGTAGGTGTGTTCATGTTAGTTATTTGTGAACTAACAACTACAGTTTCTATTCAGGGAATGGGGGTTAGATTGTATGTTTCTGTGGACGATTAGCTACTGTGCAGGGAAAAAAATCCAGCATCTTTTGAAATTGTCTTTGCCATAATTATAGTTTCTTCACGTAATCTCAGTGAAAATATTGCTTTCTAAAAAAGGGAAGAAAAAAGGCATGGAGGGCAGAGTGAAGGGGGTTATTGGTTAAGAACCTACAATGGGGGTTCAAATATTCTGCGTCCTTCCTGTGGTTAGTCAGTTAGTTCTCAGAGCCAGAGTCATCCTCGTCTGCGGAGCCCTTGAAGCAAGCTGACTCATAGTGCTTGTTCAGGTAGGACTTGAGAGCGAAGGTCTTATTGCAGCGCTTGCATCGGTAGTGCTTGAAGGCAGAGTGTGTTTGCATGTGGGCGCGGAGGTTTGAGCGGTCAGCAAAGGCTTTGCCACAGTGGGCGCAGGCGAAGGGCTTCTCCCCAGTGTGCGAGCGCATGTGGCCCTGTAGAAGCCAGGGCCGGCTGAAGGCCTTGCTGCACACATCACACTTGTGCTTGAGGTCGTGGGTAAGGATATGCATCGCCAACGCTGGCATGGACACATACACCTTATCACAGGTGGGACACTTGCGCGCCATCTTGCTATCCAGGCTACGGTGCGTCTGCTTGTGCCTGCTGAGATTGGAGGAGGTCGCGTACGTCTTGCCACACTCATTGCAGGTGTGCCGGGCCGTCCCAGCGCCGGCCTCCCTCTCTTGATCCTCTGTGCCGGACGCCGCACTGCCTTTTGCTCCAGCCCCACGGCTCTCACCATCTCCCTTCCGCCTAGAGCGCCCATCAGAGATGAAGAAGGCATCCATGGTGTAGCCCTCAGTCAGGGCCTCCGACTCCCCGCTGTAGAAGCCGCTGGCCGTCATGCCAGACTGGGGGCTGTCAGGGTGCTCCAGGTCAGGGTCACAGTACTCCTCACCCCCGCTGCTCACCTGGGTGTAAAGGGGATCCGAGACAGGAGATGCCAGCTTGAGCTCCATTTTCTTCTCCCCCTGGTATACAGATGGCGTGATGTAATCCTGGATGTATCCTGGAAGAGACACACACAATTACAGAGAGGCAGGGCTTGTGGTGGGGAAATGCAGTGTGACAGGAGTAGGAAGTTGGATTATTGCTTCTTGTATGATCTTTTAATTAAGGACAACAATGAACAAATTTACATTTTGGTAATAACTCAGGTTTCGAAATACCAGTATCTACAGAAATAAGAAAAAAACTCTGTCCTCTGCAATGTTTATAAAGACCCAAACACTATTATTGTGCAGATGAGCACTGGCTGCGAGATGGGGATAATAGCTCATTAAAGGAACCTCCGGTGAAGGACTCACAGTAAAGCCTCTCTGACATGAAGTGGTCTCATTGATTAGGCCCCTTTTCATGATAAGATTTTCTCTGCACAAGGTATGTCAATCCTCTGTGACTATGGCCTATCTGCCTGTTTGCTCAATTAAGCTGCAATGAGTGGAGTCTTGACCATTATTGGTCTGAGAAAAATAAAACGTCTAAGAGGGCTATGTAGTATCAATTCCACTGTAGAGGAACAGTGTTTTCACACGGTGACCTTCAACGGCACAGCCCTAATTACATGAGGCACTCAAATTTATTTTCGTCTTGAGCGTGAATTTATTTTTTCCTCCACTACGGAACATCCACATTTTCGTCGTAATATCTGACCTTTGCTGTGGCACAACATGCTCTTACTAGACGATCCACTGAACATACAAGCACTGTCAGTTTAGGTTTGATATTCCTCAATAGATTATTGACTGCTTTTACATTATGAGGTGTACTCTTTGTCTAGACTCCAAATGTCCATCTTTTTCTTGCGAGGCAGCCAAGTGGAGCTAAAAGGCTTCCTGGCAGGATGAAAGAGCTAAACAACTCTGAATATCCACCAGCCTGAGTCCTATTATCTGAGCAGCTTCATGCAATCATGAATGTGTACACAAGACAAGGATACAGGGCAGGAATATGATTACCACACATAATAAGACTTATGTGTTGTCCCAAAATTGCCCCAAGAGAAATAGTGCATAACTGCAGAAAAACCCATTCGAAGCGCTGTGTGCAGCAAGCGGTGGAAATTAAGTATTGACTGCTTTTTAATGAAATTCCAAGTTTTGCACTTGATCAATAGGCCATCGTCTGTAAAATAGTACAGCTGCTAGACCATCCGTGTGTTGGAAGAGAAGATAGAAATAATGTGAAGAACAGATGAAGTGCCTGGACCACACAAGGATGGCCTATTCAGCATGGTTTAGTGTTTGGGAGAGTTAAGATGAAACTTGATTCATGGATTACAGCTTCGTAAAATCGCTATATTGTTTGTGAAGAGGGTCACCTGCATGCAACAGTGAGTGTGGTGAAGTGCCTTTAAGAATCTGGTCATTAGAAAATCAATTGAAGCGCTCTCTAAGCACACCATTCCTGAGGGTCTGTAGTCTAAGCCCACAATGCCAGAGACATGAACATGATACCAAGGGGCTAAGATGCAAGGCTGGACCTATGTAGTCACAACGAATCAGAGTGTTACTGTTGAGGATTCAGCCAACAACTGACATTGAACCAGAATTTGCTCTTTGAAATAGTATGTGATTACTTAGCCAGTATTGATTGCAGCTTAGAAAAGAATGCACTTTAGATGCCTGAATCTTGTAAAAGTATTTTAACGTAATTACTGAAGGTCAGACAGGGAGTTCATCGTTTAGGGCTGATGCTGGTTTAACCTGTACAACCCACGGATTCATTCCTCTAATGCAAAGCAAGCATGTAATTAATGGACCCTCTCAGCCACCCTTCTTTGTTGTTCGACAGACACTCAAGTCAGATGTCTCCACAAAGGGGAGAAAAATCTGTTGGCACAGCAAAAGTGCTGACGCGAGGCATTTTGAGAAATCTTTTATTTTGCATTTCACAGCACACAAAGGACAGGTTCCTTTGTGTGCACTAAACAGTCATCGGTAAAATGTATGTAGCAATGTCTTGCTTAGCGCTGGTTTAATGTTGTTTATCAAAAGAGAACAAAAGAGGGTAACAATAAACCTAAAAAATGTCTGATTGTAAATCTTTACAATTTGTACAAAGGATTTTATTTTCCAGGCAATAACACTTCAGCAGAGCACTCAAGTAGAATTAAGTCGATTCTAGCTTTAGGTAAAAGCTGATATATATAGGATAATGCCCATGCATTACAGTTACAGAATTCAGACAAATTTGCCAAACCACCAACTGAAGCTTTGATTAATCGATAACAACCTCAGACACAAAATTAAATTTCTCCATGATTTACTGGATGGCGATATGAATACAACAGAATAACAGGTGGCTATTGACATATTACCCTGCACAACAAGGCAAGATCTGCTCATGGTATCGGAGAAATCATAACAAAGGGAGACAAGACATCTGGCATTTAAAATATGGCAACAAAATGGATGCAAGCTTAAACATGTCTCTAAAAGTGAAGGACATCTCTCAGCGCTGACTGGGGCTTAAGCGCTGTGTTGCACAGTCCTTGTGTTGACCACTGTGCTGCTATGTGCCCTTTCTTCATGTTTACTGTCCACCCCCTCTCACGTGACTAACCGTCAATGCTGCCCCAAGCATTTTTGTCTCCTTTCTCTCCTTCTTCCCCCATGTCTGAGCTGCCCACCTCCCCCTGGCTGTTCTGTACAGTGCATTGATGTCTCTCGTGGCGGTGATAGGCCTGCGCGGCTGAAACTCTACCCCTGCTAGTTTCCAAACGCCCGGAAGGAGGAGAAAGATGTAGCGGAGAGAGATGGGGATGGAGATGGGGGTGGGGAGACTGTAATGCTCTAGTTGGGTGGGAGGCGGGAATCGGGGGGGGGGGGGGGGGGGGGTGTTTGGACCGTGATGTGAACTCAAGGACAATAACAGCTAAGGACAAATGTATCATCCCGCACTCATCTCTCAAGTTCATGAATTTTTTAGTTAGTACAAAGACTAAACTGTGAGCTGGTCTGTGTGTTCAGACAACACAGTCTACTGTGTATGGTGCATTAATATACACACACTAGAACGTGTACTAATGAGAGACACGTTTTGTTCCGCATTTCCACAGGCTAATCCATGGCTGTGACCTGAATTGTGTCTGTCCGTCATCAGAGTATAAAAAACAAAAGTCTTGGTGGGGGTGGGGTGCTGCTAGAGAGGATTATTATAGATACTGATGCAAAAATCTGCCTGCTTTACGTAACATCTGTTGTTAATTCAACAGGCAAGTCAAGAAGTGAAGCATAATTTCACTTAACACACGCACGCAGAAACAAAAGAAAATTCCAACTGTGAAATCACAGCTATGATGAAATCAACAAATAAGCAGTCTGAGGCTATGGTGGCAGCACACCCTTGATAACGGCAGGACTGTCCGTAGAGGCATGCAAACTCACCATTCTCGCTGAGACGGACCCCCAGGCTGGTCACCGAGTCTGTGATGGAGCGTGCGAAAGTGAACGAGTCGTCCAGGTGATGATGGTGGCTGGAGACATTGGACGAGGAGAAATCATCGAGCTTGATCTTCTTAACCAAAAACGAACGGGGCATGTTTCAAAGAATGGAAACACAGTGCCGAGAAAAACACATGGGAGAACAGAAAAGAACGCAAACAAGCAGAGATGGCTTGGTGGTAATCCTCGTGTTAAACGGAAAGACAACCTCCAAGAACATAAGAGAAGAAAGAAAATGGAAACCAGAGGAGAACAAGGCTGACGGCGATGCTGTGTGATACTCTATGGCTCCCCCAGCTTTCAAAAAAATAAAAAAAATCCTGTTCAGCACTGGATAGCTCCTGTGATGCAGCAGGCTTAAGGGACCAGAGAGAAAGAGAAGAGATAGAGACAGAAAGAGAGCAGAGGGAGAGAGAGAGGGAGAGAGAGACTGTCAGACTAGCTGAGATCAGCAATCACGCCAGCCTTTATATGGGGCACAGGCAGTGGAAGATCAGGTGGTGCTGCGAAATGGAGCTGCTTAGCTTTAATCCATCAAATGTCCCCAGGGACACACATCAAATTACTACTGAACCGTCTGTGCATTCGCACACAGACAGAGGAGAAAGAACACAGCCAGACCCGCACTGCCCCCACTTCCCCCCCTGCCTCCCCCTCCCTCCGCTCCCTCCCCCTTTCACCCCCGCTTATGCTCCATGCTTGGAGGAGGAGTAAAAGGGGAGGGCAGACAATGGAGACATGTGGATGAGAGCACATTCAGTGTCCTGTTCCCCATTGTTTTCAGATGAAGTGGCACAGTTTATGTTTGTATTGTGCAGTGCCTCCCTCATGTCCTTGCCGTTACCTCAGACACTCTCTCACCCCTCACATCCATCTGAGCTGAGAGGCAGGCATACTGTACCATAAAACCCCCCACTGCCGAGCGGAACATGCTGCGCCTAGGCTCACACACTGGACAGTTTGTTTGTAGTGATTATGTGAATACACGATGGCACGCTATCTTTTTTTGCCAAAGCTATGGCACAGATGTGTGTCCTGCTATGCATGACAAGGAATTATCAGATTAATTAATTACATCTTTCTAGATTAGAATGAAATGCAGAATTAGACTCACTTTTCCAATTTGGACAGCTATTACTCTTTTGGTTAGGGCTGATAACAGTAAACGGCTGTTGTGTTTTAAATGCTCGTCACTTACTGTGTAACATAAAAAGACTGCTTGTTAAATGGAGAATAGAAAAATCATTTTCTATCTTTCTTTTATATCCCATCTATTCATAGTATGTTTCCCATAACAGCATACTAAACAACCTATAATAATATTAACAATGCATAAATGTCAGTAACAGTAGCAATGCATAGCAGTATCGATGCTATGCACATGTAAACCAAACATGTGTGGGGCTGCAAAAATGAGCGGCGACATGAGATAATTTCATGCAGAGCATTCAGAACGATCACAAATTTGAAGTGACAGTTATTATGAGGGTGCTTTGTTCCATCAAAATAGACACGCTTCATGAGAGTTATCATGGCAAAGTACAGTGATGAGGCCTGTGCATGACTCATCGTCAGAGGGATGGAGGGATGGATGGAGAAAGATGGCGAGGGAGAGACTGAGCAACATGTTGTCAAAGGTGTTAATTGTTTGTTTTTTAAATAATCATACAAGTGGAATATAGAAGTGGCTAAATGGAAACGTATTTGAGTGGCATTGATCCTTTCCAACCCTCCTGTTTGACTGTGTTTGAACTGCAGCTCACCTCTGGTGGAAGCTAGCCTCATGATTCTGCCTTCTGTACAGCGCAGTGGAGCAGCCTCCTCTTAGGTACAGACCTCGCACGTACGCATCAATATTTCAAACTTCCAGGCTCTTGTAGGATGAGGGCTGGAGAAACCCCTGGGGCTGAGGTACCAACTCAACCTGTGGAGAAAAGCCACAGTCTAAATAACCATGCTCAACACCCATGCATCTGTGCATAACAGATTTTCCATAAGCAAATGCATGTTTTGTTGTGGAAAACATTAATCTTCTCCGTAAATATTTGTATACAGGTTATAGGTGAATTATTTACCTCAACAAATACATATCAGTCCCTCACTAATTGATTAACTTACAGAATGCATCAATGTTGATATAGAGAGCAACAAGTGCTCTCTACAGGTTATAGGTTACAGGTTAAGGGTTACAAATCGAAGGTTGCAGGTTACAAGTTGCAAGTTGCCCCAGACATCCTCTTTCCCCTGCACTTGCCTTAGGTCCTTGTCCACTTAAAGCCTTCAGACACACTCTGACATCTGGTAACTGCCTCAGGACCAAGGTTTCCATGGTGACTCACCCCCCTGAGCTAAAGGTGTGGTTTCCCCTTTCTGTGTTGTAGGGGGCTTGGTTTGTGTCCACAGTCTGGCCAGGCAGGAGAGCCACTGATATGACATATCATCTTAATTAGCATTATGAATGGCCACATGAGCTAATGAACAGACTAACATCTTCATGTTGTGAAGTCCATCTTCATGTTGTGTTCCATCCACTTTAATACATCACATTGCTAATGTTAGAATGAAACAGTTCACATTAACACATTTAAGCAAATTTATTTACTTAGCAATTCAAATTCTAATCCGTAGGTTTGGGTGTTTAAAAAATACTGCGTGGTCATAATACCAAATGACAGTCCAGAGTTAGTGTGGACATTCAAGGTAAGGTGGGGTGGGGTTATAAGTCCATTAAGCATGGCCATCTATAATTCACCTCAATGTTGCTTACTAGGTCACTGCAACATCCCCCATGTCCTGTCTTCAATGAGGTTTTGTCTCCCATAGAAGATACAAGTGATATTTCTGGATCGGATAGAGCAAGGAGGTTGTACTGGCAATATTTCACATCTTATTAAAGTCTTCCCACCTAACCTAATAGAGTGAATGAACTTTAACTGCCAGTGATGCCATATTGTATGAAATGCTAGTTGGAGGATAGTTCAGTATATCACTCATGCCCTATTTGGCTTGTGTCTGCCTGCTGTCCTGCATGCATTTCAGAGCGTGTGCGCTTTTGTTGTCCATGAGTAACTGTACAGTAAATGGGGCAATTAAGTGTGAAAGGCAGAAAGAAGCTAACATGTTCCTATCTCTTTAGGGGTGAGATAATTTATGCTAATAACATCTCCAGCGCACAAGCTGCCCAAAAATGATAGCAGACCCCTTTCCTTCCAAAATTCTTTTCATCCTCTTGAAAAAGCTGTTTCTCAACACCTTGCAATGAGGCAGCTGCATGCAATGAATGAATCCCTCTCTCCCTCCCTCTTTCTCTATCTTTCTCACTCTCCTGCTCCCTCTCTATCTTACTCCTTTTATTTCTTAGGATGATAATCAATAATCACAATTCTATTTCATGTAGAGTGCATTTGTTCCCAATTTGCCTACAACGCACACTCACGTTTTCCACTTTCTCTCCCTCCAGACTTTGTAACAGGAAACCGTAGAATGAATGTATAAAATAAGATGCAACATGAATGATGCTTCTTAATAACACTTAAGCTGCAGCTCAGGATGCTGTTTTTGTGACATAAATTCCTTCATCATGCTGTGAATGAGGCGGTACTGAATGTCTGTGCCGAGGAGGGCCATCGTGGCAGTTCAATAAATAATACTGGAGAAAGTGGAAGCAATAAAGCATGTGAGATGTCTGCCATGTGAGAGCTAGCTGCCCAGCATCACGCACAGGATGGAGCTCCGTTGTCACCTTCCCAGACTAATATGTTCACTTCCAAGGGTACGTAGGTTTCGATCTCTTAGAAAGCACAAGGGAAACACTGTGCACAGAAAGCACCCTGAAACTCCCAACTTCAGATGGGTGGAATGCAGAACAGAATAACAGTGTTACGCCACTATGAGAAGGTCTACATCAAAGAAATCTTAATTTAATGTACTTCTCTTCACAGTTTCCTGCAGGATGTATATGAAGTATTTTCCTACCTGAAGATAATAACATGAATTATATTAGCCATCATCACACCTTTCTCTGGTTTATCTCTAAATTATTGTTCTGTAATCATATTCCAAATTAATTGGGTTAATTAATCATCAGCACCCCCCCCCCCCCCACACACACACACACACACACACACATACACACACACATAGACACGCGGGTCTTTACCTATCATGTACTATGAAGAAGGTCATACCATGAGGTAATAGACTGTCGCTTGCAATTTTCATTCCCATGAAAAAACAGCTAATGTATTAGTGTGATGGTATCATTCTGTTTTAAATTAACTAACAAATGAGAGAATGTGCGTGTTATCTGTGGGAGGGCTGGTGAGGGCTAACATAACCGCTGCACACAAGACATTTTACAGGTCATTGTGAAGCATCTCGAAAGCATTTTCAATCTAGTAACCAATTTCCTTTGTGAGGATTGTAGGATTCTGAACACCTGTTAGCAAACTGAGAAACAAAGAGATGCGGTTTTGTTGCCAAAGAGGGAGCTCTTTTATAAATACAATGAAGGAATCTGCAACCAAACACATTTTCCATCATACTACACGGACACGTTTTTTCCTCTTATGTGTTTTTCCTACTATTGCATGTCAGCGAGAGAGGTGAGGATCAATTTCCACAGGATTAGGCTGCCGAAGGAGAATGATTGCTTTTTCTAATACTTAGTAACAATTTTTCAATTTCCTGTGGTCTTTGTTACTCTCAACATTTTCGCAAATGAGCAAAACAGAGGCGAGCGGCATTGCTGCTTTGCGAACTTCACCTTGGGACCTGCCACAATTTGCATATATATTGAGAGCATACGTTTTTGGTTTATAATAGTTGCCTTTCTGGGTTGGGGGCGGAGTACTGGGGGCGGCTGGCAGGCATTCTGTCACCTGTTATGAGGCCCTTGTCCGCGAACATCCCTGAGAGACCAAGGCAGGCGATAATTATGGTGTTGAGACTACCACCATCCTACTGCTCCAGCATGGTGTTGCTCTTTCCCTGCACAGCCTCTTTAATCTAAACAGACCACCACAGGCACAACAAAGACCCCTGCCTCAACTACACAAGGCCTGAGTTCCCTTCATCTCACAGGTTTTTAAGATTTGTTAAGGTAAGAAAACAAAACAATAGATGGCTTAGATATAGAATCATTCTGTATATTTATCAAGCAATGCACATTGCGATTATAGAAAATTGAGGAGTCTTTACATTTAGGTCCATTTTTAAATCACACCCCCCACTTTCCCAGTTAGAGTGAGAAAGGATTACAATGAGACGGAACAAAGAGAGAGGCAGCACGGCGAGTCACATGACAGTGGCTTTATTGCTGTGTTATGGAGATTTGAATGGTAATTGAGTGTCTATGATTAGTATGTGGCTAGTGTGACTCATGCATGGCATCAGTGCAGAAGGACGAGCCACTGTACTGCCTCGGCTGCCGTCCTCAGAACAGCAAGATATGCTGGTTTGGATTTTCATTTGAACTTAAATCCCTTGTGATTTATCATGGTTTGAGACTTTTCTTACTCCTTGCATTTCTATTAGGAAAGGATGAGGATAGCAAGGCCAGGGACAAAGTCAAATGCTGACCATGAACCTAAACTCCACCCCCAGAGCACAACTACACAGATAAAGAAGTTGCAGGATTTATTTCCCCAAACAATTTGTCCCTGTATGTGGCGCTAAAAATGTTTTAACTGTGAATATGCACGTCAATGTTTGTGAGTGTATGTGTGCCATTGTTTTCAGTCAGTGTGTGCATCAGTGCGTTTGTATGTTTTGAGCTGTGAGATGAGCTCTTTTCAAAGGGCACACTTTGGTACGAGGCACAGACGATGCAGCTGGCATAGGCATGACTGTTGCTGGAAGCGTGTCCAAGTTGGCAGACTTACAGAAAGCCCTGGCTCACTTTATATAGGGGACATAAAAGCTGCCTGTCCGTCTGCTGTCTCTCCTATCGATAACGTCTGGACGGCACAGATTGAAAAGTACAGGACAAATATGAAATAGTTCTGTCTCTATAACTTAGGGCTGATATTTTTGTATCGTCTTGTCCTCTGTTGCAGGCCAGATTGTATAGTTTTCTCTCCTTCTATTGAAGTCAGGCAATTACAGATAAGGACTGTCCGTTGAAATGTGGTAAATACTTTCAGTGGACTGAAGAGTCATTATAAATCAGCAAGTTTTGAATAAAACGTTTTTATTCCAAATTAATCTAAACGGCAGGTTTTATGTATGATCCCACACATGACCAATTAAAACGAATGGCTACCCAAATAAGGATATAGCTAGTAATTCTGTAATAGCCTGATAAATTAACCAGAAAAGACACCTGTCAAAACAGCAGACAATCTCTTTGGAGCTGCCTCCTATTGGGTCTGTAGTGATGGACTGAGTTGGTAATGACAACTCCCCAAGTCTGTCCCCTCAGGCACAGGAACGAAAGCACTGTGGAGTTCTCTCTCCCCATCCGTCCATGTTAAGATAATACATCAAATAGACATTTTAATTTGAAGTTCATTTTCTCCTCAAGGGTCTGTAAATGTCGACTTGCACGCATAGTGAAACAGCTAACCTTTCATCAAACATAACTGGCTATGTATGATCTTTTTATTTCAGATTTTTCCTCAAATGCTTAGCTATTGTTTAATCCATTTTGCTAAGCATGCCTTAAGACTGCTTTAACCTGAGCTGCCTGTTATGACTCATTGTGGAATAAACCCAGTAGATTAAAGCAGAAACAGAGACAAGGGTAGTCCTGTATCCTGGATACCAGATAGCTGGCTCAGCTGTAGGTATGTGGGTCTGGAAATGACAGTGAAACCATAGATTTAGTCAAACCAGATATTCTCCAATTTGAAAGTGCACACACCCCCTTTGGCTTGACTTAAAACAACAATAGTGACTCATTGATTTTCACCAACAAACCAAATTGCCTGCAATGGCTGACACCTCAGTGACTCTGAGGAGACCTCATCACTCAGCAGTTATATTGCTGCTGTGCACCCGGCGACCTCCTTTTCCAACACAGCTTGTATGACGGTAACGTGCGTGAAATGAACGCCAAGCCCTGCCAGCGGTGCCTCAGCGCTTGGCGAGCTCAACACCTGCCTGCGCTCAGCTGCTCTCACCACGCTTGACCGCACGTGGCTAATAAACAGACCTGTCCTTATCGCTGGAAGACCATTAACGGGGAGCGCAGTCACCTGAATCCCGGGTGTGCTGGGGAGAATTATAAGGCAAATGTAATGGGTTTCTCTGTATCACTGCTGCACACTGAGATTCTGAATTACACCAAAGGCCTGATGTTATTACTTGTCCCCTGGAGCTTGCCTCTGTGTTTTATGATGACTACAGAGAAAACCAGGTCACTGCTCAAATTGTCATGCTCTTTGCCCCATTGCTCCAGTTCTATCTATCATTTATCTCCATTCAAACAGAAGACAAAGGCCTGCAGCAGGTATTGCGTTTCATATTCAAAATATACCATGATAAGCAAACTCTTTATTTTATTGTCAGTAATATTTTCATGACATTATTTATATTGCTCTTTGTCAAACTGCACCATTCCCCTTCTGGACTCCATTTCATATCTCCCAGCTCCTCTGTGGTTCAAAATGTATACAGTCCTTAGAACAGATGCACTATAAAGTGAAGGGTTTGCATATGAACAGAGAACTCTTTATCCTACTGTACAAGCTGCCATCCCTTAGTCTCCGCTGGGCCAGCATCACTGGCTAGAATGAGAGCCATGTTGGTACCTGCTGCTACCCAGCCAGGGTTAGGAGATACCACTGGGGCCCCACTGACAAATTGTCCTTGTCTGGCCGCCTGAGAGAATGGGGATTGCAGTAATTGCATATTTCCCACTAATTGCATTTGTCACATGTGGGGTCTGCTGCAGCACTGGGGCTGGGGCCTTCTCAGTGATGTGTTAAACTAAACAGCTGAACTCTCACCTGCCCCACGAATAGGGGATGTGCAGAGACAGAGAGGCCCGCAAAGAGGCCAATAAATTATACAGTGGCACAAAACATCAGCAGAGCAGCCGTGCAGTCAGCAGCAGCATAGAGGGTCCTAGAAGAGAGACGTGCAGACGGCAGCTCCATTTAAGCCTCAGATGTGGTCATGGAGTGCTTCCCTTAATGATATCATTTAAAGACAACCCTGAGCTCCACAATCCCTGCTCTTCTTTTGTTTCAATTGGCAGTGCAAACGCATCAGAGTGGTTCAGCAAACGTCCCCGTTTTGAGTTTTCCTGTTGCATTCGAAAACATTCACACTTTCGTTTTGAAGTGCCATCTAGTTGTTGTAAACCACTGTTGAGATCAAGATCTAAATAACCTAGCAGAGAGCAATTTGTAGTTTCAATTATGATACACTGAGAAATCAAAAACGTGGATTGTAGTTGTGCTGCAAACATGAGCTTGAGCAGCAACGATTTGCTGTGGGAAACATTGCTTGTATGGTAATAACAGGATCTTATCTTGAGCTGTTGGTTGTATTCCTCCCATGTCTCTGAGGTGTCGTCCTGGTTCAGCAGAGTTGAAGGGGGGCAGTAATGAAGGGCGGCTCTCATCTGGCCGTCTGTTGCCCGGTGATACCAGTGCAGGATGCTGCATTATACAGGAGGCTTGTACAACTACATTTTAATCCACTCGTGTTTCTGGCCTGATAAAAGGATTCTCTCCATCTCTTTCTGTTTAATTCACACCATCATCAATCAAACGTGTCTTTCTCCCCCTCCCCCCTCCCCTTCCTCTGTGTTTTGGGGTCTGCTGCGGATGGGTTGGGGGTCCCCTGAGGGGGTTAGAGACGTGATGGACTGGTCACAGATGCTACAAAAATGTAAATGCAAGAGTCTCTGCAATGTGCTTTATTTCCCAGACAAAATCCTTAGCGACAACACAGAAATATGCTCTGACATAATTTTTTTAGATTTCAAAAACAAGTGTTGTTTTCTTATTGGCGTTATAAATACCTTTCCAAGAATTCGAGCAATACTTTATGTTTCAGCTTGGCTACAAGTGTGTAGGAGTCCCAGTGAGACAAATACACTGCTTCTGTTTCTAGCCATTGTCTGCTGCTCACAGTGATGGAAGCCACAGGCAACTTGGATAATGAATATGTGCCTTTGGCATGACTGTGCTTGTGTGTGTGTGTGTGTGTGTGTGTGTGTGTGTGTGTGTGTGTGTGTGCGTGCGTGTGTGCGTGCGTGTGTGCGTACGTGACTAGGAGTAAATATACACATCCCACCATGTCAGTGCAGCAATAATGAGGAATTATTGTATTTTTTCAACAATTATATATATTTTTGCAATCCATGTTGAATTATTAAACATTATCTGTGACTACTACTCTGGTTCATCACAACATTGAATGAATGTAAGTAGTCTGTTTTTCAGCTACACTTACACTCATCTAAAGCGTAGACACTCTACCTACATAAAAAATATCACGCAACTGTATTTTCTCTTCATTGGTAACTTAGTTGCTCCTTGGTTGTCTAGTTAGTAGTTTGTAGGGCAAAAGTATAAATAATGGATACAAAGTAAATAATTCATCACCTGTGTATTCCTTTGTGGCTCAGAACCTGCTCTGATAGAGTCACTTCAAGGCGTCTTGTGCATGGAGAGCCCTTCAGCCTAAATGACACTTGGCCAAATAGCACTTAAGTACCTGCTCAATATTTTAACAATGCAGTGAATGAAGGTAGCACAGGTGGATTAAGGTTGGTGTAGCCATAGCATGACAGGAGGCCTGCTGTCTCACTGGTTCTTGAATGTTGATCCTGACATGATCTCTCAAAAGATTTGACAGTCACAGCCAGCAAAACAAACCAACACCAACTATGGACTAATGGCAACAACAAAAGATGAATTCCATGGAAGATAATCATATTGCACGGGTGTTAAGTTGTGTTATAATATTCTATTAAATATATTTTATTAAAATATTGCATGTATTTTAAACAACAAACACATATGCAATGTTTATTAATGTTCAAAGCAATCAAAGGGTCACAAAATGTTCTAAATACCCTCACTGTGGATACTGTTATTGTTGGGGATTTGATGTATACACTGTTGATGAGAAAATTAACTTATGTACACTTCATTATAAACCCTGCAAACCTCAAGGACCCAGACCTTTATGAAGCCAGGACCAGATGTCATCCAGCCACAGCCCCAATTAATCTCCGGGCCTTGTAACACGCCCCAAGAAACAAAAAACCCTGATTGGGTGTGAGGACAGAGACGGTGAGTGGGAAGCGAGGGTGAGAGATGCTATCCAGGGAGCAGCCGGCCCTCGCCAGCCTGCAGAGGGTGAGATAAGAGGGGGCGGCTGTGGAGGAGCCTGGGTCTCAGAGAGAAGGCGGAGGTTATTCATGGTCCTGCCGTGAAAGCTTGAGCAGATTACCCAAGGCCTGGCTGGCAGTGATACTGAGGGGACAGGGAGAGGGGGCCCCCTCTCACCCCTTTGTTCCCCATCCATCTGCTTGGATCTCACAATGGCTCATCGGGATTGAGGGGGGTGGCGGTGTGGAAGGGGTTTGAGAAGGGGGGGTTAGCACAGCCTGCAAGACAGTGGGACCTGACGGAAGGTGGTACAGGGGGAGTGAAACCAAGAGTGAGGTGAAGGGGGAGGAGGTGGAAGAGGGAGCGGAGGGAGTGGACGGAGAGGACGAGGAAGAGGGAGCGGAGGAGGAGGACGAGGAAGAGGGAACGGAGGAGGAGGAGGGAACGGAGGGGGAAGAGGAGGAGGAAGAGATAGGGACAGAGAATGAGGAGCAGTGGAGCACACGGCCTGTTGAGATTGAATGAATGGTGCTGCAGCTGACAAGCTCTGACAGACTACATTGGGAGAAGCCTCGGAGGCGGGTGTCCGCATTGTTGTTTTCCGGGAGGTAATGGGCTGGCAGCTCCTCTTCACTCGGAATAATCAGTACTTTGGATAGACTCAGACGCCACTTCAAACCATGATAAATAAACCACTCCAAACCCTCGCTGCCATAAGGACAACATTTTTCTCTAACTGCCGTGACCAGCGTATCAGTCTAGTTGAGGAATGATCAGATGATAGCATGTGTTTAATCTGATTATTTGGAACTACAGGCATGTGTAAAAAGAAAATATTAGAAAAAATCTGTTTTTTCCATTATTTCACATTATGCCACATTATGCCACCACATAATCAATAAGAACGCACATTCTAATATATCAAACTATTCATCAGTCAATACCGTTCATTAACGGATCTGATTCATTAATGTAGCAGCCTGCAATGTTATGCCAAATCGTGTGCGTGTGTCTACTTCTCCCACAACCTTAGTCAAAGTTAAATGTTTAATGTGAAGGCGATAATAGCTCAGCAGAAGTTGTCACTGTAATTGATGAGTCACGGCATCGCATGAAGCAAAGATGTTGTTTACTTTTCTTTGAGGTGGGACATTTCTTATTCAAAGAGCAAACAGGTTCTATAAATGGCTCCTCATCGTAATGCATGATTCAGAGGCATGTTATTCAACACCTCTTTCTCCTATTGTATAATGTGCCATAGCACATCATGTGTATAGCATTTGAGTACTACAACAATTTTACTGCAGCACAATTTCAGGCTGACAAACCATCTGACTAATATCTGAAAGTGTGTTACTTTCAAGGATCTGAAATAATTGGTGTAAATTAGCACTAGCATTAGTTATTATTGTGCTCACTTACAAATGAAATAACCTGGATAGTCATATTAAATACCCCAACCCTAAACTCTTTCTGATTTTTTTTACATTAAGGTCAACCCATCTTTTGATTGTCCTCAGTGTAACTAGTTCATGTGTGACTGTATGAATAGCCTGAGGATATTACATTGGTGAAATATGAATAGCAGACCAATTACTTTGGCCCAGATGGAGTTGTGTGCTCCTTGGAGAGCGGCCTATCCTTGTACAGCACCCAGACGCATGCGTGCACACACACACGCGCGCACACATGCACGCACGTACATACCCTATTCCTCACATAGCATATTCTCTTAGTGGTCATTAGGTACAGTCGGGGAATAGAGAAGGCTAATTAGGTACTCTTACATAAAAGTCGAGATGTACGTGATTAAATAATGACAGTAATGACAGAAAGGAAGATTAGCAATCTGGTTTTCTCTTGTTGTAACTTTTGTTTGACAACAAATGTCCTAATGTTGGTAATAGAGAGCGGTTCGTCCACCGGGACCCCTGTCTGGGACGCTCCCCGAAGAATCCCATCCTGTCTCTAAAGCAGCCTGGTGAAGCTGGCACTCTGATATACAGAGGACATATGGCCAATCTCCCATCATCTGCTCAGCTATTTACAGCCCAATAGTCTGTCATTTACGCTGCTTCTCAGTAGCCAGGATGACACCTGTTTGCATTCTCAATCAAATGCTTTATCAACTGTTACACAGTCTTGAGATCGGAGCGTGTTGAATGGGTTTTATCTAGCATTATTTTGATATTTTCCATAATTCAATTGACAATGGAACATTGTTCAAATGTGTATCAATATGACAGTCCACACAAAGATGGCTAGATAATGATATTGTCATCCATGAATGTGCGTGTGGTACTCCAATGAGCATATAAGCCCACGGTTTTTCAATCAAATTTGAATCTGGATTTACAGACTTAGAGGGGTCTACCTCAATAAAATTATAAGAGAGTCTTCGGTACTTCAAAGGATCTTTCTGGAGCCAAACAGATGTTTGGTTGGAGCTCTGTGGGCCATGGAAGACTGCAGCAGAGAGCCTGGAGGGTCTGGGTGGCCTGGATGCAGATTAATCTTTTGTAAGTGTCCTGAAATGCCTTCCTTCTCTATAGGCTATGTTAGCAGGAAATACCTGAGGGCAAACTACAAGGCAGAATGACTTGCTTATATGAAAAAAAACACAAAGAACACACAGAAACACAAAAATCGAAAGACGAAGAATAAGGAGAACTGGGGTGATGATGGAGGAGAGAGAGAAGAGTGTGAGTAAGGGAATGGCTTGTGACTACACACAAGGTCAAAGGGAGAATAGACACATGATGACTGCACAAGGTCTGCCATGCAGCACTTCATCCGTCAAGACTGTATGACAACAATATCATTATTATCAGTCTGTTGTAAACAATAACTGACATCTAGTTCATGAATTACCGTTGTGTTACGCTGATACACACTCAGTTTCTATGATAACAGGCTATCTATGCCTGCAGACAACCTGGAGGTGGGGGTGTTGGAAGGGGAAGGGGTGTTAGGGGGGGTGACGCCAAATAAATCTACTCTTCCAAAGATCTCCAGACGATTTCCTGTTCATCTTGTTTGTTTCCATCTTACATCATATTCTACCACACTGCAATCAGTACGCAGGGTATATGAACCTGAGTGGTCAAACAGAGCACCCCCACCCCCCCCGGCCACTCTGTGCTGAGTCAGATGCCAGAGACAAGGTCTCCCAGCCCAGCTTTCACCTCACCCTGACAGTTGAATTATTCATAAAGGGAGAGAGAAGCACAGGGGCCCTGCTAATTTCTCAATGGGACAGTTGGCTGTCCTCACAGTGGCGTTAACCAACCAACAAACAAAACATTTAGAGGCTGAGGTTCAAATGACCTGACTTGCAATGATTCCTTGATACTTTTACCACACTGAACAGAACACAGCAACAAAAGGAAACCAGAACAGAGTTTGAGGGAGATAACTGTTAACTGATTTGATGGAGGTGCTGACTGTGACTCACAGTCACTGTGACGCTTTCAAGGACAGGGTGGGCTTCCTTCTGGATGCTCTGAAACAGAGCCCTTTAGATTTATCGAGTGTACCCTCCCTATTGCATCCATCCAGTAGCAGCTCAGATCACTTTAAGAGTTGAGACTGCCAATTGTCGTCACCAGAGAGAGTATGCCTGCGTTCCTGTCCTCTCATAACTGGCACTGATCCACAGACACGTGCAGAGGTCAGTTTACCATATGACATTATTTCTTGCACTCTATCCTCTTAATAAAATGAATAACGGAGAATGCAGAACCAGAGATTTACCCATCCATGACAGTTTCTTATCACCAATATTTTGGCTCAGACGGTGGTTAGAATTAAGAAACTGTGGATGAATGAGAGAGAATATAAATCATTAAACTTTCAGACACTTTGCTGAATAATTCACAGCACATTGACCTATCTTAGATTCCTGGTACATTGGGAAAGTACACTGCATTCTTTGAAAAACAACACTTAAAGGTTAAACTTGTTTTTAACAACGTTTAAGAGACAGATCCTGAAAGTGTTCAATCAGACAGGTGCGGAGGAATACCCTCAAGGTCAACAGTGTCACATGTCATGTTAAACTTGAATTGAATCCAAACAGGCACTCTCGTCATTGTCCAGGCCTTGCATAACACATTGTCCTTTGCGATGTGCTAGTGGATGAAGCCTAACCTGAGGACATGCATGTGCTCTCTCACCTCCATCGCCTCCTCCCTCACATCCTCATTCACCCTTTCTCGCTGTCTCTCATCCTCTCTCCTCAGCTGCTAAACTGAGTGATTAGATTCCTGATGGAACAGAAGAATGCCCTTCATTATGTAGTCTGGGTACAAGGGCATTTCATTGTCATGTCATGATCAACCAACCATTCCAACTACATTTCTTTTCTCTTAAGAAGTGGTTGTCACAACCTAGCACTCACATTTTACTCTATTTACATCCCAGGGAAATATTTGTGCACACAAAAGGCATTCATTAATTGAGGTCAAACACATTCATGCATGTGCACACACAGATTCACGCACACGTACAGCACACAAGCAGCCTATTCTTGAAAGATCAGGAACAGAACAGAAAACAGCATCATCAGACCGCTGAACACCATCCAGTCAAGGACAATGGCAAAATGCTGTCTTGGCAAAAACATTATACTTGGCGTCAAGATCTAATGTTTCTTCCACAGGTTCAGTTTTCCATGTGGTGATAAAAACAAGGGGTTAATGAGCATGTTTCACTTGACCTTTTGTATATCTCCCTTGGCTCTTAGTCCCACCTTAGTTGGTGCTAATTAGGGTATTGGCATAAATTGACACCTTTAGCTTTCCAAACTCTCAATTTAAAATGTACATTTCTTAACTTGGAACGGTGTGTAATGATCCCTCTCTCAAACACAAACACACACACAAACATAACCACACCACCACATAGCCACAACCACACATTCATTCCAGCAGATGGACCACCCTCAGGCAGAGCCATGGGAGAGCAACCTGTGTGAGGGGCAAACTGTCATATGATGTCTGGGAGATCAGGTGTGCTCCTACACAATGGCACCTCCTGCTCCTTTTAAGCACTACTCATGTTAGCCCCTGGCCAAACGCCTGCCAGACACGGAACTAAACAGCGGCATCTGTGGCTGATAATGGCCCTTCGACAATGAGACTGAAGAGTACATATCTGCACCATTTGTTGCAATTGAAATCACTGTTGCACATTCAAGGCTCCACATGTGTCCCGTAGCAACATGTGTTAGTGCCCTGAAAGTAGGGCAGAGAGGCAGATCTCATTGTTATAATGGCCAGGTTAGTTATTCAACTTTGTTGGATTCAAAGACAGAAAAACTCACTTATCGATAATGCAAATCCACTTCCTTTTCCCCATCCCCAAGGAATATTCTGTTATACCCTGTTCAAGGTCACTCAAGCAGTTTTATACATTTTATTTCATTTGCAATAACTATTATAGTATAACCTCATTATAACAAGTACAGGTACAGGAGATAATGATTTCCCAAGAAAGGCCCACCAGCTGAGTTCAAAATATAGGACTGTCAAGGGCATGCCATTCAGCGCCCTACCTTGAGTGTCTGGCTTGTTTACAATACTAATGGCACAGCTGACATATTTAAATTCAATATCCACCTGGCTGTGAGTAATGTCATCTCTCTTTGCCATGCCACTCTCTCTCTCTCCCCACGATGGGTCAAACAAGCCCCCTGCCACTCTTGGCTTCAAACACCAACCAAGGGGGTCTCCCCTTGATCCGCTCTTTTCTCCTGTGCTCTAGTAAACACGATAATAGCCTTGCTGTGTTCATGTGGGCTCCATGTTAACACTGTGGCTGTCAAAGGCCATCATGCCTCTTCAAAGGATGACGACTCTCTGAAGTGGTCTCTCTCTGGAGCGGCCATTTTCCACTTGACTGGCCCCACACACAAAGAGAGCAAGGCAGCCCCCAGCAGCTGTACGAGACTGGTCAAGAGAAGGGGAGGAGCCAAAGTCTTGATTCGGGGGAAGGGGCGGTATGTGGGGGACTCACAGGTCAGAGGGAGTGGCAGGGCCGTCATCATCAATACATTTAAGAGGCTTCCGAGTTTTTCCTCAAATCATCTCTAACTGGACCACTTGAGTTATCAAATGCTTTTAATGTTTAATAATAAATGCTTTTTATAATGCTTTTATGCAGAACGTTTTTCAACTGTTCACACCAATATGAACAACATGAGACTTTGTTGCTTCTTAGTGCTACCATATCTGACAATGTTCAGACCAGACGTGGCCATTGATACACTGGCACGCTAACAATAAACTTTGTTATAACTGTGCAATTTTGCTGCCCCATTTTGTGCCCACCGATATGACATTTGGAACAAACAGCACAGGGAACTATGATATCAGTGAAAATGCATACTAGGCTGGCAAATAGAACCTCATAAACACAACCCCCACGCTAAGAGTGATATTTACACTTTTATATAAATAAATAGGAAATTAGCTGGCAGTCAGTTGCCAATTATCATAACATTGGCAGTGTGCTGGGATGAAAGCACCACTGAGATTCATCTGATGCAATACTAGTTTATGGTTTGGAAATTAGAATAACCTTTTTAAAAACTGTCATGATAGCACCCTGAGGATCAGAGCCACTGACATTCTAGCCAACAGGCATCCACACAGGCCTCCGGGTAAGCATCTATTGTAACCCCTATATGATGAGCTCTGGCGGTTCTACCCTGGGCATAAAGGGTCATAATTAGCTCACTACAACGGCGTAACAAGTTTGCACCCCCTCCCTGCCGTGCAACTCTGTAATTGGTCCCCTCTTGTGACAAAGTCAGCCCCCCAGAACAAAGGGTTCCCAGAAGGGGGGTACGTGCTGACCCTTGCTGAACCCACCACAACAATGACAAGCAGGAAGCATTTACATATGCTGACAGACTTGTCCCTTCCTAGGCTGAAGCGGCAGGCACTTCATTAAAGCAACATCAATATATGCTGATGGAAAAAGAGGAGTGGGCCTTTAGATCGCTGTCTACTGAGAGAGACTATAGTGAAATGACAGAAGGCTGTCACGTTCAATCTGATTTAATAGACAGTGTTATTAAACGGGGTTGTGTGGAAATTGATAGGAAAGGGCTCTGGAGATCTGTCTGAAAATTGTCTTGTGTCTGTGTGCATGTCACTAAATTGTCTGCATGCATCAGCAATTGGTTTCCCCCACAAGCTGTTCACCTGGAAATCAGCTGCCAAAAGCTGTCTCCCTCACGGTTCGCACAAGCAAATTTGTTTTTGTTTTTTTGGTCAAACATTTGACATTTGAAACCTGCACATTCAGTTCTTGTGTAGCATAGCTGTTCTTCAAACAGGTGCACGGGACGTATATTAAGGGTGTGTAACTGTCTCTGTTCTTTGACACAGTTGTTTGAACCTTGTTTGACATTCTATATGGCTTCACAACTTTACCAAGGGGATCCTGCAGTGTCAGGCCCAGGTGACTTATCTGTCGATTCAGCAGACATGCTACAGGGTCTGTGGAGTGGAGAGAAAGTAGCATTGCATCACGCTTCTCTGAGTTCATTATCTTATCCAGTTAAGGAGAGGGTAAATCCTCCTTCCATTTGACACACTGTTCATTTGGCTGAAAGGCAGAGTGGCTGGCTGCAGATGAGACCGGGGCTGGGGTGGGATAGGATGCGCTGGGGCTGGCTGGATGGAGGGGGCCCACTAGGAGGTGTCGTCGTAAGCAGATGGAGCTCTCACTGGCGTAGTAAGTGGAATCCTCACATGGCAGAGGAGACTGCAGGATCTCACAGGACCAGGACTCAGCATCCAGGTGGCCACGGCCACTCCTGACCAGCTGGAGGAGCGATGGGACCATCTGACACTCCAAGGAAAAATGATACCATTTTCTTTGCTGCTTTGTCTGTCAATGCATCAACACAAAAGCCCAGTGCCAATCAACTAATTTAGCTAATGAAGCTTCTAGAAAACCTTTTGGTTGCAGTCACTCAAATATTCAAGGTCATGAAACTAGGCAAAGCAACATTAGCATGCAGGTAACAGTCTGAAGCTCATTAGCTGGTTGCAGTGCAAAAAAAGGACAAAGGGACCAGATTTACATATGTTACGCTTCGAACAGATACTCAAATTATACCACATCTCAGCACACTGAGACAATGTAACACCCTTGTTTGGCTATCCTGAAACATACCATCGTTTCTTACATGTAATTTATAGTGTAACAATGAACTAATATCAAAATCTTTTTTTTTTAAGTGAGAAAGTGGCATCTGTGCTTGTCCTAAGTTGATCCTCAGCCCCGGAGGCTACGTGAGGGTAATTACACCCTCTTGCTTTTTTTGTTTTTACTCAGTGTCGGGGTCAGCAAGGCTCCCAAGTGACCAACAACAGGGGCAACAGCCGACACCCCTCCCCCCTATTACAGACAACCCCCTCTTCCTCCCTGAGGCCCCCATGCTGCTCTTTGCCCCTGTCTGAGGGGATGGGGATAGGGAGGAGAACAGCTGCTGATGGGAAATCTCTCTCTGGTTCCCATGAATGTCCAGCTTCCTCCTCTAAGGATGCAGCATCCGTCTGACCAGCTGGAACCAGACATAGGATGGCAGTCTGATTCTCACACATGGTGGATGGACATTCTGAGCCCACAGACAGATGCACACGTGCTTGGTATCTTCTCCTGCTGCCCATCCTCTACACACTGGAACAAATTCTTAATGACCTTAGTCTATTTACCTTAATCGTGTGTGTTTTATTGTTTGTGAGCACACAACAAACATCAACAATCATTTCCAGCCTATGTTATAAATATCACATTTTATAAAATCTCCACACCGGCACAAAACACGAGATACAGTTATATATAAATACAGTCATAGGGCTTCGCATAGGTGTCTTTTGTTTAGCTAGTTTCAGGATTTGCTGGGTGTCAGGACAATCAAATGAAAGCAATGAAATATGAAGGAGTGCCTATGCCATCTAGTGTTAAAACAGTGCAATACCAAGTAAAAAATGTAAAGAAACCAGTACAAATGTATATGTTCTATCCTCTTAAATAATTAACGGATGTCAACTAAACATAAAGAATTTCCTCAAAGCGAGGTACATTATTATTATTGTTCCATTTGCCAAAAGTAGCCCTCCATGACAAATAGTGTTTCTCAAATAGCCAGTCATAAAGGACATTTAGTACTGCAGATGTCTCCTGACTGGAACAAGTTGTACACGTTGACCAATGGAAACATGACGACTGATCCAATCAGAGACCCAGTCTGCGCTGCAGCTCCACACCACACCAGGGCACTGTGGCTCTCGTCTCTCAAGATGACCCCCACCATCACCTTCACATAAGACATGGAGCCAGTGAAGAAGATCCACGAAAGCACCTGAGGGAGATGAGACACATTCGCATTAGACTGATTCAGCACCGACTCTTCAGAGCTGTATTTTATAAGTGTGGTTTCTAAGTAAAACCGAACAGAAAATAAATATACACATAATAGCAGAAAACCTGCTCAACAATGGATTAGACAGAAAACAAGTTACTGTATCTTCAGCAACTTTGTAGACTGTGTCAAAGTACTTTGACACAGATCTAGGTAACATGTCTTAAGAATGTCTCAATGAGGGCCTGTAAGTATCATGGTGTTTAATGGGCTTATGTACATAATGTCTCCACAGGTGGGGGTTTTTTTGCTTACAATGATAGCCTCTCCCAGTGCAGAGTTTTGAAGAAGAGGGCATGGACTCATGGCAGCCATAGCCATGTTGTAACTTGCAAAGCCGGTACCCATGACACACAGGAAACCCAAGAATACCAGTGACCTAGATAACAGAAGACAGTCAGTCTGCATATATCTCTGACATAACTGAAAACATATAGTCATAAAGTTAATTGCTCACCAGAACAAATTGTAAAAATAGTTGACAGATTTATCACATATATTCCAATAATCATCATAATCATAAACTAGGATAATGATCAACCTTGAGATCAAATCTGTTTAGATAACCAAAACTGCTTTGTCATTCTCAAATGTTATTAGGCATGGGTTTTACCTTTTAGGAAAGAACATGGCAAGGATACAAGCCACTGGATTGGCCACAGATGCCAGAGCAGCAGAAAGGTGATAGGCCAGGTTTCCGTAGGGCATACAGGAATAAGTCTGAACAGAGGGTAGTAAACCGTTGGTAGTTCCATTCACCCACACGACCATGAGGTAAATGAAGGTCAGCTGGAACATGGAGTGGCCTGACTTAATCAGCAGAGGCCTTGCCTGGCTTGTCAGCCCACAGAGATGCTTTTGTCTCTCAGTATTAGTCCTAACTGCAGGATTGTCCAGGCCAGAGCAAATAGATGACACTGAATCTGGGACAAGGTTCTCAGTGGAGACCTCGAATATCCGTGGGAGCCTGTTCAGTTTCCAAAATGCAGCCAGGCTGACACACATCATTGCTGCTAAGAAGAAAAAGAAGACCTCTGTAGTGAAGTTTGGAGGAAGGTACTGAGTCTGCAAAGCATGTGTGTCCCCACCCTCAGTGTGGTTACCAGACGACACAGAGACATTCACACACTTAGCAATGCCTACCCCCTGCGCAAGGGCAACAAGGCCAGGGATGAAGCCACTGAGGCCTTCCCCGATGAAGTAGGTGGTGATGTAGTGGGAAGGCAGCTGCATCATGAAGGGCAGGAAGGTAACTGAGGAGGTGCAGTCCACTAGTGCCAGGAAGAAAGTGATGATGAAGAAGGCTGCGCTGCGCTGGGCCCCAGCCACCGCCGTTGTCACGTCCCAGAAAAAGGCCAGCAAGAAGCAGGCCAAAACACCTATACACAAAATGGTGTAGATGACAACACTTTCCTTCAGCCGACCAGGGCACAACTTGTGCATTAGGGTGACCAGCAAGGGCCCCAGGTTGGCCAGCTGGATGATGACAGTCAGGTAAGAGGGCAGCTCCCAGCCCTCAGGAAGGGTGGTGACAATGAGAGGCAGCTCCACCCACAAACCGTTGATGGCCAACCAGGAACCTAGGCCAAAAGCGCAGGCAAGCGCATGAATAAGTAGAGCCATGCTGCAGGTTGAGGATGTCCTCAGGAGAAGTAGGGGCTCTCTAGGATGTAAACAGTCCAACTCTAACAGTCCTCGTAGCCTGCAGAAGGAGGGGATCATGAGAAATTACTACATTTACTTACACATTTTAAGAACAGCAAAACACCTCAATGTTTTATTTGAGGTATAACCTTATTTTTTACATCTGCATGGTTAAACACATCAAGCCAGATATTGATTTTGCTTATTCCTTGCTAATGTTTTTTTATTTAGTAGTGTATCATAAAGGTTGAAAACATTATAAACATAGAAACATAAAATTATCATCATAAAATAGGATCTGAATATAGAATATTAAGTACACAAATATAAAGGGTCAGCCTACGGCTGAAATTTCAATGTACATTTCATCTTTGAGAGATGCAAAGTTGAAAAGCAGATCTAGGTCAACTGAATTCTGCCACTCAGTTTTACAAACTAGCCTGTCTAGGATTACTCAAGACTGGTTACTGGAGTAAATGTCATATTTGTCCTAGCGTTGTGCGACTCTCATGGATGATTAGCTAGAGTTACTGCTATTAAGAAAACTGAGCCAAGGACAGAATTCATTAGGAATAGTAGTTATCATAATCCTTCTTCATATTGCTGAGACTTGTGTAATTGTCACGGCCAAATATCATGTGAAGATGTGATAGATTGGCCCGCTAGCTACATAGGTGTCAGACGCAAAGTGTGACTTGACTATGAAATAATTTTTCATTGGTTTCTACTATATCAAAAATAGATCAAATATTTGACTCCATAGCCAGTCTCTCAAAACACCAAAAAATTGTAATAAAAAAGCATTGACATAACATTTTTAGGTTTTACAAAAACATTGAATGTTATACTCACTCTTTTCATGAACCATGAGATGCTCTTCTGTGGAATGCAACGTGGCTACTCTCATTTTATGTACAACACTTGGTTAACCATGTAACAGTTTTTAGCTACCCTTTACACACCCATGTGAGGAACGTCTGGTGCCTTCTGGGTAGTTCAGAGTCCAATCCCACATCAGCTCCACCATGTAACCATGTCTGCTCGTTGCGTATGCTTTACATTTACGCAAGTTACACAATTTGAGAAAATCTACCAACAGGAGTCCCCTTTTCTCAGTCTCCACAGCTACTCTCACTAATGAGATGCCTTTGGGCTCTAATTTAACTTTAAGATGCTGTGTTGCGCTCAACAAGTCGTTCTAAGTTTAGACAGAGAAAAGTATGTGTGACATGAAAAATCCATCTAACTTTCCTAAAAAGGACAATGGTATTACAAGAAAACAGAATGACCTAGACTCAACCTTCATGTGTTTGACTGAACATTTACCATACATTACCTTCATAAATTATTTCTTCTCACCTTTCAAAACAATTTCATGACAACAAGGGTATCATCAGGTCAAGTGCCAGGTATTCAATATCTAACCAAAACAGCATACTCTCCGATGATTGTATAATCTCCAATGTCTGTGACCATAGCCTTACTAATACTAATCTCAGAAGCTAGATGATTGTTTCGTTAAGGTCATCTTGTTCTTATTACACAATTGCCATCAAACTGTACCTCATAAACTAGCTGATTTTATTACTCATACAGAACACTTCAAGTACAGAGCATGCACAACTCATGTTCTGAGAACTGGAATTCCCAGAGTCTAACAGTTTAACATCAAATAACCTTTACATGTTGTCTAGACACTACAGAGAAATCTTAACTAGGCAGGATTGCTAACATATCTACTGCTAGTGCTAACTCCTGGAATTAAATAGGCATGTTGTTCAAAGTGTCCCTTCAGTTGAGAGGATTGGTCACCTTTTGAAATTGTCTGCATGTTTGGTAAGATACTCATGGGTAAGAGGGACACAGTACAGTTAGACAATGGACTGTACTTCAACACAATAACTTAGTCCATACTAGACTTTGTACAGACCAAGACATTGTGCAAAATACAATCCATTCAGTTTCATTACTCCTCTTTTCATAGTAAGGCCCAATGACACTGGTATTCTGACACAAACATGGAACACCTGCAGGTGTCAGACCTTGAGGAATCCATGACTACATGTAGAAATGTAAATGTAATGATGCAAATTGATGGAAGGAAAAAGCAACCCTTTGTTAGTTGTAAAAAAGGAGGTCAGATCTGTGTTCACATTTTGAACCAAGAGGTGAAACTAATTCAACAAGTTTCTCTTTTTGAGAGATGATTAACTTTGAACGAGTTCCCTAACGTGTAAGTTTACACTATGTGGCATGCATGTTTACTTTCATTTAGATTATTAACCAACACATGATAATTGAAGTCTTATGAATGAGAGAATCACTGGGTATAAATATCAGTGGTTGCCCTTTTAACAGCCATGTGACAGTTCACCAAGGTGACAGTCTGAGTGGCTTACTAGGCTACTATAGGCATCTTTCCATAAGCTGATCTCACATGCATAGGCCAAGGGGTTGGTAATCAGACTGTTATACAAGTACACATGCAAAATCAGGGCAAACATTTATGAATGATTTCACCTACCAATTTGTCAACAATGAAATATTGTCAGATGGATATCTATCTTGGTATATTATTTCAAAATGAACATCCACAAATACTCTTGATGGGTGACATTTTAACAAGTCTGTAAGCTGTCAACAAACTGTCTCATTCCCTGTTACAAAAAGACAGAACACAAGATGTACACGCAATAAGATTATTTATGTTATTGTACAATCTGCATTTATAACAAATAATAATAAAAAAAGATTAGTAAGATGTACAGTATTCAAATGACCAGTTCTGGTGTGGACCTATGACTCCGCCTGCCTCGTCATCTAGTCCAACCAGAACTCCAGTGATGGGATAGGGGAGGAGCCAGGGCATGAGAATGTTGTATATAGAAGTTCTTTCATGTATGTGAGTGTGTTTTTATTGCAATCTTCTTTTTTAAATTATGTGTGTGCGTTTTTGTGTGTTTGGTGTGTGCGTGTGCGTGTGTCCCTAGATTTGAGTGTGGGCACGCTTAAGTGTTGGCAGCAGATGAACGTAACACGGTGGTGGATGGGATGATCGCAAACAGTAGAGGGGGGGAAAGGAAAAGTAGGAGTAGTAGCTAGAGCTCAGTTGGTGTAGATCTGGCCCTCAGGAGGCTGAGGGAGCTTCATGTTCTCCTTGCACATCATAAGCCGTCTAAGCTCCTGCAGGACCACCCGGATACTGTAGGAGTTCTGCCACTTGGCCAGTGCAGACACAGCTCGTGTGTCAACCTGAAGGAGAAAGAACCACGAGGAAAAGGATGACTTTTCACACCATACTTCACTCTTACAGAAACGAATGCTAGATCGTATCGTACACATTTCATGCTAGGAGAACAGTAGTCTTCACACTTAATCTATGATCAAGTAATTAACTTCCAATGGCTTCAACAAATCCCCCAAAATAACCAATTTCATCCACCTGTGATTTTGCCATATTTTACAATAAGATTTACTGATTGCTTTGTCAGATTAACTTTTAATGGCACTGTAACACAACCAGATAAACTCACCACGCCATTGGAGTTGTGCACACCATTCAAGTTTATCTTGGTCACAAATCTGACAAATGGTGGCGTCTCAGGGTATCTGGGTCCACATTCAACCTTCAGACTGTACATCCTATTTTCATAGATTGTCTGTGAATCAAATATAAACATTGGTGTATCAAGTAAGTCAAACTTCCAATCCTGTAGGATGCATGGGGCATTGGACAATGAACAATAAACCTTCCTCCATGCTGGTATGGCCAGTCATTGCCTTGGTATAAAAAATAAAGTCTGAAATACATATCAGATTATGCGATCATGTGTAGATCAGAGCCCTCACCCTAGGAGGGCCGATGATCATTCCTCTCCATCGTGTTAAAGTCATGTCCTCATCATCTTCTAGGCCCCAACTCACAGTTCCATCTCCCACACCTTTCTGGCCTTCTTCCAGCTCTTCAAGAAGCCGGAAGTTACGAGGAACCTTAACGCCTGATGAGACATAATGGGGTTTAAAGTGATACTTCAAACAACACAAAAGGGAACGTAATATTACTACATGTCACAAGTCATTTACATTTCCTTTATTTGGTTAGTCTTCTGTACAGGCCTATTTTAAGCAAGAACGGGGTAAAATGCTCATGGTGACAAAATGAACATGTTAGACCAGTTTTCCTTCAAAGATGGCCCTGGCTGTAAGCAGCTTTGTAGGCCCAACATTCAAAACCCAGTATCTGATCCTCTTGTTAAAAAGACAGAAATATCCTTACCAGACGTACAAATTAGGAATTTGTTTCGTTGTTGATTGTTTTACGATTAAATGGCTTCACTATAAATGATTTGAAATACTTTCTATACCTTTCAAATGATAAGCATCCTCACATCTGGCCATCTTGAAGTACACGTTAAGGTTGTGTTCCATATTTAGCAAACTAGCTATGAGAGTGAATTAGTGATAAATTATAAGGTACTGCGTAAACAAGAATACTAGGTAACTAAATAGCTAGCTAGCTGGCGTTAACAATATACTAGCCTACTCCTAGTCTACGTTCGCTTATTAGCTAGGCTAGCTAGCGAGCTACAAATGCGCCCGCCTATCTCAGACTATGAGAAGTTGCTGTAGTCTGAAAAATACTGATACATCAGAAACATGTTCAAACAATATAACAAATTTGTTTAATTTAGTTGTACATTTCCTGTTACAAACATGGGTATGCTGCCGTTTGATTTATTAGACAAATTAAAAGCGTTTGGTCAGTTGGCATATTAGCTTTACGCTAGTAAAGGTAATAGCTAGCTGAAGCTATAACTAGCACAATCTACTTCCTCTGTTCTAGCTAGCTCACACGGCTCACAACAAGCTAGGCTATAATGGCCCGTTGGCGTTAGCTCATGTATTCAATGACTCATCTATACATAGCTGGACATTAAAATACGATTTTGCGAATTTCAGTAAGACTGTACGTTTCTTGAAACACTGCATTATGTCAGGGATTATTATAAGAATGTTTAACAACTGTCAACAGTATACATTTATAAAGCTACCCTCTTATCTGAATCGTTTACCTGATCCGGCGGCGACCGCCATGTTTTCGTTTAGTAGCGGGGACGCGCACGTCGTTGACCATAGTTTGTTGCAGGGAAGGATTGGGGTACTGAAGTGCAGGGACGTAAATTGTAGCGATATATCCGGACAATGGTCAAAGTAAGTTATTTTGTCCCTGAGTACACACTATGGTGACAATAGTTGAATGGGTATGTATTTTTGAACTTTCGCCAAACAATCATTGGGTGACTGTTCACCCAAATGGTTGAGGCTGTAGGCCTACGGCCTGCACACGCATCTTCGTTACAGAAAGGTAGTCATCCTACCTGTTGATCGATCGTGTTACTTGAAAATGTTGCAAAGCAAACATTTTAAACAAAAGCGAGCACAAAATAATCATTTTGCTGTTTTAGTTTATTTATAAATATATTGTAACATTAGTCATCCCAGTGGAAGACAACGAAAAGGCATTAAGGCATTATTTTGTATATTTAAAACGCTAGCATCACAGGTCATATCAGAACATTGTAACCAAGTCGATGGGCGTTAGAAAAGTGGAGTTCGAAGTACAGAGCTGAAGTATGAGAGCATGTGAGTGCCATTATATTTAAATGATCGTAGCAAGTGATGGGTAGCCCGGTGTTAACATGGACGGCAACATTTACAACAAATTAAGACAAAGGATGAGGCCATTCAATAAAACTACAAATATAATTCTGAAATGCAGGCTACACAGCACGGAAGTTTAAATTTCACATGGCAAATCCTTTACCGACACATTGTCCCCCACACTCAGAAATACATTTTGCATCTACAATATCAAATGAGACATGTTTTTTATCATCGACGACCACAGAGAAAATTGGTTAAAAAAACAGCATCAGCGAAAAAACAATAAGAAACACCAATCCGTAAAGAGAATGGTTTACTAATTTATAAATAAACGTTACCGAATCTCCCCTTTATAAAGACAATTTAATGATGGACCTTTCCGTCATTATTACTTAACAGACAACAGAGCAAATTCCACACATTCAATTAGCCACTTACATACACCTGTGCTTATCTTTGACAGATAACTACATATAATTAATGAGAAATTGGAAAGAATTGATATTGGATCCAACATCACAAGGACAGACCATATTGAAATGGTCATCCTTAGACCATAGCCAATTATCAGTTGTCATTGCAGAATTATTTTAAATACAGCAGAAAACTGAGAAATTCAAATAAGAGACTTTGGCATTTGAGGTAGTGTAACTGTCCAAGTCAATTAATCTATCAGAAGTGCCTCATCGAACCCTGTTCTGCCATAATCTACACATCCTTAAAACAAGCATGATATAGTATGTTCTGTTGTTCAATAGTTGAATAACAATTACCTCACGATAGGATATCAAACCTTGTTTTAGGTCTAAAATTACGTTTTGGCTTTGAATTAACTACAATTATCGAC
Source organism: Plecoglossus altivelis (assembly GCA_036571765.1). Classification (NCBI taxonomy): domain Eukaryota; kingdom Metazoa; phylum Chordata; class Actinopteri; order Osmeriformes; family Plecoglossidae; genus Plecoglossus; species Plecoglossus altivelis. Next base: position 12,981,384 of record BROE01000021.1, on the reverse strand, counting down.
AGAACACATTTCCTTGTAATAAGATACATGTCTGGCTGTTCAAACAAAGGAACATTTGGATTTATTTAAAATATTTGGCAGTACGTTTGGGGGCCCAGTAGTACAATGAGCCCCAAACCAAAAGTCACTAATAGGATGCAGAAAAACTGTTTATAGGACTCTTTCTGATGGTTACATACAAAAACAGAAAAGATGATAGATGGACTGTTCAAGCCAACACGCTGTATGCATGCAGTCTTGCCAGCTGAAGAGACATTTTTCAAGATCTTTGATTTGAGTAAAAGGTTTTGGCATGCAGTGTTTATGTATCTGCCTTCCCCGTAGTATTGATTCTTTTTCAACTCCACCATTTCCTCTTTTCAAAACATAGGGCAGGGACATTAAGAACAAGAATACATGTTAGCCAATTTAACAAATAATTCAGATTTCTAGTTAAGACACATGGTTCAAGTTTTCCTTCAATCACACTGCATAGTTGTCTGCTGTACAAAACATTTACAAGTACTGGTTATTAAAGCAAAGGCATACATTTTCACTCACCTGCTAAGCAATCGTGTTCTATTTTTAACCTCTTATCTCATTGGCAACATCTCTGGGGGGAATGTTCTGTTCAACCATTGTTTCCTTGGTAGAAACCCACCCTAGATGCCTCACAAATTTACTCCATCACAACATCTATGATAATTAAGGCTGCTTCAAAAACCTGCACATCGTAGCTATGTCCATCCAAACAAGGACAAGGAGGGGGGTTTCCGAGAGACACGGGACTCTAGAGTTCTAAAACAACCATTAGCTTCCAATTAAGAGTCTAAGGACAGCACTTAAGGGTAAAAAGTAATGAAATAAATGCTTGTTTCCTCACACCCTTACTCACTTGAAAATGTCTGTGTTGATATGAAGAAAGTAGAGAGAAGAACACTGCCAAAACACTTTTTTCAAGTATTTTGTCTGTTTTTTTGCTGACAAAGTAAAAATGTTCAATTATGTTGCATTATAGTAAGATGAATTTAGATATTTGACACTTTTAGAGGACAGTGTCTTCCAGTGTATCCCGTAGAAATGGGAAATTGCAGTTAGACACAAGAATGGTGTAGATTAGAGCTGGTTGTGGAGTCAGAAAGAGGTTAGTGTTGTAGTGCTTTCAATGATGATGAATCTACAGCACATCTAACCCTAGATCTCCACAGTAAGGTTTAAAAACCTTAAACAAATATTCCCCATTTCTATATGCTGATGACAGAACAGACAGAATGTGCAAGACTTAAAGCCATGGCATCTCAAACCATTGGTTAGCTTTTTTGATTTCCAATGCATTTACGTTTAAGTTCCACAAAAAGAGAAGACAAGTATGGCATGTGTCTTTTGAGGTAGGGTGCAGCTCGTCTTTTCGCATTACTTGGTTTTATGAGCCCATTTGAGGTCATCCGCCCTGGGCTTCTCTCCTGTCACACCTTGGATCAGATCCTCCAGGCATCGCCAAAAACCTAACTTCTCTAGTGGGTAGTTCAGCCAGCCTGAAAAGACAAGTAAACATATTCTGACACTGATAAAACTCAGAGAAACCAAACAATTATACAGCAATTATCGAACAGCTACTCAATACCTACAGTCTGCTAGCACTTACCTGTGGTAATGCAGAAGTATGTCTCATGGGGGGTCACGTGATGGACACGGTGGTGCTTACGTGGCAGAATTATATGATAGTTCTGTAGAAACACAACCCAACGTGGCAGCCCAAAGTATGTATGTGACCACTTGTGAATTTGGTTGGTCAAGGTCACAAAGATGGCCAGGGAAAACAAGTAGCAGTACCAGGGATACATACGATACACCTCCGCTACAAATGCAAGGAGACAGAAGAAGAGGGGGGAGTCATAAGAGATGTACTGTCTGTTTGCATTAGGCAACATGGTAAACCATTGTTGCAAATTAGTCCCAATTAAAGATGATGAATTTGAATCTCACCAGGAGAAAGGGTAAGGAAGTTGAAGGCCATGTTTGCAAGAGGGACCAGCGTCAGCATGCAGTTGTCACCATTTGTCTCAATAAAGTCATGGCGAGTGATGGCTGTGGGGTCGATGTGGTGCTCCCTAAATGGTCGGATAAAGGCCTGCAGGGGAGGGGAACATTTATTGTGCCATATCATGGTCATTAACCTCAAGAAAACATGTCACATTAAATATGTGGCAGTGTAAAAAGAGAAACTTGGTCTTGCCTTTCCAAAGATAGGAAGGTCCACAGATCCCCAGGTATCAGCTCCCCAGTGGACCAGACCAGAGGCTAAATCTGCAGTCAGTATGCCGGCCCCTGGTAGACATGAAGACAGCAAAGAGTAAACAGTCAGGGGACAAACAGCAAACAAGCAACAATATCGGCTTAAACGATACCGGGTGGCACTGAGCTGTTTGTTCCAGTCAGCTATGCTTACCAATTCCCAGGATGATGTACCATATATGGCCCAGGTGGAAGTTGGCCAGGAGGTGAAGGAGGTTGAAGGCAATAAGAGAGAAGCAGAAGACCACACTTATCCATTCTTGACACCTTTTCCCTGTAAACAGAAATATTCAGTGGCTATTGAATTATGTGCAAAACATCCCATTTAGAAAATGGTAGACTGACACAGGACAAATGACTAAACATGCCTACAGAGCTCTGGGGGATTACCGCAGCATACAACAAATATTCAGTTAACCTATACAAGCATATTGGTTAATATAGCCATATCTAGTCTGAAACGTTGGATCTGACCTATCATTTTTGTTGACTATAGGGACCCAAAGCAGATATTTTACTTCAGTAGAATGTTTGCTTTGTTTGAGTGTTGATGTAAGTTAAAAGGGAGTATTTCAACTTGGAATAGAATCATTGTGCTGTATTCAAATGCAGAACCAGATGTGTCAAGAGGTAACAGTTTGTGGGATAGTTGTGAAGTACAAGGCTTGCAGTACTTAAACACACCACCAAGGTGATAACTGTGGCCATTCGTCTGTGTGTCCTATGGGCAGGCAGCTGGACCAGTAATACCTGTACGAGAGGAGCAGCATAGGGCTCAGTAATCCTTGAAGATATAGTAGGGGTTGTTTAGATGACGTGACTGTACCCACGCATGCAACCAAAAAGCCTAATTTTGCACCCCATCTTGGGAATATGAAAAATGTAAGTTCTTAAGAAAAGAAAGCATTAGTAGGTCTTTAACATGTGTCACAGACCCCTAATTAACCTACAGAATACAATAAAATGACAGCCCAACAGTGTCCAGATTGAACACCAAGAATATACTGGAGACTGAGATGACGCTCTCTGTATGTAACTTAAACAGGCATGCAAATGCTAGAAGAAAGTATATTCAATGACAACAGTTGCTTTTGTGTAAACTGAACATAGAGGGTACCAAGCTGGCTGTTAGTGGCACCAAACTAGCTAAACAAGCTTTTGACGTAAGCAAAAAATACCAAGTCATTACCGGAGAATTACTGACATTATGGAATAATCATTATATTTCATGTATCACTGTGTCCGAAACAAAGATGTGGGGCTTCAATGTAGACTTCACATTGGTGTTTAATAACTTTTAATTGTTGTTGTTTTTTGCCTTTACAGTGTAACCCGTGAGCGCCCTCTGCATACTGTCTGGCCAATACTACACTTCTCCGTCGCTCACTATGTGCTGGTAGATCACCCACAGTTAGCAAGCAATATAACTCTCATAAAGAACTTCATAACTGCTGGTTTGTTGTACAGTTTTCAATCGCACCCGCTCATTCACCTGGATACGTGTCAATATGTAAAAGCATTGTTATAATGTTACCACGTCAGGCTTGGTTAAAACTAAAGCGGTAGTTGCTTGGAGGTGCGGATGACTAATGTTACTGCTAGCTAACTGTTAGCTCGTGGTAGACCGAGCTATCGACACCCTATATCAATATAACAACTGACTCACCTGGCGAATACAGATTGGCAAGTTCGCGGGCACCTACGTGTTGAGGGCCCCATCTTACAGCACCTCGGTCCCGTCCGTCAGATTCTATAGTCTGTGATTTCTGTCCACACCCGTTTTCGCGTTCCATACTCGCCATGATACACAGGATCTACCCCCTTCGATCCCCACCAACATTCAGGAAACCAAACAGATCTGTCAACTTCTCGCAGCAGAAAATGACATTGCCATTCTAAGCCAATCGCGTCTGCCTTTCTATCCAGAACCACCAATTGGGGAGCTGGAAATATTTCCATAATTACTGAAATAACCAATAGGACTATGGAAAAAGACTGCATTATATGACCCCACCCATGTGAACCTGATCGTTTTTGGACAAAAATCATAAAGATGAACAGACGAATAGGCCTGATTATTGTATCCACTGAAAACATGCACACTCACCAAACTGAATATGTGGATTGGTGGCCTACTTATAATTTTGTAATAACAATTTAACTCACAGTCTGACAGTGACCGTTGTTATTTTGTTTCAAACACTTTTGAACTGACATGATTGTCGTTTCTGTCCATCTTGAAAATAGAATATAGTGTGAAGGATGAATCCCGTGTCTTCAACTTTCGCCTTGTGTGAGTGATATTGAAAACCAGTTTCTTACTTGGCCCTTTCACTCCCAGAGAGCATGGTCATTGTTTGCTTTGATGCTTTTCTGTTTACTTTTAGTGAAGTTTTATCAAATCAAAGTGAACACAAACAATCAATTCTGAAATAAATGTAGACAATAATCAGAGAACATTTTCAAAAATGGAAAAACTCAGTTTTTCCTTAAATAATACCACAAGGTGGCAGTAGATGCCAATTTCCCCAAACCATGAGTCAAAAACTCCAGTTTGTATGTAGCCTACTGTTAACATCAAAAATATAAAATCTATCGATCAGATTGGTGAAAAAAGCAGAATGTTGGCCATCCCAACATTCACAAACACAAATGACTTTAGAATTTGAATAGTGCAGATTTACGTAGGCCATCTGATAATTGCGAGAAAGCTACATCCTAACGTTTGCCGTTCATTCTTTGTAATCACAGGTAAAATCAAATGTACAGGTAGGCTACACATGTTTATCTGTTCATGACGAATAATCCATTGGAAACTGTCAAATCTTACTCTGTTCATGACCATGATCATGAAGCATGAAACTTCGCCCTTCCTTCTATGTTGCGCGTCACGCCTTTCGCTGTCCTTATATAAAGCTCACACCGACAACTTGTTTGATTGAGACGGCGTCATATTGGGTCTTTTTTTAAAGCTACACATTTTCTTATCCAGGCTAAACAAAGTATTGAGATAGCGGCCTAACATTGTTTTGCTAAACAAACAATAGTGTTATTTTCATCAAATTACAAAAGTCTTGTTTCGGGCTATTGCCCTTAGTTCTTGCAATCCGGCGGGTGTTAAGATCCATGGAAGTAGCCGGCATCTACGACGGGGACAGCTTTGCTTTCCAGAGAAACATCGGTCCCTACAACGACCGAATTCCCAGGCAGGTCTCTGACGGCTCGATGACGGAACTTGGCATCGCAGAGCACGAAAAAGCGATAGATTTTAGTGCTTACCTGGACCCAGCTTTGCACTATCAACAGCTGACAGCCCACCACGAATCTCAGCAACAACGGGGGACTGATATATTTGCAGATTTTCTTAACGAGGAGAGCAAGATTAAGAGAATTTCACCGTTACAAAACTACAGAATCCAGCTAGGCCTGTCTGAGAAGGACCGGGAGTCAAGTACTGGTGTTAACCCCAGGGAGACATACGTCCTAGGTTATCCCGAGCTACAAGAGACGCGTGTGGACAGTGTGTTTAGCCCAGACCTCCCCGGCAACCACTACAAATCTAGAGAAGGAAACGAAACTTTTGAAGACACAAGAATGGACACTGGTTCGTCTGGGTTTGATATGAGGTCTTATCTTCATTATCAGTCGACTCCAAGTGGTAGTATTGGCAACATCTCCACTGCGTCCTCGTCTTGCTCCAGTCCACCTGGCACACCTGCCCCGTCAGGTAAAGGCAGCCGGTCGCCAAAGTCGCATAGTGGGAAATTATCTAATGGCAAGGGGAAAAAGCGACTGGACAAAGACAGTGAAGAATACAAGCAGAGGCGAGAGAGGAACAACCTTGCTGTGAGAAAAAGCAGAGATAAAGCCAAAATGCGCAATATGGAGACGCAACACAAGGTGCTGGAACTTGCTGCCGAGAATGAACGTTTGCAAAAGCGAGTGGAACAGCTATCAAGAGAGCTTGCCACTTTGCGCAATCTTCTTTCGGCAACTGGACAATGATGATAGTATGCTAACTCACCTAATTGAAAGTCGAGGTACTTCAGTAGCCTATAAGAAACGGACTTGAAGCCAATTTATCGAAGTGATGTTTTAAGTAAGGAAAGATGATTCCAGTGAAAACATACATTGAGTTTACAAGGCCACGGTTGCATGAATTGCGCAACCAGATCATGATTCCTTACAGGTCACCATGCCATGTTTTTCTCTGTCTTTATTATTATTGCAGTATTTCGGTGCAGGTTTCACATTCCAAAACCTTTTTGGCATAGGCACATTTTGTTATTTAAATATTATTCTCTTATCTGAGCAATGGTTGTCAAGGGAAGAGTTGCACTGCAGAGGTATGATGCAACTCTTTGTAATACTATTGGCTATGAATGAAGTAATGCATTTACTGTAATATTAAAAATGTACAGATGCTTTAATGGTATTCGTATTTTACGAAATTAAACAGATTTATACTTTCTTGATATCCCCTCCATCATTCTTTATTTGCTTGTAAACAGGTGGCAGCTCTTCGGATTACCCACTTTGTCCAACGCTCCTTTCATCTCGTTCACCTCTCATTTCTTCAGACTGCACACACATGATTTTAACACATGCACAATTGAATTTGAGATTGTTTTAGGTTTTTACATTTTCAGTTATAAGTGCAAAGTCACTTCCTTTTGTTCTTACAGTGGGTTGGTTAATCAGAATTCAGTAAATGATTTACTAAAAACATTTAAACATATGTCATATCTAGAAATCTAAACTTAAACTGTAAAAGCCGATGTTTGAGGCATTTGTAATATAAGCATACCTACATTGTGGTAGAAAATAAATACTTAAATGTATCTTTTTGTATCCAACTGAAAAGTAAGAACATTATCTTGAGCACACACCTCTGTCAACAGTCTAGTGGGTCCACTGACCCAGAGAGGGGTTCAAGGTTGTAGAGTTTAATCAGCAACTAAACCCCAACATGCCACAATTCAGCTAGTCCATTTTAAATGGGAAAATAACTGATAATGAATGACGTTAGTTTAAAACACCGACAAGACATAGTTCCTCCACTCATTTGAATCATAGTCACTCATTCAACGTCTCACATCCATCCGCATCAACAGATCTATGTGAAAAGCAGATTTGGGCAAATTATTTCAAAGTAAAATGGAAGAGAACCAATTTAGGATGAGAGAAAAGTACTTAATGGCATTATATATAGTGTACTTGTATGAATAACCTGCAGTTACGTTTTTATATACACTCGGCCCTTTCCAGGGCTGTTTAATGTAGTACATATTCTTACAAGATTATAACAGTCTTGCTGAAAAACACGTTTTTATATACACTCGGCCCTTTCCAGGGCTGTTTAATGTAGTACATATTCTCACAAGATTATAACAGTCTTGCTGACAAATGTTTCTTAATACTTAACTTCATGGATATCACAGTTGATATTGCTCAACATCTTCCTGTTTCAATCCATCACTGAAATGAAAATGCAACACTCAACACGATTCCAGAACAACAGAAAAAATATCCATTAACAGTCACCAATAGTTTTCAACAACCACCGTCCCCCCTTTCAATGTTATTAGTTATTGAAAACTCAAATTGATTACTTTTAATTAACATGCATGCATGACATCCATACAAGCAAACAAAACGACATAGGGCCTTCTCAACAGTCTCTTTTTCTCAACAGTGAGAAGAAATGTTGCTCAACTAATATTATCATTCTTTCACACATTGGGGTCAAACATTTAGCTTTTATGAACCAATAATGTAGATTAGCTCTGTGGAGACTCCTCCCGGAACTGTGCAAAACTCCTTGTGCTGTGTCTGGCTGTAGACACAAGAGAGGGAATTTCCCACACAGAATGTCCTTTTTTCTGGAAAGATAAGCCCAACCCCTTTTTCTCATTTTACCGTCAACGGGGCAGAGGCTGTCCGTAAACTCCAAATTGCATCATACCTCCTGCAGGTCAACTGCCCTTCTAAAAACCCTCTTATAGTCTAATACAAACAGAGCTCCTGCTCTCTGTTAATAACTCTGAAATCATCTTGTTTCTTAAACATGTTCAGCTCCACACTTAAGAATTTAGAGTACATTGAGAAACTGTGTCATTTATATAATCAAATTAGCAGTTTATGTTGAGAAAAGCTATAACATACTATTTCTGCAGTGCATTATACAAGGTCACACAAGTCAGAGTAACACTAAGTCCCTTTTGAAAGTAAAATGGATCCCGGATTTCCGTAGCACAGGGCTAACGGGAACACAGAGCTCCTGAGGTACCGTAAGGGGCTGGAGTCTATTCAGGGTTAAAGCGAACCCAGATTTCAACATTTTATTCACTTCTCCAATTTGACTGTGGACAAGCATCACTGACACGCACCAATGACTTGTGGTAACTGCAGAGAAAATATCATGGATTTGAGCAACTTGATTCTTGCGTAAGAAAACTACATTTTTCTTGCGGAGAGGGGCCAAGAGGTGTCAACGTGTAGTCACGTTGGGTCAGTAGGTAACAGCCATAAAGTGATGTCTATTTACATTTTCCCTTCAGGGCCTGCATGATATTCTAACACGTCATTATTTCTGTAACAAAGCACAAAAAGTATTATTCTATTTTCATCACAACGAGAATTCAACTCACACTACCATAATATGACAGCAACAATTATTAGTAAAGTATTTGTGCTGCCACACAGAGAACATTTTACATTTTACTTTAAAACACTACAAACCAACACCTATACTGAATAAACATCCTTCTAAATTCTTAAACATACCTATAGTCCCCTGTTTCTTTTGACAAAACAAAACAATTTGATTAGTTGCAAGATCAGAAGGGTCTGTTCAAACTTAAGAATCAGTATGCACATCCTAGACTGAATTTTAATTTGAACACATTTTAGATTTTCATTCGCTTTTACATCAGTTTCAACACATCCATTGCCGTGTCAGGCAATACAAAATACGAACCTCAAACAGTGTCACACACACATGAAGGGCCACACATCAGAAAGGGGTTTGTGCTGATTTGGCTTACTCATGACTGAATTCATCTAGAAAGTTTACATTTTTCTCTGTTCCTCTATTAACTGCTTGAAAACTTCCTAGATTACCAGAGAGCTAAGGTCTCGCATTTGGCCTTTTCACTAACCTTCAAATGATTTACATTTTAAAATGATTACCAAACGTATGAGATCCAAATATCTGAACAGCCAAAGTTATAATGGTAAACATCTGCAAGTCTGAGTTCAATGAGTCAAAGACAATTAAATCAGTATTTGTATGTTTAACATGAAACTGTCGTTGTAAAACAAAACTACAGAGTGCAGTAAAGTTTCACAGAAGCTTTACAGAAACTTTAGCTAAAGGTAACTTAACTATGCTACTTCAGTTTGTTTCCTTTCATAAGACTCTCTTAATATCTGCCAAAGGTGAGTCAAGTCGTTAGGTCACCCAACTGTATATTGGGCGTGGTGGCTGCTGAGTGAAATGAAACTTCCCACCTCAACCATAACAAGAGAAGATTCTTTTTTCCACCAACAAACCTTACTTTCACTTTGAATTCAGTAAGGACATATTGTATCTTGTTACTGTATTTACATGTCAGTAAAAAGATAAAAACAATCATGTAGGTATGGATGTTAAATAGATGTGATTGCACAATCATGAATCACTTCCTGTACTGCTATGAGGGAGTACATATTTGCATGTTAGGATCAAGGATACACGAAAGGTCTCCTAACTAAACTGGTGATGTTTTTTGACTGCTTGAGGAGGTTGTCAGTAAGATTTGTTTACATGTGGAACACATGTCATTGTCAACATCATCAGTCCATGTTTGATCAGTAGTAGGCCAGAGGAAGGAAGTTGCGCTGAAGAGCATACTGTGGGGGAAACACCGGCTCAGGGGACACAAGAAATGCTAGGACACCTACTTGATAGTGATGGTGCATCTATGACAACAGCAACCAAAGACAGGAACAGGAACGACTGCTCATGTCACAACAACCGTCATCAAATTCACTAACGTCTGCTGTGGTGGAGGAATGGTGTAGACTATCTTCGTTTTTTTCCATTTGAGTGTGTTGCACACTGATCTCCAGTATTGCAACATTATCTCAACAATGAAAACAAAATAAGGATCTAAACTTGCTTTACCCTTTAATGCTAGATAATTATGCAGCATTTTCATGAAGGGTGTCTAATTTGTATTTATCATGAATTCTTTCATATTACTTCTGGTTAAGGAGGGACAAGAAGCAACTTGAGAAAATAGGATACACCTACAGTCCATCCACTGTGCATCAGCTGTTGGTAAGCTGGTGAGTCATTTTCTCATTGATCATTTGAATGCTCACAGACTTTAGAATTTCCAGAACTGTACTTGACTCCCAGTAAACAATCCACACCTGAAAGGGAGGTCTTATCAGTAAGAATCCTTCTCTGTCTTTCTAGGCTGACTGGCCATTGGGAAGTTCCAGGTTAATGACTAAACCCTGGACCCTGGAGCTTGCAGAAAAGAGTTCATGGCCTGTTTAGTAACTTCTGAAAGTGAAATTACAGATTTAGACCAAAACTAAGCAAAGCACATGGTAATCTGTGGATTCAAATTAAGTACTTTATAAAAAATGTATAGATTATTTCTATTTCTTCTTCTTCATCATCATCCTCATCATAAACACAAAACAAACACAGCACTTGTACAAAGCCAGAGTGCACCAAATATAAGTACTATAGCTTTAAGATCACTTCCTGTGCATGCCCAGCCACGCCTTGAGTACTTTTCCCAATGCTGATCGTTGCAGCCTGTTCTATCTAGTCCTCTGACGTCAGTTGCATCCGCGTGGCTGGGAGTGCTATTACTCACTCTAGCTGCATTCCTGTGAAGCATGTACCAGTGTCTACTTCCCCCTATCTCCAAAACAGTTTCCCAAACCGGAAATCCGGAAAGTTGCCAAATGGCTTGTACCAACCTTGTGGTTTACCAATTTTACATTTACTGGCCTCATACTATACAATCACACGTGCCTGTTTTCATGCAGCACTTGACTGACAACTGGCTTGTATTATCAATGAAAAGACACACTACAGGCCTTCCACACTACCCCTCTAAAACATTGACCTGGATATCTCCTCGTCTATCTGAGAGATGTACGTCCTAAACGGATCAAAAGCCCCAAAAATGCTTACAGGTGTAACATCAAAAAATAAAAAGCACAACTCACATAATTATATATAAAAAGTGTGGTTTGTAGGTAGGAAGACAGGAATTGTGGACCAGGTACTACCAACCTGAGCCAGACTAGGCTTTGATAGCAAGTCAAATAGGGCCCTCTTGTGGTGGATTTGTCAATGACAAACACAATTTAACAAAAATTCTAGAAGGGGGGACACAGAATGAGACAAAGGCAGAGACCAATGTCTCCAGTGGAGCCCCTGGCAGGCTTGTTCCACCATCCTACCTGCAAGCGAATGCCTGCCACCTTTGTGTGGGAGGAGTCAAGGATTCTACTTCTTCATGAGAATCAAAACATAGACTACCAATAAATGAGATCATTTTATTACCCCGTATATTGTTCAGAATTCAGACTGAATATGAAGTTGTATACTTTGTATCAGTTCTAAAAACCAGAACAAATCAGCAGTACAATTTTATTAAAAAAAGGAGTACATTGATGGATGTAAATAAAAAAAGACAAATGGTTGTTGAGCTGAGCATGAGTACAGAAAAGCAGAAGTGCCCGGGTAGACACATGGTTCCCAGGCACGGTGACTTTATCACTCACTGACACACAACAAAAAATCAGCATACATTGAAACCTGATTTGAAAACATCAACAGGGAGTCCATGGGTTGGACCTCATACATTCTAAATAAAGGTACAGCCATTGGACTCAAAAAAGCAGTTTCTATGAGCCACTAAGGTAAACTGAATGCTGCTAGCAGCTTAACTAATCTCATTTCATGACAAACCTGTTTATTCATTCACCACTGCAGGATGTCTAAGTGAAAAAGCAATCATACAAAATAACATAGCCAGCTCAGGCCCATTCCATAACATTTATGAAGGACCATTCCTACAGTGTTTAAATCCCTGCGCTGGTGTTAGACTTTTTGGTTGAGATCCCCGTCTCCCTGTTCCAACAGGCAGGATGGATTCAGCATTCATCAAGTGCGAATTTAAAGGGGTATCATACTGATAAGTATTTGTATTGCTGGCAAAAGGAGAGTACTTTGTGTCCTCGTTGGCTGAGCTGGCATTTTTGTGCGTAAATGCAGCCTTCCATTTGATAACAACTACACAACACTCATCTGCTGCATTCCCCTCAGGATTACACATTCACTTTCTCCAAGCAAGAAATGTCACAGCACTTTTCATGTTAGAGCAAAAACGTTGCGCACCATGAACATTATCACGTTATCTTATAGGTTTGACAACTTCAAGAGTCAATGGAAGACTCCTTTACAACTGATGTAACTGATTTGTGAAATAGCAGTGGCTGGAGCCGATTGAAAAACACTAAGTCTGAATGTTGGGTCTCATAACAGCCCATGACATACAGTGAATGCACACCTTCCATTCACAGCTCATCTTAAAGTAATCTCTTCTATATAAATGTCATGTCTGGAACAAAAGAAACTGTGGGGAAAGGGGCAATTACTAGGAAGAGCTTTAGAATACATTTCACATTTGACTTAATTATAAGCTTGAATATTGCCTACTAAGAAGCAGTACAAATCAAGCATCAGTAAAAAGCTCAAATATATTCTGACTACACAATCAATGTTACCATACACTCAAATGCGCACACATCCTTACACACACACACACACCTCATGTACATCAAGCCCAAATGCCCTACTAGGGGTAGCGGTGGGGAGCCTGAGGCCCAACAATGGCCCAGTGCGTACACTGCTCATCTTGTGGAGGGGAGACAATCTCTTATTTGCTCCCTCCAACCAGCTTCAGCTTCCTCCTGGGTGTAATACAGCCCCATCTTCAGGAGAGCAATTAAGCTTCTGAAGTGTGGTTGTTTTTCACTACTTAAGTCTACCACCAGGATGGCCACAAATTAAGTTCTGTAAGTCTTAAGAGGGAAAAATATCTACCATCCAGGGGCGTAATTATCTGATAAAGCCTATGGACATATTAGGAAGGGCTGAAATGGAAGAACACAAATGAGTGTTGTTTGGTGCATAAATGGAGGTGGCATGTGTGTATGGTGGACTGTGGTTCACAGAACACAGGATCAGACTGGCACACCTTCCTTTACTGCCTGTGATAAAGAAAAACATTTACTGACTCCATTTCCTTTCTTCTTTTTTTAAATCAACATGTGTATTTTGGGGTGTGACACCTGAAAATGTAGGCCCTGAGCATACAAACTGACAGTTTGAGGATGCGTGATAGAGGGTGAAAAGGGAAGGGCTACCCCTTACTCCAACTCCAACACGCCACCTACACTGATTTTGTAAATAAAACAATTGAGCCTGAATCTGCTGAAGTCCAAAAAAAAAACGCCCGCCAGCAGAGTAAGCCCATAGGCAAATGGGGCCAGCTGGACAGCCTGATTCACCCTGCGAAAACAGTGAATAGAAACGGAGGAACAAGAGAGGGAGGAAGGAAAGACATCAGTGGAAACAGGCTCGATAACAGACATAAGCACCCAGGGCCAGTGCAGTGCACAGGCAAGCATTGGCCAACAGAGGGGTCCATGTCCCCTTTGGAGAGCTGTCTCCTGCTTGCTCTGCACCCTGGGGGAACTTCTGCCTTTCTATCTCATGCTGCCGCTGAGGTTTGGGTGGAGCTTTGAAGGCTTCCTCTTTTTTGCTTCCCACCAGTCCATCAGGCTGGTCGAAGGGGTCAGTGGGGGGCTGAGGGGCAGTGACATCAACACCAGTCCTCCTTCGGACCTCTGGGTCTGGTGGGGCACTGTAGACAGGTGCATTCACAAAAGTAATTAGTGGATTGGAGGAATTACAACATACAGTACATTTGATATAAGGTTCTATACGTGTTGCCTGCAAACTTGGAAAATGTTCAGGTTTATTACAGCAAGTCTTAACAAATCTGTAACCTATTGTACACATTCAAAGATGGTTACCTGCGTGTGAGAACATCATTCTGTGCAACAATCAATTCAACGTCAGTTGGAGGAAAGAAGGAAAGACGCTCAGGTGTGCCGTTTTGAGTGTCTCTTTGAGGAGGAGGAGGAGGAGGTGGTGTGAGCTCAGGAGGAAAGTCTTCCTCATTTGACATCTCTTTCCATGACTCCTAAACATAAACACAATGTGAATGGTTTGGACATTTAAAGTCTACCTAGGGCCTTCCTTCTTCGATAGAAATGGGGCTCTATTCATAAGATTCGATGGCCAGAAGTATCTACAAGATGTTTCTTGTAAAACAATCAGAGTTACCTGCAAAGATGTGTCTCCCATGATGCACTTGGCACCTTCAATAACAGCGAGGTAGGAAAAGCGGAGTTGGTCCGCTGTCTGAATCAGACCCATCCGATAACGTCGCATCTCCAGCAGTATGTCGCGAATGCGCACAGTTGATGGGTCCTTGCGAATGGACATCTGGGTTGAAAATAAAAGTTATTGACTTGATATTCATCTTTCAAAGCATCATGTAAACCACCATACTCCCCCAACAGGAAGTTTTCAGTGGAAACTGCTGTGCTGTACTGACCAGTAAGAGGCAGGTGTCTACCAAGCAGAAGGTTCCAGAGCGACCAATCCCAGCACTACAGTGCACCACCACAGGCCCATGGTCAGAGTTGAGACATCCAGACTCCCGCACTTTGAACAGGAAATTGAGGAAGGAGGCAGGAGACTCAGGTACTCCAAAGTCAGGCCAGGTGGTGTAGTGAAAATGTAAAATCTCTCTAGTTTCCTGAGTCTGTAAAGGTAGGAGATTAGATGTACATTGACATCATCTGACATAAATGTTCAAAAACACTTCAAGAACGCTGAAACCTAGAGAGAACCAGAAAGCAGATATCTTACCAACATATTTTCCAGCTCCAGCTGACGAACAGTGTAGTAGGATTTTATGTCCTCTGAAACCAATGTTAACTTGAAATTGGTGTCATCAAAAATAGCCTCCTTCTCCTCTCTAGGCGGCCAATACTGTGCACACTTCACCTAAGAAACGTTGAGTTTGAAAATTACAATTCTCTCTACAAACTTAAAGATCAGTTCCCCCTTACAGACCACACACTTATTCATGGTATAAGCAGAAGCTAAGCAGACCTTTAACCAGATATTTTACAAAACATGCCATGATACAAGCAGCAACAGTTCTAACATGCACATATTGAGCAACTTTCTCACAGCAAACAGAGCAGCTCTGATAGTGACACGGTGTGTTTAGTAAGTCACATACCATATTCAATGGAGGGCTGACTTACCGATCCTTTTTCTATGACACGGTTCAACATCACCACTCCTCGTGTTCTCTGCTCCCACACCATTTCCCAGAAGTGACCACATGTGTTTGGAAGGGGTCCCTGAAAGTGAGAAGATAAATGTGAATCTATAAAACAACATGAAATAAAGAAATCCAGATATGACTGAGCTCAAATTCCATAACATATATTTGTTTTTAAGGGTTAAACAAGTGTATTCTCCAAACCCACTCTCAGTCCCAGGACCAACCTGAGTGAGAATGTAGCTTCTCTGTGCCTCCTCTACAGATATCAGGCTTGCATTTATGTAGTCATTCATACCCAGTTGCAGGCGGATTCTGCTGTGATCAACTACAGAAAAACAAATCACGTTAGAAAAAGAAAATGTATTCATGGCTTTATCATGCCTGATATCTCTAGGGACTCAAGATTAAATGTAGTTCTGCCACAGCCCAGAGGACCTGAGAGCAGCGCAGCTGCACAATACATGATAGGTCTGTCTTTGGTTGAAACACAGAAGTATTTGTTCCTGGTCTGGTTTTCTGATCCACTCCATTGAACGTGAAAGACAATTTTACATCATTTGAAAAATAGACAATGATACTTCACAAGTTAAACAATTCACAATGTATCAATTTAGTACTGCTTGTATTACTTCCAACCAAGCAACCTAAGATACAAATCAACACTTGTGACCAGCCTTCATCAAGGGTTTGCTTTAGGTTGACTTTTGCATTCTTGTGAAAAGAGGAAACCACCCGTTAGGATGTTTCTCGTTAATGTCACTTCATGAATATAACAGTGAAGAGCACTTTGACTCAGCAATGTAATTTTGAGATATTACAATTTTAACAAAAGCACTTAACAAGCATATTATGGGATAATTACTTTGGCCAACAGGTTAATCCATACCCTGTCTGACCAGAATCAGAACCAGAATGTGCTTTAAGTAGCTGAAATGCAGTTATCTTTATATATGCGTATGTGAAGCCCTCCATGACATTTCTTGTAAAAAAGGGCTGCAAGATCGATAATCAAATAACATTTGATTAATTTACAAAGTGATACCACGAATATTTTACGATATGTCCACATTCTACATGGTAAGAAACAAATGACTGTGATTGAGCTGTATCAGGTGGCCTACAGCAGGTATATCACATGGACTATGTGACACTCATTACAGGCGTAAAAGGATTTTCTGCTGGCTAGATGAGAAGTATTTTCTTAAACAAATTGATTACATATAATGCATCAGAGTAAGCAACTTACATGGGCTGACATCTCTGTAGCGATTCCGAGTTTTGTTTTCAGGTAATTTGGCAAGTTTGCATGGCAGTTCACTTGATTGCTGACGTATTTCCTATAAAGATGAAAACAATCATTTATATTCTAAATGTTTGGCGCACAAAGTACCACCATCTGATGGATCTTCTGCTCTCATTAAAACCCCAACTGAGACTGGAACCTAAATTTGACATGCTCAATCAGTAAATCCGGTGACATAGCTGCCAATATTACTAAATAAATCACTATGCATACAATAACTGTTTGCTGGACTTAACTCACAAGTAGTTTAGTTAAATAATCATGTATACATTTTCCTTCCGTTCTTCCTAATAAATTGGATTCAAAGTTGTATAGTCATAAATGGTATGCAAAACGTAAAATGGAGGCAATGATCAATTAATTAAATGTGACAGTACACACAACAATAATGCAACACCAACGGAAGTCACAGTACAATGCTACAATGAAAGCAAATAACCTATTTAGCTTTAGGCTACATTAGGACAGCTATAGGAGGCACGGGCAGACATCATCGGATAGCTGCGTGGAGGATGATGTTATCAACTAAGCTAAAATCGGAACTTGACAGCTAGGGCATGTTATCTATTGTCCCAACAATAATGTAGATGAGAAGTAATAAAGGGAATAATAATGCGTTTTTGTTCAAAATGTATTAAATGTTTGTGATTAACCAAAAAGACATACACAACTTATAAAAAGTCCACCTTCCTTTACCAAGAAAAACCTTTTTACTCGCTACCTGGTAAATGGCGTTCCAACTCCCTGGTTCATCGATCTCCCGAAACTCAGCTTCCATTGCTGTGCTGCTGTCACTCGTTCTTCCGACGATCAATGAAATCAACGTTAAGCTTTAGCAAATTTGACACAAACTGTGTCTTGGAAACCAGACAACTCTATGGGCGGATTCGGCGCTATTTTTTATTTTTCGGTACAGTAGCCTCATAGATTACTAGTAATGTTGTCGCTCGGCCTCGTCTAACCGGAAACACGCCGTACGCTCCTCCCCCACCTAAGCACAACTGTCCTTGGGTGGCTCTAATCTCCGCCCTCATTTTTTGACATGCCGCTATATTCTTACATACTTCTTTTTATTCTTTTTTTTACTCGTTGCAGTTTTTCGGTATTACATCATTAACCACTCGTGTAGTTTTATATTTTACCAGGATTACTAGGAAAAGGCTAATAACGGACACTCTGTATAGTAAAACCACTGTGAACGTCATCATCTAAAATCTTAATGTATAAAGGTTTATAATTGCAATGGAAGAACCTGGCTCCTGTCTGATCCTACAACAATACAATGTAAAATGACAAACTGAAACCCACTCGGTACAACTCCCATCGCCACATAATACTGAGCATTTGCAAATGTTGATTGTACTCTGGAATATAGGACGGTCTGACACCCAATAATAATGTAAAAGTAATGTATGTATTTTGCCGACTCCGGAAATATAAACACCCCGTTCACCCAGAGCTGAGTTGTTATTACTATAATTATTATTTTATTATTATTATTATTATTCGAGCGAATGAAATAATAGTTTACAGTAAAATACACGTGTCCCATTTTTGTGCTAGGTGGTTCCTAGATATAATTTTCCTTGACTATCGATATGACCCGCTTCAGTGCCCGTTGGCGTCAATTAAGTGCGCGCACGTAAAGTGACGTAACTTGCTCGCTAGGTAAATTAGCTGGTTTGTTGTGTTTTTAAACGTTTCCTGCTGATGCTAGCTAGCGTAGCTAATAGTTAGGCTAGCTAGCTAGCTAGCTATTGTTATGCATTTGGTCATCATTGAAGCTCGCGTTAGATGAACACATCTCCTTTTTGCAAACCTTAACACATTTTCCAGTAAGCATTCGAGAAGGTCTTCTCGTACGGCTGTCATGTATCTTCTTGTCCACATATGGCTAAACTACAGTACAATGTCAGTTAGTTAGCAAGTAGCTGACTAGCAACTTGGAACCATTAGTCTGGAACCAGCTATCTTAGATGACAAAGTGGTGAGTACTGGTTACCTAGTCAAAAATATTACTAGCAGTAGTTGACATTTTCTGTATTGTAAGCCATCCTGCGGCTAGCCTAGTACTACTGTAGTGACTATTTCTAACGCTAAACTCCTACAAGTATCATTATGTGCTCAATGTAGCTAGCTGTACAATGAAAGGGTTGTGTTCGGCTGGCAAAACAATAATCACAGACGGTCATTTGGCAGCATCACAAATAACACAGCTGTCTCTATGTGCTTTGACCAGAATACAGTCTATAGGGGTTCTTCTGATACTTCTAACGCACTCGTCATGGCTCCCAAAGATATCATGACCAACTCCCATGCCAAGTCTATCCTTAATGCCATGAATGCACTTCGAAAAAGCAACACGCTGTGCGACATCACTTTGAGGGTGGAAAATACAGACTTTCCAGCCCATCGTATTGTCCTGGCTGCCTGCAGTGACTACTTCTGTGCCATGTTTACAAGTGAGGTCAGTGAAACGGTGTTCTGTGTGGCCTATTGAATAGGCTATTTAAAAACTTCGAGAACTGACAAATTAAGGTGCATACAATTTTGGAACCCTACACACGCACACGCACACGCACACACACACACACTTCTCAGTGATAGATAGCAAGATGCTAAACAGAGCCATAGTTATATGGCCAAACAGAGACTGGTAAGGACTTGTGGGATTATTTACGTAAATCCCAACAATATCCAGATCAGAATTTGATGTATTTGCCATATTGCAAAAAAAACATTTGTATTGATATACAGCCCAGTTGACCTAGCCTATCTTTCTTTCTTAATGTTTGTGCCTGTCTAAGAATCATCAGGTGAGCATATCTTTTTACTGACCAAACTGACTACAGTTATCTCACATCCAGCAGTTATACCTGTTTTAATACAGTTAATACAGCAAGGTTTGCGATTTTTCGATTTTGTTTTCTTTTTATAAATGTTTGTATTTAAATTTGATTTCGCCTTATGTGTCTCTGTTGTGATTCTGCAGCTGTCTGAGAAGGGGAAATCCTTTGTGGACATTCAGGGGCTGACTGCATCCACCATGGAGATCTTGCTGGACTTTGTCTACACTGAGACAGTCCTGGTCACAGTGGAGAATGTGCAGGAACTGCTTCCTGCTGCTTGTTTGCTTCAGCTGAAAGGTAAACTGGAGAATTTCCTGCTCAGCTCTGCACACTGTTAGAACCAACTACTTGTGCCAGAATTGAGAAGTGGCACAGACAATAGGCATGGCAATCATTGTCCGAGTTGACTGTAACACTATAGATACGGGTATGGATTCTATACAGCTCAATATATGGTACATTGTGTACTCAAACAAATGTGTCAATGTGTCTTTGTTTCTCTTAGGAGTGAAAAGAGCATGTTGTGAATTTCTGGATAGCCAGCTGGACCCCTCAAACTGTCTGGGTATTCGGGACTTTGCCGAGACTCACAATTGCCTTGACTTGATGCAGGCGGCTGAGCTCTTCTCCCAAAAGCACTTTCCTGAGGTCGTTCAACACGAGGAGTTTATGCTGCTCTGCCAATCAGAGGTTGAGAAGCTTGTGAAATGTGATGAAATCCAGGTAGATTTAAGAAGGATGTGGGGGGAGGGATGTAGGGAAAGGTTTGGCTTTTTTAACCAGATGAACTACGTCTGGATAGTTTAATGTCCAATGAAGTTTGTAACAAATGTATGAACTATTTAGGTGTGCTTGATAAATTTTTTCAAAGTATCCTAAAAAACGCAACATTTGGGAAGTACAGATGCAAGTACAGGCCTGCTTTCATCTCAGTTAATACTGGGGAGTTCTAATGCCTGTCTTCTGTGCAGATTTGGGTGACTATAAAACTATGATAAAGGAACCTTGATTTAAGTATGCCTTTGTGCATAGGAAATTCCTGTCTCTAACCACACACCTTGTTTTGTAAAAACATGGTTATAATCACGTGATGATTTATAGATCCCTAACCTATTCAACAAAAGCTTGCCTGTTATTTTAGTGTTGTTTTTTTAAATTCTAGCTTTGCATGATAATCATACTGTAGTCAAGACATCATTCACCTCAGAAAATTCAAAGCAATCAAATGAATAGCGTCCTCAGCTGTCAGTAATTTGGATAAATTGTGAATTCCTTTTGAGTTGGCTAAATTCTGTCCGTTTTTTGTTACTAGGTGGATTCTGAAGAACCAGTATTTGAGGCAGTGTTGAATTGGGTCAAACACAACAGGAAAGAGAGAGAGCCGTATCTCCCAGACATGCTGGAGTTTGTGCGAATGCCTCTGCTGACCCCCCGCTACATTACAGATGTCATTGATTCTGAGGTGAGGCAGACCCTGCACTGCCTCACAGAGGCTATTCCCACCTGACTGTCATGAACACCACTCCCTCATGATGGATGTCTTTTTAGATAATACATCAAGTGACAAGCATAGGATTAACTTGTATAAGTACTATAGTTCTGTGTTTTGACATGTTCCAGCCACTTATTCGATGCAGTCTTCCGTGTCGAGACCTAGTAGATGAAGCAAAGAAGTTCCACCTAAGGCCAGAACTTAGGAGCGAGATGCAAGGCCCACGAACCCAAGCACGATTAGGTACAATCTTCTCATTCTAAGTGCGATACTGCTACATTGCCTCTTTTTCAATCTACTTGCTTCCTTGTGGAAGGTAACTTACTGTTAATTCCTTTAGGTGCCAAAGAGGTTCTGTTAGTCATTGGTGGATTTGGTAGTCAACAGTCTCCTATTGATATTGTGGAGAAGTATGACCCTAAAACCCAGGAGTGGAGCTTTCTACCTGTGAGTAATATAATTTTGGTTTGTGCTAAACCTTCTTACTTAACTGTACAAAATGAAAACCGATGTGTATAAAGTGCACATGGCAGATTGTGTACTTTGTCTAGTGTTAACTAATCCAAGGTTTACTCTTACAGAACATTGCGCGCAAAAGACGTTACGTAGCCACAGTGTCGCTCAATGACCGTGTTTATGTGATTGGAGGATATGACGGTCGGTCGAGACTCAGTTCGGTGGAGTGCCTGGACTACACTGCTGATGAGGACGGTGTCTGGTACACTGTTGCTACCATGAACGTTCGCCGTGGCCTAGCTGGCGCCACCACGCTTGGAGGTGAGGGAGCTTTTCGGTCTGACAGCTTGTGCTTGAAACAGTGCTGCCATGATTCTCTTGCCATTGCCTTGCCTTTTCGATTCAATTTTAAATGCAGTTTTATCATTTGTGTGGGGGCACCGTGTTGCTCGACAGACATGATCTACGTTGCCGGAGGTTTCGATGGAAGTCGGCGTCACACCAGTATGGAGCGCTATGACCCAAACATTGACCAGTGGAGTATGCTGGGAGACATGCAGACAGCCAGGGAAGGTGCTGGTCTGGTGGTGGCCAGTGGGTTGATCTACTGCCTAGGTATGTGAAAGTGCTGTAAAGCAGTTGTGTATATCAGTTTGAATTGGCCTGAAGGGTCCCATTTATGTTCTGTCTGTTCACAGGAGGATATGATGGCTTGAATATACTCAACTCCGTTGAGCGTTATGATCCACACACAGGGCACTGGACCAATGTCACCCCCATGGCTACTAAACGCTCAGGTCACTATTCTGAGATGGCTACAGAAATGTACAATCTAATTAGAATTTAGAACCTGGTCTGACCATCTGGTCTTTGTTGCAGGTGCTGGAGTAGCCTTGCTTAATGACCACATCTATGTGGTAGGTGGATTTGATGGAACTGCTCACCTAGACTCTGTGGAGGTGTATAACATAAGAACAGATTATTGGACAACAGTTGCCAGTATGACTACTCCCCGGTGTTATGTAGGTGCTACTGTTCTCCGTGGACGGTTATATGCCATAGCTGGGTAAGCATGCATGCCAGACGTTATAACTATTACTCCTTGATGTGATTTTTTTTTTTAAATTTTTAAGGAAAGCAAAAGCACTGACTGTCACCGGCACACTTTCTCTCTTGTACTTGTTTAGATATGATGGAAACTCCCTCCTCAGCAGCATCGAGTGTTACGACCCAGTGATAGACACCTGGGAGGTAGTCACCTCCATGGCAACTCAGCGATGTGATGCTGGAGTCTGCGTCCTCAGAGAAAAGTAATTTTCTTCATGATCAGCCTCACAGAGGAGTCGAGCGAAAATGACTTGCCATTGTTGAGGTGGCTATTCGTGTCCCGCTACCACTGAGCACTGGAAAAGGTCATTGTAGGTCAGAATGTGACATGGACCTCACGTCTCAAACTCATCATTGCAGCTTCATCAGACTTTCACACTTGAAAGAGTACACCCTTTCCAGAATTGTGCGGCAGAGATTAACAACTATGTGCAAAAGACTATTTTATTTGTTCATGCCTCCAAGAAACCAATACCACTTGCATGACTCTTTGGTGATACATGTTGCCGTGGTTACTCGTGAGATTGTTTTGATGTCTTTAAAGTGCAATACATTTATACTTCTTGAAAGAAAGGAAGAACAGTAGAAATGAACAGGTGACTCCAGCTGCTATATGCCTTATGCCCCTGTGGCCCCCATATTATATAACATCCATGATGCCTCTCATTTGGACTAAAACGATTGTTATCATGTCATAAAGTACTGTATAATCAATTAGCATTTGCCAGATTATGAAACTGTCAGTGTCCTTTGTAGTTTTTGTAATTCTGTATGAAGAGCTTTTGGTAACAAATCAAATGAAGATGCTTAATCTTCATTGTTTTCAATGTAGAAGAATTACATTTTAAGCTCTACATATTTGCATTGTAGACTATGCTGTACAGTAATTATTGTTATCAGTCCTCTCAAGTAGGCCTACCAAGCATTTCTAAGTGTATGTATATTAGGCATGCATTTATCTCTAATGGTTTCCTTTGTACATGTGCCTGTTATGTGGACGAGATATTGTAGTTCACCGTCGACTCATTGTATTCGACTCGAAAGTGAATAAACATTATCTAGTCTGCCATACTTTCAGTTGTCATTGTTTTGAAGTGATTATAATAGATCTTTATTGTATTTATTTGTACATTGATATAACATTTACCTAGCTAGATATTCAGTAAAATTGTGCAATATTAGCTCTCTGCTGTCAATACTCAGCCTTTTTCCGCGACCATGGTTACTGTTCAGGCATCTGAAGTCTACCGGTCAGCATCGAGTATATATTTTCATATCAAGTGTTATGCATTATGTAGAAAAGAGACATCAAGGTGGTATACTTCATTGCGCAGGACTTGTGGTCTGCAGGGGAACAGTATAAAAGCAACGCTAGCACTCACTACAGGCAGATGACATTGCTGTGTTGGCGAGGACACGTTGCCCGTCAGAGTCGACATTGCTCAAACTGGAAAGTTTTTTTACTCTCTGATTTGAAACTTGTGTCAGATCTTTTGAAGAAAAAAAATGGTAAGTGTCGAGCCGACAAGTTTAAATCCGAATGTAATTATTTGCTTATGCATCAAATGCCGAATGATGGTGAAGTTACTCTTTTGGCCCTTTGACTTTTTATTTAACCGACAATTGTATATAATGACTCGTATATAATTGTATATAAACTCGTTTGAACTTATCTCCACGGCCTATCATACTGCAGATCAATAGCAGGTAATTTGTTGATGACTGTGTTTATATGACACCAATATGTGTAAAATGAATTTGAATTGTGCATGACTGGAATTTGAGGAATCTGGAGCCGTGCCTTGGGTGAGAATGTGGAATGTATGTTCGTAAATTCTCTTGGCAATTCTATTGTTAAACACGACCGTGGTCTATTTCTAAAATAGGGTCAGAACATGTGTAAAACAAAATAACGAAACGTTTTGAGTTTATGTTGTGACCAGCGTGGTCCATTTGATGAGAAGTTCACAGTGATCCATTACAGGTAGAAAACTCCCAAACTAGCTCCTTAAAAACATCACGAACCTTTCTTTTGGAGAAAAAAAAAGTTTGTACAAAAAGTATGTACAAAATATTTTTTGTACATGTTAGCAGGAAATGCCTGTGTAGGAATTATAACTTGTATGCAGAGAATACAGCATACTATTTGAACAAGTGGAAACATGTGTATGTTATTCTCAAGGCACACTAACCAGTTTCTGAAACATGATAGCCACAATTTGGGCTGTTGTGGACCATCCAGTTTTTTTCAAAGGTGTCTTGCACACATTTTCTTAGATTGAACCCCACAAATTCTAGCCGATCAGTCAAAGAGAATGTGTATCCTCATTAATAACATTTAATAACAACGGCAATTATTTACCTATCTTCATTTTGGATGTTCCCTTTTTGAAAGAATACAATTATCTTTCTTCTGTTCTTTCTCATCACTATAAATAGGTATGTTTCAATTCAATGTCTTTTATTTCTTACAGAGAGAATGCATATCCATCCATGTGGGCCAAGCAGGCATACAGACAGGCAATGCATGCTGGGAGCTTTTCTGCCTAGAGCATGGTGTAGGGCCTGACGGTGGATTTCAGGATGTGCCGGTAGAGCCAAATTCCCGCTCAGATCCGTTCAACACTTTCTTTAACACTGGAAACTCAGGACGCCATGTTCCCCGAGCCATATTTGTGGACCTGGAACCAACTGTGGTTGGTAAGAAACCTGTTAAGTTTCTTATTCAGGTTCTCTTCATGTTTTTCCCCCGTGCATTAAAACGTGCATAAAACCGAGTATGTACTTACATGTATATATTGTGATTGCATTTCCATCCACATGGGCCACACAGGAATACACATTGGTAATGCATGCTGGGAGCTGTACTGACTGGAGCATGGTGGCAGTGATGACTCCTTTAACAAATATCCAGTGACAGTGGCATAAGAAAGCATGTACATTTCACTGTGTTTGTGGATGTAGACAGTTGACAATGGTAAGTGGTGTTGTAGAATATAAAGCTTAACAAAAGAGAAGGGATATAAATCCCACTACTTCTCTATGACTATTACAATGGTCTGGAGGGGCTTTTTGAGGTACGTGACATTTCCCTTCTAGCTCTTTAACCAAAGAAAAAGTTCACAAAACAAACAAACAGAAACACCATGTTTAGGTATGTTCAGTTCAGTCCATACATGCATGGCTCATTCGTTTAATCATTATCTTTTGGTTCACTTAGATGAAGTAAGGACAGGCAAGTACAGGCAGCTCTTCCACCCTGAGCAGCTCATATCTGGGAAGGAGGACGCAGCCAATAACTATGCTCGCGGGCACTACACGGTTGGGAAGGAGATCATTGATGGTGTACTGGAGAGGGTCCGTAAAATGGTGAGTGCACCATTTCACATGACAGTACTCCATTATACAGAACTTGAGTGTACAAATCCTGATGAAATATGATCAGTTTAATCTAGTTAAGTAAGCTTTAACGTGTTAAAATAATGTGTCCTCAGACTGACCAGTGCACAGGGCTCCAAGGGTTCCTCATCTTCCACAGCTTTGGAGGGGGAACTGGCTCTGGCT
Source organism: Plecoglossus altivelis (assembly GCA_036571765.1). NCBI lineage: Eukaryota > Metazoa > Chordata > Actinopteri > Osmeriformes > Plecoglossidae > Plecoglossus > Plecoglossus altivelis. The sequence goes on along the minus strand of BROE01000021.1, from coordinate 12,954,894 downwards.
TCACCTCTCTACTGATGGAACGCTTATCTGTTGACTACGGCAAGAAATCAAAGTTGGAGTTTGCCATTTATCCTGCACCCCAGGTGTCCACTGCTGTGGTGGAGCCTTACAACTCCATCCTGACCACCCACACCACCCTGGAGCACTCTGACTGTGCCTTCATGGTGGACAATGAGGCCATCTATGACATCTGTCGTCGTAACATGGATATTGAACGTCCATCCTACACCAACCTCAACAGATTGATTGGTCAGATAGTTTCCTCTATCACAGCCTCCCTTCGCTTTGATGGTGCCTTGAATGTCGATCTGACAGAATTCCAGACCAATCTGGTTCCTTTCCCCCGTATTCATTTCCCTTTGGTAACTTACTCACCTATCATCTCTGCGGAGAAGGCCTACCATGAGCAATTGTCCGTTGCCGAAATCACCAGTGCCTGCTTTGAGCCAACCAATCAAATGGTCAAGTGTGACCCTCGTCATGGCAAATACATGGCTTGTTGTATGCTGTACCGTGGTGATGTGGTTCCGAAAGATGTCAATACTGCCATTGCCAATATTAAGACCAAACGATCAATCCAGTTTGTCGACTGGTGCCCTACTGGATTTAAGGTAGTCAACATAGTCTGTGGTGTATCTACAGTGTAATATGGTATGCCTTACACATCCCTCAATCAATCTATCTATTAATTATCTTTGTCTTTGTCTCAACAGGTAGGCATTAACAATCAGCCCCCAACTGAAGTCCCTGGAGGTGACCTTGCAAAGGTCCAGAGAGCTGTGTGCATGCTTAGCAACACCACTGCTATTGCTGAGGCCTGGGCACGTCTGGACCACAAGTTTGACCTCATGTATGCTAAACGTGCCTTTGTGCACTGGTATGTGGGTGAAGGCATGGAGGAAGGAGAGTTTGCTGAGGCCAGAGAAGACTTAGCTTGTCTAGAAAAAGATTATGAGGAGCTTGGAAGAATGAGTGGGGATTCTGAAGATGAAGTGTGTGAGGAATACTGAGTCACAGTGCCTGGAGTTGTTATTGGATAACATAAAAAAACAGACTTGGTGATTGTCGTATTATGTATCGCCTCAGTTTAGCTGTTACAGTATAGAATAATTTGTATGCACATGCCATTAGTTTAGTCAAAGATTAGTCAGTTAGTCAAAAGGCTCTAAAAAAACCTTTATCCTGAGGCCTTTACCCTGACCTTTACCCAAGCCCTACTTGTTTGAGCATCATAATAAAATTGTGATATTATTGTCTTGTTTGACTATATATAGCAGTAAGAAATTGATCCTCCAATTAGTGGTCTAAAATAGGGCTTACTTTTTGCACCATGCAAGGGCATAATGAATACTGTTTGATGTATATACGGCCTGTATTACAGTTTTGTAAGAATAGATGATTACAAAACGGTTTAACCCCACCAATCTAGGAATCAACACTTTTTAGACTCATATGGCTACAAGGGAGGTGTTCATTACAACAGAGCATTTAAGATGAATGCTTTTTAATCGCCTGCATAACAATTGGAAGGATCAGAGTTGCTTAACGGGTGCACCCAAATTCTCAATAGCAGCTATTTAAAGAATGAGTCCCGGTAGCAGCGAAGGTGTCACCTGAAAGTATCCATCCGCGCAAGTAAACATTGCGAGTAGAAACTAGCAAAAATGTAACTTACATTATATGATTAAGACGTTTAACATTGACAAATTGACAATAACAATTCATATAGTTGACAGTTAAATGAGACAATTAAGCATATTCTACTGATATAATTAAAAGGAATAAGCGATGCACAGGCAACTTACGATTGCTTTTGGTTTGGTAGACTGTATGATGATGAACAGTGTCATAATCTGTCTAATGGATTCATATCCATTTACTTGGACCATAACATTCCGACAGTACGATTTATTGCGGAAATAAAGTATTTTGGACGCGATGGATAACTCAACTGATCATAACATGAAATATCCTGAAACAATGTAATAGTGTTTGGTTCAAGGTTATGTCCTTCATCTTTTAGCCGATGTGTTGTCCATCAAGAGATCAATTAAGATAGAGACAATGTGTTGGGGGGGTGGAATTGTTGACCCACAATAGACTAGATACATCGGATTAATACGAACCAAATGGACATATAGGACAAATCTATGTATCGTATAATTAATTGTGATTAATAATATATTAGTACTGATATAATATAATTTACATGACAAGAAATGTTTAAGAAACGGAATCCGCCGTCAAAATCCTTCTATTTCAGGAAATGTATTTGGTATCTAATTCTTTAGGCGGACGTATTCACAGCCTTAGAACATTCGTTTCACTGTGCGTGCGTGTGTGTGTGTGTGTAAGCTGTCTCTCATGTTGATCCCGTTTGAGTCGAAGGAAACCTGACGTTGGGAAATTAGCTACTGGACTACACTTCCAGACAAATCATAGCACGGTGACACCTTGTTGCCACCGGTCAACCTGTGTTGTCTGAGCTATAAGAACAGTTCACAACGATGACCCAGCCTCGAGTAGATGAGTTCAGGTCTCCTCCGGAGTGCCCAGTCTTCGAACCCAGCTGGGAAGAATTCGGTGATCCTTTTGCTTTTATTAATAAGATCCGTCCAATCGCGGAAAAAACTGGAATTTGCAAGGTTCGCCCACCTCCGGTAAGAGTGATTGAAGTGTTTCACACAAATTCAACAGATGCTCTTGACAGTGTTATCTCAAGAATAAGGATGGATAAAGCACGAGCACTGTGGACGGGGTTTAAAGGGACTTTTCAACATGGCGGAATGAAGGATATTCTGATTCTTTTGTGTAGCTAGCAGCAATCATGAAGTTGAACCTTTTAATAGTCACATTTGTAGTTCATTAACATTTAATTGCCAGCATGGTGGCAGTATTTTTTTTTTTTTACGTGGGAATGCCTTAAGTTGTTTGAGTGCTCTTGTAGTGTATGGAACCGGCTGAAAGCTAACTAGCTTCTAGCTGTATGGTGACTGTGTGTAGGCTACAGGCTATCAGGGTAACGTTAGATTGCTTAAAATCCGAAGTCGAGAGAATGTCAGTTCGAGGAGGCCCAATACGTTAGGTTAGGTCTAAAACATGAAACAAACTGTTTTATAAACAAAAAGGTTTGCTTCGAAACTGAAACGAATCTTAGTGGCTTTCAGGTTGGCTTGAAAAATACAACAGTATGACACTAGGCCTCCTTGCCAAACACTAGCTAGTAGTAGAAACACATCAAGTTACTTCTGGCTTTCAGTTGAGCAAGTGAGCGAGCTGTCAGTGTGAAATAGCTCGCTTAAACTAGTATTAAACTTAGTTTTTCACATTATATGAAGTAGCAATATTTTGAATGCTGTTTTGAAATGGGAATGCAGTCTTTTGGGCTGCATATGTTGTTGTTTTATAATAAATGGTTTATAACATGTGTATGACCTCAATTATAGCCTTCCATCCAGTTATACATTTAACCATTATTTCTCATTGTAAACGGCGTCATTGCTGTTTTCTTGATGGTAGTGCCTGGTGGCAGTAAAAGGTTCACCCAACAAGCCTTGTCCTCCATGTTGGCTTTGTGGTGAGCTTGGTCTGTTCAGTGAGTGTTCCATCTGGCCATTTTGTGAGCCTGTGGTAGATGTTGGCTAGTGAGTTCAAACAAGGAATTAGAGGTCTCTTGAGATTGTTGTATTCTGTATGTTCTTTACAAATTTAGGTGTGCGTAAAGTACTGTAAAAGAATGGTAGTAAAATCCTGTCCTTTATCAATAACATTGGGCTGACTTTTGCTTAAAAACTCAAGCATATAATCCAAGAAGTTATTTTATTGTTAGATTACACTACATTTATATCCTTGCATGTTACACGTGAGCCAATGAGATTGTCCTAGTTGATTATAAAGTCTATGTAAGTATCTATTTGATATCACTTTACTACATAATTTGCCAGTGGAATCCACAATTGAGACCTGCTTACCAACCGAGATATTTAGCATAGCAGTAGCCATGACCTTCCTCTAATATACACATCCTGTTAATGTTAGGTAGTTTTATAAAGCTATGTTGTTCTGTTGGTAGGACTGGCAGCCTCCATTTGCATGTGATGTTGACAGACTTCACTTCACTCCTCGAATCCAGAGGCTCAATGAGTTGGAGGTGAGTCTATCTGATACTTCGCAAAAAAAAATTGATTTCCCTTACAAATTGTAATGACATGCTTGTGTGAAGTACAACATTTGAAGTACAACACAACACCAAAATTGCAATGCTAAAATATGGGAATTGATCAGGCTAGTTCAAACGGAAGTGGACTGTGTGGTCTGAAATAACAGATATATTTAAAGCTCAGCATATTTGTCAAGAAATACTCCTAAAGATCTCAAACTGATGTATATCGTTTTTGTTCTATAACCACACTCTAGTGCTTTGGTCAATCAACAAAATATATGCAGTATATAATATATATTATGTATAGACGACAAGCAATCATGCAGTAATTCAAACATGTATACTATGCAATAAATGTCTTTCTATGTATCCCTGTCAATAGGCACAGACTAGAGTCAAGCTTAACTTCTTGGACCAGATCGCCAAATTCTGGGATTTGCAGGGATGTGCCCTAAAGATTCCTCATGTGGAGCGCAAAATTCTGGACCTGTATCAACTCAATAAGGTTGAATTTATAGATCACAATTGTTCAAAAACTATAAATTAGCTAGGCTATTCAAAGAGAAAGATTGTGCATGATGAAAATATAACCAATTTCATATATGGACAACCCTCACAACAACATAGTAATTTTTGCAACATTATTTTGTACCTTATACTAACCCTCTTTGCTACAAACACATTGGGTGCAAAGATGTTGAATTAGATTACAGCTCTGTTCATAACACATCTATTTACTTAAAATCTAATTTTGAGATGTCTTTTTTTTAAGCTGGTGACAGATGAGGGGGGATTTGATATTGTATGTAGAGAGAGGAAATGGACCAAGATTGCGATGACCATGGGCTTTGCACCTGGCAAGGCTGTGGGCTCTCACCTGCGTTCCCACTATGAGAGAATCCTCTATCCCTATAACCTCTTCCAAAGTGGAGCCAACCTTCTGGTGAGTAGAGCATGTTCATTATATTGGTTCATCTGCCTTAGCCTGTTGATGAGCCAAGTGCACACAGAACACGATACACCGGTTCCTGTTTGTTTTTTTTACTACCTAAAAGATAACTATCATTCACATGGATGTCTATCAGGGTATTCTCTGACTGAGTACAGTCAGAGACACTTTCCTTGTGGGGTTTGCGATACACATATAAGTGCTAACGTTGGTGACAACTATCGATAGCTGTTCTTGCTCTGTTACAAAACTAAAAGGTGCGTAGCACAATATAGTGCTCTGTTTAGCCAAGAGAGGACTGTGCATGAACTGACCAGGTGATATGCATTTTGCCCTTCTATGCTTGAATAGGATAACAACTGCTTACATTGGTTTGAGCAGTAGTAGCTTATCTTCTTGTGTCTAGTCACTGGACACAAGAAGATTCTGTGCCAAAACCCCAGCAAGAGAAAGCCTACGAACTGAGAATGAATTGGATCTGGGTGACCTCTCATGGAGAGGTCACTCTAAATTTTTGTGTAACTATCCAAGCTTTCTCTTGCCTTAGGCGCCAGAGCTAGCTTCCAAACTGATGCGTTTGGTGGCTGATCCTGATCTTGAGAAGGTATGTTTGTGTCATGGTTAAAAGTCAGTAAGTCTACACATTAACAAATAAAAGTCTTTGTTACTGAAGGGCTTGCCAAATAGGACTGAATTGTTATGAAAAATGTCATTAATGTTGTCACGAATTGGACACATGGTTAAATAAACCCTTGCCTACATTTAAATGAATTACATTTGTCCAATTAAATTAGCATTTTATTCATGTAATTATTCTATTGATCTATTAGTTGAAATAGAAAATCATACAGATTTTTTGTCCTTATAGCCCAGCCTTTTGATCATTTCCATTTTAGAAAATTACTGATAGAATAAAGTTGCATAACGTTCTTCTGTCTCTGTCGACTCGGTTTTCATATGTGGTCTTCTGCTTTCTGTATTTGCCTGCATTTGTGATGTAGCATGGTTTGTGTCTAAAAAACTCTGTTGGAAAGAACAGGAGTGGCTGAGAGAACTAACACAATAGACTGTTAACCTTGGACCTAAAGGATTTCATATCTCATAATCATGTTATTAGTTTGGCACTGTGATATATATTTAATATGGTGCCTTTCCCCTGCAGACTCTAGTCTTACACTTTCTCTACTACTAATTGAATACCTATTAATGATGCATATGGCCTTTGAAACAATGTTTAAGTGTAGCGAGTTGACATCTACACATGTAACATACATCATGTCTGGCCTTATTCCTTATTCCTTCAGTCTTTGAAGAAACCCACCATGCCTGTGGATACAAGTGACAAGGACTTCAAGCTCCATGACCTGGCTCAACATCCGTTTGTCCAGCCAACCGAGACCTGCCCCAATGCCCGCCGAGCCAAGCGCATGAGATCTGAAGTGGACGCTCTTGAACAGAGCCACACACACTTTCCAGAAGAACTCCACCTAAAACCAGTAATTCAGATCCCACGCCAACCCCATCTAATCTCCACTTTCACTCCCAATCTTTCTACTAGATAACTTTGTTAAAATAAGATGAAAGAAATGTTGGCAAAAGCCAATGTGAATACAACGTCTTGTTTCATCAATATGCATGGCATGTTGTGTTGCACCCTGACCATGACACAGATAATTGAATCTGAGCTAAAAACCTCTTTTTGTCTTTGCAGTCGGGCTGTGTGAAGACAGAACCAGGGGAACCTTGTGAGAACAGGCCCAACCTGAGGAGGAGGATGGGCTCCTTCGTAGCCAAGCCTGAGCCAGGTGAGATCACACTCTGCTCACTGCTCTTTTCATGCAGCGTCGATGTACGATGTCTTCCTTTATGCGAACACACGTGTGGTACACCATGCATTGTGATGGAGACTCTTACTTTTAGTTTATGGTTGCTTTTAGCTGTATTTATTCTTGTGCTTGATTTTGCTGTACAGAGAAAGAGATTCCCATCCCAGTGAAACAGGAGCCGCAGGAGAGTAAGGAGCAACTGATTGAAGCAGACAAAAACAAGTCGCGGTATAAGAAACCCACCCTTCCAGTGAGCACGGTACGTTTTCCTGTCTTTTTGTGGGTTATCATTAGTACTATCTTATATACTATCTTATATATGTGCATAGTTACATGTCTACTCTGTCATCATAATCTGGAGTCATCTCAATCAGTAAACTTAATCAAGTAAATCACTCAACCAGTCCTCAACGGTTAATTACTCAACCACTCTACAAATGCCGACTGTACTGTTCCTCTCCAGGTTGACCTGTACGTGTGTCTAGTGTGCGGCAGTGGGAGTGACGAGGACCGTCTGTTGTTGTGTGATGGCTGTGATGACAGCTACCACACATTTTGTCTCATCCCTCCTCTTAGTGACGTCCCAAAGGGGGACTGGAGGTGCCCCAAGTGCCTGGCTCAGGTGACTTTAACACATCACACCTTGCTAATGAACCATGGATGTCCCAAGCGAGAGCTTGAGCAACGAGGACATAAACATTAGAGCCCAGTGTTGGGCTCCTCTCATCTTGACAGTGTCTCTTGTTGAATATAAAACTATGGCCAACTTTGTATAGTCTGCTATGTGTTATTTGGAGTTTGAGGAAACCTAACATTAGGATGCCTAATTATATAGGATAAATCATTGGATATTGAAAAAGCTAACTGAATCTTATGAGTATATTAAGGGTCCGTCTTTCTTGATTACTATGAATAGGAATGCAGCAAACCGCAGGAGGCTTTTGGCTTTGAGCAGGCATACAGGGACTATTCCTTGCGTGCATTTGGGGACATGGCAGACTCCTTCAAATCTGATTACTTCAACATGCCAGTTCATGTAAGTGGAGCATCGGTTACAGTGTATTCTGCTGCTGCGTCTAAACTATTTCTGTGCCTATCAACATCAGGTCTGTTTATTTCAGATGGTTCCGACAGAGCTGGTGGAGAAAGAGTTCTGGCGTTTGGTGGGGGCCATCGAGGAGGATGTCACCGTAGAGTATGGAGCAGACATAGCCTCCAAGGAGTTTGGGAGTGGATTCCCCATCAAAAATGGAAGATTTAAGGTTACTGCTGCCGATGAGGTGAGTCTGTTTGAACTCTCCATATCACCTTGATACTAGGGTCTTAGTGTAGTTATGGCATACAGTGTCCAGATTTAGCAGCTCCTTCTCCCCTCATGTTTTCTGTACTTCAGAAGTACCTCAAGTGTGGTTGGAACCTGAACAACATGGCCATGATGGATCCTTCGGTGCTGACCCATGTCACGGCTGACATCTGTGGGATGACCCTGCCCTGGCTCTACGTGGGCATGTGCTTCTCCTCCTTCTGCTGGCACATCGAGGACCACTGGAGCTACTCCATCAACTACCTGCACTGGTACTGATCCCCACCGACTGGTGCCTTCAACAGAATACTGAGAGAATTTCAAATGGTTCAATTGTTCCTACCTGATTTGACGGAGCATGTTTAATATGGAGGCAGCGTCACCTGAAACTCTGTTTCTTCCCAGGGGGGAGCCTAAAACATGGTATGGTGCGCCTGGATTTGCTGCAGAGCAACTGGAGGAAGTGATGAGGAAACTGGCCCCTGAGCTGTTTGACTCCCAGCCTGACCTGCTGCACCAGCTGGTCACCATCATGAACCCTAACACCCTCATGGCCCACGGAGTCCCCGTGAGTCTCAGCCTAGCTACATTAACACCCACAAGGGCCTCACATCACTATATTTCTCCCACATTTCCTACTCTCTATACTACTTTCAGAACACTTGAAACCCATGTAATGTTTATTAATCTGAACTTTGTTACCACAGATTTACAGAACCAATCAGTGTGCTGGCGAGTTTGTCATCACTTTTCCCAGAGCCTATCACAGTGGCTTCAACCAGGGCTTCAACTTTGCTGAGGCTGTCAACTTTTGCACTGTGGACTGGGTATGCCCCTTCATAGAATACATAGCATATCTATACATACAAGTTCAACATAATATGAATGGACTCTTGTAACATTTTACCAATGTTTTTGTGGTATGTATATTAAAACAAGGGTTTCTGTTTGGTGCTACAGATGCCCCTGGGAAGGCAGTGTGTGGACCATTATCGCCTGCTGAACCGCTACTGTGTGTTCTCTCATGACGAGATGGTCTGCAACATGGCCTCCAAGGCTAACAGTCTGGATGTAGTCCTGGCCTCTGCAGTACAGAAGGACATGTCCACGATGATCAGAGAAGAGCGAGACCTGCGAGAGAAGGTCCGCAAGATGGTGAGTAACACACTTTTCTATAGTGCGTAATTACATTTTTTACCTTTATTTACCTTTATGAAAGTATTTCATTTGTAAATTATATTTAATGACAGTTCCTAACTCAGAATTTGCAGTATTATAATATTATTCAATCCTTAAATTGCTGTGTGTATTTAACTTTGCATATATCCTGAAGTAAATTAAAGTTTAATGTCTCATAATTGCCCCATTGGCATTCATTATGGAGCATGTGGTATCTTAAATTAAAGTCTAAACCACGGCCTATCCCCATCTCCCTCAGGGCTCAGTGTAAAACCATGGTTGTGTTATTGTCTTGCTCCCATAGGGAGTGTTGCATTGCCAGGAGGCGAAATACGATCACCTCCAGGACGATGAGCGGCAGTGTGCCAAGTGTAGGACCACCTGTTACCTGTCTGCCATCACCTGTCCCTGCAGCCCTGGGGTGCTGGTGTGTCTCCACCACATCAAGGAACTCTGCTCTTGCCCTGTCAGCAGCTACACACTGAAGTGAGTCCTACTGCCTGACAGGAGAGGCCTCCAACACTCAGAATAATATTGGGAAACAAAGTTATAAATGTTGTTTGTTCCTTTTTCTTTGATTATTACAAGGCCCAGTGCTCACTGTGAGTTGAATCTCATTTTCAAAGTTTCCCTTTGTCTTTTATGAACCCTGTAGTTATAGATTTACACTGGATGACCTCTACCCCATGATGAATGCTGTGAAGCAGCGAGCTGAGTCATACGACGACTGGGCCGCCCGTGTGACTGACACTCTGGAGGCTAAATTAGACAAGAAAAAAGGTGAGGTGTGGCGTCGGTGTGAGGGATACAGAACGCTAGACATTTCTGTGTCATCCCCTGAATGTGACCAGGGTCACCCTCCTCTCTCAGGCCTGGCTGTATTCCACTCCCTCGTCGAGGAATCAGAGTCCAACATGTTCCCTGACAACGACCAGCTCCGCCAGCTGCGTATGGTCACTCAGGATTCAGAGAAATGTGCCTCTGTAGCACAGCAGCTCCTCAATGGGAAAAGGCAGACCAGGTCAGCAGCCCCACTATCACATCCCATAATCACACGCTGAGCAGCTCATGTTCGCCCACTGACCTACTTGTTGGAATGGAGGAACCACCTAAAAAAGCTTCACCTTGGCTTGGTTGTTTTCTAAAGCAGCTGTTTTGGTTCCCTCTCCTAGGTACCGGTGTGGTGGGGGGAAGTCCCCGAGTCACCTGACTGTGGAAGAGCTGAGGTCATTTGTAAGGCAGCTATACAACCTCCCCTGCAGTCTCAGCCAAGCCCCCCTGTTGAAGGTAGGTGGTGGGTGACACACCCCTGCATGGATTAGGATGGGTGAACATGAGAAGAACGAGGCCTATGCTAACAACCTAACAATCCTGCTCACAGGCACTGTAATTATGTTTGCTGATCATGTTGTTACCATTCCGTGGCAGGAGCTGCTGAATCGCATCGAGGATTTCCAGCAGCACAGTGAGAAGGTGCTGGCCGACGAGGTTCCAGGAACAGAGGAGATCCAGGGCCTGTTGGACATCAGCTTTGACTTTGACATGGAGCTGCCTGAGCTACCTCTTCTGCGGGTGAGGCTGGAGCAGGCACGCTGGCTGGAGGGGGTGCAGAAGGCGAGCTCCCAGCCTGCCAGCCTGTCCCTGGACACCATGAGAAGGCTGATCGACCAGGGCGTGGGCTTGGCCCCTCACCCTTCTGTGGAGAAGGCCATGGCTCGTCTGCAGGAGCTGCTCACTGTGTCTGAACACTGGGAGGAGAAGGCCAGCAGTCTTCTCAAGGCCAGGTGAGGGCAGTGCTGAGAGATCCTTGCACTGGCATGTAGACCGAAATCTTCAAGGTCTGCTCTGTGAAGGGAGGTGTACTATTTACTGTAAATTGCATACGTTTGTCATGCTCAGATTGTGCAGATGTTTAACCACGTTGGCAGACAGGTGCAAAACATTTAGTCTCAGAGAGAGGTTCATCCTGTAATAATGAAAGAATATCCTCCTCTTGCTTTCATTTAATGTATAAACATATACCCTGGTGACTGGTGATTACTGACTTATTATGGAGCATAATGTCAGTGTCCCTGATTTTGCTTCATTTTAATTACAGCTAGTGCAAAATGCTGCCGCTAGAATATTCAACAAGATCAACAAAAAGTGAGCATGCATATCTAGTTCTGCCTTCATTTCATTGGTGCTCGGTGCTTTTTAATAACCACTGTCACCAGCGTTCTCCAAAAGCTTTTAATGGCATGGCTCTCTGGAATGTACATCTGTGCGCTCCACATATCCACGGTTAACTAGTACTGAGTCGAGTGTTTGATTTGTGCATCTCCCTAGAGCTAGAGTCCATTCAGATTTTCTTTACCATTTTAGAGTGTAGAATGTTAGGAAATTCTCCGCGCTCACTATAGCTCATCATGGTTGGCTGGATAGTTTGGTTATTTTTTGATCAAATCTGTATGCTTTGTTTTAATTTGTCAGAATTATAATGCGTAGCTCATATCTCAAACAACTGTCTATGCAATGGTTTCAGACTGTATTTTGGCTGCAAGGAGTGTGTGTATTTTTATGTATTGACGTTCTCAAGGTAAAATAAGTCATCAGTGTGTAGTAGAAAACTTTGCATGGTTCATTACTGTGACAGCCATAATGTCTGACTTCACTGGCTCAAGTGTTCTCCACAAGATGTGAATGGGTGTGTAACATGAAAAACTTTAATGAAATTGTTCTGAGAGCAGGATTGGAGATGTTGAGAGATGTGCCAAGGATAGCATATCCATTTCATTAATTAATAATCAATGCCACATAAACATGTTTCCATATCAAAAGTTTTCTATGATATTTCCACCGCCTTATTTCAGGAAGATATGGGCCTGCAGCCGGGCTTGTCTACACTTGCCTGTAACTGTGTGTGTCAGTGTTCAAGGGTAACTGATGTTGTGTGATGCTCTCCTCCAGGCCCCCCCACTCACTAGAGACCCTGACAGGGGAAGCTGCCAAAGTGGTGTCCATCCCTGCTTACCTCCCCAACTGTCTGCTGCTGAAGGACTCCATCAACAGAGCCAGAGAGTGGCTTCAGGAAGCCGAAGAACTTCAGGTATGGAAGCAAGTGACCATGATTTGGGCTATCCCGAGACGAGGAAAAGCATTTGGTCTTTCAGGCGAACTATACCGATTGGTAACACGTGTATCTGTTTCAGGTTGGAGGTTGTGTCCCCATGTTAGACAGCTTGTCTGACATGGTGCTGCGAGGACAGGCCATTCAGGTCCACCTGCAGCCTCTGGAGCAGCTGGAAGCCCTGGTGGCAGAGGTGCAGGCCTGGAAGGACAGCGCAGCCAAAATGTTCCTCAGGAGAAATTCTTCCTTTACCTTGCTGGAGGTACAGTACTGAACTGATTTGGTACCATCTAATCCTATGGAGAGATCAATGGGATGACTGAGCCGCAATTAAATATGAATTTTACAGGTCCTGTGTCCGAGATGTGAGGTTGGACACTGGTCTCCCAAAAGGAAGTCCAAGAAAGCGAAAGACAGCCCTCAGCACAGCAAGAAGAGAATGGTGCGGCTGGACTGCCTGAGTGATGTGGAAAGGGCCCTCTTAGAGAGCAAGGACTCTACCTCTGCTGTAAGGGACTAGCTTTACCTAACCACACATCTCAATGCAGACGAGAGGGGCCAGGGGTTGCTTCTCACTATGATATACTGTACTGACATAACTGTAACAGGACCATGAACAACTGTTTGTTTGACCTGTATCCATGTTGTTTTCCAGATGGCAACTCTTGGGGAGGTGCGATTAAGGGAGATGGAGGCTCTCTCCTCTCTCAGGGCAGCTAACGAGTCAAAGCTCCTCCCTACCACTGACTGTATGGACCTGAAGGTGTGTGTTTGTCAGAAGCCCCCCATGGGAGCCATGTTACAGTGTGAGCTCTGCCGGGACGCCTTCCACAGTGTGTGCGTGAGGGACCCCTCCGACATCCGCACAGCCCAGCCCTGGTTGTGCCCTCCCTGCCAGCGCTCAGAGAAGCCCCCACTAGACACGGCGCAGGCACTGCTGGCCTCTCTGCAGTGTATAAAGGTGCGACTGCCAGAGGGCGATGCGCTGCGCTACATGATTGAAAGGACAGTCAGCTGGCAAGACAGAGTGGAAAAAATCTCAGACCCCTGTGACCTACCAGAGCTGGAGGAGAGACCCAGGACTCCGCCCACCCCTTCCGACAGGGCTTTCCCCAATCACACAGCTGACACAAACGAACAGGTCAATTATAGCCTTCCTAGTTCCTTTTGTCTTACCAGGAACCATTTAACTGAGCTTCTGTATTTTCAACTGAAACACAAACGCTTGTTTTATTGTCTTGTGTTTTGCTCGGTTGACACAGGCTCCATATTTGACTCCAGAGTGGAACAGAACAAGCAACGTTCAGACAGTCTTCTACACAGAGCAGCGGTGCATCCCCTTGCAGGGTCAGTGCTTGTCCAGTTGCAGCTTTTTGGGAGGGACTAGTGTGTTAGTAGTGTCACATCTTTAATATTTGAAATGCTCTATGCTCTTTTTATTGGTGGCTGGATAATGACGCCTAGTTTTGTCAGCAGGTTTGAGTCCAGAGCTGGAGGAGTTGATGGTTGAAGGTCTGCTGCTGCAGGTGTCTTTACCAGAAGTCCCCAGCCTTTACCACATGTTACTGAACGGCCTCAGGACTCAACACACCAGCAGCAACATGTTGTCACAGGATGACCCCTCAGAATGTGACAATCACAAGCAGTGCAAATCTCAGGGAAGGAATCAGCCACAAACTGAGGTTAGTGAGGATGCTGAACATTGAGTTTATGGAACATTCTGTACACAGTGTACTTGTGTCAAAAGTATAACCTTGGAAGCTCTCCAATGTCTCTGTAACACTCTTTACCTATCATGGAATTTTAGCCCTGGAGAGAAACTACAGTTTGGTGTGTTTTCATGTGTTCCAGAAGGGAGGTCACGATATACAGAGGGAGGTGGTGAACGGTGCAGAAAAGAAGGCCAAACGCCGCTTGGAGAGGGCGGGTCTGGAGGCGGAACGCAGGGACAAGGCTAAAAAGCTCCAGCACAAGCGACAGAAGGTCATGAAAGAGAAGAACCTGGAGCGCCGAGCAGCTTCAACCTCTTCCTCTCCTCGCTCAGACTTCTCTCAGTCCGACAACTCTGACGATGAGATGGTCATGTGTCCGGCAGAGAGGTGCCAGCTGCCAGAAGGAGATGAGGTGAGTCCAGGAACTTGGAGAGCAGACATGCTTGACCCACCAGTGTCTGCAGGCTTCAGTGAAAAAAGATGATTTGGAAGAGATCCCCGTGTAAATACTTGTGTTCTGTTTACCCACGAGCACATGGTGAAGATAATGCTGTAGAGGTTGGAATGCCAGTGTGAAAAGGAAACGCATCACCTAAATATACATTGATACCCATAACAGTTTATATTAGTCTTTTTCTTTTTAGATTGTATTTCTCTGTGATTCAGTCTAGTTAGTGTGTTAAAATAAGGTGTTGTTCCATTCAGGTGGATTGGGTCCAGTGTGACGGCAGCTGTAACCAGTGGTTCCATCAGGTGTGTGTTGGCGTGTCGGCCGAGCTGGCTGAGAAGGAGGACTACGTTTGTGTCAGTTGTACATTAAAGGATGGACACATGAAGTGAGGAAAGAACTGAAAACAGAAGAGGGTTTTTTTGTTGAAGGAAACCTTGAGGACTGCTCATCCTCACTCCATTAGCAAGCCACCAGTCTGGATGTGTCTCTGACCCTGCCTCCATAGTGCCCCCTGCCCAGTGGTTCCCTGTCCATCCCCTTTGTAACTACGGTGCTATCTCCTCTATATTGGATTGTTGTCCCGAACTATACTGTTTGCTTACTTTTTGTATTTTTTACTTATATTTCTTTCCTCTTATGAACTATTTGTGGTTGTCTAAATAAGTATGGGGATGTGGGATCTGCATGGGTTCCCATCACACAGTTGCAAAGGAGTCTTAACAATAATGCTGCACCCTGTGAAGATCAAGGGTTAATAAGGCTTCTTTGGAACATCCTTGCATGCAAAACCAGAGAAACTGGCAGGGGATAGAGGATTTGACACCTCTCCCTAAAAAAATCAGAATAAAGAAATAAATGATAACCTTTTTTTGTTAAATCCCGGTGTTTAGTACATTAATCTTAATTATATTATTATTCCCAATTTTTTGTAGGTTAGTTTTATTTATCTGAGCAATAATGTTTGTCTGATTTGGCTTTAATGGCTTGATCTCTGCTAAAAATGTGTGTTGGTGCTTTAGCAATGGTTTCATGTACAGAAAGCTAATAGGTTGTTGGGTTACAGTTGTGGAATAGAGATTTAGCAGACAGAAGGATAAAGGAACTGTATTATGGTACTTTTTCTGACACATTATGTACTTTGGGTAGGTAACTTCGGGAAGCAAGAGTCCGGGGCAGATGAAGACGTTGCCGTTTATATTGTGGAATAAAACGTTTTGTTCTAATATGAAAACCTCATCTGACTTGATTTTTCAACCGCTAGATGTCGCCATTTTAATGTCTATTTTTATCATTTTCGCCGTACATGATTTGTCATAATTTGATGGAGGCAAATTTTATTTATAGTGAGTACCTAAACATGATCCAGATATTATCCATAAAGTATGAGACCCCCAAAATTATATAATTACTTTGGGTAATTTGACGCAAATTGCTGAATCAGCAGCACTGGACCTCTAGTAGCCTCTAAGATAGGCGGTCCGGTTGAGTGCATCTGATAGGCCGACACTCAAGTCTCATGGCCAAAATAAAACTGCTCTCCAAAGAAAACCCTCTGTATAATAATCACAGGTTTTGACCGCATCATAGAAAACTGCATTATCGCGGGTAATCATGTCCGGTAGTCAAAATCGCAAGCAAGAGAGCGAGGATGAATGTGACATTGACAATCTTTTGGCGTCTTTAACGTCTGCTGAGGTGGAAGAGTTGGAAAAAGATCTTATCGACTTTGATCCGGACCCAGCTGTGCCAGTGGGGCTCAGGCAGAGAAACCAGACTGAAAAGCAGCCGTCAATCCAATACAATAGAGGGGCAATGCTGGACTTCTGTGAGCGCGAAACCAAGAAACTTATAGAGAGAGAGCTGAGCTTTGAGGTAAGAACATTTTTTCTGCAATTGTCAACTTGTTTCGATATATTGTACTCGGTCGTTTATTGTGGCTATACCGAACACCATTATCTTAATATAGTCGGACTATTATGAGCGGAATGTCAGAGAGGGGAGCCATGGAATCCACCAGCTAAGTTCCAAACATGGTGCAGTGTTATGAGGATTCAGCTTGGGGGTTTGCTATTAATGGTGAGACCACAGGATTGCATTTAATTGAATCGAAAATGAATAGTGCTAAAACATTGCGTGACAGGTAGGTTAAATGTCCTAGAAATGTAATGTGTAAGGACAACTTTATTGTGTAAAGACACTTTTTTGTGCTGTTTACTCCCAGCTGATAAGAATTGATAACTCTTTGATAACATTTTAGTTCCAGGGCTTCTCTTGATTTTTAATCACACGCAGCCTTGTGGATACGAAGTTCAACAGGTGGCATGATGTAAGGAAACGTGATCTGGAGATAGCCTTCAGACCTTAATGAGAAGTCTTGTTTGTTAAAGGTCCAGAGTATGGGTTAGGAAAACCCAGGGTGAAAAGGTAGAATGTCATCTATTCACCAGGGCATCATCGCTCTTAAAGTTGCTAAGCAGCTCAAAAACAAATGATCCCTTATCAAAGTTTACCAGTAGTGAACTTTAAAGAGCAAATCCCCTCTCTAATTATAGGAGACAAACACCTAGGAACAGATGGAGGCTTTTCATGGTAACTGCAAGACAAAAACTGGTAACAACAAGAACTTCATTACAATTTGCTCCTATAAGTGTACCTTCCTTGGCTTAAGGGTTTAAACTTGCCTTTATGAGGACGGAAACGTTTTCATTTTGGCATGTACATTATTCATAATTATATTTGAATAATTTATCATAATTATATTTGATTGTACCGTGATATGAATGTTTTACGAATCGACCAAGATGTTGCACGACTTACAAAATATTGTGCAAGGTCTGTATGTTTCAAAAGCCAAAGAAATGCAAAAACAAAATCACCTTCTACTATGCTTCTCATAAAGCTCAGCATTGCTCCCTACAGTTCAAAGCTTTTACTGAGTTGTAGTAACAGATATAAGCTCCAGATACAATGCTGGCTCATGGCATGCTGCTCCCAATTTGAAGACAAATGAAATTCCTCAACCGAAAGCTTAGACACACACTTCCTTTTAAGGACACATCTGCTGGAGCTCTTTAGACAACTTGTAAAACCCTTCCAACACGTTGCCTGGTGAGGAATACAAAATACTAGCCTATGTTATGTTTCATATCAGAGGTTTGTTTTTTATAAAATGTTAAATTATTGTGTAACCAAACAGCAGTGACAATTAAATAAATGCCTTCATAAATAATTTCACAAGAAAAGTCGTGTTGAGGGTTGTAAATAATGCTATGTGTAGTAAAAATGTTTTGTCTCCACACTCAAGGGGGAGTCTAAACCTGTCCAGTCGAAACAAGATAACTTGAAGAATATGGGGAAGAGCTGTGAGAGTTTCTTCTCTGTGCCAGATGACCAGGATGACTTCGACAGTCATAAGCAGGACAAATGCAAAGAGGAAACCCCAGACAACAAGAAAGTCACGCATGTTGACGAAGGTCAGAAGCCCTTAGAGGATAAGAGTCCACATAAGGTGACTGGGGTTGAAGGTAAGGGAGATGAGGTCATTGAGGAACACAAAGAGAGTCAGGGGGGACAGGAGAAAAAGGATGGGTGCAAGAAAACGGATCAGAGCACTTGCAAAACACTTGACCTCATCTCGAAATTACAAAGTAAAAATGCCATTAAAACTGAAAAGGACAAAAAAGAAGCGGGCAGAAGGAAAGCAGACTGCAAAACCAAAGAGCTCATTTCCAAACTGCAAGGACAAGGAGAGAAAGAGGAGAAAGAGAAGGACAGGAAAGGAAAAACACAGAAGATGACAAACAGTAAGATGGGCATGTTTTTAAAGGAAGGGGACAGAGAAACTTATCTGAAGGTTCCTGTCACGAAGGCCCAGAAAAACAGCGAGAAAGACCGCGATAAGAGGGAAAACACCAACTCTGTGACACAAAAAAAACCTCCAAGAGAGACCGACCATAATAAGACTGCCCATAAACATTGTAAATCCAGCCAGGCAGAATTAAAGACGAGCAACAGCGAAGGTTCAGCACTCGAGGAAACGAGAGAAGAAGATGTCTCTAGCATGTTCGACCAACTTCTTGAAAGAGTAAGAAAAGATGATCCTTTGTTGACTGAGCTCAATGTGAACAACTCAGATGTCATAAAGACTCAGACTCTGACTCAGTTTGCAGATGCATTATTAGAAAACAGACACGTCAAGACCTTTGCTTTGGCAAATACCAGAGCTGATGACCATGTTGCTTATGCTGTTGCCAACACACTGCGGAGGAACACCTGTCTGACCAGCGTC
The DNA here is from genome assembly GCA_036571765.1 of Plecoglossus altivelis. NCBI lineage: Eukaryota > Metazoa > Chordata > Actinopteri > Osmeriformes > Plecoglossidae > Plecoglossus > Plecoglossus altivelis. The sequence goes on along the minus strand of BROE01000021.1, from coordinate 12,935,915 downwards.
AACCTAGATTCCAATCACCTTACAAGCAAAGGCATTCTGGCCCTGATACATGCCTTGGAGAACAACACCACTCTCACCGAGCTGCGCTTCCACAACCAACGGCACATTTGCGGTGGCAAGACAGAGATGGAGATGGCAAAGACATTGAGGGAGAACTCCACGCTGTTAAAACTAGGTTACCACTTTGAGCTAGCTGGCCCTAGGATGACCATGACTACCGTCCTGAGCAGAAATATGGACCAGCAGAGGCAACGCAGGATGGAGGAGAAGAAACAAGCTGATCAGGATCTGAAGACTGAATCTAATCGTAAAACATCTCACCAGTCACCTCAGCAGGTTCAAACGTCTGGAAAGGTAACACATAAACTCCCTTCAAACATGGATCAGATCAACAAAAAAATCTGCACATTGCCTCTTGTCAAAGGAAAGGACAAGCCTCTTCCCAGAGTTGCCACTGTTGAATCCTCGATGAAACGGTCCTACAAAGTAGCACCTACTGCACAAAGTGCACAACCCAGGCCAGTGGATGTCGTACCGCCAACTCCACCACCTGCTCCTGTACTAGAAGGCTTGTCCTTAAGGAAATCCCTGACGCCAGTGACCCAGAGAAACTCTAATGGGCAGACTTCACGCCACGAGGGAGGGAGGAACTCCAGGGATCAGTTGCTGTTTTCCATTTGTAACAGCACCTTAAAAGTTCTCAAGAAGGTTAGAACATCTGTACTTTGATGGGTTTGCATGGAGAGAAATATGAAAAGTGGTTAAATCCTGTGTGTGAACAATGACTGTAATTTATATATTTTATCTTTGTATAATCATTATATTTTGTCATTCCTTGAAAATGCCTCTTTTTTCTTGCAGGTTGATGTTCCAAAGCTGCTTCGCTAGGAACCAAACTAAGAAGAGTCATATATGACATGAATTTGACATTGCAGATATGTAGTTGATATACTGGTGGCTCTGGCAGGGCTAGAAAATTATGTTATAACCTAGAAAGAGGTAACAGAGTACGGCAGGTATCAAACCATGTGTCAGTAGGATTATTTATTGGAATTTAAGGACTTTCCAAACAAGGCCACAGAGACTACTGTGCGCAAGCTATATTGACTTATGTATAGTCTGCAATGTAAAGTATTAATCTTGACAAATGCCGAGGGATTATCCTTTTATAATGTTCACAGCTTGTTTGTTTGAATAACAAGCTTCATATTTAATAACTTGATAATAATATGCACACAACATGAGGCACATAGTAGTTTGCTATAACATGTGTAAGTGATGTTTGCAGTTCTCCACTAGGCCTTCCTGTTGACATTTAGTTGGATCTAATCGCTTGTTTTTTTTTGCGTCCACGCGATGCCCATATTTAGTGTGCTATGAAGATGGTGTGATGTAAGAATGATTCCTCTAGTTACCAGGGAATGGCCAGTAGGGGGTCTTGCTCCTTCACAGACAGTGACAGGAGGTGTAGTGGAGGAGGTGAAGTGGGGATTAAAGATGAAAAGGGGAAGAGCAGAATGAAACATTTGCAAGCTGCCACATTAACAACACTATTGTCTCTTCACAAGACCACTTATAACCACCGAGTCTCAGTGCCCATGGATGAGTCAGGGTAACATACAGTATGGACATGTGCAGGTTGGTTCTTATAAGCACAAGATGGATGTGTAATGCTTTAGTCTGTCAGTGTGTGGTGGAATGTATTTGATATTCAAATGAAGTGTACTTGACAAGCCTTTCAGTGGCCAACACAGCTGAGAATTGACACTTTTTGTTGTTAACAGATCATGTTGTCACTTATTGGACTGTGTGTAATGTAAAGCCACCAATTAATATTGTTTTAGTTGGGTTAAATAAGGCAACCTGATTTACACTGTTGATGATGAACAATGGTGGAGGCTCCTGGGATGTCTCCATGTTTGCTAAATATTGGACTTGTCTGTGGAACTTCCTTCCTGGTGTTAAAACAGCAACCAGGGAGTTTCCTATTTCCTATTAAAAATCAATTGCAAACATTGGCTACAGCAGTTTCTGGTGCTGAAAGAGATACATTTATGCATTTCCATTTTTCTTATGTGTGGAAATGACGAAGTATAAGGTCTTATTTTTATTGACAGGTAAGTTTGAATGAAAAAACTATATTACACTGGTAGTTCAAAATAGAGTATGCTATTTGTACAATTTAGAGTTTATCAAACCACAGTAAGACATTGCCATGTATTTTCATAATGTTTTATTTTCATTCTTATAATCTCATGACTAATTATTTTTAAGGTCTATTTTTTGACGTAAATGGGAAAAGAAAAATTGGATCACATGGACGAGAAGGTGGATGTTTAGATATTATCTGTTCCTATTCAGATGGATATCAGAATGTACCTAAATACTTGTGTCAACACCCCTGCACCGCAAAAAATCATGTTCTCATCAAAAGTGAGAAAGCAAATGCCGTAGTTCAGAATGGAAGATTTAGCCTCTATGACAACGTAGTTGCACGGACCTTTACTGTTACTATCGAGCACCTGGAGTCTCAAGATGCTGGCTCCTATTACTGTGGACTTGATCAATGGGGAAGAGATGTAATGATGCAAGTAGAGGTCTCTGTTAGTAAAGGTATGTAAAATGCTATTTTGCTCTGATGTTACTGTGAAATCTGATACTATTAAATTCTGTATATCTCAATACACACAATTGTCATGGAAGTTGATAGTTGTACTTTAGACTTTCATTATAATTTATGCACCCATCAACACCAATGAGCGGGTTACTCACTCATCAGGGTCATGTTTAAATATGTGTGAGATTTAGTCATTAAATTGTATGCAGATGTATTGTGTAAGGGTAGGTGTGAAGTTCCTTTATAAGTCTGGTCGTTTATGTTCCAATCCTTCATCTATATGTTGCTGATAGCTTTATCCTCTCAACCTGCATTGGATCCTGAGATTGAAAGCAAAGACACCTATGCAATGAACAACTGCAGATCTGTATGCACAGAAATCCACAACTCTACAACACAGGTTTTTACTGGTAAAAACTCATCATATTGCGCATGACTTATCATATCAGGACTCACTGGTTTCCCTCTTTTTCTATTTCTGGTCAACTGACGTTAAGGTTCCAGACATGGAGTCTGTTGGAGATGGGGATGAAGCACCCTCAACATTTCCAGCACTTCCTGTTGACAACTCAGGTTAATTACATTAACTCAATGCTTTGGTGACACATTTTGACACTGGATAACCAAACTATCTTAAACCAAATGAATCCTTCCTCAGGTCATGCAAGTGCCAACATTTTCATTGGCACCTTCTTTGGATTGTTAGTATGCAGCTTTCTGGTTGCACTTGGAGTCCTCAGAGAACGTTCTAAGTCAAGTTCACTTTGTAAGGCCTAGCTCTCTGTTCAATATATCTTTTCAGTTAAAGAGAATAGTTTACATGCATTTCGAAAACATTGGTTTTGTGTTTAATTATTATGAAGGAATTCACAAACTTTTTCCCCCTTTAAGCTTTTCAAGCATCACAAGTATCAGACCATTTAAATGTTTCACAAGTGAGTTTCATTTCATATAGATAATTTTTTAAATCAAATTCAAGAATTCTTAGTCTTGCATATTAGCTCTCTCTTCATCTCTCATTCTCACCTTTTTTGACTTATAGGATGAAATGGACCCTGGCCATGTCTATACAGAGATAACTGCATGGATAGAGGAGGACAAGGACTTGTATCACACGATAGAGATATGGGAACCTCCACAAGAAATTGACAGCAATGCCCTGTACTCTGTTCTGACACTGAATTAATAAAATAACGAATTTGTTCTACCATAGGTGACAAAAGAAAAACAAACGTATTCCTCCCGTTTCTCTCAATGCAGTGTTGCTAATGGTAGGCCCAGGCTGGCGGCTACCCAGTCATGCAAAAGTCACACAGCTGTTTCCTGAAATTGCGGTTTATCTTTGTGAAACACGGAGGAAACACTGTTTTAGATACAATTTATAAAGTTTGTTTTTCTCTCTGTTTAAAAATGTACTTGCAATGCAATTTTTTTTTCTTATATTTTAGAATAATCTTATATTTTAATTTCACCCAATTGAATTTTAAATACATTTACCGGTATGTTTAAATGAATATCCCTGGCACTATTAAATTAAATCTGTTTAACCTAACTCAGAATACGATGTACTTTGTAAAGTCGTACTAAAAAGTAAGCGGATGAGCTGCTGCAGTACGTTGTTGCCATTTAAGGTTTGTCCGTTCAGAGGGAATGACGTTTGCAGTGTCTGCCATGCAAAAGAGGTTCAGCTGAGTGAAGGTACTTGAGAGAGACGGCGGCGACAGGAAAACACGGTGAGTAGCCAACCAACCATCCAGTCAGCTAGCTTGCTAGCTAACGACAACAACGGCTTTTACATTATTCAATGTAGGAAGCAATGCAACTAACTGTTAGGGTATGCCATCGTATGACAGATAATCTACATTTATCCTTCTGAAAAGGGTAGATCACAAGAAGGTGTGAGTGGCAAGTAACATGTAAACCAGTAGCAAGTGCTAGCTAGTGTGAAAAAGAATTGGCTAGCACTTGAAGCTAGCTAACCTACTAAGTAGCTTGCCCCAACGACTGTTAATGTCGTGGGCACGCTCATGTCTTAGAAAGCCCCAGACTGAATCCTAGCTAAATAGCTAGCTAGCTAACTAGCCTTCGATAATCCAATATAAAATTCATATTTTGTATTAGGCTGTATTATTAATATATATTTATCTAGTCTGATTGGTGACTGCTAGTTAGGTAATGCAGTGAGCTAGCTCGCTAGTTGACTATGTACTGCTAGCTACAGTAGAGGTCTGCATGTTGGCTATGAAGCTAATACCAAGCCGGCAAAAGGGAGGCCAAAACTTAACTCTAGGTAGTAGCCCAGCTTTGATTTGGTAGCTATGGCTATAAAGAAGCAAAGTAACGGACGGTACAGTCATTAAGACTAAAACGAAAAATAAGCAGTTTCCGGTTGTGACTTTGTTATTGCCATAATACAAGCTCCCCAGTTAGGGCCTTGTTAGAAGGAACGGAATTTAACAGTATCTAGTAGCTCGCTAGCACCGTAAACAAAACAGGCCCGCAAGCTAATGTCTTGATCCGTTTACAGTTAGTTTAAATATCTGATACCACATAGATTGCGTTCATTTTCACATATCAGTGTCAGACAGGTTCGTTATCAAGTTACATTACTTGAAAAGCAGAATTATTGTTGTATAGTGCTGTTGGTCTGAGTTTATCAAACTGGTAGTGGAGTAGTTTCCTTGCTGATTTTATGCCCTCAATTTGACCATCTACAACAACAAAAATATTTTTCCAATAAAAATGTCAGTATGACTATTAATATCTTTTGAACATTCTTTGCAATAGAATATTCCTAATTGGCTAACTTGTTATTGTTCACTACAGCTTCCTGCCTACTGCATCAGCCAATTCTGGGATCTGCTGGCCTTCTCTCACCAGATGTAGAGGGGACTTGTCATCTGCAGCCGTGTAAACAGTAGGTTGTGTCGCAAGACACTTTTCTGAGGGGGTTGGAGAGGCCATACACAGACTCTTTGGAGTTGAAAGAGCAAAGAGTGCTGGTGTCGAGTGCTGTTAGGTTGACATCAAAGCACATCAATTTGGGAACAGTCAGGCACCATTGGAATTGTCCAGGATGTTAAGGCACTTGTTTTTAGTAAAGTGCTTCAAAAATGTTGGCCTGTTGGGGGCATCCCAGTGGCTCAGCGGGTAGGGCGTGTACCACATAGACCCTACTGAGACCCTACTGAGACCCTACTGCCGCAGCACAGGTTCAGTTCCCCCGTGCCCTCCCCTGACACCCAAGCCTCTATCAAACTGTCACAATCCAAAAACAAAGAAAGGGTCGAAAATATAAAAATTACGTTTTGGCTTTTCTTATTGGTCAAAGCCCAAAGAAATATCGGATTTATTGGTGAGCAAAACCTGGACCTAGGAAATGTACTTTCAACTGGCTTCTTTGTGATGTGCTCTTGATTCCTAGGTAAGAATCTGGCTCACTTGGTCAGGTAGTAATTTCATACCCAGTCATGCTCTGATCTGTCTCCATCTGAGCAGAGGAGCAGTATTGTAGTACTGTGGGGATTGAATGGTCCTTTGTGATCTCCTTCAAATGCTTATCTCTCATTGTTGGCTCCTGGTGCTGCCTCGTGCTGCTTGGTTAGAATTGCAAATGGCTTGTTGAGCATAACAAAGTGTTTTTTGTATGTTAGTCTGCATATATAACAAGTCTCACTGAGAATTCACTCGTTTTCACTTATGTCAGTGTTTGGTCCCTAGCAGTCAAACATCCCTCGATCATCTGGGAATAGTTTGCTCAGGCGTTTATTGGAGCACTTGCCTCTTATGTAGTCAATGCATAACTAATCAGATCTCCAGTGTCGGTAACTCATTATTGCAGATCTCACAGGCAATCATAACTGAAAAGGGCTGTTAGGGGAGTTATTTTATAACATGCTAATTAAACTAGGCCCATTTTTCATTTTGTCTGGCTGGAGGTGGTGACTCCTCCTCACCTCACACTGCTCCTCTGCATGCTAATGAGATTAATCTATTCGTGTCTCTGTGGATCTTAGCATTGCCGTATGGGGTCAGTAGGTATGTTCAGGTTGTAGGCCTAGAGCTGTTCTACTGTACTTCTACTCTGTAGCTAGTAGCTTGCTGACTCTTCCGCAGTGTTCTCCTCACCCTGGAGTACTAGAAAGCCTTCTTGCACTTCTGGAGACATATAGCATGGAGCATTAGCCCAACCCTGTGGATTGGCTTGAGTTTTTTGAAACAAATACCAAGATGTTTTTAGTCAGGAGTTTGCATGCAATTCTTTATGGAATAATAATACAACGATGGGTCTCACTCTTTCCCTGACTGTTCTCTTGCAGACGTTTTGTGCTGTCCAGTGAAGATGCGTGAATACAAGCTAGTGGTGTTAGGCTCAGGAGGCGTGGGCAAATCTGCACTGGTGAGAACTGCTTCATGTGTGGCTCAATGCATCAAATCTCTTGTGACTTGAAGTTGGTTAACTGTATGAAAAGTCTTACAAGTGATTGTAAAGTGTTAATAACACTGTTCTCATTATCCCCTGGCTTTGCCTCCCCCAGACAGTCCAATTTGTACAAGGCATATTTGTGGAAAAATATGACCCCACAATAGAAGACTCATACAGAAAGGTAAGCTTGCTAAATACGGGGGATGTGCTGGTACAGCCACTGTTATTGGTGTTAATGTGACCTTTTCTTCCTTTCTACAGCAAGTTGAGGTGGATGGGCAGCAGTGTATGCTTGAAATCCTCGACACAGCTGGAACAGTAAGTGCAATATATCTGTGCTGAGTCACAGACTGTAGTTTGTGCAGAAAATGGGAACTGTAGAACTGTTGGTCATGGACATTCCCTTCTGCTGGCCTACAGGAGCAGTTCACAGCGATGAGGGACTTATACATGAAGAACGGCCAGGGCTTTGCCCTTGTATACTCAATCACGGCACAGTCAACATTTAATGACCTACAGGACCTCCGGGAACAGATCTTGCGAGTAAAGGACACTGAGGATGTGAGTGTTAGATCTAGTTATGAAAAAGCCCTCCACCCCCCTTTCTCTTGAAATGACAGCTTCCATGGATACCTTTTTGTCCAACAGTTTTCAAAGAGAAGGGCCAAGGTTTGTCATTTCTCCTGATTGCCTTTGTAGAAGGCCCCGAGTTGCAGATCGTCCTCAGTCTTGGCAGTTCAGGCATAGATCCCTGTTCATTTCCCTTCCTCATTAGAGGCCTGTCAGTGGGGAAAAGGGCATGACAGAAGGGGGGCTGCAGCTTTGTAACAAGATGGAAATGTCACGGCTACTGTTAATATCTACCAGCCCTAGTCTACCTCTCGTATCCTGATTTAGACTAAAGATCAGTAGCCTGCTGAGCTTGCAAATGATTGATCTCTGGTTGCCTTGAGAATGTTTATCTTTTGAAATCTCACATAAGTAGGCTCAGTTTGGTCACTGAGACATATTTTATTACTTTAGGGTTTCAGCATATTTCTTGACTCTACTTTGGTTCCGACCAGGTCCCCATGATTCTGGTGGGCAACAAGTGTGACCTTGAGGATGAGCGTGTGGTGGGGAAGGAGCAGGGCCAGAGCCTGGCCCGCCAATGGAGCAACTGTGCCTTTTTAGAGTCTTCAGCTAAATCAAAGATCAACGTTAATGAGGTGTGCTGCTGTTAAAATGCAATCAAATGATTTGTTAGTTCTTAAAATGCTAAAGGTAATTCAATTGCAACAAAACATGATAGAATTGCTAAATGCTATGGAATTTGGAACTGTGGTAAGTATTTTTTTACAATTACGTGCTCTGGAATTAGGGTAACTAACATCCACGTATCATGAAATAACCACAACTTAAACATTAGAAAGTATAAGTGTCATCATACTCAACCATTTGTGGTGCATCCACTTTCATTGTGCTGCTAGCTAAGATGTGGTTATGGGGCCTTGTGGTGCTGTCTGGTCAATACAGACTGTTCTTTAACGCTGACCAGTGAAATACTGTTAGAACCATGCTCTGGCTTCCAATTCTATATCTTTCTATGTTAAGCACAGTTTAAATGTCACTTCAGATCACATTGTCTGCTAAATTAATAACATGTCAATATAAATGATACCTGTGAGTGGATTACATCATGTTCTATCATGATGTGCAGTATATTGCCAATATTTTAGTATAAGGGATGCAACATCCTTTCATGACAAATGTTATTCTTTGCCCCAGATTTTCTATGACCTGGTCCGACAGATCAACAGGAAAACGCCGATGGAAAAGAAGAAGGCAAAAAAGAAGTCAAACTGTACACTTCTCTAAACCATCATACTCTGCAGCCCTGAACCAGGTGAGGGGACAAGCGGAAGAGATTATGCACTTGATCATAGACTCTATTTGATTAATCTCAAGACAATATTTACACTGTTTATTTCATCCTACCTTAGAGTGGACCTTACAGCACACTGCTGTTCAGTCAAACAGCTCCATCTGTTGTTCATTTCTTGGTATAAATGTTCTGTCACAAATAAGTTGAAAATCAATTGAATTTAGCTGATCTACCCATCCCTGAAAAAATCTATTTGCCATTGGTGGTCAGGTCATGTAATCAGGAGAACATGTAGACCCTTACATGCTTTTATTAGGTATGCGGATCACAGTTAACTGGTTGCATCTGTGTCTTCTTTGCAGGAAGCTGTAATGATATAAACTGTTGCCCAGTCGGAACGTGCCAGCATTCCAAGTCTCCCCGAAAAATGTCCAGAACATCTCAACACTGGCAGAACTGGGACACTTCACCACTCAGAGGGACAGACAGGGATTATTCCCACAAAGTTGGATTTGCTTTTTGATGGTTAAAAGATCTAAACCTTAATCTCTGTTTATTCATTTTGTCAGCCAGCCATGTAATGATGAATTTTCCCGTTTTCAAACTTTTGGATATGGCTATTAAAAGTTTAAAAAAAGTTACAGTTGTGATAACCTTTTTGGGAAATAAATTGCTTTCTTGCAAATAACATCAATAATGATTGCCCCATTTCAAATGACTAAATGTTTTTTCATCAGTCATGTGAAATGTTGGTCTTTTTCATACCGTTCTGCACTAATTTTGTCAACATAAATGCATAAATGTTCATGTTTTATTGCTCCTACTACTTACAAGGACTTTCATTCATCAAATAACATCTTTCCTAAGTGACTTTGTTTTATATGGAGAGCTGCAAGGCTTTCATATGTCCCATAATATATTCTAATTCAATTTTTTGCATAATGAAGCGATGGAAATTAGTATTTTGTAGGAAGAACGGGGAAATGATGAACTTGATTTTCTGTGTCTTGAGGCTGAAAATATATTGTACTAAACCAACCCTAATATTGCTTTTTGTGTTACTGTCACAAATGATTTTCCAGCTTTTATGAATGATTAAATTTTAGTACATTTTCATTAATTTGTGTCCTTGTATACTTGTTTTTGTTTTTTAGCTGAATTCACTATTCTGTCAAGTTCTTGGAAGACAAAACAAATGTCATCTCAATTCGACCACGTTTTAATGCATCATATTTCTCTTAAAACAATTATCGTAGTGCCATTACCCAAACCCTTTATTGAATATATGTCAACTAAAAATGACATGTAATGTTGTATTCAACTGCAGTAGACCTAAACAGTTGATTACAAGACCATCATTACGTCCGACATTTTCTACCGACTATAAACGCTACGGTGTTTTGTGAAAAGTGCACTAAGCTAAAGTCCGATTATATAACACAAGGAGAGGAACTAAAGAGGTTCAACATGATACGATAGAGGAGAGGAAGGAGATTACAAGTTGCCAACTCAAGTCAGCGGATGGGCTCCACCGGATCCGTGGCGTGGGGCAGCGCCACCAGCACATCAGGGATCAGTGGCGTGGGGCAGCGCCACCAACACATCAGGATAAAAGCACTTAAGGGCTCGGCACAAGAGCATTGCTACACTCCTCAATGAATCCTTTTGTCTATAATGTTGGATAAAAATGTCGATCTTTTAGGTCAGTCATTAAAACCCAACATAATGATGCGTCTCCCCACTGCCAATTTTCTCTCCAAGACCCAAGAGATCAACTCGGTTATCGCCTGCCCACTCACTGCCCAAAGTGCTGCACGTTTGTGCTCCTACTGCCAGTAAAGAAGACCAACTGTGTTCGGGACAGTCTATGGACTATGGAACACTATGGACTCTCTTAACACTTAACACTGGCCTACGGTTTTGTTAACTTTTGGGAAAACAAGTATTAACTGAACGAGAAACATAAACTCATGACCTAAAGGCCTTTTTGTAAGATTGTCTTTAGCCGAAATATTGGATACAGACTCATAATTTAGTGAATGTATTTTTAGAGGATTGAGGATCTGCTGGATAACGGTTGTGAGTGGCTGGACAGACGCTCACTACACCATGATACAAGATGCTTAATAAAAGGCATTCAATTGTCTAGTACCTGTTTCGTTAAGAGTCGTTAAGGGGGGTGCGGCAATATTTCAACCTTACGCAATTACCTATAGGCCCACTTTCTCCTGTGGACGATATTATAACTAGTTAACTGAATTATAGCAGATACTGGGCATGCCCGCTTAATTAAGTGAAACATCCTGCTCTATCCAATTGGTATGTTTGTCTCTGGGTAGCCTTGCTTGTAAACACAAAATCTTGGATAACCAATAGAATAGGCTACTCTGTAGTCTACATTACGCCTGTCATTTTCATCTGATATGCTCTAAAGATTTCAACAGTGGATCGGATGTCGCGTATAACCCGAATCCAAAAGCCACCCAAACACATCAGCTTAATTATAACTGTCAAACATTATATCGTTTTTTCAGTCGGCAATTTATTTGAGATTTCCACTATTCGTATGGTCACACGTTAGTCACTTGAATTCCATTGAGCAATATTGACATTCCTTCTCACCTCTTTCCTCTTGCCCTTCCCCTCTCTCGTTTTCTCACACACGCATGGATACACACACAATCATTGGCAGGCTACACGACCCCCCTCCCCCCTTCCATCATTTTCCCATCTCTCATACCCACTCTATTCTTTACAACAAACATGGCCGCTAAATCTGATGGTACACTCGTTTCTCGACGAAATGAAACACCATCCGAGTACCCGTGTGTTCCAGACCAGCGTCCCCCTCAGTGCCGTCCCGCTGGGAGACGCTACTCTCTCCTCGATTGCTGTTGGACACTGTGTGCCCTTTTGGTTTTCTTTTCGGACGGCGCATCTGACCTGTGGCTAGCCGCGGACTACTACCTCAGGCGAGACTACTGGTGGTTTGCGCTGACACTGGTCTTTGTGGTGGTTCCATCTCTGGTTGTACAGGTGTTGAGTTTTAGATGGTTCGCTTATGATTACTCGGACACCGTAGAAAGTGGCACCGCAGCAGCCGCGGTGGTGGCAGCATCGGGTGCTGAGAGTAATTTCAGCACTGAGGACAGCGACCGACAGCGGGGCGCTGGCCGCACTGCTGCGGTCGGGGTATCGCCTGCCACGGGAACCAGGGGAGGTGCCCAAGGCTGCTGCAGAGTTTTAATGTGGTTCTTTCAATCTATCGTGCATATCTTCCAGCTTGCCCAAGTTTGGAGGTGAGTTATCCCAATTATGTCTTCGGATACAGGGCCCCTATTTCGTGTATGCATTTTTGTGTAGGATGAGTGTGTTCCTGGATGTGTGTAGAAAACGGAGTTATTGAGACATTGCTTAGATCTAAACAGTCCTGATACGCTTCATGTAAACGTGGTTTTGTCAAGACTGCAACAAGTTCAATCATTCAGATAAGACTGTAATGTTTTCAAAATGCTAAAATGTAGCTATTATACAGTTGGATGTATCCGGCTCGGATGGGGAATTGCAGGCTCCTCCCCTCACGCGCTTCTAGGTCAATAATCTCTGGTGGAAAATCGTCTACTCATCCACACCAATCGCTTTATGAATACACTCAAATCCTTTTGTCTTTCAGGATTTTAATGAGAATGTGATGTTATGGAGTACAGTCTTGTGATAAGATTGGTAATCAATATATTACCTATAACTAAAGAGCCATATAACCACACATTAGTACATTTTCCATGGTGTCTTTAGTTGTTATAGTGTGGCTGTATGATTCTTGCACCGGTGTGTTTTCTGGATGGGAAGCCATGTTAATGGACCATGAAGGGTTTGATCTTTGCAGCTAGCATGTATTTTCAGGCTTTTGTCATAACAAATCACTCTTTGGAAATTCAATCCATTCTGTGTCTGGTGTTCAGAGGTCAGTTAGTCAGCCAGTGAAGGAGGCAGTGTTCAGCCATATACTGGCCTGATTTGTTTTGACAGCCTGAAGCTGCTGCCAGTGAAGAGGAGGCTTCCAACTGATCTATGGTGGGCAGAGGGTGAGATTGATAATGCATTTAAATAAGGATTGTATGGGCTTCAGTAGCAAGCAATATCCCATCCATCCCACACGCTTCCTATCTGTCTTCCTGCATTTATAGACGGGAGCCAGGTCAATTGATTTAGGTGTTTCCTCTTAGAGAGTTAGAAACAGCTGTGCGCTTGACTTAGGACAACACAATGAAACTCTTTGGGAATTACTACTAATTCTAATAAAGCTGCTGTGTGTGCTTTTCTCAGCATGGCTACTCTCAGACAGGTATGTCTGGGTATTAACCGGATTACCATTGGGTGTTTTATCCGCAGCTGTTAACTCAGGAGTGAGCTGTCACTGATATATAGTCAGGTGAACTGGGATCAACGAGGAGAGCATGCGGGAATAAAATGTCCCTTTATTACTTGTAGACAAAAAAGTGTCTGGTATTGAATTGTACTACTCAGGGTCAGTAAATGGTCAGTCATTGTGTGTGATTGTTCACATGTGTATGCCTCTGTGCCTGACAGCATACTCCACAGAGTTTATGGCATCCTAAGGCATAGTTGTTTGTTGAGTGAAAATCAGGACAAAAAGTGTTACACAAGCTTTCTTACGGTTCACTGGGTACATTGAGAATGCAAGGTTGTTCTGTCCCTCTCTTAGGCAGTTGCCGTGGAACATTCAGCATTGGTTTTTACCATTACAAGCTGTCTTTTCTTTCATACGTATAGCAGGTCTGCTTGTTTCAGACCAACGGAAGACAATTTCAAAGGAATGTGTGTATGTGTGTGTACAGAGCATGTGGGTTGAGATGGGTTTCACATCAGAGTCTGTCAAATCTTCAAGGTAGGCCCCTGAGTCAATCACTGAGAACAGCAGTGTGCTCTTTGTTCCTATCCTTCACAATGAACCACAACGATCTCTCTCCTCCCACCTTTCTCTTGATCATTTGGAACAGGAGAGAAATAACAAGGAAAATATTGCTTTGTCTAAAAAGTAAACAGAAACTTTTTGAATTTATCTTGAGACTCCTGAGTCTTTTTAGATTCACATCAACAAATGATCACATGATCTCATGCCTCTCCCTCTCTTTGCATGTTTCTAAGGTATGTCCATGCTCTCTACCTGGGGGTGCAGAGTCGCTGGCGTGGTGACCATGAGCGCCGCCACTTCTACTGGCGCATGATGTTTGAGAGTGCTGACATCAGCATGCTGCGACTGCTGGAGTCCTTCCTGAAGAGTGCCCCCCAGCTGGTGCTGCAGCTTAGTATCATGATCCAGGCCAGTCAGATCCTCCCCCTCCAGGGTCAGTTATCGTGGACTCAATATTGGACTGACAGTCTCAAAATACCCAATCACTCCCATCTGCCTGTCTGTGTCTGTCTGTCTGTTTGTTTGTTTGTCTGTCTGTCTATCCTCTTGTCTGTTTTCTTCATTTAGCATCTGGTAAATTGCAGATGAGTAAATGTCTGTTGGTCTATCTACTGTACCTCTCTGTATTTCCCTTTTTCATTATTTAAGCATCTGTTTTTATCCTTTTCCCCAGGTCTCTCTGCCTCAGCTTCACTGGTGTCTTTAGCCTGGATGATTGCCTCTTATCAGAAGGTTTTGAGGGACTCGAGAGATGACAAGTTGCCAATGTCTTACAAGGCAGTCATCGTACAAATTCTCTGGCACCTGTTCACCATTGGCGCTCGCACGATGGCCTTTGCACTGTTTGCCTCTGTGTTCCAGCTTTACTTTGGGATCTTCGTTGTTGCCCATTGGTGCATTATGACATTTTGGATCATCCAAGGTGAAACAGACTTCTGCATGTCCAAATGGGAGGAGATCATCTATAACATGATGGTGGGCATTGTGTATGTGTTCTGCTGGTTTAGCGTGAAAGAAGGACGAACACGATGCCGACTATTCATCTACAGCATAGCTGTCTTTGTAGAGAATGTGGTGCTTACCACAATTTGGTACCTGTATCGTGGCCAGCGCACCTCAGACTTTTATGCCGTGATCTTAGTATGTGTTGTGGCCAGCAGCTATGCTTTGGGAACCTTCTTTATGTTTGTATACTACTGTCTGTTACACCCTGATGGCGCTATCTCAGGTTGGGGCTTTGTGGTGGTGGATGAGGTGGTTGTGGGATCCTGTGCCTCCCCGACCTCCACTCTCCCACCTGATGTTGTGAGTAGCCCCCCCAGGACCCTCCAGAGAACTAAAGGGGGTGACCGAGAGGGGACGGGTGTTGATGGGGATGTGTTTCAGGTCCGGGCGCTCAGGGCAGCCCCAGCTGCTCTTCCCAGTCTCGCCCCCTGGTCTGAGGGGCCAGTCATTCGCATTGACCTGCCCAGGAAGAAGTACCCTGCTTGGGATGCCCACTTCATCGACCGTCGGCTACGCAAAACAATATTGGTGCTCGAAAGTGCAGCTCCAGTCACGCCAAGGATCCAGTACCGCTGTCTAGGCTCACCAAAGGAGGTGATGGAGTATGAAACCACTGTGTGACATGTAGACACAACCACCATGTCTGGTGTAGCACACCGTCATGCGTGCCAGTTTACCCCTGAACGGCACGCTAATAAAACTCCCAGAGGATCAGTTCCGCTCCAGTTCCTGTCACTGTCATTCTGTAAAGTCCAGGGTTACACTGACAGAGAGGGAAAGAAGCTGTAGAGAGAACTTTCTACATCCCCAAACCCGCTATTGCATGAGGTGAGGTGTGTGTTTGGGTTCCAGTCTCTCAGGTAAAGGGATGGTACAAGTAGATAATGGCAAGTGTTCAAAAGTCAGCAGGAAGATTCAATGGCTAATAACCCTTCAAAGGGACATGGAACGAAGTTGAGGTGTGTGGTCATCAATCAGAGGTAAAGTGTCCTAAATGAGGGTGTTTACACATGTCCTCCTAAGGCAAATACCATCAGAGACTATTCTTAAACATGTATGAATACCCATGGCACCTGGCATTATCACATACTATCACAAGGACCAGCAGGAACAAAATAATCATCTGGAGATGTGTACACTATCTGTGCAAATGATAATCTGAGACATCATTCTGTGGTCAACCTGCCTATATAAAACCACTCTCTCTGCCCATAGTTGTTCATACATGTCTTATATATTCTCAGATAAAGCCTTAACAAGTTTGAAAAGCGGTTTTAGAAGTTAGAAAACTTTGAAGCATTGAATGTAACTTCTAAATCAAAGAAAACATTTTCAACAAGTTGCTGTATTGTTACAACACAAGATGTGATTTAAAGACAAATTGTGAAATGTGTGTTTAGTTTACAACCAGTTGTTGTTTTTGCGATACTATCAGTATTGCTCCTTATCCTGACTGTGCAAAGGAAACGTGATTATTTCCATTATATTTAAAGTCTGTCAATTATTTACATAACACTTTCACAAGGCCGAGTCAATTCACATAATGCATACATGTGACACTGCAATGAACTGCTAACTCGATAAGCATCGATCTATGTGTAAATGTCATTGAGGATACATGAAAAGGACCAATTTTCAGTGATTGTCCTGCAGCCAGACCTTCTCTCTGTAGAAATGTTTTGATTATAGTTCCCATGCCACACATAGTTATTTGACCTGTGCTATTTCTTGTTTAACAACTGGTATTTTTTCATCTGACTTGTCTGCTCATTTGATTTTGTAGAGAAATATCTGCCATCATTTGGCAGCCACATCTTTGATCTTGGGTGTAAAAAAGTGCAAAAAAGTGCAAATTTAGAAAAGCCACTGCTACATATCTGGGTAAGCAGACAAGCAAAACTTATTTAACAATTTCTGGAACTGAAATTGTGTGTGTGTGTGTGTGTGTGTGTGTAGAAGTATGACTGAGCATAGAATGGTGAGTCTGCATACGTTATGTTATTGTATATTGGAGTTCATTTGATTTGTGTAACTAAAATATGAAACATTTGGTCTGAATTTGTTGTTTGCTTGTTTACGCTGAGATGAATAAATTCTCAGCAACAATGTAAACACAGTATGAGGAAATACCCAGGCTGGATGATGGTGCTATATGTACACACCACCGTTCACCTTGCTCAATATTCTACCTGAAGGATAAGAAACCGAGCTGTACCTCAAACACTGCGAATCAAAGCCTTAAACTGGTCATGCCAGACTTGCTGTTCTCAGCACAATATAAGAGAAGATGCTTTCATGGTCTTATTGTAGTGGGGATAATAAAGAGCAATGTGTTTACCTGCCCTGAATGTGTGGCCCCATCTATAGTGGTTAGCAACATTTGGAAGAATAAGCACACGTCATGCCACGGGAAATCAATGTGAGGCACATAGAGAGAATGGAAGAGTGAATTGAGACACAGTTTGGGACACAGAATTGAGACAAATAATTTAGATACATATAAAGACAGAGAGGCTAACTAATTTGAGACTGATGGTAGAGATTGGGTTTCCCTGTGGTAAAAGCCTAAACTATAGCCTATCCCATGTAGCAGTAAATCAATCGATTTGTAAAGTCTACGGTGCCACTTACCTTACTGCACATACACTGAATGTACCGTCCCTAGACATGGATGACGTTCCCACCCGTTATTCAAGACAACTCGAATCAGTTCATGGTTTCAATCATTATGTTGAAGACAAACTGATATATTGATTTTAGTTGGCAATTATACTGACATTCAACCAATAAAAAGGTGAAGGATTGATTATAAGTCTTTGTAGATACCAAATCAGTATAATAGCTATATCGTGACACAAATTGTAGGCCTATAAATACCAACAAGGTATTCTAGTATTATATCCATTCCTTTTTCAGACTGCGTCAGGCTTCACTTTACAGCCAATCCTATAGGACTACGATGAATACAATTTCATAAATTTAGAGTCTTAGCCAATCGTTTAATTGTAGGCGTGGTATATGATCAAACCGGCAACATTCTCCCTGCCCCCGGTCATTTCACAGTAGAATGGCGACGGCTGCCTGTAGTATACAATGTACAAGCAGTAATGCAACAAAATCACACAAAGAGCACATTAGAAAAACAAAAGATTCCCGCCGGAGACAAGCGGCTCTTCTATTTCTCAACAATATATCTCTGGATGGGCGGCCTCTGTGTCCTCTTAACAATGGAAACATCGCTCAAAGAGAAACCGCTTGCGAGACTCGGAGACTGGATGTCGGTACAATCGCGGTTGGACACCTGGCGATCACAACGAGTAGCAATGGAACATCCCCCCAGGTGTCAAGCTACGTGACTATGGGCACTGTAACAAGCGTATCGGTAATTGGAGCTTTAAGCCCTGTTAATTCAATTTCTGTCACGTCCACGGGGACTGGAGCCAGTAGCGGGGGCAATGAGGTGTTCGTGGAGAGCGCCGCCAGTGACTCCACCATATACCCTATCTCTCCAACCCCGCAGACCCTACATTTAAGTGCCAAATCTGTCTTTAGCCCTGTAGTTCAAACCAATTCGGGACTATTGGATTCCCGTCAAAGGTGAGCATGTTGAAACATTTTGTATGAAATCTATGCATGGTTGCCATTCACGTTGATTCAGCATAACACAGAATTCACGTATTTACTTCCGCGTATAGGCTAGCCTGCTACAAAGTTGTGCAATTCATGATTACATTTTTTCATGTTGTTCGGCTTTGTTCATTGTGTTTTAGAGCAATATCAATACCATTGTCATTGTAATGACTTACTGAAAAGTATTTCTATCTGAACGTATCTCTCACATTTTACGTTTTACATTTACATTGCTAGTTGGCCGGATTCCTCGATTTGTTTGTACGTCACTCTAATCACATTTAAAGATGATTTCATATCCCCCTTGCATAGCATAGACTAAGGCTTTGGAATTACTTAGCGTAATTCAAATATGTGATGTAAAGTGCTCATGGGATCGTTTACTTAATAATAATATTTGAAATGGTGTATGGCACAGTACCCGTTTTAAAAACCCTAATGATGTAGCTATATTTTTCAGATCACAGAATGTTTCTGGCTCCCCAGGACCAAAGGCTGCTAAGAAGGTGCATTTTATCAAGAGCATGAGGCAGTACGACACAAGAGGCAGCAGGTGAGTCTCTTTCACTCAGGCAGGTGGACATGGCAGATGATGGTGGGACTTTCCTTTAACTAAATGTGTATTTGTGGGCATTCATGGCTGAAAAGTCCCCACTTTTGTAAGTGGGATCTGTCCTTCTGTAATCCTTCTTTAGACTTTGGTCTCCCAGCATGGTTCCTTTGAAGCATGGAATAACATATACATGTGACCCTCTACCAGGCTTGTGCAGTGTATAACAGGCTTGGCTTCAGTAGCTGTTGCTAATTCACATGGTAACAGTGGGGCAGCTTGAGGGATTGCTAAACTGAATGTAATCACCCTCGGAAATGAGTCAGCAGCTAAAGATGTCTTGTGGAAACATATCCTTGCCCCAACAGTGAGATCCCCTTATGTAAGAGAGGACTAATATTCATGTGCTATGTGTTTGCATGTTGATGTGCTAGTGTCACCTTGTTGTGAAAGATGTACTATTATTGAGCAATAACATGTTTTCTACACATCCTAACTTTGTTGTTTATTATATTTTAAGTAACAGGGTAGCGAAATAAATATGGGGAACTGGAAAGGGGATATAGGACGTCCAATCCATGGGACTTTTGCCTTAATCTGTATTTAGTAATGTCTGGTTTGTGTAGTGAGATTTCTAGACTGTATTAGGTGAGATTCACTTTTCTTGACCTATTCTGGCCAGTTTGTACCACAAGGCTGACATGTCAGAGGAGGAGTCTGCTTGCAATATGTTATTTATTGGTGTTCAGTGATGTTCGAGTGAGTTAGTAGCTGTTTGGAGATTTGGTTAGCCTCAATGTAAACAGTTGTGGAGTTGTCTTGGGTACTTGGTTATAGTGTAGTTGACTGTGCATCTATAAGATGTTTTCATTGTCTGAATTTGTTTATTTTCCCATTTTTCTTGCATTCTCTTAATGATCATTTGAGTGGACCATAGACCATTTAGCTTGTAGTTATGTGTTATCTTCGTAGTATAATTGATTGTCGATCACCAGCTGTTTCCATGTGGACCAACATAGAAATGGTATCAGAGTGGCTGATCCAATGTTCTATGTTGTTTTTGTACTGCTCCTCTGTCTCCGTATGGAACCAGTGCTGCTGCTACTAGTTGTTGTGTAGTGGTGTGACTGTAGTCATTGCTTGTAGACTGACCCTCCGTTTGTTTTGTCTGCCTGTACTTGCTATCTGTGTCCTGCAGGATTATGCTGATTTGTGCCAAGCGGTCACTATATGCTGCTTTCTCAGTGCTGCCCTATGGAGAGAGTTTTCACCTCAGGTACAAAGCCCTAACCAACCCAGAGAGCTGCTCCGTGCCCCTGTGTGCTGTCTCACTCTAGGGAAAGGCTGTTGTCATGATGACATGGATGGGCTTTGATATAGAGCTCTAGCATGATGACTTGAATCGTTTCTTTTCAAGTGATCCCAAGGTGGAGGCTCAGCGACAGCGACTGTCCTCTTTGGTGCCCTCTGACTTACTTCCTACTCTGGAGGGACTGGAGTTGGCAGCGTACGGCAAGGTGTGTGTGTGTGTTTGTAAGAATGTGCGTGAGACTGTGTGTGAGCACAAGAGAAAGGAAGTGTTGGCAGGTGTGTTCCACTGTCAGTCTAACAGCCTCATATTTCCTCAGACGGTTTCTTATGCCAAGTTCCTTTATCCAACTAACGCCCTGGTGAGGCAGAAGAACAGCCCAGCACCAGATAACAACATGGTCCTTACCCCCCAGTCTCATTTCCGCAGTAACAACCAGCGGAATTTCACCCCTGCACGTCTGAACAGCACCCTGGGACAGGACCCAAGTATGTCTGCTGAACATTTATTAAAGTCTCTTGCTGTCTGACGTTAGCATCTCATGGAATCCCTTTGTTGGCAGGTATAGAGGACATGTCAGAGTACGATCCCAACTTGCTCAGTGATCCCCAATGGCCTTGTGGGAGACACAAGAGGGTTCTTATATTCGCATCATATGTGGTGAGCAGTGACGTGTATGATAGTCTTACAGGTAGTATTACAGTTATCTATTTGTGAAGAAGTGCAAATTTGCAACAGCTGCAACAATGTGCACACATGCAATTTTTGTGGACTGACTGACAGACAGAGTGAGCTTTACAGCTGGTAGTTGCAGCTATTAATATATAGGTGCCTAGTCACAAGTACTAATAAATGTTCTTCACATATTACAAGTTCTTGTCTTTTGCACATTAACTGACTACACTCTGCACTTACTCTGTATAGTAGCATTATGCTCAGGTCATAAAAGCATTCACAAGACTATTGCACAGACAGCACATGATAAGAATACCATAATCATCCAACTTCCATGACTTGTTCAATCAGCCTTGGTTTTATTTTTGGTGTCTTTCTTCCGTGTTTTACAGACGACAGTCATTGAATACGTGAAGCCGTCTGACCTAAAGAAAGACATGAATGAGACATTTAAGGAAAAGTTTCCCCATATCAAGTTGACCCTCAGCAAGATAAGAAGGTAGTGACATAGGATCATGTGATGTTTGGCTCTAGCTGGTCTTCCAGTCTCCTTTATAGAGCTCAGGTTTAAACACGTTGACACTCTCATCCCTGTCCTTTCAGACACGGTTGGCCTCATCAATCCAATTTATGACAATAGTCAGATGTTTGTAGAGACCGATCAGAAACATGAAATGTAACCTTGCGTCTTGTCTTTCCTCTCAGTCTGAAGCGAGACATGCGTGCCGTGAGTGAGGAGTGTGGCCTGCAGCCGGTGACCATCGCAATGGCTTTTGTTTACTTTGAGAAGCTGGTGCTGCAGGGTCGCCTGAACAAGCAGAACAGAAAGCTGGTGGCAGCAGCCTGCGTGTTGCTAGCTGCCAAAATCAGCAGCGACCTGAAGAAACAGGAGGTTCGACAGCTGATAGATGTGAGTCACGTTGTTGTAAAGATAACAGCTTCATGTCCTATGCACACCATAAAAGGCCGAGCCACTAACCCAGATGTAAAGAATACAGCTGGCATCATATTTTGAATGCTAGTCTTGCAGTCACCTACAGTTTTCTCAGACATTTTCTCTGAAATAAATGGTGCATATAGTGTGAGTTTGATTGGCTGATCATCTAACTTCCTTCCTTCACTCTTTCTCCTTGGTAACACAGAAGCTGGAGGAGCGTTTCCGTATCAACCGACGGGAGTTAATTCCATTGGAGTTCCCAGTCCTGGTAGCCTTGGAGATGGGGCTTTACCTCCCTGAGAGCAAGGTCATGCCCCACTACAGGAGACTAGTGCAGCAGGGCTAGTGTGGACACTGTGGACTAGTGTGAAAGTAACAATGATGGAGATGGGTTTTGAATGAGACCCCTGGGAGGAAGCCTCTCGACTCGATTCTGTGGACCAACAGAGCTTGGCTCACATCTCAATCAATCAAGCTGACATAGTGATTAAGGACTTATTTTTGAATGATGATAGATTTTATAGCAGGGCTCTCCAAATTACAAATGAATTTAATATAAAACCCAATGGTATTTTGTTGTTAAACTTTGATTGGTATGTTTGCATCAGCATGTTTTAGGGTAGTCTGATGTGAATTCAAGTTCTCGGTACTAACGATGACATTTTACTGAGCCTGTTTAATAGTGCCACTCTGAGGTAAAATACTAATGTGACACACCGTCTTTGTACTGTAACGTAAGAAATGTCATTTACCATTTATCTGTTCAAAATTATTCAGCTGCCATGACACTGGCCCATGGGCAGTTTGTAAAGGTACGTAGATGTAGAAATTGCACCTGATCTGTTGAGAACAATGTAACTCACTGTGAAGATGACATATTTGACTGCCAAAGTCTGTTTATGGATTACTTTTTGATGACCTATTTGGGTGTCTTAAGATGGCCACCGGTACTAGTTCAACTGAAGAAGTGACCTTCACTTGTTCCTATTTGTCTGAAGTAGCATCTGTTTAGTATGCAGGGGTTTATATATTGAGTGAATTCTATTTATGTATTTATTTCTATGTCCATGGATCATTGAGGTAGTTCTTACTTTTACTGTAGCAATCTAACTGTTGATCTCCTAAATAACCACTGTGTGAATGACTGCACCATTTACAGTTGGTGTTTTAATTGAGCCTTTATGGTGATGGTTTTACATGATTCTAAATTAAGTTAGGTTCTCAGGAAATCTGTCCAACATCTTAAATGTATGTTTCCATGATCTAGATTCATCGAATCAGACCAACAGGTAGTATTCACAGAAGATGATAGTATTTCTGAAGTCCCAGTGTATTTAGGAAGCAAAATGTCTACTTTAACAGTAGGTGCACGTGTGCCTGTATTTACCAAATGTTGTTTTCCTCATAAACAGTATTTGTGTATACATATCCACAAGACATTTATTACGAAGTGCCTAAAACAATTTGTGAAACAATTTGTCCCATCAAGCTGTTATTTAGAGCAGCTCATGTTTTGTTGTTGGTGTATTTTGAAGTGTTGTGTTTTGTTACCTTGTTATGACCTGTGAATTGGAATCATGTCTGGTTAAAGTAACCCTGAACTTGTATTGTTCTTGTTGAAAGGTTAAAGTAATGTTGTGCAAATCATTCGTAAGTAGGTATCTGTACAGTAACTTTCAGCAAAGACTACTGCCTGCAGTGCTCTTTTCAAGTGTTTTTTTTTTACACAGATATTATGTATTTAAAGTAATTTATTTCTGAATTTTACATGGTGGAACTTTGTATTATCTTGATTGATTGTATGGATAGTGTAATTCTTTTTTTTTTTTTACAAGTTCACGATTCAAATCAAATTAGACAACGTTCTGAAATATATTTTCTGACCATGAATCCCACGTGACTGGAGTGTTCTGTTCTTAGTTAGGATGTGACAGAGCAGACTGAGAGGCACAGCTGCCACTGCTCTGCCTTCAGCTTTAAACATACCAGAAAACCCAGAGCACCCAAGCACACTTAAGGGACTTCCAATAAACTCACAAGTTACTCCTACAGAGGCTTTTATTGTACGTGATGCACACTGCTTCATACATACATTGACTGTTTTAACGTTTTAAAAACTCTAAGCTTTTTGCAGAAATTAATAAATGCTACAGTGTATTTCATGGATGTAGGATGTCATTAAGGTACATATACTCTTTAGTCCACTACCTAATATAATGGTATTTATTAATAACAGCCAGTAAAATGTTTTAGAAATAAATAGGTCAACAGCACAGTAAATTCTAGAAGAAGAGTTCCTAATCCAGACTCATGTCTTCGTCATCATCTTTCTTGTCTTTGGCTTCATCTTCCTGGTCAGACTTGGGATCGGTTTCCATGGCTTTGGCAAAAGCTTCCACATCTGTGAAAGGAAAAACATTTAGAACATAGCAAATTATTTCTGGAGTCTGAGGACAATATCATTGGTAGTGTTGTATATGTACAAGCCGGGGTATGATGTACAACATTTGTGTAAAAATCGTGCATTCAAACAAGGTCCGTGTGTGAAAGGTCATCCTAGCAGAACACTAACCTCCTTTGTTGGCTGCATCAACTGCCTCAGCAGGTAGGCCAAACTGGTTCATTAACGGACCCAACTGCCCTGATGCCAGAGCACTGCTGAACATACTCATTGACTAATATAGACAAAAAAAAACAGATTTAAAAAGAGACTTAACCCTTAATAAAGAAGCAGGTATAGAAAGTGCAGTAGGTAATGCACATGCAGTAGGTAATGCAAACAAGTAGGTAATGCACATGCTGCTGTAACTGCTGAAACTGCATGGAAGGTGATGGTGTGGCTGTACCTGCTGAAACTGTGGGGAGGTGATGGTGTGGTGCAGCTCATCTGGGCTCTGCAGCAGGGCCTCTCCTGAGGGCAGGAAGGGCAGCAGCCTCTGCTGGACCTCAGTGTTGGCCAGGATGGGAGCCATGACCTCAGGGGTCAGGACACTGGCCAGGTCCACTGGAGACAACATACATCAGACAGCACAAAATACAAAGAGACTTGTCAGTTAAACAAAATTCTACTGCCTGGTGGTCAACTGCAAACTGAACATCATTTCCAGTTCCCAGGCTAATGGTCTAACATTCCTGTGAGAAGGGGCTCCTCACCTCCCTGCCCAGAGGAGGGAACGTTCATGGTTGCCAGGATGCTCTGCAGGTCGCTCAGCTGGATAGCCTGAGTGGGGCTGGAGGCACCAGCTGAGAGGGGAGGACCAGCAGGAGTGGAGGGGCTGGTGGTGGGAGAGGCTGCTGACGTAGCAGACGGGGTGATGGGTGTTGTTGGTACCTGGGATGAACCAAGTCTGGTGGCAGCAGATGTGGAGGTGGGACTCACTGCTGAAGTTGGACTGAAAGTGAGAAAGATCATTGTAATCAGGAGTGAAGAGATCTGTCCTTAACCACTGATCAGTTAACAATAATATAAAGTTACAATTAATGATTACTTTTACACTGTTTGGAAAGCTCTGAATATAATGAACTGTGTTAGAACTATACGCTGCCATACTAGATTCTATCAGACTCAGACCTCAGCAGCCTGGCCCAACCCTAACCTTAAACACAGGGTCAGGCCCAGGTAGCAGGGGCCGTGACGGAGGTCAGGCTTGTGACTACGCTCAGGTCTCGGCTTGTCCTCCATGTCAGGCGAGGCCTGGTAGCAGAGTTAGACCAATAGATAAGACCTCTGCAATCCGGACCTCTAACCCTAGCCTGGCCCAAACTAACCTTAAACGCAGGGCTAGCTTATATATCAGCATGAGAACATGGCCATTTCTGGGGCCCTTTTGGAAGTCTAAACAAAAAAAGGCAGCATCTTCTTACTGTGCTTGCAAAAGCTATATTGAAAGTGTATTTGGTGTTTCACGTCATTGGCTTGGTACTTTCAAAGCAATTGGGTACCTAATACGTGTTCAGGAATCCTGGGTGTCAAAGCTAAAACCTTGTTTTGTCCCAAATGGCCTTATTAGTACCTTGTAGAGGAGTTGCTGGCTGAGGAAGCCCCGCTGCCCAGGAGACTGGCCAAGCCTGGTCCAGCCAAGGCCCCAAGGCCACCTACAGACACAGATGGAAACTGTGTTAACCTTGTAAAGTCAAACACTGGTGATCAAGAGAAACTCAGGCCCAACACATGAATGAATCCACTTTCCACATAGCCTGACATACCAAGACCACCCAGTCCAGTCGGTCCAATAAGCTGCATTAGTTGGTTGTGACTCATGTTACCAAGCAGGCTCTGCAGACCACCCTCTCCTGAAGCACACATTGGAATATATTTGTACGGTTAAACAGATCTCACTTAAAAACATCCCTCTTTCTTTATAAATACAACCTATGGATAGAAAGCTTCGATTTATTGTGTGAGGGTTTTATCCCAAGGGACTGGAGATGGAACCATACCACCCAGAGCAGATAACTCATGCCCTCCACTGCCCCCACTGCCCAGCGCTCCAGGCATGGGGGGGTTGTTCAGATACTCGTTCACTTTACGGCAGTACTCCTCATCCTTATCAGGCTTAGGCTCCTGCATAGATGACAGGAAGCTTGAACTCAAACTACTTTCAGCAGATACTTTCAAACAGAAACACGGTAGTTCTATGTTTTACAGTGATGTTGATCCAACAAAAGGATGTATGACATACACACCTGCATCCAAAAGAACAGTCTCTTGGAGCCAGCTTTGAACTTCAGGACAAACACACGACCAGTAGTGCATTGGTTGACCCTCTTGAACTCACAATCGTCTGGGAAGATGATCAGATCCTAAAGTAGGACAGTACACAGGTCACTTGTATAACAGAACACCCAGAGAGAGAGGATGGGAAGGTGACAAGAGTACTAGGAGAGAAACTGAGACTACCACTGACATCATCCACATTTCCAGTTGTGCGATCCTTCCAACAGAAGTGGATGAGAGAGTCATCTGTCTGCTGGATGTAGACCTGCCCCTTGCGCTTATCTGGGGTCACAGTGCTGCCTTTAAGTGTCATCTTGCCAGCCCGGAACTCCACTAGGTATTTGCTGGAGGACCCGCGAGAGCCTGACACCAGACTGGGGAATAGAGCGCCCGAAGACATGGTGTCAAGTAGAAATCTGTCAAAGGGATAGAACAAGACACATCAGCAACATAGCTAGCTACATTATGATACACTTCTATGCACTGGCTTGCTGGCAGGTAGTTCATATATTAGCCAATTTGCGGTTTAATATTGCAAATTCTACCTAGCTATTACTTTTACTTTGGCACGCATACAATAATCACGGTACAGTTGCATTGTACAACGTTAGCTGACATAGTAACTGTTACCACTGTCTAGCTAGCTAGCATGTAGCAACATACGCTTAGCTAGTTCGATAGGCTCTCTCCTCACCAGTATAATGTGGCTCAAAACAATACAAAATTAGCTAGTGTTTTCAGTCAACTATTATTAAGACTATTTATTATGATGATTTTTTAGCTTACTTTTAGTTGAAACCTGGTGATTGTTTTCAACAGCTCTGGGGTACTGTCGAACAGTAATGTGTAGGATTACTGGGATTGGTCAAGTGCCCCCCTAAGTATTTCGCTGATTGGTCAGAAGAATCGTCAATTCTGACTGAATTTGTCATACACGTTCGGTAGACTACCATGAAAAGATGGAAATGGAAGAACGCCAGAATGCACACTAACTTCAGTTTACAATGAGCAAAATAATACACTCATAGTCAACTCATAATTTATTAAATAATTATTTCGCAAAAGGCCTACACATTACAATATAATGGGGTGAGTCATATTCAGATATATTTTCTAGATGTGCAGTAGCTAATGTAGGATTTTGTCTGTAGACACAAAGTCAACTAACATTAGCATGTAAGGACACAAACAAAAGATGAATAAATGGATACAGACATGTAAACATATTAAAATATTGGCACCAAATGATATGACAAAAGGCATGAGACCCAATCATCTGGCAAATCAAACTGCTGCCATAAAATATATGGTATCCAGTATCTTAAAGTAAGGGAGACAAGCAAGATGCACATTATTTACTGAGAATAAGTATTCTAATGTAACTTTTAGCTATACAACAAATATTGATTGACAAAAATAAGTGAGCTTCTCAACTGATCACATCAGTGTGGTATCTGGTTACATTTAGAAAGAGAAAACATTCAGTCTGACAGTCGCAGGCAGTCAGGGAATATTTAGTATTCACAGACAAAACTCAGGGAAGAACATACATAGGATTGAATTAATTTCACATTTCTGGATTATATTAAAGACAGACAAATGGCGGTTGTTTGTTTGCATAGAATTATGTGTGACATGGAAAACATTTACATTACATTTCCACTAAACAAGGCTGTAGTATTGACCACATAGACACAGTGCTTCACTTTTGAAAGTTCTGGAATATTGCTTTGCAAACATTTAAAATTGTATTATCCTGATCCTACAATGGAACAAAGCACTGGTGCTCACTTCCCAGTCAAGCAGGGACCCAGTGAACACCAGAGGCTCCAGACAGAACAGGAATGAGAACAATGCATCCAGTTGGCTCTAATAGTCCATCTGGGGGGAGACCATGGACCACATTTAATGGTTTGTCTGTCTGGTATGACACTCAGTAAATATGCTCACCATCAGCATGATGCTCAGTCCTGTGTCAATGCAGCTGACAGTACTTGTAAAGTTTGTGTTGTATGGCTTCAGTTAGTGTAATCTTGGGGTTACACTAGTGTAGTGTTCTCTTGGGGACCATGCATGCACCCTACTGCTATGAATATCTTAGCTAGTGGCAACAATGTAATGTCCACACGTTACATGGTGGTTTACTTTGTACGTAAACACTGTCGTAAGCAGCTTTCGTTTCTACTCATCTAGTTACAAGAAAATAACAATCAGATTTGTGACACTGCAGGGGTGGTTAAGTGCTAAAATACAAGTCTAATATTCACACACACACACACACAATATATAAAAAGTAGTGTATATAACCCCTGATATTCATTGTACCATCTGAGTGTGGTAGATTTATAGATGTAGGAGATGGTTGAGTTATTTTTAACTCTTCCTCCTGGTTTAGAGATTGTTTCAGACCAGAGAATAGTATTCCACAGTAATATTGTCATCACTCTGGAGTTCACATTATTGGATGGTTCACAAAATCAATAAATGTAATTGATGAGATGAGAGACATGGTCTATATAGTATTTTATAGGTCAGGGTCATTTGACTTGTTCATTCAGGAAGACTGACCTGAGGAGTCAAACTCAA
Source organism: Plecoglossus altivelis (assembly GCA_036571765.1). Lineage (NCBI taxonomy): Eukaryota > Metazoa > Chordata > Actinopteri > Osmeriformes > Plecoglossidae > Plecoglossus > Plecoglossus altivelis. The sequence goes on along the minus strand of BROE01000021.1, from coordinate 12,906,663 downwards.
AGTCAAAAGGACATCCTTCAAACCACGTATAATAGAACAGTAGCCTACTTTGCAATGTGCAAACAGATTGTTAATGTTGGACATATTAATTTCTATATTCCAGTATTTCAAAACCTCCAATGGTTATATTCTGAAACAACATGGCTCAGAGATTATTAATATTTTTCTATTAATCCAATATAAGAGGTAGTAGAGACTCCTCTGGTCACTCCTTGAACACGTCAATATATATCAGGACAGTCAGTGTACTTCCTATCAAAGTATCCACCTGTGTACTGCCAGTCCTGAGCCCCTGTATGAGGATTCGTTCCCAACCGGAACCACCTAAGAGATAGCAGTGGAAAGCAAAATATGAGTGCTGAATGTTGAAGGCAGCCTATTACATAATATGGAACCAACTTTGTAAGCCACACAAACCTGGTAGACCACTCATCTTCATCCTTGGAACGTTCCTTACGAGCAGTTCTCTGTTTCTCCTCCAACCGGTCCTTCTCTACACTTGCTGTGTCTACAAAGGCATACAGGGTCAGGCCTTACCACATGCATGCATGCATGCATGCATGTGTGTTTGTATATGCATGTGTGCTACTGCAACTGTCATTACCCATGTCTCCATTCTCCATGGCTCTGATGTCAGGTCGCAGACGGCAGTCTGTAGGAGCCAGTAGCCTCTGCATGTTGGGCTCCAACTCATTCAAGGTCATTGCGAATGCAGTGAAATTATACATCTACCCAGCAGAGAAACAGTGCTTAGACTGAGAAGGTTGTATTACAGACACAAACAAGCCTGTTGTTGACTGAAGGTCAAGCGAGAGCTAAGCGAGTGATAACAGAGTGTGGGTGTGTTGTACCTGGGCTGACTGAGCAGGTTGTGGGTTCATTCTCCATAACAAGGCACTTCCTGGTATCATAGTGACCGTCTCCTGAGCCTCCGGCATGTCATCTGCATCGTCACCTTCCGCACTTTGCTCCTACACACACCCAAAACTTGTACATGACTAGGCATGGACACAAACAACATTGAGAAGAATACATTTACACAAAAAGCCACCACATACTTAACACGTCTTTCTCAATGACTAATGCAAGCCATTACGGAGGATACTGGCATTACTAAAATGAGCACCATACAAGAGACACCGAACTTACAACTGCAGTACAGTAGCATGCTATAGCTACCATCCAATATATACGTTTACCTTACCTCACACTAAGCCACTGCAAGGTTTCATGAAAAAAAGAGATCCCATTTGAGAAAGTACAAAATAAACTCAAAACGTTTTTTCTTTCTTTCTTTTGATTAACGCTCAATCATATTAAACCATTCAACAGTTAACAGCATGGTCAGTAATCTGTGGATGTATCGGCCAATCACCTGCTTCTGCTTCTTAGTATCCCCCCCAGCCTTTTTCTCTGCCTTCCTGGCGGCTTCATAGACCTTACAGTCCACACTGTACATACATTCTGTCCACTTTCCATAGATCACACGCTGCTTCTTCTTTCTGGTCAAAATATTCCAATAACAAAAGATTAGCAATTAGATATGTTATAGTAGGTCCATGATGAATGTGAGCTGCTATCTTCCTGATGACTCATGACTGTGTTCTCTAACCTCCTGTCCTGAATATGTCCCTCCACTCGGTGCAGTTCCTTCCCAAACATGCCACATGGTTTGAAGTTCAAAATACACTTGTCTCCTGTGCTGGTGAAACACATACAAAATACCATATTAACATGGACCGAAACAACCATCCGAAATGTTATTTTGCAAACTCATCGTGACCTTACCTGTGGTTTACTATTTCCACAGTTCCATACTGTTCAATCCAGAGTTTTCCCAGAATGATGTTGTGCACACAGCACATAGGGTTTGTCCATGTATATACTTCTTTATGTCTGTAATAAAGTAGAAGACCAGTCACCAGTTTCACCAGCAGTCATTTATAATCCAATAGAATCCCCAAATACACTTAGCTCACTTGAGTAGCTCCAAAGTCATTGTGCCTTTGGGCTCTGCCTCAACACTCTTTCCCCAAAATTTGAGCTTGGGGTAGATGGAGCCATGAAATGTAAATTCCTGCTTCAAAGACTCAGCATGGAAGGCACTGATAGGCGGGTGGTGGCTAACTTGCTCTGAAATCAACCTGTAGTTCTCCTCATCCCTAGGAAAAGAAGCAGCCAATGAAAAACACATACCCATACAACGGAATTTAGAATACCAATTGAAGTAGACATGTCTCTACAATACCGAGTCAGCTCATAGGTCTCTCCCAATAAGGGATTGAATGGCTTTCCAGTTCTGTCCCACTGAGATGCCACAGCCGACACCGCGAAAGCAGCTACCACCTGGCACAGAGGAAAAAGAGAAGTGCATGAGGGCCCGACAACACGACACCAGCCAGTGAGCAGCACAAGTCTGCTGAGTGTGTTCAAGGCTACCTGCATGCGCTCTATGGAGTCTGATAAGGCACAGGCTTCATGGATGAGATGAGTGTGTTCCATGTACTCTGAGATTCTCTGGAGGAAGCTAAGAGGCTCATTGAACACGATGGGCATTGCTATCTTGGACAGTTCCTGTCAACCCAATGCAAAGCACATTCAAATAAATAAGGTAATAACATGACTATTGCCTGACCTTTGTATAGATTCCTCATCAAGTAAATCATGTCCACATGACTCACCATGCCAATGCATTTCTTCAGAATGCTCCACACACTGAAGTTATTTCTGGATATCATCGGGGCTGGGAGGACTTTCCTGAAACAGAGATCTAACATGTATTTCTACTTACTACCTATAATGAGACAATATGGCCTAATTGTAACCATTCTCCGGAAACCTCACCTGCGCTCCCAAACACCATTCTCCTGGGTAGCGCTGCCATTGGCCGGCTGCTTGCTGTCAAACACGATGGCATCTTTAAAACTTACCTCACAGGAATCATCTGATTCCAGACCTGTGTTATGGAGAATAGGCTTAATGACATAAACAAAGATGACTAATATAAAGGCCTATACAAGCCTAACCTCAAAGTGTCAAACAACTCAAATCTAAATATGATAAAGATTTAATGCAAAAAAAAATAAAAAATCTTTCACGTATTATTATGTTATTTATTAATCATGTGGTTACAATACACCATTTTTTTTAAAGTATGTTAGAGTCGTCTCATATCACAGTAAAAGCTCATCTCACCCGTCTCGGCGTCGAAAAACTCTTCCTCGCTGTTCATACTGTACAGTAGTAATACGGGTCACTCAAAAGTCATGTTTCACTTTGCTTGGTACTACCTGCACCACAGTTTCCATCCAAGCATCACAGAATCCTGTAGAATGACAAATGTCACAATGTACCAGTCCAGCTAGTGGTTTAAGCTTTCAGCCAAATGGCAGGCTAGCAATACGTCAACTAACAACCGAGCATTGGACGACGGCTTCACAATGAAAGCAATAAACACTGCAATAAAAATGACTTAACATAGATTATTACAATGAAATAACCTTCGTGTCAACGTCCAAATACACCGCTGTGGCTACGAAACATCAACAATCTGGAAATAAACCGCTTGATTAGAAAGGGAGGGCGGAAGTGGGCGGTAAGGACGATGTTATTGATAGGTCTGTCATCCTATGAATTTTCAAGTTGTGGGATTTGAAATCAAGCGCTTATAAAATTCGATACAGCGAATAAAGGCTATAGCAATATAATTATTGTTGTGAGACAAGGGGTTGTGCAGCTACATAAGACAGAGTTCAGAGCTGTCTTCAGTGTGCGTTAGTGGATGCCATGACTGACTCCACAATGGACAATTAGGAAAGAGCCTTTTTTGTCACGCCTACCATTTTGCCCAATCAGAGTTACACTCTACACTGATCGTGTTGCTTTGAGAGGTAGCTGTCAGTGCAAGGTACTGAAAAAGGCTTGCCAGAGGCGTGTTATTTTTAAGTGCCTCGCAAATCTCAAGTAACGTGATATAGCCAAACTGAAGACTGGCTGCATTCAAAGTCAAAACGTTGGGAGACCTCAACGGCGTTTGCAACCACTGCTAAACCTCTTGTTTTAAATCTCTCACTAATTGTATGTTCGCTTAGGAATCAATAATAGGACTGCATTTAGGCTATTCTTGAAACACTTAGAACCTGCCATTAAATGTTCAAATGCTCATACAGTGACCTGAAACTAATTGTTTAAAATAGTATAGGGCCAACGGTTTGGTGATAATAAAAACATTTGGATTAAAGTAATATAAAGCCTGTAGGGAGGGACATTCTTATGGGCCTAAGCATTTCAAACGTAGGCTACCGAGTCCATTTATCTTCACTAGTCGAGCAAAAAATAAATCTTCAGCTCACCTGCACAATAATTAGTGGAAATTCTTTTTAGCCAATACAAGCAACAGATGATTACACTACGGGGCGAATCGTGCGAACTACGGAGCGGGGCGGGGCGAACCGTGCGTAAAAAACCTTGTGATCATTATAAGAGCCTGAATCCTGGTTTATCGCTGGACCAATAGACCGCGAGACACCGAAGTAATGGGATGCAGTAGAGCGCCCCACCTATTAGGCCTACAAGCGCCCCGCCGTGGGACTTTACTGCTGACACAAAACGTCAGGATGGTCTGAATGTCCTATCAATCTACATCAACCTATTTAACATTAACAACTAAGGGCTAGGGACTAAGAGCAGATACATTACACTTCTAAACAACTGTTAGAAACTGAGAGTAAACGGAAAAGAAATGAACAGAGCCGGAGACAGCTGTGCGCCGCCGAAAGCGCACCGGTCCACGAGGCAGCCAAATTCGCAAGAAGAAACTCATGGATGTGGTCAAAAGAAGAACCGAAACCTACCCACAGCACAACCCAAAGATGCCCCGACATGTACCAAGGCCAAGACAGTTGGAACTTCTGGAACTCCCGCAACTCGGTGCGTCAGTGTGAAGGACAGGAAAGCAGAGAAAGGGAAGCGGCTTGGGAAAGGTGCGGGGGTTGCCACGGATGGACAAAGATATCAAAGCGCGCAAAGAAAACTCTCAGATGCCAGCAATGCTTCTGAAGACTTCAGCAAAGATTCTGGTTTCATTTCCGGAAAGTTATCGTGCTCTGACAGTAGTTCTGAAATTTCTGACTGCACATCTGAGGGAAATAAACTTTACCCTGACACTCACAGCAGCGACACCGAACTGAGTGGTTCAGATGGAAGATATTTAGATACCTCAAGTGGAAACCCTTTCACCAGTGTGCCCAACATTAAGAACGAGGGCATCCCGTCCACGTCTACATGGCAAGAAAACGCTATCTATTCCGGAGGAGATGGTTGTAACTCTTCTGGATGTTGTGGAGGTTCACTCGCTTCGCTCCCATCACTGGATGTTTCTGTAGCAGGATACTCTGACCTAACTGAGGAGATCTTCGGCGAGACTCCCGAAGATCTCGTCAGAGAGGTGGATGACTTGAGATCAGAAAATGAATATTTAAAAGTAAGAAACTGATCTCTGTTAATAATTCCGCTCTCATCTTTATTATTACGAATATCTTTATAATGTCAAGACAACAATTACACGTGGCATTGCTTGTTCGATCTAATTTAAGAGCCGATTAGGCTTGCTTTCTCATGTCATGCTTAATTACTAACACGCGACTGCGTGACATCTAAGGGCATCCTGACATAAAAAGTCATGTAAGCTACACGAGTAGCCTACATGCACCTTGATAAGGTCCATAAGACTGAAACCAATGTTTTCGTCACCTTTCAAAGCCTTCTGCGGTTGTTTTAAATGGTTGTGTAAAGAACCTTTTTTGCGTAGGCAATAATTATTTGCCATATGGACATGTAATTTAATGAATTCAGATTCAATTACTCTAAAACTGTACATTAAATAAGTTAATAATAGACATAACCCCATAAAATAAACCATGATTGACTGATTTATGACTGTTAACATTATGAATACAAGGTAGTGATAGTATGTGTTGCCCTCCCTGTCTAGGATGAGATGGAGGAGCTGCACTGTGAGATGCTGGAGATGCGAGACATGTTCATGGAAGAGGAAGTCTACCAACTGCAGGACCTGCGGGTACAGCTAGACCAGGCTAACAAGATGTGCCGCATCCTGCAGTACCGACTGCGCAAGGCTGAGCGACGCAGTATCAGGGTAGCCCAAACAGGACAGGTGGATGGAGAGCTTGTCAGAACCTTGGAGCATGATATGAAGGTTAGGAAGAGCGAAAGTTATGTGTGTATGTGTGGCTGTGTCACAGCCTGTCTGTCTGTTTAGTTTAGTGCGTGGAGCTTATTAAGAAACTTCACATTTCCAGGTCATTGTGGTCTCATAAACATCTGGTCTTTATCTCACTGTTGTCCAATAGAATGTCAACCACTGCCTTGCTCATTTCCTATTTCCATGACTCCCCATTCCAGAACTGTAATTGATAATCCTATGATTCACCTTTACTGTATGTTTTATGCAAAGCATGCTACATTCCACTCACACCTGCAAGTAATTCACCTGTATTGTATCCTGTTCTGGTGTCACAGTTGTTTGAATGAATGCAAATTACAATGAGCCAAAAGACTTCTTCTGAATAGCCTTTTATGTAGGCATTGAACTGGGTTGACTTGTTTTTTTTATTTATCCAACTGTGTATGATGCTAGAATGACCACTAGCCATATAAATGTGATTTGATAACCCTCTTCAAAGCCTTTCTGTCTTACTACAGAAACTTGCCATGTATATTCCTACCAAACGATCTCAGTGGTAACTTAGACAACATTTCCATACACTGCCATTCAAAATACATGTGCTGAATACCTTCCCGTAATTACTTGAGCATACCCTGTTTGCAAGTCATCAATGGAAGGTTTACTCAGGCCGATTTCAGAATAATGCTGGCGCTTTGAAAACAGGAATGATGCAACAAATCCTGTGATTCATAAGGAGGAATGTGAATCAATTAAAAGAACACTGCTACCACAAGGGCAATAAATCCACATTTGTTTTTTGTACCCTTGGTCAACAGATTTTGACAATCCCTTGCCAATGAAAATGTCTGACCCAAAATACAAACCATTATGTGTTTAACAGGTGGCGAAGAGCGTATCCGTTCGCCTCCACAATGAGTTAGAGTCAGTGATGCAGACGAATTCCCAGCTGGTGTGGGAGAATGAGGGCCTACGGGAGAGACTGCAAGATCTGGAGGTATCCAAGCAAGTTCTTCAGGTTGAAATGGAGAAAGCCAGAGAGGTACTATACTATTTATAATAAAAAGTAGGCAATAGTTGCAATTTATACCTGATGGGGGACTTTCTCTCATGTTAACATCCCCAGTAGGAAAAATTTGGATCAAAGGCTGAACAAACCAATCTAAGTATTGCTTGAGGATCTCTATGATCTCCAGAGATATAAATACAACATTGCTGCAGTACTGTTAGTGGCCAGAGCCCTATTCTTCACAGCTGCTCCATCCTGCTGTAACTCAGAAGTGAGATGAGGTGACAGATGACCGGGGTCTGGAACCCTGGTCTATGTGTCAGGGCACGGCTCAGCAGCTGAGCTGCCTGCTGCCTGGGTGGAGTGAAGCTCCACGGCACGCAGAAGTCTGAACTTGGGGCACAGCTGACATTCTCCAGTGGCAACAGAGACAGAGGGAGAACGATCGACTGAAATAGATCAAATGTCGCTCTCTATTTCTTTAAAGCCAGGCTAAATCTAGATCCTAGTGTTGCATAGAATGTCAGTGTCTGTGTTTTAGGCTTTGACACACTGACCTACAATGAACTGAAAACTATACTATCAGTCTGACTTTCCATCCATTTATGGCCTCCGTCCTGGCCATAGAGAGACCTCGGTCTTTGTATTAGTGGGACCATCCAGTAGCACGTGTTTGCTTTAATCCAGGATTCGGTGCTTTGGATTCATCCTAGCTCGGTCCACTCATCTGAGACAGCTGCTAGTCCCTCTGATCCTGACTGGGAAATCCACTTACATTACCTAATCTAGGCAGACTAGGACCTGGTCTGCAGAAATGTGAAGGAGAATTAACCTAACGACCACCGCCACAGAAACTTGACTGTCTGTAACCCAGTTTATAGAGCGTGATCCTTAACATTTGACTGTTGAAAAATGAGTTAGTTACAAACGTACTACATTTGTGGCTGATGTATCTCAGTTGCAAATGTACGTTAAGTCTTTTTTACTTTCTGAGTGAATGCACACATGCACCACATGATATAATTATTCATGGATGGTATTTTATAGTTTCAGGGCTCATTCAATTACAGTGCACATATAAATATGGTTGATTCATGGTGGATATTTGCCATAATTCCCCATAACAACCGTAGGATTCATAGCAAAGTGCCAGTAGACCCAGGCAGACTGCATACATTGCAGACTCTGGCATACATTCCTCTCATACTCAGCCTGCCACGATGATTATGGGCTATTCATAAGAGATTGGTTGGCCATTAAATCTGAACTGCAGAATGTTCAAGGTTTATGATCACAGTTCTTTGTTTTATTTTATACTATAAGTGTGAATAACCTTTAAAAGATATTGCCACAAGGGATAGGATAGGTATCTAATTATAGCAGGTTTTTTACATTGACATTTACATATATGGTTTGCTAAATTATGCTGTGATTTGTTCTTAAAATGATCTTTATTGGAATTCTCAGAGTTCTTTGAAGAGAAGAAGTGTCAGATCGCCAACCAACAAAACTGAGAAGAAGCTCTCTTTTCAGGTAATAATGTACTGTCTATTACCTAAAATTCTTCTGTAATTCAATCCTTCCAGTAATGACTCAGGAGAATGTTCTGAGGTACTTAAACTGTACACTGTACTGGCAAATTTCCTTTAAAACGAAGTATTGTCTCATTTAGGATGACAGTGCTGATTTGAAGTGCCAGCTCCACTTTGCCAAGGAGGAATCTGCTCTCATGTGCAAGAAGCTGACCAAGTTAGCCTTTGAATGTGAAAAAATGCACGAGGAGCTGACCAGATACCGTTCAATCTATGGTGACATAGGCACCAACCAGTCCTCTGAGGGCTCCTCCAATTCCCCTTATGCCAGGGAGGCAGAGGTCAAAGTTCACCTGCGTCTTGTTGAAGAGGAGGCCACGCTGCTAAGCCGTCGTATAGTTGAGCTGGAGGTGGAGAACCGAGGCCTGAGGGCAGAGATGAGTGACGTTAGGGAGAGAGGAGGAGGAGGAGAGGAACAAGAGGAGCCACAGGAAGGTGTTGGGGAACACCTGGCCTTACCAGCTGAAGGGAGTGACAGAGAGAAAAAGGACCATGAGTTGAGGAGGGGGTACACACAGTTTCAGGATGGGGAGAGCAAACAGAAGGAGAGTGTGGTGCTCAAATGTTCTCCGGTCAACATGGAGCTTCGTTTTAATAATAACAACCAATCCCAGGTTGAAAGGATGTTTGACCAAAGCCAGATCACAAGGGAGGGGCCTGTGGGAGGAGAACAGGACAGTCAAGAGAGTGATTCTGACAAACAGGGCCGAATGGTTGGGAGTGGCTTCAGTGGGAAAGTACTTGAGGCCCTCCTTGACCTGCGAGACCATGCTTGCCTTGTGTGCTCAGCTCTTCAGCTCCTGACCACACCAGTCAACAACGGGCACTGTTCCCCTCTACTATCGCCTTACCTTTCCAGGCTAGAGACAGATCCTAAAGCCCAGGTCAAGGGTCGAGACTCACACCAGCAAGAGCCTTTATTTGGGGCTCTGCAGCTTCTGCAGTCCATGTTGATGGCCTTTGTAGGCAAAATGGAGAGTGTTATGTCCTCAGGATTAGAGCGTGATGCGCTTTCCTACCAGACAGTTGACAGGGGTTGGGATAGTAATTCTGTGACGGTTTTGTCTAGAGAAAGTGCTCTGAATGATATGGATACTAAAACCATGTTAGCTCCACCTGAAAAGAAGGAGACAGTTGAAGACCTGAATATAGCAAAAGTGATGGAAAACGAAGAGGAAGCAATGCAGGAACTGGGGCCTCTATCTCAGTGGAACCACCTCAACACCTGCAGAGACCCAGTAGTGCGTCTCACTTTGCAGATACTCTGGGTTCTACACCAACGTTGTATGAGCAATAAAAACTCTATGGAAAGCAAGGAGGTGAGAAGATATTCCACCTTAAGCATGAGTACATTCATAATTTCACTCTCCCTAGACATTAATTTGTAAATGTTCCAAATGGCAAATGTTTGTATTGTGTCCTTTGATTTAGCTCAGAGACACTGCCATGCGTCTACTACGGGGCGTGTTGCTGGAGCTAGGATCAGAACTGCAGGAAGAGAACCTGACTGAGCGGGAGGCCATGGGTGCACCGACTGAGATGACTAAGGTAAACACGGTTATTGGTGCTGGTCCTTTGATGCGCTTGTGCTTGTGTGTGAGAGCCAAGCTGAGGGGCTTTCATTGGCAGGGGCTTCCCCAGTACGCATGCAGCTAAAAGGCATCATGAGTGGACTTGTGGAACTGTATTTAGGCTAATCTCCTGTGAGGGCATCAGCCAAGCTAAAGCAGGCATGTGCATCCAGATGAAAACATTAATAATCAGAGTCAAACAGAGGATATGAATAGAGCAATAAAGTAGTACAAATATTGTTTGGTATCGGGTACCTGAGAAAATAAAATAGAGAAGGATTGGTTAAAGTGAAACCAGTCCTATAATGAAGCTTGCGATGTAAATTCAAGTATAAAACGTATATCATATTTCAGGTTCATATCCTTTTGTGCATGCTCTGATCACATCTATTCCTAACTTGCATGTGACCATTGGTATACTTTGTTATACTATATCATTATACTTTTTTATACATTGTTATACTACATAACAAATATATGTCTGGATTCACAAACACTGAAATGTTCTATATCATTTTGTTGTTGCCAGGAGACAGACATGCAGCCATAGTAGCCAAAAAAGTAATGCTTTATGGGTCAATCTGGGACTGGAAGCAGACTTATCCCTGTGGAGATGGATGTTTTTCCTGCTAGCTCTACTTACTTAAGACATCATAATCCACCATTTCCTACAGACACACATCCCCTAAAGTTGTCTACTGTGTCAGCCCACTACAGATTTGAGACTAGTAACAAAGAATTACATAAGGGAGCTGTTTTCAATGAGCCTTATTGATTCTACTTGTAAAATAACATTAAGTACGAATTAAGTTGATGCCTGTTTTTCAGATTGCTATTCGCACCATCTTAGACGAGGGAAGAAGTTTGGCATATGAAAGGTTAGTGTCCTTGTCAACACACAGTATGGATACATCTAACACACATGTTCTTTGAAAGGTTAGTCTGATCATATTGTTTTCATAGGACATTACCTAAAGGGAAAAAGTACAGACGCAACTTCTGTGCATTCAGCTCTAATCAGAAGAACCGGTGTTACCTCAGTCTTGACTCTGCTCAACTGGACCGAGGTGATCAATTCAAGACCTGGGACCATCCCATCATGCCCCTTAGCTTTCCTGACTTGGACATAGACCAGATGATCATAGAGAGAAGCCACACTGCTCCTGAGAGGACCACCCTTTGCATTTATTACAGCCCCCCCTCTGCACGCAGAGTCCTGCTAGCTCAGCTAAAGAAAAGCCCCATCACTGGTAAAAAAGCCCCCACCACCATCTCCCCCTGTCATAAACCTACAGGGTCTGTCTCACCCTGCTGCTTGAGGCTCTCGGCTAACCTGAGCGATGACATGAAGGAAATGACAGCCAGCTTTCAGGCAGTCAGACAGGTAGTCCGCCGCTCCAGTTCTCTGGAAAGGAGGAAGGGGAGGTTGTGTGAGGGGTGGGTGATAGATGTGGCCAGCGCAAGTACTCAGACTCTGATGAAACAGCCACAGATGGTGAGCGTGGGTTTGCAGACAGACAGTCTTCACAGCGTGGCAGGTGTGAGAGTGAGCCCTTCTCGGGTCCGGTCCTCCTCTCTGGTCTCTTCCAAGTCCCCCCACACGTCGTCCTCTCTGGAAAGAATGCCTGGTAGAACCAAACCTGGCCCCATTTCCCCAAAGTTCCACTGTAGACACTCTGCTTCTTTGCCATCGTCCCCCTCGTCCTTCCTGTCTTCCACCAGCTCGTCCTCAAACTCCTCCTCCTCCTCCTCCATGTCCACTCCCTCTAAAGAGCTAGGGCCTCTGAGCCCATCCCAACGCACTTCTGTCAGGTCAACTTGGGCCCGTCCCATCAGTACCAGAAGTGGTCAAGGACTTAACAGCACCACCCTTATCAGTGATGCCAGCAATTCAGGAAACCATAACAAACCCCCCAGCAAACCTGCCGGAGCAAACCGCTATGGATTAGTAACCGAGTTCCTGCGCAGAGTGAGTGGACGAGCAGATAAGCCAGCATCAGGCATGGGCCAGAAGGCAAAGAGCAGCCTTAAAAGCCTGGAGCGCTTACCTTCCACCAGACCCCCAGCTGGACCACTGCACAGGAATGATAGTATTACCAGAATCGTAAACCAGAGGTTCATGAAGCAAAGAGAAGAGGCTGGACGAATCCAAAAGGAGGAGAAAGGGCAGAATACAAACCATGCTGTTAAAGGGCTCATCCACAAAGACCAGAGCACCATCAGACCAGAGGTGAGTGTGGACCCAGTCCACAGTATGTATGTATATGAGGTCATATCACATTAGACCTCACAGAGCTTCACTTCTAATTCTACTATTTACTTCTACTATCTACTTGTTGCTCTACTGCGCTCGATCCATTTTCTTTTGTCTTCCTCTGCCTTTTCTCAGGATGGGAACTATGAGTGCAACTCCAAGACCTTGACCTTCTGCTTTGCTCGACCACCTCGCAGCACCCAACACACTTCACATCAAGTCAAACCGCCCCATCATGGATACTCTGCAGCAGTTCCTGAGTCAGGAGATCCCATTTGTGAGTGAGGGGGAAAGAGGCGAGGCACAGCTCTGGACAGCTGATGGGATTCCATGAGACATGTGAGAATCAAGAGGCCTGGAATTTGGCAATCTGAATTCTATATCAAAATGAATGGGTTGAATTACAGCTCTCTCCCTTTTATTGACTGTAGGGGAATTCTCTACTCAATATGCCCTTTTATTTGTGCAAGAGTATTGTGCTAGAAATTCTGATTATTACTATGATGATATATCATATCGGTTTCATCCAATTTACTGGATAGGCACTATTCTTTACCAATATGCTAACATCTTATGTCTGTTTTAACAGTTAGAAAAAGTTACTGTGGCATGTTCATTTACTGTAATTGTGTTATGCAATAACATTTCGATTTAGATTAGTATAACATACATATATTTTACAGCCTATTTTAAAATAACTGTGGAACATTGTCTACAGTCTGTAAGGTCTGTGCAACGTATTCATTACATATACTGTACTGTTGTAGTCTGTTGTGTGAGCATTTCCTATGTGTCACGATATACTGAGTTTAAATAAACACACATGTCCTGTGTTCTATCTACATGCTTGGTCAGCATGACCTTGAGATGATCAGGTCTTTGGTTTGAACTGGTCATCAGAACTAAGTCTCTTACTTTCACCTTGGATTTGTAGCTAGCCATCAAGACAGCACATAGAACAAGATGTTGTGGAGGTTAGTGGACATGGGCGGCTGGCCATTATGTCACATGCTTAAAAAAGCAGGTGAAACCTCTGAGTAGGTAATGAGATTTCCCTGCTTCTTGGCCGCCCGAGTGTCTTCTTTCCAACTTCCACTTTCCTTCTTTAATACGTCATCGGTAATACAGTAGGCTACGATATACAAAAACGTAGTCATGTAAAACAATGTAGATTTAACAACACAGAATTGCACTGAAAAGACAATCAACCGCAGGAAAAAACAAAAATGGTCAAGAGGACTTAGAGGATAAAAAAACAGCTTTTTCTATGTTCCCACTCCCCTTCAGGTTATTCTGGGACGGGTGAATAGGCTCAACATTTGATCTTTCTACCAATTGTTTTTTTTTCATCCTATGAAAGTACTGAAATGCATGAGATAAAGTTTCACACAGTAAATGTACTCTCTCAGGTGCCACATACGAATGTTACCTCAAACAACCACTAGGGGGGCTCTTCGGAAAAGGAATATCTATTCACTCAGTGATTTCCTTGAACAGTTGTTGACTGTAACAAACAAAACAACAGATTCTTAGAGCATTAGATTGATGTGAAATCTTTCTCTATCGTACATAAAACTTTCAATGACAGATGTTTCTGGTCCCTCTAAAGTGTTGGAATGGAGTCTGTTTACTCAAGATTCGAATCATATGACTTCGAAAGAGATGCTAACTTCCAGAATGGAACGAAATCACTTCAAACGTCCAGTGTTTCGGTCGAGACATTGGAAATTAAACTATTCTTCTACAACCGGTACATGTACAACCTTTGAATTAAGAATGAATTAACAAGCGTTTTTCATTTCTCAAATTACATCGACTTTGTAGTCTTTATTTTTATTAAATTCTATCTCCTTCAGGTTCGTTGAGCCTATCGATTCAGATGGCTACAAGGAGTGGAAACGACGTTTCTCTGTGACAGAAAAACTGCCATCCATCACAGGGGACACAGAGCAACAACAGCTGCAGAAGTCGGACCTTGAATCAATTGCAGAATCAAATTGTAGCAACACTGACAATTCCACTGATATGTCGACGAATGCAGAGCCCCTATCATTCGGAGAAGTGATGCGACTAATCGAAGCAGGCAAGGACATCCCTGGGCTGTCAAGGCTTGAAATAAAACCAAGTAATGAATCTCCCACTCCCTCTCAGATGGTGAGAAGACTGAAACCTTGGGAAAACCCACCAACATAAGTGACTTCATCGCTTAATGAATGAGTACAGTCGTTTTGCTCGCTTGTGAAGATTACTCCTCTTGCACAAAGAGAGAAGGACGTAGAAGTTCGAAAAACGATTAACAAAAACTTAAACTGGCCTTTTTATTAATATCTCTGATAATACTGAGATTTGTCACCTTAATCATCATAAGCAGGGATGCTCTAAATAAAGAGAACCATACTCTGTTTGTTGCAGAACATAGACTGTATCTCTAGATTCTTCTGATCAGGATTGTCAAGCCGGTCTGCTGGTTTGGAAGTGTTTGATGCCTGATCTGGGCAGGTCAGCCATGCAGCAAAGACATCAAGACAGCTATGGAGTATAACCACACATCGTCATCCTCAGCTTCCTTCCCAGAATCTTCCATGCAAACACCCCAGAACGGCCCCTCGTCTCAATTTGTCCATCACCTATACAATGGAGGGAATCTTGATGGGTTTCCAATAGGAATATTGTCTGGTCCCACTACAAATGTAAAGACTGACACACTAGCCTCACCTGTTTGGTTAATAATGGCAACGAGATTTCGCTTGTGCTGAAGCGGCACATGGCTTGACCCCAACCAATGTTCCAGACGATGATGTCACCACCAGAGGAGGCTGTCACCATGCATGCAGTAGATGTCCTCAGTTTAGTACTATTTCCACACAGGGTACTTCATCTTTCCTGCCATCTGTTCTATAAGGAGGTCACAAAATCAAGACTGAGCTCCTCTAGCAAATGACCATTATTTTCCATTAAGCACGAATGATACATTTGTCATTATCTCATTATCGTACTGGCAGCATTCAGAAGTTAATGAGGCATAGGGGTCAGGGTCACTGGCTGGATTAATAACGCATTTAACATGTGGAGCTGACAGTGGAGTGCTGCTGCCTACCAGTGGTCCATTACAATCACATCGCTGGCCTCCAGCTCGGAGAGGGAGAAGACTATGTCACACTTATTGACACCGATGTCATAGAATTCTGGTGACAGCGTGAACATGAACACACACACACACACACATTACACATACATACACTATGTTGATACAACCAGTACAAAACTAAATTATGTAATTCTTCAGACTTTCAACACACCTACATCTCTACCAGTGGAGGAGATGGCGAGCATGTTAATGTTGGGCAGACAGAATACTCATCATCATCACCGATGACCTTTTTCATTGCATCATGGAACTGCACAATGCTCAACCCTGAGAGGGAAAAGCCCAATGGACTGGAGAAGCTTTTGAAATGACTCTAAGACAGCAGTACAAACGGACCCTGTCTCTCACCCTCTCCACCATCCATGTCTGCCTCTCTGAACATGCATTTGATGTGGTGGAGATGCTCATCTGATCCTCCATTTTCACTTGGCATTGACTTGGCATTGGCATTTTTACCTTTTTCTCATGATCACGTTCCTGAGTGCTCTGCTTTGATTCCCTGTTGAGGGGTAACAGAACCATGGTGAGACTAAGTAGACCCATAAATATGGCCCACTCTATCCTAACCATGTCTGTTTGGATTTATTACACACCTGCTTAGAATTGTTCCCAGATTAACAAATTATAATATTTACCTGGAGAGATTTGTTTCCTTAACCACACCTGGGGTCAAACCAAATATTTAGATATGAAATAGAGGGGAATTTTTTATGTATTGGTATACACTATAATCACTTGCAAAATGACTCAGTCCTTATGTATTCACTTCAAAACGCGTCATCTTGTTAAACTACTCCACCTTGTGGTGACTTAGGTCACCCTCCGGAGTCCCTCTGTTAGTCCATAAAGTATTCTGGGAATGGCTGGGCTTAGTAAATTGGAATCCACAACTGTTACAGCTCGAGTCACAAGGGGAAAAGTGTGTTCAATAACATGTGTCATTGTGCAACAAGAATTATGACAATATATTAATGATTAACATAGCGTAACCTACTTTTTAAATCAAATTTGTTAGTCTTCATTGCAGTACAATTTCTACAATGTGGAGGACAAATGTGGCCTTCAAATTAAAAAGTTCTTGTCAAGAAACAAACCAGAGTTTATATGTGTGGGGCAGTTTCAGCCCTAGAGATAGAAAGGCCTGGAGTCTAACCTGGCAAGTGTGGTCAGCACATAACTCTCTCCATCAAGAGAGAACAACAAAGGAGATGAATGTTGACCTCAGGAAGGAGACAGAACGCCACAATTCATCACTATCAACAAAGGAACAGTGGAAGTGGTCAGGAACGTACAGTTCCTAAGGTTCCACCTCCCCTAACCTAGATTTCTAAAACCACAAGAGTGAAAAGCCAACCATGTTTATTCTTCCTACAGGACATGTAAGTAGTGTACTTCCATCCCCACAGCTTTCACCTGCTAGGTTTCTTCTGCTACTCCCATGGTTTGTTATTGTAGGCCAGCAAAATGCCAATCTGCTGCGTAGACATGTCAGCTCATATGACTGTGAACTAACAAACCAAATAGGGGGAAGTATTTCTTCATCTATGTCCTCTTGGCCACACATCCTGTTCTGCATTTGCACCATATGAGGAAGGTAGCAGTAGGAGTCACACTGAATAGAGATGTTTATGAGGCCTGAATTCTGACCATGTCTGTCAGCTGCCATCTTATATATCAGAAGCAGCAAAACACACCTTGGAATTACATAATAACCCAATAAAATACCAGAAGCTCATAAACGGTGTAAGTATTTTAAGACATGAGAACATGGGGAACACAGTACAAACCGTGTAACAAACAAGAACAATCAAGAGTTAAAACATGGTCAAAATGCAGTGTAAATATAAATGATTTTTAATAAAACATTTTCAATATCACAACAAAAGACTCAGGACCAAGGTGGCAGACAGTATGTAATCATGAGGGAACTTGAAGAAGTGGCAGTGTGTGCATGTGTGTGTAGGTGTTACATGACACTCAGTGTTTAACTAACCTGTGTGTGTGACTGTAAAGAAAAATGAGTGTGCATAGTAGAGGTGACAGACTGGAGTCAGGTGCCGTTGTACAATACTAGAACTCCTCTGCTTCTTGTCCTTCATCTGGGATGACAAAGCCCTCCTGCAGATGGACAAACGGCCCATAAGACTGAATGTATTTGGGAGTTAGGGAGTCGGTGAGAACAGAAGGAAACACTGTACTGTACAAACACAAAAGAAGATGAACACTCACATCAGTGGCATAAAGAATATCCATAATCCTTTGCAGCGTTGGGTCTCCTTCTCCCTCCTTCTCTTGGCAGATGAGCTCGATGTTCCTCAGCTTTCCAAAATAGAAGTCTCTCTCCTTCTCCATATCCTGAATTGTGCCCTTTAAACTGTTGACCTATAAGTAAAGGACAACAGTTTTCTTTTTTCTTTTTACAAATGTCTTCAAAACAGGGACAAAGGGACAAACAAATAGCAGATCATGTTCAATCCAGTCCAATGTTTTAAGACGGGACAGAAAGTGTGAGTGCACATGCCCTCGCTCCGTCACCTCCTGGACGAGCTCCACCTTCTCCTCATCTCCTGCTACCGTCCCGGGCCTCCGTGGGGCCTTGGCTGCTGCTGTCTGGGCAGCCTTGAGAGGGGCTGGAAACAACACATCGCAACGTCAAAAAGGAGTAAATAATGACAAGGCATGATGAGCTTTACCCTTGTATCCTCGCTTTACATAAACTGTAACAACCCAGTGATTTCAGTGTCTAGCAGTCCTTCAAAAGAGGCCTTTCACAGTGACAAGCTTAGTGACCACTGAAGATCCCTGCATCACCATTAAACCACCTTACCGACAATAGAAGCTGGTTTGTCAGCAGGTTCGATGAGCTTTACTAGGATAGAAATGCACACACACACTCTCTTACTGTTGGTCATTAGAATCACTCGATGTCCAGTGGCTAACAGGTATGTGTTGCTTACCAGAGCTGACCTTCCTAGGTTTACTTGCTGCAGCTGCTCCAGGGTTGGGTGTAGGGGTTGTTTCCTGGCCTTGGCGGGCAGCTAAAGGGTCGTACTCCTTCCCATCATAGTTAGCATCAAAGAACTTCTTGAACCACTGCACAAACTCAAAGTTGTCCTGGAATTTGCCTTTTATCAACTTGTCCACAGGGATGATCTAGATTGAAAAATCAATGTTAAGCGGTGACTAAACAATGAGGTCTTCCATGTTAAAAAAAAAACAACAGAAAACACGCTGCCGACATGGAACTTACTTTGTCAACCCCAATCTTCTTGAAACTGGTCTGTAGGATTTTGAAGTTGTGGATGTATTCATGTTCAAGTTTGGCCTGGAATTTGACTTTCTTTAAAGGCAGGCATCCAGGAAACAGCATATCCATGAACTGGCAATAGGATGCACCTGCATGAACACAAAAGTGACATCAATGATATTAATGGGTAACAATTTACTATACAGCTAATCTAGTTAAGATACGTAGTCTAAGATTTACCTTTGTAAATCCGTTAAAATGACTGTTAGACAAAACGACAGGAAAAAAGGCGCTTACCTGAACACAACTGCTCAATTTTTGCGTGGTTAATTTGAAGGGACTCGTTGATCCATGCAAGCATATCATGACGACTAAGGTTATCGCTCGTCACAGATGTGGAGTACACATTCACAGCCATACTCTGAGTGAATGGGAAAATAGCCGTTTTATTAGCCAACAAAGGCTATCTTAACCGTTTAATTTATAAGTTAGTCAACAAGTTAGCACGTGGACTTAAAAACGAACACGAACAGATGTAACTGCTTACAAATCTGTTAAATAAAGATTAGATCTAGTTAGCCAACTTCAGTTCCTGACCAGCTTGCTAGCTAACAACATGTCCCCCATAATATAGCTCTCTAGCTACTAATTCCACACCCACATTGCTTAGAATTGTGGTATGGTAGCAACTTAAGCTAGCTAGCTAGCTACCAACTTTCACGGAAACTTCCATCGTAGTTCTACAATCTTGAACTTACATTGTTTTATTAAATACACACCAACTGATTGCGCTCGTTGAATCAATAACCTATTAGTCTATGTAATTTGGCTTTCGACACAATGCCAAAATAGTAGGTTTATGTATAAATTGTCTTCTAACTTTGTAATTTCGCCGTTCACCGGCGACTGTCAAAGTTTCATTCAATGCCTCACAGCCCATGTGATCTGTGCTGCTTGTTGGAACAAGTTCATTCGATCTGTATCACTTCGTTTCCCAGTGGCTGGAGGACATGTTTTCTATGACGGTATAGATAGCCATGATATATACACCGCCCACTTGGTCGTCCAACAACAAAATCAAGCAAACCCACTTTTACTTTCCTGATGGTTTTTTTTTTGCGTCCGTTTGTTGTAGGTTTGATGCACTTAGAGGAGGACAACTATTGACACAAAACAGCCAGAAATAATTTATTTATTTCTCATTTGAATATAAACAATAATCATGAAAACACAATTTCATATTTGTAAAAAATTGTTCACTCACCAAAATCTATACTCTCCACAGAGACAGCTAGGCCTACCCATGTCCTGATGGGAAACCACCAGGTAGTCCTTTTTAATTAGAGTTTGACCTACAACAGCACCCAGTAATCAACAACTATAGACAGACCAACAGAACATGAGGAATTGGAGGATGGCAGAGACACCAGACGACCAATACCAATTCTACAAAATAATTCTATTCAAAAGCACCAGTATCGTTGGATATTTCAACCTTTAGTGATAGCACCAATTGAGATATGTGGATACGTGCACTGTAATTCAGATTTCATAGTGGTATTGGGTTTTATGCACAGTTTCAGTAAACATCAAACCAAGTCGTTGAAAATAAATCTGATAACAACACATATTGAAAGAATGTAGAAGGCATACAGGAGATTAAACAGACTACTGGATATGTCACACATGCTAACTGATGGGGTTATGTCACAGTAAGATGAGACCACAACCCCATCTATCAACACCGCTGACATCCATCTCAACAGGAATATACAAGCTCAGTATTTATCAGTTCATAGAGCACTAGCAAAGATAGTTTGGATTAAATCATTAGTTCCTTCACAATGCTGCAACCTCTTCAATGCTATATTTATGTTGATCTAAAAAAAATTTAATTATAGTTCATAGATTCCATACTGTCACTAAAAGGTACCTTGAAAATACTGTAAGGAAAGATATACAATGGACGTTGTTTTTGCAGGCACTTGTGACTTTGGACTGCTAAAAGATTAGAAAAGATTAAAAAGTTGTTTGCAAACAGCCTATGTCAAAGAAAGCATATGCTACATAATCACATACATGATCAATGAGTTTTAAACCTACATTATAATATATGATAATAATATCCATGTTAATTGTTGGGATGGATTGTCTGAAATGACAAGGCCAATTATTTGCCAGTGTGACTGCTGAATTGTACTGTACCTATTTAAAAACATACATACAATTCTAGAAACATGAACAATGTCAGCATGGTTGCACAAGAATCAACTAAAACCGGTACACCAACATCAATTAAGAAGATCCATTTGAAAGGATCTAACCCTTTCTCTATTAAATGGAGAAAGGGTTGTTTCTGTAGACTTTGGACCAAATATATTGAGGTAGATCTCTGTGGTGGGCAAGATTGGCTTAATCCCACCACTGTTGAGCAGATACTGAGAACACTTCAAGTACACCTCATGTACAAAAAGAACCGAAAAGTGTCTGTGCTTTCTGAGAATACTCCACACATTACGGCAAAGAAAGAATGACTAAAACTGCCTTTCAATAGACACAGCTTTCAAACAGAGGAGAAAACAGTTAAAAAACCATTAAAACGGACAATAAGGTCCGCCTAAGAAACAAGAGAAGAATGAATGCTTTGGCCTGTCCTCTTCATCAGGCTGTCTGTTGAGATGTGTGGCAAGGTAGACATATGGAATTGGTCTACAGCACTACCCTATTCACAGAGGAAGTAATCCTTCAGAGGTGCAAAGAGGTGCCGAATAACAGGGACACTCCACGACCGACCCAGGACTCTCTGTCTCTGAGCCCGGCCCATATTATTCACATCCGTGTAGTGCTTTGGGAAGCCAAAGATCCTATGGAAAAATGCAAATAAAATTGCATCAGAATAAAATTCAAATCAGAATGCAAATAGTTTGAGCAGAGAAGTTTGAACAGAGATATGAATTTTTAGTAACAGTAGCGATTATCACCAGTTTTCCATTAATGGTGAATTTAAAGTCAAATGATTGAGCCTGTTACCTCTCCATCTCAGTGCACCACAGGTAGTCTTCCTTATTGTTCATGAGGACTGGCAGTGGGCCCATTTTTCCCTGTCTGATGGAGTTGGACTTGGTGGTGATGGTGCGCACTTTGTTGAACTACATGTGAAAACACAGTACGACGTAACAGCCAGCATTAACGCAGATACATTTAGACAAACTCAGGTATTAAAATGCATGCAACAAAAAAACTAAACATGATCTGAATTATATATATATCCATATTGTTTATGAAATTCACCTTTGCTGTCCGTCCAATCTCCAGACAATCTTGCAATTCAACTTTGTCATCGAGAGAAGTAGCCAGAGGTCTAAGAACAAACAAAGACACTTGGGGTCACTCTAAGGTCCTCTATCAACATCCCAGAGGCAGATTGTGTCTTGTTGAAAGCACTGGTACCTGTTCATGCCTGGGAGGTTCCCCCAGAAGTAGCGGGCCCTGTGGGCAGGACTAACCTTCACCGCATCAATGAGGATGGGATTACACTGACAACACAAGGGGAGAGAAAACATCAACTAGGACTATGAAACAACAAACATGTCTGAACTCTAACAATCGCTTCCACCTAAATCACAATATGAATAAACGAGAGCTTCTGTCATTACCTCAAGGAAGCGGCATATGTCAGCCTTGTCGACTGCACTCATGGCAACCACGTTCTCAAAAAGCCAGAAGAAAGGGCGATCGTCATCATCCCTGGGCCTCATCATTGTCAACATTCTGTAAAACTCAAAGAACAGCCTTCCAGTTCCGTCTGTAAATAGACAGAAAGTAAAAGGTTGTAGAAGCCTGAAGAACTAAACACTGACAAATGTGAGATATGGTTTCCAGTTAACTGATGGTTACAGTGTCTCGCACATCCCTTTTCAACAACATTTTTAGGTTTCTTACCAAATAGCCCCTTGCGTAAAGGATTGACCATTGATAGGTCATTGCATGGGCTTCCTCCAATTAGCAGGTCAAAGGGACCCCATTCAGCCAGCTATAAACACAGAGGAAGTATTAAAAATGAACAGGTCAGAATGAGAGTGGAGAGTGATAACGTAATGGCTTGAGAATGATATAGAGATGTACATTACACTCACATGTTTCCTGGTGATCGTTCGTACATCATTCACATACTCTATCTTTCCCTCATGCTTGATCATGCCCACAGTGATGGAATCCTCACAAATCTCTGAGGCAATATAACGCTCAATCTTGAAACCCAGGTCTTTGAGCACAAGATACCCTGCAATGATGGTTAAAAACACAATGCAATTGAATGAGTCCAAGTTTACTGAGACAAACATCCCAGCGAAGAGAACCAGAACTCTTCTTAACAAATACAATTTATTAACAGTAGACAAAACCGTCAAGAACTGGAAATAGGACCTACCTGTGGCAATGCCATCGAAGAGGGACAGCACCTTGATTGGTCTGCGCTGATGGGTGGGGATGGAGGGGTAGACTCTATGAGGCTCCTGTGTTGATAGAAGAAATCCATGTTCAGTGAATGCTACTGCCTGACACAGCAAGATACAAAACCACCTGAACTGGGAGTCACTTACAAATGCCAACGCGCTGTTGTTAACAAAGAACTCCTGGACTCGCACACTCCAGTCTGGACGTAGCTTGAGAACACCTTTGCACTGAGACGGCAGACACATGTAGCAGCTCCAGGGATCCACATCTTTCAGTTTGTCGAAGGTCTGTGGTCCAACTAATATATTCAAACAGTCCTTGCAAAAACATCTGAGAAGAAGGGGGGGGGGATTGTGAGAATAAGAAAGCAGTCATAATAGTGTCATAAAAAGTGCTTAGAAATCCCCAGAGGAGAGGCCTTTGACAAGTTGCTCACCTGCAGCAGCTGGCATTACCACACAAGATAACCTCTAGTCCTGCACAACACACTGTGCAATAGGACTGGTAACCATCCTCATCATACCGATACAGGGTTTCAATGAAGTTCTCCTGCAAAATGTTTATTGTGACAACATCACAATACGACTGACATTCCAAATAAGTAGACAATGATGAATCGACGTGACGTGACGCAATGAGATTGTGAGAGTGAAAAGATTTGTTCAGGTTTACCTTGCACTTCAGACACAGACTACCTTCAAACAGTGGGTGGCAGATCTCAACAGTCGATATCCCACATGACAAACAGAAATCTGCAGTGATTCAAGAACACACAATGTAAACTTGTAACTTGACTTAGATAGCTTGATGAAGCTCCTGTCAACCACATCTAAGAACATACCCTCAATATTCTTCCCTTTTGTCAAAACCCCTTCGGCCATTGTCTCTGTAAAGCGAAATCAAAAGAAATGATCATTTTATGAACAGATGTATAACGTGTGTGTTTCTGTGATGTCCCTACGAAGATGACTTATCTATTAGTATTAGTACATGACTGTGTGTGCACGCACTATTTTATGAGTAGGAATTACCTCTGCTGTAGATGGTGTGAGTCATATGGACTTTGGTCTTTTGAACATACTTCTTCTTGGCAGGGGGCTGGTAGTCTGACAGAGGGGAGTCAGAAGAGGACTCTGCCTTGGTAACCGAGTCTTCAGAGATGAAAAACAACAACTAAGCATCAGAGCCGTTCCACAGATGACTGACTTATACAGAGTCCGTTCTAGGTAGATTGTTGCATCAAGACAAACGTAGATGATTTGGGTACTGAGTGAGAAGAGGATAGGTACCATCAGGGGGCAAAAAGCCATCAGGTCCAGTGGGCAGGAATCCTCCAAAGGCCCAGTCTAGCATCAACTTCAGCTCCTCCTCCTTGTTCCCAGACGATAGTTCAAAGGATTTCTCACACCGCTCTCCTGCCAACTGTGCATAGAACAAGTGATTCAATGCTGTGGTATAAAATGGAATATTGTATGAATATGTCAATCATATTGATTGATAGCGACTTGTTGCCCAAAACGAATACTCCAGTTGTACCTCTAGGATCTGATAAATCGCATCCTTGTAGGCAGGCAAGCCGCTATATGAGTCGTTACAGAAGCACTTGGCAAAAGCAGCAAATGGTAAAAGCCTCTCTGTGTATATCTGCAACACATTACAAATGAATAAATGCAGAATTAGTGCAAATGTCCACCTGCTCATGCAGACTGTGTACCGTGTAGAGAAACTCTCCCGTGAGTCTTACCTCAGAAAACATGCCATCTCCGAACCATTCAACCCTCCGCATGCCTGAGGGAGTTGCCTTAGACTTCCAAGGTCCCACTAGGCCAGGCCACCACGAGAAGCCCTTGACCTTCCCCCACACTAGCTCTCCAGAGAGGAACCCCTTCCCATCCTGCAGACAGCCGGACACATGAAACACTCTCAGTCATGAAGGCAATACTCTAACGCTGACTGGTAACAAAATAATACAGGCAAGAAAATATTCCAAAGTTGGACAATACCTGGTAGGTATGTGACTTCTTCCTGGTCTGGTGGCTTGGAGTGCTAATGGGACTTTCACTTTTCTCCTTGAAGTCAAAATGTTCTCACTTGAATACATCAGCTGAATTGCTAACGATGCTTTACACATGTAATGATGATGTCTCTCTGAGTAACTTACATGTCCATATTTGGGTAACATTAATGGTTTGTAATATTCAATGAAAACTTTGTATCAACACAAATTTCATCCTTTACATTTTAATCATGTTTAGCTATTCTGACCCAATCCAGTAGACCATGGGGCTGTTTCACAGTACTTTCAATGATAGGCAAGGTGGAATAAGTGACCATATAATGTTAATCAGTAATGAGGAATTTGGAAATATAGAAATGTTAAAAGATTTGCGAAGGAAAGTAATAAGAGCCATGCACTAAATGCCCCTTGAGAATTGAGTTGAGAATCAGCTCAAACTTAGAGCCTTGTCCTAAAGGCCAGAGACCAAAGTGGCTTCTGCAGGAGCCCAGGCAGTGGACTACATACCGACTCCTGGGAATCCAGGGCCTTTCTGCAGGTTTTATCAAGACACCCAGGCTTGACCCAGGTGCTAGCTCCAGCCTGAAACATTGTACGTGCCTGTGGCCTCTGGCGCAAGCTGCTGTCCCAGCCATAAATGCCTCTAATCGCGCCCTGAGGGACGACACACACATTACACACACATACACACCCAGAAAGGTGCATGTACTGGAGATACTCATGCGAGGCTTAAACATGTACATGTATGCACACGCACACACACACACCATCCCACACCATATTCAAGGCCTTTGAGGCTCCCAAAACCCCCATGTTAAAAGGATGAGAAAGAAAGGAGAAAAGCTGCAAACAAAGTTAGGGAAGAGACATGCATCGATTTGCAAGGATAGATTTAGTTCATTATAAATTTAGAGACTTAATGCTGGGTTCCCACACAACAGATGCAATAAGGTCGTTAAGGTAGACATTTAATTTCGGCATGTAGAGTTTAGACATTGTTTAACTCAAAAAAGGTTGTAAACATTTGCTGTTGTTTGTGAACCCAACTGAAAGCTTCTAAATATGGGCTTAAAAGCAGCTTGTTAAAATGAAAGTCCAAAGCAAAGGTATATTAGTGACATCTGAAAAAGATCCATGTGTCTCTGAATTGGATTGAAAGTCTAGTCACTTCACCTCCCATTTGACGAATGTTTGTTTGAGGCATTACCTGGGTCATTTGCACAGGCCAGTGCATATAGAAAGGCTACGTCATTCATAAGTAAATTACCTATAACGTCTTATGAAGATCCTGCATACCTGAGGAGTAGCTCTTTAACAAATCGAATACCTTACCTCTTGTACACAGTTTGTCCAAATGATGTCATCCTCTACAAAGACCCCCTCCTGACTATTCTTTTGCCCTTTGGAAGAAGTAGGACAAAGCAGATTTTTTTTAAACACTGATGTGAATTCCAGTTACAATAGTGTGACACATGTTCACTAAGGAAACAATATTTTCACAAAATAAAAGTAAAATAATAGTGAATGGACATGGAGTGAATTGTTCTAAGCATTCCCTGGTAGTGTATGATCTGTAGGTCACTTAAATGATTAAGTGGTACAGAAGATTACCAAATATCATGTTCATTAACCGAGAATATCATTCTTACTGACAGTCCTCTCCAGTCGCACTGAGCATGGCTTCATTGTCCAATTAAGGCCATTCACTGCTGGAAAACAACACATCGCTTACATCAATTAACAAAGATTCCAATATCTGGTTATATATACTACATTAAAAGTAAATGCAAGTAAATGCAATCCAAATATATTTTGCTTCGTTTAGAAGAGAAAGGGTGTTGTTTTGTTTACTTTGGTTTGAATATTTTCTAGAAGATATTATTCTATAGAACAGTTACGATAAAAAATACGTTGTGCAATTTTGGTATATCTTTTTTTTCTTGAAAGTTTGAAAGGTTCTATACAAGATACCAGACAATGCTTACACAATAGTAAGAGTTATTTCGTGTTCAAATCTCTGTTTGTTCAACAGTAAATGAAACCCCAAATCAGAGTTCACTCACTACAATCCTTATTAAACTGAATCACCTGACATGGTGCTGATGGCTTTCTTTTTCTTTGATCTCCTAGCAGGGGACTGCAGGATAGTGCAGTCTGAGTCAGTCGTGACGTCCGCCTCACTTTCTTTCATGTCATCACTCTCAGACAACCTAGCAGAGGTCCCAGGTTCCATGGCCTGAGTAAAGATGCAATCAAACACACCAAGGATGTCAAAGTATGGAAACGTCTGTCTAATAGCTCACTTCCATGAAGATTGGAACCTTTTACACACCTGATCAAAGATGTTCTTAGCTGCAAGCGGTGGACAGGGGAAGGCTAGAAGCGTCAACACCAGTTTTCTGAAAATGCTGTTGGACCCTTCGGCTTTCAGCACAGTGCTCCAATGTTGCTCGAGTGTGATAGTGGGGAAGCCATTCTGGACACCTTTATCACAGCCATTCTCTTCCTCTTCTTCCTCCCCTTCCCCAGCTAGCTGGTACTCAAGGAACTCACTGGTGAGCTGGGCTACCTCTTTGGGAGAGGCACAGAGCCCTAGTTTGGAGCCCAGCTCTCCCACTGCATTTCCTGTTATTTTCAACCTGCTCTTGGGGCTAAGCAGCTGGACTATGCTTCTCAGGATTCCATCACTAAGAGGTAAGCCCTCAGCTAATTTGGCTGTAAGTGCAGTGTAAAACAACACTGCCTCTTTCTGCAATATCGGCAGGAGTTCCCCTGCCTCTGAATCATTGAGAAAGTCTATAACTGCAGACCCCCCCATGTTGAGTTCTGCCTCTGGCAGGTGAAACTTCTTGGTCTTGAGGAGCTCTGTGTCTCGTTCCTTTAGGAAGCGCACTGTAGCCTGTGGATTGAGGAAACCGGAGGTGTAAGAGCGCAGCAGGCTACCGACCTCCTGGAGGATGTGCACCAGGTCAGCTGGTGCTGAACCCCTGTGGTTGTGGAGGTGTGTTTGGAAGGTCTGGAGGGGCTCCATGACCTTGTCCAGGAAGATGAAAGTAGCCCTGAGTTTGGGATCCTGGAGCTGGGTGCAGATCAGCATGGCCTTTTGATCATCCTCTCCACAGGACCTGAAGTAGGAAATGAGATCTGTCCACATCCCTGTGATTTTCTTGACTAGATCACAAAAGTGAAGGCAGCTCATGGTAAGGGGTAGGGTAGGTGCATTCATACTGCTAATAGTGGCAACAAGTTCTTTGAGATTACCATTTTGGGGGGTACAGGATGAGCAGTGAGTGTGGATGTCTACTATTAGCTCCTGAGCCTGACTGGAGAGCTCCATCACCCCAGCTTGACAACCAGCATCGGCCACAGTGTATAGCCCATTTAAGGCCACGGCATTGGGGTTAAGTTCCATGAGCTGACTGCAGATCTGCTCTGATGCTGCATTGCTACTGTCTACGTACACAGCAGCAAGATTTGCTGTCAGAAGCTCAAATCTCTTCACAGTATCAACCACAGCTGAAGCTGCATCATCATTTGATGGCTGTAGAACATCCAGAAGCCTGATACGGTGCCTTGCTGCCTTCACATCAAAAAAACCCACGAGGACCACAGACGCCAAGCCGGTCTCCAGAGCCTCACTTCCATACGTGTAAATACAGTAAGGAGTCTGCTGACAAATAGCCACAATGTCCTTGGGGTACTGCAATCCCAAGACGTAGCGGGCAAACTGGTTCAGCGTCTGATTTGAGGGTATGGCGCTGCAGTGGCCCTGGATGAAGTGGAGGGTGGTGTCACTACATGGTGGGGTGTCACTAAGCCCAATGCCTCTTTCTGCCGGTGACATTGGATCACCTGATTTGGCACAAAGGCTGTTCCTATTGTGCCTCTTGGTTTGCTGGTGCCGTTTAAGATCTAAAAAGCCTGTGTGGAAAATGTTGAGGTTCATGTCGCACACACGGCAGTAGGCGTAGATCTCCCCAAGGGAGCTCTCTTCCACCCAGCTGTAGGTGTCCTTCCACTGCTCATCATATTTGATACCCTTTCTACTTTGTACAGCCGTGTCTTCATTCGTGTCGGTATAAACCTTCACAATCTCTGTAAAACAGTATGAATGATAAATTGTCAAGAACAAAGATGCAATTCCACAAAAACCATGTTTTCACTTTGCATGAAATTTCCTGTTAAAAAAGGCAATGTCCACTCCATCATACTG
Source organism: Plecoglossus altivelis (assembly GCA_036571765.1). Lineage (NCBI taxonomy): Eukaryota > Metazoa > Chordata > Actinopteri > Osmeriformes > Plecoglossidae > Plecoglossus > Plecoglossus altivelis. The sequence goes on along the minus strand of BROE01000021.1, from coordinate 12,876,952 downwards.
ACTGGGGCTGTGGGGGGAAGATGCATTCTTTCGAAGGACTTGTAGAGTTGTTATGGGGACGGGGATGTCCCGGCCTTGCCGGGCTTGCAGAGCATTATACACCTGCTCTGACTGTTTTTCATTGAAAAGCCATTTGAACCACCTCAGGAAGGACAAGTTTGCCTTGAACTCTGGTTTTGTCAGCGCCTCAACTGGAACTGTCTATAATATAAAAGTGTGCAAGATTAGAGAAATTGTTTCACCATCTACAAGGATAAAGAAATGTAATCATCCCAGTATGTAGAGATCTACAACAGGCAAAACAAATGGGTGATTTGAAATGGTCTTACTTTATCGATGCCAGTTTTTGTAAAGCTTTCTTGGAGGAGATTGAAGTTGAAGATGTAGTCTTCCTGTTCCAAGGCTTGGAACTTCACAGTGCTCAAGTCGATTGATCCAGGGAAGAGACAGTCCATAAGCTGACAGTAACATGCACCTGCACACACAAATTCGCACAAACATACACCATTTTTTTATTGTAAACAAATGAAAAAAGTCACCTGCGTCTTTAAACTTTACATGTAGGTTTGGAATATTGAGCAGTGGTGCGATCACAGCTTTATACAGTCTAATTGTATGTAGTTGTACAAATATGCAAATACATTCAGTGGAAAGTGGCCATCTGGCATAAGTGGAAAGTGGCTGTCTGTCTTAATGGGCTAAACTGTACCTGAGCATAACTGCTCAACGTGGGTAAATTTGGTTTCCAGGAACTTGTTAATCCACGCCAACAGGTGCCAGCGGTTAAGTTTCTCAAAAGAACCTCCTGGGGTTGCAGACGCATCGGTTGCCATTATTCTGTTTGATAAAAAGGACAAAGAGAATGAAAGAATTACATTCCTCACATTACCAACACATTTTTATTATCAGCATAAACATGAGTTATTATGAATTGCAAGCTTTAAGATCTCTATGCAGACAAAAATTAAACCATTGTCAATAGTTCACATTCACATGGCTTTAGTGGTAGAATTTCATTCTTGACTAAAGCACATCTGGTATCAGACAGACAACAGAAGCCTAATTGAACAGTATATTCTGGTATCAGGTTGTCTTCAGGTTCCCAATCATCAAAGACCAGTTTTGGGACCCCTCCTCCTTGCCATCCATAACTGGTCAAGTAGCAAGGGCTCAAAAAGTGACGTTTGACTGTACCAGTGTATACACCAGAGCCGGACGATTTGGTTTGTTTCTCTGATTAGGTTAATAAAAGAAAAGAAAACATAGTTGCGAACATGCTGTTCTGTTTTCTGACCAAATAGATACACATTTCCGACAACCGCAACTCATCGTATAGTCTCCAGTTAGCAAGTCCTCTTCCGCCGGTGTTCCGGAGAATTTAGATCCCCTGCCCCCCCCTTTTTCGCACGAAACAAAGAGAGAAACGCGCACCAGGGTAACTAAATGATCAAGAACACCGGGACCACAAGCCATAACCCAACCACCATGTTCTAGGGCGTTGATGGTACATTACCGTGAAACACATCTTAAGCTCATTTTAAAGATATAGACTAAGTGAAATTATGTATGTGAATCAACCCTGAGAAGCGGCAGTTTACAAAGTGTGACGGTTTATAAATCGCCGGTTTCTTTTTCGTTCCTATGGCCGCATACAATTCAAATCAAGTGGACAGTGGTTGGTCATCTGCTATGAAGTGAACGAAATTAACCGATTCCTCTCAGAAAATATTCTTCCGTTTATCTCTGCCTAAAATATGCTTTGGCGACTTAAATGAACTAAAGGTAGAGAGAAGTTTAGAACTGTTCCCGCCTGTTCGTCACTTCGGTCGGTTCGTTCTGATCGCGAACGAGAATAACCGGATGTCGTGCCTAGTTCTCTACGGTCACTGGTGAAGCCATGGCAGAGTGTGCAGACCTGGGTTCATATACTCACAAAATCAATCAAAATACCAATTTTGGACGATAGGTTGCTAAGCAAGCGAACTGGCGGTAGCAGAGAAACTATTACATAAATGTGACGAGATTTAAGCATAAAAAGCACACCTGTGTAAACATGGGTTACCCTGAACTATTATTTTAATTTAACCTTTAAATTCATCTCGTCACTCGTTACATAACTTAGTTCTGACCAGGACTGTGGGTCCTGTCACCAATGTTAAGTTTTTCCTCCAATTTGAAACTGAAATCTCAAAATGTTTTCCATGGCCATGTTGGTAATTTCAATAAACCAATCCGATTGGGTAACGCTAGCGTTTAACACTTCTAATTTACATAAAGTTGAGAATTGTCAACTAGTTATTCGCAGAATGCACCATGCAAGCGTTAACGCCAAGCTTCATTGAAAAATGAATTTGAAGCCAACTCTTTGCGGCGTCCATTCCTCTGCTTAGGACATGCACCGTTGCGCACTCAACTGCGTCCACAGTACATTCTGGCAAAACTGGCTACTCCAATCCAGACTGTGAGTAGGTGGGGTTGATGGGGACTAGCCAATGGACCAATGGGTGAAAGGGAACAATCTTTTGTCCAGTTGAGAAAGGCCGATGCGGGGCTGTGTGACTGTTGTTGTGTGTACTCAACTTTGAAACATTTCTTTTTTCCAGCCTGCAATCGCCCTTCATAAGCCATGCAAAGTTATGTAAACCCAGTTCCTTTCCTTTCTTCGTCACATCCGACATGCTGTCTAGTTCTCCTCCCCTTTCTCAATATATGCAAAGAGAAATCTCGCGTGGTACAATTTTGCCGCGGACGTCCCATGCAGTCAAGACTATCTTCCATACTTACAATAAAAGTAAGACAACTCCAGCCAAAAACGTAAAGTCAAAGGAACATCAGCCTTATCTTAAATCACACAGTGTAAAGTACTTAGTTGTAATTCTGATGTATACGCTCTAAAGGTTACAATTGTGCTCATGAGTACGTTATTACCCTGCTAAAACTCCATGTAGTCCTACAGTAACACTCAAGCAATGATAACAATTAATCCAGTCGCTCTGTAGAAATATTGCAAAGAAAGACACCCCATTTATGTATACAATTGTTGCAACACCAAGACTTCCAAAGCTCCAAAAGTAAAGAATCATCTTTAAAATCAAACCACGCTACGGAATGTACGCTATAGACTATTAAATTGATTAGTGGTGAAGAGTCACGCTGCTAGCTTCCATGTTATAACGCTACTATTGCCTTTGTGTTAACCTGTCTTTGTGCTTGTGCCTGCATGGATTTCAGCAAACGAAAATAGGCAAAACCATCACAGTACTGAATTAAAATTACACGCGTAATTGTCACGAGGTGCACGATCATATTAGCAGGCCTATAATCTAACTGTAAACAGCCTTTAGGCTATTATAATCTTTATGTTACGTGTCACCTACCTTTTCCCTTCCTCTGAGTATCACTGCCGACCGGTCTCTGAAACAGGACATTTCAACAATACTTTCAAGAGACGCCTCTTCGACGTTACTATTCCTCAACGGGATTGGCGGATTTATCGTAAAAGGGGTGGTCTCTAATCTACGCCATTTGCGACATGGTGCTAGCTACAATAAACTAATAAAGAAAACTATTCTGTTGTTACATTTTTGCGAAATGAAGTCTGTCATATTGTCTCCTGAGGCAAAGCTTTGGTAATTTTTTAAATGACCGTAGTAAATTGTACTAGATCTATTAAGATGGCGACACGTGTTTCACTATCATGGTCGGGGCCCCATAGGACCATTTTAAAATGAAAAGGATTAGGCCTCCATGACAATACTTACACTTTCATTATGGTCTCAATTAAAACACGACGAAGCGACCGCAGTACTTCTTAGACTATGTCTGATAATTCAATGATTTCTTAAACCCCACACCCCAAGCATAACCTCTGTCCCTTAGTAAACGTGTCACCAGAAATGAGCCTTGAGGGATGTAAGAACAAATCCAATAACATTTCAGTCTATTTAGCAAAATTTATAAAAACATGCGCGCAAGGTCGTTCGATACCTCGCCGAGTCGGTTCTTTGTGACATTACAATAGGTATTTGTATTATTCCATAGTAGGCTAAATTAGGTATACTTTGTGAACGCTAGCTTCAAATTTTTACAGTCACGAGTTGGAGTTGCATCATGTCTGTAAAATGGCCGAAAGTTCTACAGACACCTTCGTCTGTGCATTTGGTTTAGCAAATGTTAAACAGTAATAATAATTTCACTTAATGCAGACTGGAACTCAAACCTCGGTCAAATCTTTATCAAAAAGTTGGATAACAAGAGGGTGGGATAGTTGCGATTCCATTTCCACTTTTTACACTTAGTGTAGCAGTGGTATTAAACCGCTGCTTTTGATTCTTAAACCATAGTCTAGTTAACTAGCTCTACAAATACAAGGACAAGGCGTCTACATAACGTAACGCCTTGTCTCAAGATAAGTAAGTCCACATGTCCTCTCTCAACCCCCATTTGTGCCCATTAAAGGCTTTAATACATTATCACAAAGGTCGTGGATGTGTTTGTCTGACAACCTCCCACAATTCAAATCAGAATCGGAATTGGTTTAATTCGCCATGCAAGATATACAAGCACAGAATTTATTGTGGCAGGGAAGTCCAAATATAGAACATATGTGAAACATAATGAAACATAATACCTCTAGAGTCACTCAGCAGGACAAAAGATTTTGCAGGTTTCAAGGTTCCATTCACTATATACAGTAGTTTACAGATATACAAGGTAATGTTCTTTACAACAAATCATTTATAATGATTTGTCAAATTGATTGGATGATCCTTTTTATGCTCGGAACTTGTTTAAGTTCACATTTTGCACAAGGGGCTTCAAGCTAGTCTGGGAGGGGACTTGAACTGTGTGATGAGTTATAGCATGTTTACATTACATCCAATAAGGCCAGAACATGAATGCTGTAAGATGCCCTGTGCTGTGCCCCAGAAGGAAGGAAATCCATGGAAACTGTATTTGAACAGTTTTTCTCCATCACATATACTCTAAGTCCCTTTATACACTACGTCTATTATTCATTTGACTACCAAGCACATATGCTTTGTTGGACCAATGATCTTGTACCAAAGTAGAAACCAACATCCGTAATAAATCCTCTAAGCATACAAGTTCTTCCTCAGCTACCTATTCCTCCCTATTTGATCAAATCATTACACAAATATATTTATCCTATTGGGCTATTTGTAGGTTTAATCTGGTCAGGTTGGTAAATGACTTGTTTTGACATTTATATCATTTCTTTCTTTTTACCTGTGTTAGACTGAGCTTGCCAGACCAGAAAGAAAGTAGTTGATTAATGTAAACAAGAACAATAAGTGGAAGGGATGGATGGTGAAATGGTCTGATCGGTCCTTGAAATTTGCAGTTTCAATAGTTGAAAGGTCAAACCAAAATATTTCAATGGTTCGTACTAAACTAGTAAGACAGGGAACAAAGAAGCCATAAATTCCACCACTCCACGTAGGGACAGAAATGAACAGAGCTACGTGGAGTACTAGGGAGTAGGCTAACTGCTTTTTGTCTTCAATTTATTGTAGCAATTACTATTTAGTGATTTTGAATTTTGCCAACACAAATGTGAGTCTCAACCAAAATGATTTGATCTTTTACTATCTTGCAATGCAGAATAATATAAACAAATTGAGTGCATCGCTGACTGAGTTTTCTATTTAAAAAATAACTTGTTTTTCCTTTCATTTATTCACTCACTGTCACTCAGTTACCGAGCAATGATTAGCCTACTAACTTAGAGGAAGTGGGAGATGTCACCTGGTCCGTGTGAATGATTAGGACAGTTCTAAAAGGACAGACCCTGACAGGTGGAATTAGACATGTCACATGTCATTGACCGAGTGGTGGACCTTGTGACAATGGGGGGTATCATTATAAGAATGTCACATCCAATCAAGATGGTAAGAAATGGGTTGGGTGGTGTGTGAGTGCGAGGCAGTGTTTGAGCCTCATTATGCACAGTAGGCCTGTAGCCATGCTGTTTGACAGGGCAAAAGTACAAATCATAGGTGGCAATGACGGGACCAAACACATACACGCAAATGATGTGGAAGTGTACAGTACCTCAGGACCTGTATGAGAAACCGAATGAAGCAATACATGATGTTTGTGTACTTCCTCCCACACCTGAATTGGATCACTGCACCAGACACAAGGTTATGCAGAACGTCTGCTACAAAAAATCTGCTAAAGCAGAACTGTGTGCGTGACTTAATCTGACATTTTACATTTGGAATCTTCTTGGAAAATGGTTTTGCCTATGAGTTTGTACGAACTGCTGTGGGATCGCTCAGCGAATTACTCCTCCTGATGTTTCTAGCTCTGAGGGTGTAGGTTGGGTCTTGTTGCGGATCTGTGTGAAGCTCTTTATGACGAAAAGGTCTAATGAAGTTTTATTTGTTACAGAATTAGACAGTGGTCCTGTCATACCAGATACCATATCAGAGATTACGTTCTTCAACCACACAGCAAAGTAATGAGGAAACAGAAAGTTTTCAGTTTGAGTTAAGCCAAGTCGAGTGTCGAACATTCTGCGCTTGGATCTTCCACATGCTACCTGGTGTGCAATGAGAAGGCACAGACTGGATATGATCATGTATGTCTTCTTATCTTTTTATTTGTCTTGTATTATCACACAGGAACAGCTGAATTAAGTATGCAAAGCAAAATAGGATTGTGTGAAGTTGGTTGTTTAATATTTTATTACTTCATGTAAATTATATGTTTATAGGAAACTGCGGGCAGCATTAAATCTTATTACAATTGTGTAATAACTTGACTGATGCTGAGAACAATCATTGAAGTCTGTTAAAAGCATATTTACATCAAATGTCATATGATCAATCTTACGGATGGTTTCATGGTTACTACCAAGATATGTTTAACTCAATATGATGTGCTGTCATTTATTTACTGATATTTATATCCCATAGAACTACTGTCTGCTGAAGGCTCCTACCCTTAGTTACCAAGGCAACCTCCCTGAATCTAAAGTAACTTAAATTGGTAAAGAAAAACAAATTGTACACTAACACACCCACATATAGATTAAAGACTGGTTGGACAGCGCCACCTAATGTATTTCAATATACTTACAAACGTATTATGACATGTTTTCCGTACCCTTAAAAAAATCTAATGTATGACACAATATAATTTCATACAAACATTATTATCTATAGACGCCAATATTACTGACTGGGTCTGTGTTAAAAGTCTTTATTCCATGATCAGTACACTTGTATGTCCAACTAAGAAGTGTGATATCTGTCTATTAACAACTATAATTTGAAGGATCTGGAAGGATTGGTTTGCAGGTTGCATAAAAATAGGTACCTTTTTTGAAAAGTGCTTGTCAACAGTCCAGGGAGATGGGAGGACTGCGGCAGTTCTGTTACCATGACACCTGTAGCTTACCTCCATTCTTTCACAAAGAGTTTCCTGAGGGTAATTACTTGTGGTTTTCAACTGTAGCTTCCTCTGCAGAGCCAAACAGGCCTCTTCCCCTTCCTCTCTTAAGTGGCCATATTGCACAAGGCGTTAAGACAGAAACACAGTGCTGATTTGCCCAGAGCAAAAGACTCCGACATGACACTCAAATACTGTAGCTAGGCTATGTTGGGGAATGGGACATTTGCTATTTCTCTCTTTCTCATCAAGCAAATACACAAACACACACACACACATATTCAGTGTTTAGTGGGTATTGTATGGTGCAAGTTTCACTGTTGTAGGATAAATCTATACCCAACTCCTTGAAGTATGTTCTCATTTACACCCCCTCATGGATTTAAAGGGAAAGGACTGCTGGAAGAAACACTGTGGAGGCTCGCTCCAACTCAGGCTGACACTAATCCAATGCTAATCCAATACATGTGGGGAGTGAATGAGCACACACTTTGGGAGAAGAGGAGAGAATCACACCTCTTCCTTTATCTCCCTGCCATTGTCCCTCCTCTCTCGACTATCCCCTCCTCTCTTTATGATTAACCAGGCCTATCACCCTCTACGGTCTCTCCTTCCCTGTTACTTAGTTACCAGTTGCCATGATTTGCCTGGGCCGCTTGTGTTTCCATGGTGACCGTGCCCATTCTGTCGTCTCCTAGCTGCCTCTTGGCTTTGCTGTCCCAATGGCCACTAGCCACCTCAGGCCCTGACCCACCCCTCTATGCCTCTGTGCATTCATGCCTCACAGTCCCATAAGGCTGTCAGTATGTGTTTATGTCTCACACTAACCCCTCCCTCCCCACCCAGATCAGTAATCTAACATCAGCTGGTTTACATCACATCTGTAGGAGCAGGACAATTCAATGAAAATGCTCTTGCACTCACATATACATTTCAGCATGCTCTCATATAATAATACTAATGATACATCTTTATGGGGGACCTGTCTTTCTTAGACACATTTAATTATTAATTGATTAATTACTCAGTTAAAAAAAACAATTCCCCACCAGATGTTTAATAATGTTGCATAATCTTGTTTTCTGGCTAAGCAAGTATGATTTTATCAAAATATACATATTTAAAACATAATTTACATCTGTTGACAAGGGAATTGTGAAGACTCAGGACAGGACAGTAAATGTACAGTTTTAGAGATTCACCAACAGGAGGCGGTAGTCATCAGATATTTCAGCACTGAGTACCACATGGAGAGGTCGGTGGTATGTGGGGTTAACTTGTCATCCTAACAGAGACTGATTCAGCAACACTCCCCCTCTTTACGTCTGACTGTCATACACTTATTCAGCTCATTCAGTCTAACGCTCTCTGTGTCACTTCTTCCCTCTCCATCTCACTGTTTCTGTGTTTCACTCTGCCACGCGCAGTGAGAGCACAGATGATGTGGCAGTCAGGACAGTGGCCTAGGTGGGTTATTAAGGGGCTTAGGGTATAGGGAAAGAGATGTGTGGGGAGAAAGCATTTACGCAACACTACCAGAAAATCAATAAGCAAATCACACACACATTATGGACGCATAATACATTAATCTAAATCAGGCTATCAAAACATTGTCTGTAAAACTGTTGCAACGTTTTCAGCATCATGTCATAAATTCAACTCTTGTGAAAGAAACACGTTTGGTAAGAACAAGAGTAATCTATTTAAAAATGTCACCTGGAAGGTTAGTATCTGGCTCCACACTCTGCAGTCTTCTAGAATGGGAGTTGTCCACCCTGGTGTAGGGAATCATCTCTGTGGGGGAAGGGAACTTAATTACAGCACTATTGCCTCATTAAGAGGGAGGAGGCATGACCCCCTCCTGGTCTGCCAGCTGAACCCTGTCTGATGGTAGAGATGTGTGCTGGTGGCAGGCAGACCCAGGTTACAGGTCAGCGTGGCAGTATTCATGTTGCACTCCTGTAGAGGGCTTCATGAAGCTATGTTTGAATTGCTGTATTTAGAAAATGTGCATGAATACGGTGAAAACATACTCACAGACTAAATTTGTTGAAGGTTCAAATGAGCCTGACCCTAAAACAAAAGGACTCACATAGTCATGTGGGCTTAGTAACCTATACTGTCTTATCCTTAATGCAGGGCAGTCCCATCAGAGGTACCAAGAGGAGACCAAATGATGAAACCAAAAGCAATGTCTGTCTTGGACTTGGTCACTCAAACATACTGATAATCAGACAGCAATGCACACATAAACACACACTTTATTTCAGACATATTGATTGTCAGAAGTGTTCATTATTCCATGTGAAGAGGAAGTGAAGAGGGGTGGGGCTATTGTCCAGAATTCCGTTGTCTGAGGAGGATGGGGCATCCCACTCACCCTCTGCACAGCCAGAGCCACTGCTGCGCTGCTGTCATGGCAACAGCAGCAGTCACCACCAGCAGTCCCAGCATGGTCCTACAACATAACGGACAGGGAGACTCACTAACACACACATGCATTCAACACATATAGCCTACAGGACATCTAACTGCATGCCAAAACATAACCAGGTGTAGCCTACCTAGGAATGGGTACGAAAAAATGAGGAAAAACTTGCAATGATCAGAGACCCTGAGATATGAGGGATGAGTAGAATTCTGGTGCTTATCAATAGCCTATAGATGTAGATAATAATATGCAAGTCTTTAAATGATTACCCATGCCATTGAGTTCAAAAGGTTAGAGTTTCAGGAGGCATATTTGCTGACCTTAATTCTATAAATATAGGCAATGATTTGAGGTTTCAGTGTGGCCTATGTGGAGTTCATTTTGTATGAAGAAAAGGAACATAGGCAATAATGTTCTGATCTTACCGTAAAGTTTCATTACGAAATAAGACTGAGGCTGTAAGTAAGACAAATAGTCATTTGTGACGCCGTGGTCTCTTCACATGTATGCACATAAAATCAACTCCATCGTGTAAAATAAGATTGTCTGCGTAACGGACATCGTCTCTCAGTTGCCCCACGACACTGCAATCTTCGTTACGTCTGAATAGAAACTGTTGTATGTTCGTCGAAATTATACTCGCCACCACTTAATTTCAAAATAATTAAAACAGTGTGATATGTGATCACGTTAAAACAGATTCGGGATGGGCCAGTGGAGCCTGTGGTGTAGGCTAGGCTACGCTACTCGCAGGTCCCATTCAAACAGGTGTGAAGCAGGGAAACAATCCCAGGTGGCGCGTGACTGATTACACTAGCGTACGTATTCTCAACTTAATGCAACAGACAATGTGATGATATCCCTATCTTTTAGTTTTCTTCAGGGAGGACTGATCAGATAAGACCCAAACGTTCAGAAAGTAGGTCGATAGTAACATTTTACGACGCTGTTTCCATGCTTTGTCTGTGTTCTTTGTTGTTAAGCGACCGCTGTGGGTTTTTCCTTCAAACCCTTTAGTCAGAAGACCGTTTACGCACAGGTGGGAGATACCCGCTTTATAGGACAACCCCCTCTCCTCAGACAGTTCCTCAGCGGATGATGTGAGCAAGTGACATTTTGCCGTTGCGGTTCGGGACAGGAGGCTAAGCGTCTCTTCAAACAGGTGTGCGACTGCCCGAATCAGTTTCATGAGCATTTTTCCAGATAATAACGAAAGGGAGAAAGCTATCCCAACGTCGCGAAGAAAGCCTCCTCGAAGCGGGACAGAGGTTGGGGACAAGGAAATCAAAAGCCACATCTTAGCTATTTTTTACTGTTTTAAAAATCCAACGTTCCGAACGCGAACGCTATGGCAACAAAAAAAGCATGCATGGATCTACCGAAAAGGAGCCGAAGTCCTGTCGTGTTGGAGGCAGAGATGTTCAGCGAATTTCAGGACTGGTGTCTCCGGACTTATGGGGACTCGGGTAAAACAAAGACCGTCACCCGGCGAAAATACAATAAAATCATGCAGACACTACTGCAAAACGAGGAGACGGACGGCATGTATGTCGACAATAGTCACATAAACGCCAAATTTAAATTTTGGGTTAAGTCCAAAGGTTTTCAGGTCGGGACCAACATTTTGGGGGAGCACAACAAGAAAGGAGCATCAGGGAAGCCAGTGCTTTACGTCCCGGTCAAGTCAACGGTAAAGTGCAGTTCATATCCTATATTTTGTGTGTATGCATGCGTGTGCGTATTTGTGTGTGTGTAGCCTAAGTGAGACGTCCAATCGATAAAACAAACAGTCGGCTTTTATTATTATAAAACATCCCATCTGGGTTAAAATGGCAACTTTAATCGTTTTGATGATCACCCTCACCTTTTCAGAGAAAGGTTTAGTTTGTTGGTCGAGTCTGTCTCTGAACACAGCACTCTCATCGCTAGCTGCCATAGCAACGCCGGTTCCTAGAGGCAATCGCAGTCTAACATACAGGTATCATGCTGTTGTCGCTTTGCGAGGTACAGTTTGTCCTGTCAATGGCATAATAACGAGCGCGAGGCATAGACCAGTGGTCTCTGGGCAAAATGTTGACAAACCTGCCCGGTTAGTATCCTGACACGTAGGACAATTGTGTGCGTGCGCCCGTCTGGGCGACTCAGCGCGCGCGCACGAGGGCCATTGGCATACCCAATTTGATGGGTATACGAGGGTGCTTGGCGTGGCACTCGGAGGATGGCATTATCTGAAGATTTGTGGATTGGAGCTTTGGAAGATGGTTATTTTATGTCACCTGTAGCTGTAGAATATATGGAAACGTAGGCTCCGATACTCCAAACGATGTCCCATGGGCAATGCTCGCGCACTGGGGTACCCAGCCCAGGGCATCTCGAAAGCTTTGATAAATTATCTAATTCTCTAGATCTCGATGTGACGCCCAGTTGTTTATTATTTAAAACCAATGAAAATGTAATCACTAACGGAAGCTCTTTGTTCTTAATTTAAGTAAAGATGTGTTAGAATCCGGACTGATGCCACAGTTTGCATTGTCCTGAGCAGGATATGTGCGCATTGGCCCACAGGCACCCGTTGCTCTGGTAACCTGTTCGCTTGCTGCATATCCTTTTATTAGCCCCCACCCCACCTCACCAGTGCAGCTGACCACACTGACAATTGATCATTTCTATATGCACCAAAATAACAAATTGTACATGTAAAAGAGATTAGGTTTGACACGAGGACAGTCGCCGAGCGTTTAGATCTCAACACAGGGGCTTCTGCAGGAACAAAGAGTAGCGCCCAGCCCAGCGACTCACAGCGGCTCACTCCTTCAACTAAAGTTATGTGCACATTTCAAGCATACAGTTTATTTGGATTTGTCATTATTTCAACACGTGACTAGATTTTTTTTTTTTACTCATTAATTGTACAAGATTTTCTGTTTTCAATCTCAAGTTTACTTTAAACTGAGGAATAAAATATAAAAAATCTAAACTATAATGAATGCACTATCATAAATAACACCTTTCGGATAATTTACTAGCATTGCTGGGAAAGAAACTGAGTACCACTAAGATCAGCAAGCAATGTTACCAAACTCAGAAATGTGCACTGATGAAGTGTGGGCTGTTTGAAGTGATTCCACTACTTGTCAGGTGTTGTGTGTCTGTGTCAATGACACAGGTTGAATGCGAGTTAAATGTTGTTTAATTCACCTAGTTAGGATTATGGTTAATTTCAGCCCAGTGCCACTTGACAGGAGCAGGTGGTGTCTTGGCAGGTGCAGAGTGTCTCTGTTTTTGTTGTATATTGACTCTGCAAGCAACAGATCATTTGTAATAATACATTTATAAACTGGAAGACCATAAATATATTGCCACCCATTGGCATTTTGTCACACCATTATGAACTCGTAAATGCCCTACTTTTCAACATGATCAATCTTCCATTACTCACAGGGCACAGCCAAGATTTATGTACAAGGCACATCTCTGCTAAAGTGCAAAATGCTTTACCTGTTAAAAGCAAGGAAACACATTCTGACAGGTAAAACACAGTGATTATAGTAGTAGGTAACTTTCCGCTGGCTAACCCCCACGTAAGTAAAATTAGACAATGAACAAAACAAGAAAAACAAACACTAGCTGGTAATTACAACACAAAGGGGTGGGCCAGTATAATGTCAAAGGAAGAATCTGAGGAGATGAGGTGTAATGAGATGCTACAAAAGTGTGTCAAATACTGTGTGTGTATTTAGTTGGTTGTAATACACACAGAAACACACAAGGCTCCCCTCGCACGGCTGCAGGGCGGGGGCGTGTCTCCTGAGCGTGTGCATCGGAGGCCCTGCTGCAGCTGCTCCTGGGGTGTGCCAAGTTTCCGTGTGAGGGCAGGCAGGGGGGCGAACACTGGAGACGTCAGGGTGGGGGCAGGGAGGGATGCTGGGTGAGGGGCAGACAGAGGAGGTTTCTTCACTGAGGGCCACACAAGGCAGCCCCAGTGTGTCCTGGAGAGAAAGGAGAGAGATACAGACTCCTGAAAGGGGGGGGGGGGGGGGGGGGGGGGGGGGGGGGGGGGGGAGGGGGGGGGGGGGGGGGGGGGGGGGGGGGGGGGGGGTTGAGGGGGGGGGTGAAGAGTTTTGTACAGGCCTAGTGTAGACTACATTTAAGACCGTTTTGAGATGGAATTGCTTGCTCTCTGTATCCCTGTACAGTAGTCTCTCTCGTCTCACCCTCTTTCTGGATCTCCGAGAGCCTTGTTCTGGAAATCCAATGCTTAGAGATTGCAGCCGGCTGCAGTGTGGGGATGCAACCTCGTTTAGCTGTCATTATGTCCTGATTAGAACAGAGAGAGGAGGAGGGATACCGAACTGTGGAGAGAGACATGCATGGCATTGGGAACTATATACCACAGCCATGTTCAGTTCAGTCACATGTACTGAACCACTGGATGTTTTCGTCAGCCATATTGTCCCATTTTGTCAGTTCTATACTTGTTATTATTTATTAAGCCTTATTCATACTAATCCTATAGAAATGCACCATCCACATTTAGGATATTCTGCGTTTCCTCCAGCCAGCAGGCCTCCCTGGCCAACACAGTCTTTTATTTTCAAAGAGGAATGTTCTGTGCCTCTTCCCCTTCTTGCTCTGAACATGGCACAGAAACATTTTAACGGATGAGAGCGGTCGCTTTTTGTTGCCATGCCAACAGAAACCTGTAAATATCTCCATCCGTCTCTTACAATCGGTTTCGGTGGCCCTTTCATACACACACACATGCACGCACATGAGAGAAAAGAAAAATGTTTGTCATGGGACTACTTATGTGCTGGGGTTGAAAGAACTTACAGATATTTTTCATAGACGTTAGTATTATTAGACTATATCTGTGCTTCACCTTGAGAGCACGAGAGAACATTATCATTACAATCTGATCAATTAGTCCACAGATCCCCTGGGAGATAGCTCTTAGTGGAGGGGGCAGAGAGTCAAAAGAATAGCCCTCCTTTCATTCATTTGCATTGATGCTAATATTTTGCATGGCACCTTTCCAGCATAATCCACCCGTTTTGTTCCTCATTCATTCTCGTTCCCTTTTCTTTCTATGGTTGCACGTGGGGCAATACACTAAACCCAAACCTGCCATTCAACCTCCAATCTCCACTCATGCATGACCCACCTCTGGACTCGCAAGAACTGATCCTCATGTTATTACCATTTGGTAAGGGTAAAGGCCTACCTTGTAATGCAGATGTTTCAACACACGCACGCACACATGAAACACACACACATGCAGACAAAGGAACACTTCACTTCTTTTTGTGAATGAGTCCATTTGAATAAGATGATAAAACACCAAACACAGGATCATTGTTGGAGACAAGCCCGTTTCAAAATGTGTGTTGTAGAGATTTTGGAAGACAATTTAGAAATGCGAGGCCAGTCTAGGTTGTGTACATGTATTGTGTGTGTCCGTACAAAGAGGGGGTCGTGGATCAGACTGCTCTGTTTTTCCTCCCCTCAGCACCCTCTCTGTTGCCATGGAGAGATAGTTCTTTGCTCCCATAGGAGGAGAAATTAACACCATTTTTAACTGGCCTGGGGGCCTCCCCCCTGTGTGGGAGAGAGTCTGAGCTCTGCTCCAGATACACACACACACTATCTTACGACACCGCTAATCTTAATACCTCACTGCTACTGTCATTTTTTTTATACATTTGCTCTAACAGCGTTTATCAAACTAGGCCAGTGTAATAGTATGGGGTAACAACCAGAATATGACAAAAATGGAGAATGTCAGATTCCAGTGGGATGGATGTGAGTGTCCTATTTCCAGGTGATGTTGAGACGTTGGCGGTCTGTTGACGTTCAGTCTGGAGAGTATAGGACAGGCTGTGACAGAGGCCTGCATCAGTTATTGGGGACGTCACAAATTCTATCATAGCATGATCATCATGGGGGAGAGCCAGAAAAAGCGAGACGCAGATTGACGGAGGCAGAGAGAGAAGGGACAGTAGGGGAGGGGGGAGTGTGGTATCCCTAATGTGGATTTAATGAAGGGACTTTATGAACTGAGGGAGGAGAAAGATGGAGAAAAAAAGGGAGAAGGAAGGGAAGCAGGGTCGACACAGGATGAGAATGAAAACAAGAGGTAGAGAGATAATGCTCTGTCTTTCTTTGAACCTTATTAGACTGTCCCAGTCCCTCCGATCAGCACTCTCCTAGACACACACACAATCACACACACAGGCTTCCATTTATACCTCCATTACCCTGCTGATGGCTTACAGGGGGGAGATGGGCCTTTAAAAGGTGACCTGTTGTCACATCTGCAATGAGATAATCTGGGCTACAGTAGGAGCGCTGTTGACACAACCTCCCCCCCCCCCACCCCCATTCACTCCCACCCCCCGCTCACCCCCACCCCATGTCCTGGGAGCTAGCGGCAGACCTCTCTGCCTCCCATACAACCACAGGAACAGCTACAACCATCTTGCAAAGACACATTTATGTCACCAGGGACAGGTTATTCCACTGTTTATTCAGTGTTCATCTAATACAACACAGAGCGTATACATTCACACTTTGCTGTGTTGTGTTGAGGCTATAATCACGTTCTTAATGTTGCAGTATCCTTTTTCCGTTAGGGGATAATTTTATACCCTTTTAATTTGCTCTGTTTCTACGTGCTGCGTCTTCTGTCTCCTGTCCTTCTCTCTTCCAGCCGTGTCTGTGTGACCCAGCTGCCCCCACCAACCCCCCACTCTGGCCTGACTGTGTGCAGGACTGCTCGGCTCTCCCCTCAGCGACTCTCCGCTAGAGTGTGCGACTGCCAGGGGCGGTGGGGGCAGCTGATTCAACCCCTCCAGTCTCCTAGCAACAGAGCTGTTTGGAGCGGGACAGGGAAAGAGAGAGAGAGATAGAGAGCGAGAGGAGGGAATGGGGGTGGTGTGCTGTGGCTGGGGAGAGCAAAGTCCTACGGGATTAGGAGGATGGAGAGAAGGAGAAAGGGAAGGGATGGGGGGGTGTTGTGGAGTTTTGTGTTGATAGGTTTATGTGGTGATGGTGATTAGGGATGCTGACATTTCTATTTCCTTCTGTAAAATGTTGAGATGCTGATGAGACCAAATATCTGCAGACCTATTCAACAGCTGTTCTTCATCTCCACTGTGTGTGCTGTACCATGTAAACATGGAGAGCATTTAAACACACATGTGGAACGCCAGAACGAGACACACCAATTTGTTCATTCACACGGGAAGAGGGTCCACATTCTGTCTTCATGGGACATACAGGACATCCTGAAACAAGGACATCTTTAGAACAACAGGAATCATGCTCTACTGAGGTTGTGATAGAATCCCAGTGCAGGGTATATCTTTCCAACAGATCCACACCTGAATCAAATCTTGGCACTGTAGGTGCCATGACCAGGTGTGTTGGTTTGCACACGTTCAGGTGTAATAAATAATGGGAATGACAACACCAATTGGAATCCACACTATCGTAGCTGTGAATATTGGAGAGCTGTACATTTCTGCATAGATCTATGGAGTCCATTTCAGAATGGATACCGAGGTCTGGGTCTCTGGTTGGATGAGATTATTTCAAGCCAGTGTGAATGGACCTCAAACTATTGTCCCAAACAGTGATGGTGCTGTCTTACAGGAGTGAAAACATGCAGGGCAGATTAGGGTGATGTTGATGAGGTGGAGGATTGCTATTATTTCATTATTACCATTACATTTAGAACATGCTGACAGGGAGAGGGGCTAGAGAGGGCCGGATTAAAACAAACCCGCTCTGTGAGCTGGTTTTAGTTGCCATGGCAACGATCATTACCTCGCACTTGGGAGAGCAGGAGCAAGGAGGAAAGGGGTGGGGGTGGTTGTGGGGGGGACGGGGCAGAGGTAAGGAGGAGGAGAGGAGGAGAGGGACACAGTTGGGGGAGGAGGAAGGGAAACAGAAATGTCAGATTGCATTGACAGGACAGAAATACCAGAGAAGAGGAAGATCCCTCTCTGATGCTCAGGGAGAACTTTCTGTACTCGAAGTCTTCCTCCAAGAAGGAAGAACTGTTTCCTCAGAACACTCTGACTAAGGCCTCACTCACACACAGAATGAAGGATTTGTGCAGTTATACGATAATGCAGGTCATAATTAAAATATATATACTGTATATATATATATAATATTATTTTATCCAGTACTGAACTACACGAATCAGTAACATTCTTTACATTTCTACGATAAACAAAGAATAATGCTTATCAACACATCTAGGGGGTCATTAAGAGAACAGAATATGGGAATAAAGGCAACAAACTAAGCTGATGAGAGGGAAAGGAAAGGGAAAAGGGAGAGAGAAAGAGGGAGAGAAAGTAAGGTACAAAGATGTTCTGTTGAACAAATTAAGGAAAGCCCCATGTGTTCTTGTCGGATGAGACCGTTGTTGTAGCAATTCCAGTTCCATAGTGTGTCACATGATCTTCTGCCCTGCACACCTGCCCAAGAGAGATCGGTGGCAGTTTCTATGGTGACGGGGTCAGCGTTACGGGAAACAGGGTTGTTGCTGACGGTGGTGGTAGGAGGGGCTGTTGGTGCCGTACTGTAGAGGTGGTGTTATTTTTAAACCCTGCAGAGATGATGTGGTGCCCAGCCCACCTTAGCCCTAGCCATTTCTACCCCTCAGCTCCAGTGTGTGTTTAACCATTGAGAGAGATGATGAACCTGCCATAGTAATCTCATTTGCATTGTTGGTATTGTTAGTCTAGATTGTGCTGTGAGAGTGTCATGATCGCAATTGGTACTGATGACCACACATATTTTGTTTTTCTTAGATGTTACATTTGTTCACTGTGCACATTTAGTCTGAATGCCCCAGGCAGAAGACTAACTTGGAGCTTCTCTGTTTCAGTGTTCAGACGGGGGCTCGGCCCAGGACAGCTCCTCCCTGAAGCGGGTGGCCGTGGTGGAGGATTTCTTCGACATCATATATGCCATGCACGTGGAGATGGGTGCTGACCCTGGCAGAGCACCTAAACATGCTGGCCAGAAGAAGACCTACAAAGCGGTGAGATGGTCACCTAACACATTCCACATCAGCGCTTCTGTCACCATACGTTCTCTTAGGGAGTGACACATATCGTTTCTAAGATAAACTTTATTCCTGGCGTCAGTTACCATGGCAACTATTTACCACTGTCAAGAGGAGACAAAAAGCATAAACACTCCTACATGTATTTCTAGATTAGGTATTTTGTTCTGTTGTTAATCAAAGCCAGTTGTGTTGAGCATACAGTGAGGTTCTGCACTCTCTCCCAGTGACACGAGACAAGGTGAGGTCCCTGGTTTGCAGCTGGGGTGTAGGAGGAGGGCAGGAGGGGTGGGGGCAGGAGGGGTGGGTGTCTGTGTTGTGAGGCGGGGTTTGTGGGGTTGCAAATGGCTGTAACACACCCCTGGGGACCAGAGCAGCCTGAGCCCTCTCTCTTCCTCGTGCCCCTGCCCAGTGGAGGGTCCTGTCACGTCTCATAGCTTCTACCCTTTTGTGAAGGCAGCGCCATTGGGGCAGGATATAATATGGAACTGTCACTGTGGCCTTCTGGGAAGTGCAGACTCCTCTGGGTGGCCTTTCCCTCTCCGCTGCCTGGAGGGGCAGAGAGGGAGCGGGGGAAGGGGGGAGCCAGGCACCCCTGCTGCCTCCCCATGGTCACGTGAAGGTCGCGTTTAGTCGGGATGTGCCAGGAGGGCACACAGGCGGATGTAAACAGAGAAGGGAGCCACATATCTCCACTACAGAGAGAAAGAGGAGTATATGTGAGTCAACTGCACCTGGGAGAGGAGGAGAAGAGAGCAGGAAAGTTGGCACCAGCTCTGTTCAGATAATCAAAACAGAACTGGTGAAAGATAAAGGGTGGAATCAGGCCATCCACAGACAGAAGAGAGAGTGTAGAGACAGGATGTCTCTCTGTGCCTTGCTTAGATAACACACAATCACAGACAGCACAAATGAGCACACATGTCCTGAGCTTCACAGTACAGAAGTATCAATGGGAATGAAAGAAAAGACCCACCACACAGAGGTGGGTTTAATAAAAGCAAGTTATGGTTGGTATCCTGGTAAGGCCTGCTCTCCCTGTCCTGACCCTGTCATTGTGCCTGCCTCTCCTCCTTGGTGCAGATAGCAGAGACGTACGCCTTCCTGCCCAGGGAGGCGGTGACACGCTTCCTGATGAGCTGTGGAGAGTGTCAGAAGAGGATGCACATCAACCCCAGCACTGCCGAGTTCAAAGGTAAGCCCCTCCCCCCAAAGCTCTATAATTATTCATATATTCCTGTACAGACTAATCAGAGGGCTGTATTTATGAAATGTTTGGACTTGGTAAAAGATGATCAGACTTAAACACAACGCTATTGCAAATATGTTGTGCTTTAGGTGTTGGGAACTTTTTAATGTCCTTGCTTTGAAGGGTCGAGTCCAGTTCATGTTAGAGCCCATCATTAAGCACCATGATGTAACAAACTACTTTTCAAACTGCTAGAACAGAATGGGCTGCTCCAAAAATGATCTTGGAGTCCCTCTAGTGACCATGTTGGAGAATGCAGACATTTCTCATGATCCTTGTTTGATTTAAGAAGAGAGGATTCGGTCTGAATGGTCAGACCCTTGAGCTCATTATTGATTGTGGTTATAATTGGGAGGAGATGCAAAACACTATAGGATGACATGTGATGTTTGGTGATAAGTCATCTTTTTATGATCTACAGAAAATGATCGACCAACCTCGCTCGTCCCGGACCTTATTGACTACAACATGCCCCTCACTGCCACCTACCTAAAACAAATGAAACTACAGTGCATGACTGCCAATGAAAGGGTAAGTGTTGGTGAGTGTATGTGTGTATGGGTGGGTGTGTGCGTGTGTTGATATATGGTTTCACGCAGAGATTGTACCTACATTTAAGTGAAGATGAGACACGTTGACTCTGAAAATGAATCCCGTACAATTTTGGTGAATAAGAGTGTCCATTTCATATTGACGGAAAGAAAACATTTCCCTTCCATTCAAAATCCAGGAAGGTACAGCAGTGTTAACGAACCTATATTTGTGCAAGAAGATGCACTGGTCATCTGTTTAACAAATGTAAACAAGGATTTAACAGAGACAAAGGAAAGGAGCAACATTATCTATTTGAAAAATATTTGATTGCCTTGGTAGCATGCATGGGCCTGTGCACGTGACATCAGGGGCAAAGCTCCGCCTCATTCCAGGCTACTGCACTGGCAGATACACGCTCGCGCAGTGAATGAAATTACCGGGCTGTCCAGAGTATTAAGGCAGAGACCTTTTTTTATTATTATAGGGCGGAAGGAGTAGGCTTGGGTACAGCCCTTCAGGTAAGTTAGATGCAACGTGTTTTAACCCTACTTTATGATGAAGGTCGTGTTTTTTGGTTTGAGAAGAAAGCTAGGCTAAATAATTTCACAATTGGAAGACCAGATACATTTATCAGCCTTCTGATTCTTAAATGTGTTGACAACCTCGTGGTGACGGATCTTTATTTATTTATTTAAATCTCGCCATTTATTGATCAGTGTTATTGGGGAAGACCTGTAATTGACCTCTGCCGGCCCGTTTGGTATC
The DNA here is from genome assembly GCA_036571765.1 of Plecoglossus altivelis. Taxonomy (NCBI): domain Eukaryota; kingdom Metazoa; phylum Chordata; class Actinopteri; order Osmeriformes; family Plecoglossidae; genus Plecoglossus; species Plecoglossus altivelis. The sequence goes on along the minus strand of BROE01000021.1, from coordinate 12,855,472 downwards.
GAGCGTATGTTTACAGCAATCCGGTGTCTCGCAGTCACTTTCACATCTCGCGCGTGTAGACTTTGCATTAGCTTCTGGGTAAAGCTTATTCGGGATATTCATTTTCTCCTCACAATTCAGATGTTCCATCTCAACATATTTTGTGTCATTTCAACGTCCTTACGAATAGGTCAAATTCTGTGCCGTTTTGTGAGATGTATCAGAATTGAAGCACTTACAATGTGGAAATAACCAAATACCTTTTTAGTTTGTTTACATCTAAAGGGTTCCCATCTCACTCTTTCTTTTCCTTCTCAGTCCTTACCAACCCTCTCTCTCCTCCCTGCCGCTCCGTTTATTACACCATGCATCACTTGGTACCTAATAGAGCCATCACCAAGTGCCTTAGTCCACCTCAGAGGGGTCCTCCAGAGGATAGTGCTGTTAGTGTACAGATGTGGGGCCATGTGCGTGGATCTGTTGTCATGTCACACACTAATGTCATGCGTTATAGTCCGAGCTTCGGAAGTTCCATGGGCAGGCTAACCCTACATGACAAGCGCATGTTCGGTCATGCATGTGGCAAGTAGTTATTTAACCATGGGGTTTGGTAGTTGACTCAATGTTTTAATTATATTAACTACAGTCAGAGGTTGTGTCACAAAGGATTTCAGATATGCAGTATTGTGAGAAGTATGCGTAGTGTCGTGTGTGCACTATGTGTTGTTTTGTATCATTTTTAGAATGGGTGTCTGTTTTCACACAGTTTTAGCCACACACACGCGCAGTCTACTGATTGCAGAAGTGTTAGCGCCCGTGCACAGGATGATCCCCAGCAAAGTGAAAGAGTTTCTGTTGTTTTTGCGTTGAGGTGTGTGAGTGCGTCCTGTCCTCAAGCTTGCCCTGACCCTTGGGTCCCCTTGTGTTTCTGTCATGCTAGAGTGAGCACGTTTTAGGTTCCTACTTCCCTCAGTTAAAAATAGCAGGGCTTCAAGACACACATTATTTAACGAGTAGGTTTTCCTCTTTCCGCTCAATCCTTCCACTGCCTGGTAGCTGGGATGAGCACACATCAGCTCTGTTTGAGTGTGTACAACTGACAAAGCTTCTCAAGAAAACAATCCATTTCCAAATGTTGCGGACGGTATTCAGTTTATAATAACCAAACCTCCGATGATTTGTATCAGAAGCGGGTGAAAGGCTTCACTGTGGCTGGTGAGTCAGTGACCTCCCTCCGCTGGGCCGTCTGCTCTGGATTGCTTTTTCAAAGGAAATCCAGTGGATCCCTCCCCCTCCCTCCCTCCCTCCCTCCCCCCTTCCATTCTCCCTCCTCACGCTCTCTGTTTGTCCTCCCCCAGGATGACAGTTCGGTGAGCAGTGAGGACATGGACATGGCTGAGCCTACGTGGGTGTCAGCGGAGCCCCCTGTACCTGAGCTCAGTCCTCACAATGCTGAGCGGCTCCCCAGGAGCCCTAGGAGCACTCTGAAAGAGGAGGAGGGTGAGACGTCTGCTCTGTACCTCTGCTCTCACCACTGGCAGGCCCACTGGCCACGCTGCACTGGGATCTGTGGGATTTCTAGCTTTTGGTGATGTCTGTGTTGTGTAGGATGGACATCTATTCAATCTAGGTTAACTAGATGCCTTAGAATTGGGCATTAGGTAAGACATCAATGTGTTGGTGAGTTGTTTTCTTGCCCGTATGCAGTGTGTTTTCATCATGAAGTTGTTCATATTTACAATCCCTTGCCACTCATTGGGTCTCATCACTGCAGTTTTAGACAAACATAGATTCATGGCCAGAAGGAAACAGCTTGCCTCTTTCTTTTTGATCTAATCCAACCAAATCCGCTTTTGATGTGGGACACCACCACTCCCAGGGACCCCTCTCCCTGTCCCCTCCCCCTGCAGGGCCTCTCATCTCATATCACTCTCCCTGTTCAACCCCATTAGATGACCCCCTGCTTCCCCCTGAACCTACATTCACGATGACAGTTGACCCCAATACTTCCTGTACACATAAGCACACAGAACAACAAATAAAATGAACACCCATCCCCCTACCCCAAGCTATAGATGCATAGATCTCCATAGAGAATAGCGAGGACAACACAACCACATAGACTCCGTAATAAACACCCTCTCAACCCTCCTCTTTCTGGCTAACAGATGACGACTCCTCGGAGAGCAGTAGTGCCAATGGGCTGCCAGCTCTGACTTCACCAGAGGCATTGGCTGTGGCTGGGAACCCCACAGATGGTGCGGTGCCCTACGGAGAGGTCAGGGAGAACGGGTTAAGCGCACCCTTGGACTTCAGCACCACCTCCTCCTCCTCCTCAGAGGACCAGCAGCCGGTCAACCTGAGCGAGCGACTGCAGCCCTCGGGGAGCCCTCCTCTGACGCCCTACCCTGCCGATCCCAACAGGAAGTACCCTGCCAAACAAGACTACGGCAACAAAGTGAGGAAGGACCCTGTTTTGCACTGACTGCTTTTTTGATGGCTGTTGTAAATAGCATACTGCAGCTACAAGAATAGTGTTGAAGACAGTCCACTCGAGTGTGGGTTTATATTTTTTTCAGTGCAGTGGAACATAGCTTTGTAGCTGTGTTGTGAAGTATGTCTCTGTGTGTCCAGTCTCCACAGTACAGCTCAGGAAGCTATGATTCTGTAAAGACTGAACTGAGCATGAGCGCAGAGGACCTTACTGCGGGCCGTACGCAGATCATCGATGATGACGATGATGACCACGACGATCACGATGACAGTGATAAGATAACTGACGCTGAAGGCATGGACCCTGAGAGGCTGAAAGCTTTCAATGTGAGTCCCTTTGAAATCTGCCTTACTTGAAAGAGGACTGAGTACAATTCTTATTCACTTTCGTGTAAAATCTTACAATCAGAATGATGAGATGAAGTATTATTTTAAATATGAATAATCAGATCTTTATTATTAAATATTTCCTTGGCCAGTGCAAGCATATCCCTCTTAATTCACTTTCATTCTTTGCTTTCCATTTTGACTCCTCCCCCCTGGGTCTTTCCCTCTCCTCATCTCCCACGCTTTATATTACATCCATCCACCACTACTCTGCTCTACACCCTACCCCCCTCTTAAAACATCCAACCCCTCCCCCAATGCTCTACATCAATGATCCTTTCCACTCTCTCTCCCCTGTCAGATGTTTGTGCGTCTGTTTGTGGATGAGAACCTGGACCGCATGGTCCCCATCTCCAAACAGCCCAAGGAGAAGATCCAGGCCATCATTGAGTCCTGCAGCCGCCAGTTCCCAGAGTTCCAGGAGCGCTCTCGCAAGCGCATCCGCACCTACCTCAAGTCCTGCCGCCGCATGAAGAAGGGTGGTTTTGAGGTAACCAGGCCCAGTCTTTGTCCCAGACCTGCTTACCAGGCCTCTCTGTAACCCCACACTTCTTCTCCCTGCAGATAGTGCTATTGAATGCAGAGCTTATTTCAGGCACTTGAAGGCTTGAAGTTGTAGATTGCAATACATATGGAATGTTAAGAGATTGACACAAATAAAAGTAAAAACTCTAAACCCACATGAGCCTTTTAGAGATGTGGAACATTCTGTCATTCTGTCTGTGGATGTTTGCAGACTAGACCCACGCCTCCCCACCTCACCTCGGCCATGGCTGAAAACATCCTGGCTGCTGCCTGTGAGAGTGAAACACGCAATGCTGCCAAGAGAATGCGGCTAGACACTTACCAAGCCCCTGTGAGTGTGATAGCAAAGGATTCACTGGTGGTGTTTTGTTTAATAGCAGACAGTGTGACTGCCTGTTTTCGACCAATTGCTGAATTTGAAGCCAACAATATGACCAGGTCATTTTGCTGTTGCTCTCCTGCAGGAGGAGTCTGCTACTGGCGACAAGTCCAGCCCCAGGGACCCGGCCTCCGTGGCCCACTCAGGCTTCGCTCTAGCAGCCTCAGCATACTCCCAGGACCAGCTCTACACCAATGGAGGCCTCAACTATAGCTTCCGTGGTTATGGGACGCATAGCGGCAACCAGCAGACCACTGGTTCAACGCAGACCAATGGTGAGTTGCTTTAACCATCGCAGATTATTGTATATATGTTTCAGGGGTATATCCTAAGGATCATCCTTCAGAGCTAATGACTTTTTTTCTGTCTCCAGGTCCCACTGATCTCAGTATGAAATCTGCAGCCCCGAACTCCTCTTCCTCCAGCGCCAACAGTCACGGTCAGGGTGGAGGTGGGGGCGGAGCCTCAGCTCAGCTAAGCCTCCCGGAGGTGACTGCTGTGCGACAGCTCATCGCTGGCTACCGGGAGTCTGCTGCCTTCCTACTGCGCTCAGCAGATGAGCTGGAGAACCTGATCCTGCAGCAGAACTGAGTTGAAGCTGAGCAGGACCAGGCCCAACCAGGCCCAACCAGGCCTAACCAGGCCCAGCCAGGCCTAACCAGGCCCAACAGGGATACGATCTTCTCTCAGCCCGACCTCCTGTATCTCTTAAGACCACACACATTCGGGCAGACTCTTAATCATGCTGAGACGCAAACACACGTTTAAGAGTGAAATTGCAGCGCGCAACTGGATGATACTTAAGGTACAAGAGTACAAATGTGTGTGTTTGTGTTGCATAGGTCTGGAACATCATAGTAGCAGAATTAATCATATACTGTGCACATTTACCTTCACCATACTCTTAGTATCCAGTTCACTTGTGCCATCCTTATCACTCTCTCCCTCTCCCCAACTGTTCTCTTCATTCACACTCCTTCACACCTTACTTCATACAGTATGTCTAATGGGACAACGAATTAGCGACAAAAAGAACAATTCGTTGTTATTTTACTTTTACATTGGGTGTTAGGGTCACACCATGAAGTTGCTCTCATGATGGTTAAGGAACTGCTGCTACTGATGTGACCACCTGCCATTGACCTGCTAACCTCAACAGCTAGGACTCGCTGAAATACTTATGCACAAGCACAGAGTTAAAGACGGATGGGAAAACAGACAGAAAGTTAGATGTTGATATGCTCTGTCCATCTGTCCTGTCTTAATACCTCTCTTAGTTTATGTGACTGTTTCCTGAGTTGGAGGCCTGAGGCCAGCATAGCTGAAGACTCCACACAAGTTTTTTCTGTGTGTTGTTGTTCCAGTTCCAAATAGTTTGTTTTAAAATGCTGTGTTGATTTCACACGTCTGGGGCCAGATAATGAGAAGCTTGTGTATGCAAATAGGGGCCATATTCTACTGGAAAACGTGAGGAAGATGGTGCAATATGAGAGATAATCAGTTATGGTGAGCTTACCTGGCCAAATAACTGTCCTCACACCCAAAATGGCTTAAATCTTAATGAAAGACTTTGCTGAAGGAGATGTGTGTGTGCTTTCACAGCTACCTCCTCAGGCAGTCAGATTAGGAGAACACTTCTTTATAGCACTGTAGCTGAAAACTGTTGTTGTTTGTTGTGAACGCTGCTCTTTATCTCTAACCTCATAACTGAGGCACTTTCATTGATTGGGACCAATCACACTTGATATGAGTAAAGCAAGGAACCAGATGAGACCTGAGGTTTAAACCGAGTTGTGGCAGGTAACTTTCTGTTACAAAATTACATTTTGTTTTTCTTTGTCAGTCACAGCCTACGTATACTTTCAGTCACCATCGATATCCATCTATTCATCCTGGTCAGGTTATTAGGTTTCCACGTTTACATCACTGGCTGGTTGCAGCTTAAGGGAAGGAAACCCCATCATATCACCAGTCCCCCTCCTTCTACCCCTCCTTCCACCCCTTCTTCTACCCCTCCTTCTACCCCTCCTTCCACCCCTTCTTCTACCCCTCCTTCTACCCCTCCTTCCACCCCTCCTTCCACCCCTCCTTCTACCCCTCCTTCTACCCCTACCTGTTCTCCTTCCCTGTTCCCCCTTCCTGTTCTCCTTCCCTGTTCCCCCTTCCTGTTCTCCTTTCCTGTTCCCCCTCCCTGTTCCCCCTCCCTGTTCTCCCTCCCTGTTCTCCCTCCCTATTCCCCCTGCATGTCTCATTGAAAGAAATCATGGTATAAAACACACAGTTTGAAATGGTAAAAAGAAGAAAAAGTAAAAAGACGCAAAAGACAATCTTGAAAAGGTGTGAGAATCCAGATCACAGTTTCCTCCTACAGTTCTCTGCCACAGCGAGGAAGATATGTGGGGTTGTCAGACGACCCCGGAGAGCACACTGGCTTCAACACTACACCAGTGGAGCAGAACCCAGCACTGAACAGTCACGCATTGTAACATTCAGTTTCTTTACTTTAGGGGTTTTATTTGTTGTGTATTTGCAGTAGCCCTTTCAAGCGCTTTGTACAACACTGACAGCATAAATACTCTATGAGCCGAAAACATTCCAAGCCAAGATGGTTTTCTAACCCGTCAAGCTGGTCCCCATCGTCCAGATTTGTTTGAAAATTCAGAACCTAGAGACATATTTAGATTGTTTTGTCTCATTATCAGTAGTATATGTGCAGTGTCCACATGATGAACATCAATGTATTCATACACTTGTGTGGATCATTTCCAGGACAGTTCAGTCTATGATGCAAAATAAGATGTCCGTTACTGTCACCCAGACATGATTGGACTTCATTCAATTTCAAATATGAAATCTATTGCAAGTTTGGAAGCACTTTACAGCTCAGGGCTTAGGTATCACAATACACATTTGTTTAATACCAACAGTTTTCTGTATAAGAAGCAGCACGTTGTGGACTCCATAGGAGCAGGCAGAGCTAGAACCTGATCTTTCACTTCTGATGTTTGTCTCTCTGAATTTTCTGTTGATGACACACAGGCTGGTTTCATTTTGAAGTGATATGTACTCCTAGAATGTTTAAGATACAGTTACAGAATGCCATGGGGGTTATGCTTCAGTAATTCAGCCACTTAGTCAATGAGTAGTAAAGTGCTGGTGAAGTTCATTATATTTTGCACCACACACATCAAATCCGTGGACTTTCTGTCCCTTAATTGTTCAGTAATGACTGATTAGCGGGATTATTCTGGCTAGCAAACTGTTATTTTAAACGTTGTAGGTTCAATCCTTTTAACACATTCAAACATAGGTTATGTTGAGCTGGATAGACTTTGTTCCATATCCCATAGGCTATATCAATCAAGTTGATAGCTGTACTTGGGGCTCTGTCCCTATACTCTTTAATGTCTTCCTGGTGTCCTCCACTTGCTCCCTGTCTACCTTCCCTAAAGTAGCCATACCAAGATCCATATCAGGATGCTCCCTCACACCTCATCTGTTGTTACTGTGTGATAACATAGTGTTGACCTAAACCGTCCAGTCAAATGTTTATTGAAAGAATATTTCAAACAACCATTTGCATTGTGTCTCCAAAAGAGGAACTTTGGACATTTAGTCCATTTGGTCTACAATGAGATATATATATTTTAGGTGTGTGCTAAAGTTGCTGTGACTAATCAAAGACAACCATTTGTAAACATGTTTATTTCCAATGGCCAGTGGGACTTTTCTCTGTAACGACTGGACAATGTAATGTATAGATGTTTGATTAAAAATGCCCTGGTAGCTTGTGGATTGCTAAAGTGGTCAGATATATGTATAACTGTACAAAGGGTTATAAAAGAAACGTTTTGAACCTTTAATTTGTCTGTGGGTACAGCACTGTTTAAAAAAATCTAAGTGGTTTCAGCCCTTGCCTGTTTTAATTTATGATTTAGTGGTGCTCTGTACTTCTATTGTTATTTATATTCTTTTGTTTGTTACCTCTCCTGTACTAACCAGAGACTGTAGCTCTGTGCAGGAGGTTGTACTGTGTAACAATGTGAAGCTTTGTGTTTTTTCCCTCTGGTTTTATGACTCAGTGAAGTGTGATGTTTACATGTACAGTTTTTAAAAACGATGTTCTTTTTTTTGTCCAAGTTATTCTCTCACCCTAACCCCCATTTGCTCAGATGTTTTTATCTTTTTTTAGCATTGCATCAAATGCAGATGTGTCCACTTTGACTTGTGGTTCAGTCACAAGTCCACCTAGTTAGAGTGGGACTCAAGAACCAGGCAGGCATGGGTGGCCTCTGGTAATGGCTGAGAGCATCTGAAAAGATCATCTGGAGTGAGAGGGAGATCCATGACACCTCAAAGTGCACAATCAAAGGCATACAGAGTTCAGTTGCATCCAGCTACATTATAACAGGCTTCTATAATTGCCAGAAAAATTCTCTGGCCTCGTTCTGGTTCCAATACCGGTTATTATTGGACAACAATCCTTGTGAGGTGCCCTTTGACATGTCGTCACATCTCCTCAGCGATGTAAAAGCCATCCCCCTCTCCTGGCCTTCGAGGGGAACACATGAACCTCAGGAAACACTGAATCTCTGAGTTTATTTTTGATCCATTAATCGCCACTGGTGGGACTCTTAAGTCTCTACCTAATATCATTACATTTATACGAGATGTTTATCATTGTTTTGTACATTTATCAGTGTGATTTAAAAGTGGAGCTCTTTTCCAGTACATGTGACTGAATATTTTGATTTTTTGAAAAGTGTTTATAGGTATGGATATTTATTAATATATGTGAAACAACTAAAAAACAAAAGACAAGGCAGACCTGTTTCATTTGTTTCATGCAAAACCACCCGGGTGGGATTCTCTGCCTCTTACATATCACTAAAGAGGGACTTGTGTTTGTTGAAAATAGCGCTTTTTCAGTGTTGCGTCAAGTCTGTGGTAAAAAAAACCCCATATTGGTTACCAACAGCAGCATTGCAGAGCTCTCTTCTTCTTCTGAGATGTCAGTAAATGAATAAACCAGTGCGATGAGCTATCAAACTGAAACTTTGTTCGTTGTATTTCTTATGTCATGAAAAACTAGCCTGACTCTGCTGCCCTATGTACTTACGCTCAATTTTGATTTAGCCTCTGCACCCTACATTGGTGGGGACCAATCTAATGAAAAACCACATCCACAACTAGAACAGTTTGAATGCAGTAAATACATTGACCACTAGAGGATATGGAAGATTCATAACCCAATGCTGTCACGCTCTTCATGGTTTACTGTCAGCTGGTAAGATTTGCATGTGAGACAAAACTGACCTGACTATTGCTGCTCTGGACTCATATTTTCTCTGTATTAGCAAGTTATTAGCAAGTATTAGCAATGTTTTATTAACAACATTGCCTCTTAATATGGTGGCAGCATTATTTCATAAAGAGAAAAAATGGTGTAATTGTAGTATAAGGTAAAGTTCCCACAAGAGGAAATTGTATTAAAACTGTGGAAAGGACATGGTATTGATGCCCTTACAGAAACACCATGAACTTCATAAAGAGAGAGCAATTAATTTTCCTTTACTTTCTTTAATTTGTTGTACAACTTGGACTTCAAATGCTGTGCTGTCTATTTTAAACGAGGTTATCGATTTCGACATACAGTTCAAATTACAGCAACATAGGTTGATTGAGTTCAGGTTTCACTCAGGGACACTACACAAAACTGTATGTTTATTTCACAATCGGAACCCCTCTCTTGAAATACACTGTGTGCTTTAGTCTGATAGGGAAAGCATGCACATGGTCCATCGTGATCGTACCAGGATTCTCTCTTCATTAGGTTGGATGTGTGTTTTTTGTGACTTTTCTAACAATGCCTGGAAAACCTATGTAAAAAACGGTATTCAACAGAGGCTGTTGTGCATCTTACTACTGTATTAACTCAAGTAAAGCTCTGGAGGGAACCAGAGTTTTCTGGATAGGCTGGGCTGAATGACATCATGACACAGGCCCTAAAGGTGACCAGCCCAGAATAAATTCTGGGACAATCAATTTAGAGGACAGTCAGAGGGGATGTGAAGATTTGTGTTGCTTGATGCCATTTTCCATTAGCCAAGAGTACTCATTCAAAGACTTCACTCTCTTTCCACGTGCAAAGATCAAAAATAACTCCTGGGTGGAGATACGCATTCACTCTGGCAAACGGAGCGGTGAATGTGACACCTCTGGCAACTTCTCAACTGGGTGAGCCTCCTAAATTATGATCCTTATTCTTTAGCCAACTGCCAAATAATCACTTAATGCAGTAACTGGAAAATCCCTTAAAATTGGAAGGCCCTCCCACATGTCTGATGGACAAGTTTTCCAGTGAAAGTGTCTGACGCACTCAATACGCAATTCATAAGTGTATTTAGCAAGTGAGACGTCTTTCATAGACTACCACTGACTCAGGCTGCTGTTGATGTGCCCTAGATTCCCCTTTTATCTCTTTGCTCAAAGAGCATGCAGGGTCCAGAAATACTCCCACTATTTCACCACAAGAAACCCAAGGACCTGAAAAGGATCTTACCCCATCACCTCAGGTTGGCAGTGAGGTCTGGTTCCCGGTAGATGAAAAACAGACAGATGCCACATTTGTGGCATCTGAGTCTTACTATACAAAAATGTGGGAGGTGAACTCTCACCTACTTTGATGTCCCCTAATGCCAGGATAGCAAATGCAACATCAGATTAAAATATGGTGGTACACTCTGTACACTAATATTTCAGGACAGATTTATTTCACCAGATCAAGTGATGGTATTTCAACACATCTGAGAACTGGCTAGTCACAGCATTTCTCCTGTTTAGGAGGAACTGAACCAGGACAGGAAACAGTCTCATCAATTCCACGCTCTGTATTGCTTTCTCTTATACATTAACAATCTCACCTCTCATCTGCTTGTCTTTCCCTGTAATTGGTCAACTTTAAACAAACAGAATGACCTTTATTAAGTCTATGAAGAAACTCGATCAACCTGTTCCAGGAGCACACATAGTAGAACAGAGTGGGGATATTCCGCTGTCTGTGGAGTGACTAGGTGCGATATATTTAGAAAGCGGGGCATTTATAGAAACCAGAGTCTCACGCATGCAATGTCAGAAATAGCAAGGAGGTTGTGGGGGAGGGGCAATGAAAGGGCTCAAAAACATATAGGGGGAGGGGTTGGCTGTCTGGGGTGAGATGACCTGAGAGGAAGACAGGTTGGCCGTTTGAGGGTGAGATGACCTGAGAGGAAGACAGGTTGGCTGTTTGAGTTTCAAGGTTATGGAGGACTGAGGCCTGTGGTATTCAGGTGCATGTGAACTATGTTGTCACAGTTAACAACTATCTTTGCTATAAATTATGAAGCAAGTGGTCACCTATTAAATAGAATGATCTCATGAGAAAAGACAATTGGTAGATTCTACTTGAGTTTTTTCAGGTTTTTATATATTTTGATATTCTAACACAATGTGGGCGTCACATATATGACCACATGACCACAACGTGTGTTGTTCGTGTGAGAGCAATGCAAAACCTGCTGTTATATGTCACCGACTTAGGACCTTTACATAGCAGCAGACAGTTTTCAGTACACCAAATGATTTACTCAGTGACATCTGCTTACACTTATATTCCCTTAGTAAAGACTCCAAACAACCAAGGCATTCTAGTTCATCTCTTCCTGGAGCACCTGCTCATCTGTGAGAGCAGCTAGCTACCCTGGGTTGCTCTTACCAACAGTAATTCTCTCACTCAGCAAGGTGGGTTTGACCTTCTCTCCCTAAAACTTTCTCACCCCTATATCTGCATGTTAGGGCCTAAAGCTTTGGTTTACCATGTGTCCAGGTTTGGAAAACGTATACAAGCAAATGTATGGAAACATGTATTTTTATTTCAAAAGCGTTGACTTGATCAATAAAATAATCCACCCATTCTTCTTTGATGTACAATAGAACTTTTTGGGGAAAAAGACCAGTATAGGACTGTAGTGTAGTCTTGCTGGTACAACAGCACTCTGAGTCAGTGAAGGACTGTAGTCGGTTGTCCACTAGTGGTTGACCCATTTTCAGGTTGGGTATTATGTAAGCTCTATCAATGTCAGATCTGATCCTCTGTCATTACAAGTGTCTACTCACATTCTTCCTGGATTAATTCCCTTCAGCTGGTTCATCACTTCTTTGCCAACATGTCATGAAATAGATAATACAATCATCAATACTAATATGGGTCAACCTGAGGGTGTACATCTAAAGGATTTTGTATTAGATATGGACATGCAGTGAAAAAGGAAGGGAACATTTGAAATTGTCATAAGACAATTTTACTGTTAAACTACTGTTATAACCTACCTGGAAGATTCACTTGCGTATGGAACTGCTATGGTTCTCAGAACCGACTCGTCACTTCAGAATGAGTGGAAGGGACACATGCTGATTGCTTAGTTGTGTTAAGTAGCATATATTTGGAGAAGAATAGGACCAAGCTAGTGACAAACTTGTTTGATCGGTGGAACATGCAGGCTTTGAGATGACGTCACCATGTTTGTTGAATGTTAAAATAACTAGGCAATAATTCTATTTTATATTCGTTTGCTCTGTATTTTATAACTATTCGTTTTGATTTTAGTATTATAAAAATGTAGCTAAATAGCGCAGAAATAATTTCTTAAATACGTAACATGATAAATATTCATATTTAACCGATGATTTCTGTAAGAAGTAGACTGAAATAAATATAACAGGTCAAACTGCTATTAGGTACTGTTTATTTCACAGAAGAAATTACATTAGTAATTAGCAACATTGTTTTTTTTATTTCAGATTTTTTGTGAAAAATAAACTACATTCTACACATTATTACACTGAGGAGATGTAACCTCCATAATCAAAAAGTATAAAAAAAGCAGTCTCAGTCACCACCATTTCCCAGACTAGACTGTGGGTTTGGGGTGACAAGGGGCACATTGCAGGGCAGCAGGAGGACAGGGTTCAGGGGAGAGGGGCTGCATCCTAGGATGATGTTGGTGGGGGGGTTCCGGGTTCCATCTTCCCAGACTCACTACTCTCGCTTTGTTGCCTCTTCAGAACCATCTCCCTGGCGATACATGTCACCTGACCATTGGTCACTGTGTAAGTTCCAGTCCTGACAAACAAAATTACGTTTAAGCAACAGACAGAGAACATGTCTATTTTTCTTCAAGAGGCTGCTGCATATTTGAACATTTAATTTCCTTCCAAATAAACACTCACTTCTGAGAGTCTGATCCATTTTGCATGCCAGGCTGGTTCTGTTTGGCAAAGAAGAAAGAGGACCACCAGTGGCCAGAGTCTTGTCTAGGGAGCCCTGAGGATACACAAGTGAGCATTAGGGACGTCATTACAGGGACATTAGCATAATATACAATGACTACAGATCCAAATGTTCCATTCTGCCCTTACCTGGGTGGTGAGGAATGACCTCCCCAGTGTACTCAGAGCTGCCACATGAGCTGTTGCTCGAGGTGGATCCTATACGCCCTGGAACACAGACAAGAACCCACAGTTCAGACATTTCCCCTGTAGCGTCAAACTACGAAACTCCAGGACTCCATTTTAAGAGGACAAAGATAGTCACAGATACAACACACAGAATATTCACTGAATAATTTGTTTTATGTGATCTCTCGACTCACTTCTGTAGTAATCATGAGTGGCAATGAGAGAACCGGTAGATGGAATGGACGCCATTTTTTCAGACCTTGTTGTGTAAAATTGCTTAAAGTTGGAAGATGTTAATTCTAGAGAAGAGAGGGAAGGAGAAAAGGATGGGTTGTTAAGAATGTGAGACACAAGTAGAAACTGTGTAAATGTTGTAACAGTTAAAAAACGTTATAACAATATTGTTGTTGCGGGATTTGACTGTACAGTATCCTTATTGCAAACAGAAGTGAATTTCAAAGCAGGTAGCTTAACAAATATATATTTTGAGATTTATATGAGGTGGCCATGTCCAGGATAATAGTAGTCTTATGTGCTGTCGTGGACATGCAGTAAGCATTTCCCTGCAACAGCTACTCTTGGAACCAAGCCCACCAGTCCACTCCTTAGCAGCTGCGATAGGTGTCTGGTTCCACAGACTCAAATGTAATAGACTTGGCCAGTCTGTTTGTGTAATGTGTCAAAGCAGGGCACCAAGCCTGGAAACTTAAGTCTGGTGCACGGACAAGCAGCGTGATCCTGATCCTATGTTGCTAGGCAACATCTTGCTGTAGTTCCTGTTGCTGGTGTTTAAACCCTCCATGAACAACATCTCTATTCTTATCCATAATTTAAAACATGTATTTATGCTTTCATCCAAAGGGATATTCAAACTGTTTAATCTTAATTATATGACAAAGGTTTAAGAAATGGTGTGACCTGAATCCAACCCCCAAGATAATGAACACTACGTTATATTTGGATTCAGATTGTTGGCCCACAGGACACACAAACAAGCCCCAGATGGCTCGATATTTTTAAAGTCAGGTGAGCTAATACTTGTTCGGACTATAGAGACAAAACAGATTAAGGAGGAACCTACAAGGTCTCCCCTCTGATTTACCTAACCTTACTAACCTATTCTGAAACAACTTCATGATAAGGTTGTGGGACATGTGCATACTCAAGACAAATTTCTACCAAAAATGCACAAATGCACTGGATGTCAAAACAGGAGTCGGATGCATAAAAAACAACCATTCAGCTATAATGTAGAAATTACATAGAAGACAGCAGATGGTTTACAACAATCCAAATGGATAAAATGTCCAGCTAATGGCAGTGCGAGACAGAAAAAAATGCCTTTCTATTTACGACGAATCATAAGTGCAAGTTAGAGTTTGTAAATATCTAATCTAAATGTTATTAATTAGATATTCATTTGTATAAGTTACGAGTTCGAAATTATAGGCTATAAGTAAAACAAAAACAAAGCAGGACTAATATAATATTTACCTCTTTGGTGTGGATGTTGAAAAAATACCAAATGAAGCGAAGGTCGGCTGGCAACGATGACGGTGGCGTTATGCTACTTGATGTGGCCCATTTGTGGATGGGATGTCTATTGGGCACTTCAGCCTGTGATGCCGTCAGTCCAGTGCCTACTGAAGAATGTCGCACCAGCTTTATACATGCACAGGTCACGCTTTCAGCACGGAATGGTGTGGGCGGAGTTAAGATAAAGTAGCAACTGTTTCCAAGCCTACTGAAAAAAGAAAACGTGTTGTAGCTACACGCCAAAATAATACGTCACTAAGGGATCCACTTGCAGCTGTGAACACGACAGGGTAACCTGAAGCGTATCTTAAACGACAAATGCTCGGAAGACACACTGCGAGAATAACAAAATAAAGATTCTTTTTGCAATAGAATTTTAACATGTTTGTATACAAAATGATTTTTCTAAATTTATGACCTCGGCAAAATCATGTTCCCTGGTGGTCTAGTGGTTAGGATTCGGCGCTCTCACCGCCGCGGCCCGGGTTCGATTCCCGGTCAGGGAACTCCTCAGTTTTTGATTTTCTGTTGTTGTTTTGAGTTCGTCTTATAAATAGTTTGTGTCACAAAAATCACAATTTCCAATGTTAAAACTCCAAGTGCCAGTACAGTCGACTTTATTTGAAAACTATGAAATATACAAAAAATACTCAAGTTCGTATTGTCCATACCTTAAGCATGCATACATACATACATACATACATACATACATTTTCTACTGCCAAACCCTGGGAGGGATTTCAGTGTTGCTTGTTCCTATTTGGGGTCACGGGTGACTGGAGTCTAACCCAGTAACTTCAGGTCATAGGCGGGGTACACCCTGGACAGGGGCCAGCAAGTCTCAGGGCTAACACAGAGACACAGACATTCATTCACTCTTACATTCATTCACTAGGGGCAATTTAAATTTTACAATTAACCTATCACATGCATGTCTTTGGACAGTGGGAAGAAGCTGGAGTATGTACCTTAAGCAATTTAACTAAATAAGTGCATGGCTGTTGCTTTACAATTCTACATTTGTAAACAGACACATATAGAAAATACATCTGGATAGACTCACATGGCTATAATAATTATAGTGGTTGAAAAAAGTTTTGTGATTTTGAAATTCATTGTATGACATGTAAAAAGACAGTTCTGTCAGGTTACAATCCTGTATATATTATACCTGCATGACACAAACTGGCAACATTCATTTTTGAATTGGCTTCCTTGCCATTAAGACAGTCAGATGCAATACAGGACCCATGTTTCGGACACACAGGATAATGAAGAGGATGAAGTGTGGTGTGTTAGAAGGGGCCATCCCGTGATGAGCTTCTCTCAAAGCCAGAGGTGCCTTGGTTTGGTCGGCTACCAGTCATTTTGTCCTGTGAATTATGACAATTATTCACTTAACATTCAGATCATTTTCTTCATTTTACTTTTAGTGCATTCTGACCACCTCACCTTCACATTTCCAACCATGTCTTCAAAAGACTTAAAAGTAGAGGAATGTCTGGCGGGAAAAAAAAAACGTTTTATTAAATTGTTTTTCTTCTAAATTTCTTATGGACTAAACCTTGAGTGGAAAGTTTTATACATTAGAAGATTGAATGATTGAGGGTTGAGAAAATGATCATCACAGGTAGTCATAATCAAGTCTCTCCATCAGTTCCTTAGTTGTACTGACTCCAGTACAGTTTTCATAGTAAACATGTATCTTACCTCATAGCAGGCACACTAATGGAGTGGCTCAAGGGAGGACTGATGGATGCAGAAATAAGAAGAAAGACTTGTCAAGACATAACAAGAAACAGGTGGGTGACAGAACCCATTACAGTCTACAATAGTTTATCTTTCAATACAATATTATCACATCTTCAGATAGTATAGCAACTATCAGTCAATTTAGTGCAGTATAGTATTCAGTGGATGTTTTTTTATTTTTCACTTTGTGATATTGACAAGATGCTCCATACATTGACAATTACGGATCTGTCTATGTGCACCCACTATCATTGGAATACATGATGGGAACTAGCATATAGGAAAATGTGAACTACAGTGAGTAGTGTTGTGTAATATCTTAGATGAAGGGGTGTTGTATTACCGTGGGGGGCTTGGCAGAGGTAATGATCTGGTCAGGCCGCAGCATTATAGAAAAAAAAACAAATATGAGCATGAAGCAGAAACACGTCACAACAGCTTTCATGCAATCTGTGCGGTGGGAACACGCAGAACACCTGCGTCACACAGCTATTACTGTTGTTGCAAAAGCAAGATTAGGATTATGACTGCACTGTTCTTCTTTCTGATAATACAACCATTCATCTCCGGTATGTTGTTTTTTTCTAATGAAGATGAACAGTGCTGTATTGTGGTTCTAATTGTCCCTATTCCTCAAACAGGAAGTCTAAACAGGAGTTTTATGGAAGAAATGGAATTAGGTGTTGTCATATATTCCATCAATTCACTTGTGAAGCGTCTCACAAGTAAACATTGTAAAACTCCCTCACAGCCATCTGAATATGACAATTTTATTCAAAGGTTTCTTACAGTGGTCACTTGAAGTACCTCTGGGTGTTTAAACATGTGAAACTACTCTGAGAATAGGGATCTGATTGGATTAAAGACAAGAGAGAATCCCTCTGTGGATTACAGAAACAGACGCTGGATCTGTGGGCTGCACACTGGGATGGATTACTCCAGGGCAAGAACATGCTGATGGGGGGGATAGGGAAGGGGGGAAAGTGAACATGTTGGGTTGTAAAAAAAGATAAAGAGGTAAAAGCAGTAGATGAGGACCAGGGGCACAAAGAGATTGAGGGTACCTCATCTCTCCTAGTCTCCGAGTGATGGCCACACCCACTGAGGACAAAGCTGCAGAGGTCACCTGGCCTGCATGGGACAGAGTCTCTTGGGTTCTCTTATACCTTCAGACAGAGAAAGCAGTGTCAGGGCAACACATGAACAGGAGCCAGGGCACATGCAGAGAACCTTGGCATTCAACACAAGACACGAGACATAAGCCATCATCTTGACACGATGGATCCCAAGATCCCAAGTCTCTGTTTACCGCTGGTGAAGATGCTTAGCCCAGCGGCAGCCTGTTGCTTGCTGGCTGAGCTTTGACAGTCAAACTATTAGACAGGCTATTAAAAGGACTCTGATCCTCACTGACATCAAAATCCCATCAGCTGTTCCCAAGGCATGCTCCTTTTCTTTACATTAGAAGGTAAAACAACAACCACTTTAAGAGAAAACAATACTTCAAACACTAAAGCAGGAGGAAATTGACTCACGCGTTGGAGTGACTCATGTCCTCCAATGTCGCTGATGCTGAGAGATAACTATAAAGATGTAAAGTAGTAGATAAGCATCAGAACAACAGCAACAACAACAACTGTAAAGAGATAATGACATTGGTGAGCTTGGTTTCCATGGTTATATAACTATGATACTGGACTAAGAAAGCTGCTGGGGACAGCAACAACTGTAAAGAGATAATGACATTGGTGAGCTTGGTTTTCATGGTTATATAACTATGATACTGGACTAAGAAAGTACTACTGGTACTGGCTGCAGTGGGAAGTGATGTGAAAGGGGAGTGCCATTCTTTAAAGAAAAAATGACACTTGGGTGCATTATCTGGACAGGACACATGGTGGAAAGTAGCATAAGGACAGGAAAGGGAACACTTACGGGGCAGAGGTCTGGACCTCCTGCCAGCCTTTGGCCAAGTTCTGTTTGAGATCACTAAGGGGGCCCATGCCTAGTTGCCTCTTGATTTCCACAGCATACTTCTCTTTGGCTAAAAGCACCTGCCGCAAAGTCTGTATTTCATCCTCTACCTGAATTAAATGATGTAACAATGTTAATAGGTTCATAAATGAATGAACACAGAACAAATTCAACTTGAATAGAACGAATGTGTGACAACCTTTATTAGCTCCATCCTGAGATCATCTACATCCTCTTCTGTTAGATTTTCAGACGGGACTCCATTTCTTGTTATTCCAGTGGAGAAGTTAAAAGACTCGCCCCCAAAACCTTTGAAAGCATGCAGTCATGTCAGCAACCTATCTACATCCTTCCAGTTAGGGCTACAGATAGTTAGTTACATGTTAGTCAAACTCTGTGTGCTGCCTTCACTTTCCAACGTTTTTTACGCTGTCCATGGTTCTGATTTGTAGTCAGCTCAGGCATACATGCATTGCAGTAGTAGTAGTACAGACACTACAGACTGTAGTACCAGTAGACAGCTTGCGAGAAAGCCCGTCACCTGTTGCGTTAACAGTGTTTATGTTTGCTAAAGCGACACATCTAAATCAGCCGCATCTGCGGTGCTACTGTGTACTATAGCACATCACTTACAAACAGTATTGTCTCATATCTTACCTGGCCTGTTCATGTCGGCAAACAATCAACTGCTTTCCACTGCACAAAGCAAATGCTGTGTAGTAGCTAGTCAAATTAGTGCAAGCTAGGCTAGTTTAGTAGCTGGCTAGCTAATAGTGCCACTAGTGTAATTCTAAATGTGCAGCTCGCTTGTCAATTTAAATCAACTAAGCAAACTGATGGTCGTATCTTAAAAACAAACGAACAAAAATGTTCCGTCAAACGAGAACATTTTTTAAGTTAATTGTATGCTGTGGTTTGTCAATATTTTTGCTTTCCGGAGTTGTAGAACCCGTGGATGGCCAAACCAGCTCATTCCCTAATCCCTAAAACTGAACATGCACACTGTAGAACATGAGATGTTTTGATGATGGAAGCGTTTGTTTGTCAGTGTTTTCATTCAATTCATGGTAACCTGTGGAAGGCGTTTAACTTTAGTTACTTAAATTGAATGAGTTCGATTTATATAATAACCCCTGTATTATTAAATTGAGCCAAATCTCCAAAAAATTGAATAATTGTAGCACTGTAAAAATGAGTAAATCAGTCTGCATTCTGTCTCCATCTACTGGACAAATGCATAGTCACGCATAATGCACAAGAGCACAGCAGAGAGTACATGCGAGAAGTATGGAGTGACCATTCCTCAGGTGATCTGTGGTTGACTTCATTCACTGCATTCTCTGGATAATGGGTATGGATTGCCCGTATTCTACGTTTAGGTGAGAGCTAACCTGGCTGTATTCAAAACAGAAAAATAACGTTAAATGTTCAAGAACATTTATTTAAGGACAGCAAATCAGATCAATGACCCACTTAGTTTTCTTTCAGACACACAACTACCATGCTACAACATAAAGGTCAAGATTTCTACTTCATATTTAGGCCTAAGTGAATATATACAAACCACCTCAACCATTAAACCATGCGTTGCAAAATTTAATGGCCACATCAAAACAACATAGCGTTTATCTAAAAGCTTCTCATTAAAAACATGACAAAAGAAATTAAATAAGAATGCATAAAATTACCATATCACTATTGTTACACGATGTTGTCTGTGTCTAGACATTTTTTTATAGAGCCATTTCCTGATAATTGATCCACTTACATTTTTTTGAACACACATTGCATTCAACTCTGAACAATTAGCATATTCCATAATCATATCTCAATGAAGAAGCCATTACAGGAACATCAATGTTTTTTCAGGAGGGCACAGGAAACACACTGTATAAGGGCCACAGAGGTCAACAACCATCCCATCAACAGAAGAGGGCAGGCAGAAGGAGCTCAGAAGCCCATTGTAAACCATTTTAACACATCATTGGCATTTGAAGAAACACATAAAATAAGAAGAATAATGATAATAAATGATTATGGCAAATTGTGAAGTTGCTTCACTTGATGTATAATTCGCATAAAAAATAGAGTGTGGTGTTTATAAGAGCTGCCTACTAGTGCTAGCTCACTGATTTAAATAATTTGAGCTAAAAATTCAGATTCATAGAATTCAATGATGGTAAACAAACACAGCATTAGACAAACACAACACTCTTTGAGCTCCCTTTAGCACTATAAACTATAGATAAACAGGATGATAATATTTTCCAAATGCATACATTTTCCTTACACACTTACACTGCACATACAGTAGGCTAAACATCAAAACAAAAGTATGAAAATGACTACATAATTATTTTTTCATATCCACTCATAGGTTAAGATGGCTCAGAAGAGACTGAATTGGGATAGGGTGATAATTCTTGGCTTGCAGTTTGGAGTTACGGTGCATATTAAGCATTGTTTGGAGTTGTATGTTAAGAGAAAGTACAGGTATAACAATTCAAGATGAAGGAAATATCAACGACTATATACTCTAAAATAAGGAAACCCTATACATACGCTCTCCATTCCAGTGTTAATGTGTTTAGTGACTTTTCAATACAACTAAGGAAATGGCCGGGGAAATTTGACCTATTTAACTCTACACTACATTGTACATTAATATGGGTAAATGATGAACTACATAAGATTGAACTCTCCAAAGCCTGTTGAAATCCCATGTGAGCTTCCCAGATGTAAACAACTGCATATCACTACAATCAACATCACTAACAGTTAAGTGGAGAAAGTGTGTTGTGAAATGATGCCACACTGTCACAAGAGTCCCACCAGTCAGATTAGGACCTTAGGTGAGAAATTTGTGAGTTGTGTAACTATAGCAGTTAAAATGGCGATGCACAATATTCATTTCCTGATATTAGCCTTTCGATACTCAGTAACTGCAAGGATGATACGGGGTGAAATATTACAAGCAACTAATTGCAGGGTCTGATCTGTGCACTGCTTTTACAGATCAAATAAGGACCATGTCTGATAAAGGATACCATTGCAAAACAATAAGATATTCAAAGCTAAGTTGTTAATTAGAGCAATTTCAACGTTGTCTTCTTCATTTCTTGCCTTCCACTTTAACTAGTTTCAGTGTTATCAGCCACTTTGTGAAAGGGGAAAATACATGGTAACTGGATTGGAAAAAACTACAGGTCTATATATGAATAGGTTAAGAAGCTAACGTTTTTTACTGTGCGATCACTGAGCTCTGTCCTAAGACATTTGATGATTGCAACATGCACCAAAGACCCCCCAACACCTTCCTGAGCCTCTCTTATCTGATGAGCATAAACATCAAGTAAACTGCACCCCAAATTAGTTACTTTTACACATACATATTGCACATACATATGCACCTACAGTATGAATTTCTCAAACAAACATGTTACATGAAACAAAAAACAAAACAAAAATAAAGACAATGGTTTTTCCTAAACAGTGCATGCTACACCATGACACAAAATGTGAAAACAGGTCGGTTGGGTAGGCGGATTGTGAGGTCAAAGGCCAAAAATTAACAAAGAGAGAACCACAGGGAAGCAAACATCTTGTTTCTCTTTTCTTTCTATATTCAGGCGGAAGGAGACCACTATGGGGTGGGTGGAAGGGGGTTGTGTTCCAGAGTTCCTTTGGTGGACCACACTTACTCGCCCCTCTCTTCAGTACACAGCTCTTTTTGTGAAGTTAAAACAGATTGCCCCTCTCGTTCACCTTGTGAATGTGGAGCAGGAAAGCAGGCAGAGCCACGGGCCAGGGGTGGAGGATTAGTTGAAGCCTGTGTCGGTTCGGTAGGTGGAATGGTGGCCATCTGATGTCAACTGGGTGGTCTCTGTAGCTGATGGTTGCAGCACAATGGGCTCACCGCCACCCTCTGGTCGAGAAATAGTCATACAGACAGACACATAGGGTTAGTGCTGAAACCTTGAGCTGACCTGACAACACTCAGGTGGACCAGGCAGTCTCACCTCTCTCATCAGACTGCAGTTGGGCCTCAAGGTCCTCAGGGGACACATAGAAGTCAGGCTCCTGGCCCTCTGGGGGCCTTGGTTTACATTTCCCACAGCAGCAGTTACAGCAGCAACACAGGCAACAGCAGAAGTAGCAACCAGTGGCCAGGCCACAGAAAACGAACAATGCCTGAGAGAAAGAGAGAAAGAGAAGTAAGGCAGAAGATATAATACAATGTGATTATGAAACCTCAAGGCAATATGAAATTCATGGAAAGATAGACAGCGAGAATAAAATACATCCCTAGATGCAGTATGGTAAAACAATTGATAACTACAGAAAATAATCTTATTTCCTTCTTCATGTCATTTCCTGTCTTACCTTGGCCCACCAGCTAGACAGGACAAAGTATGTGTTCACGTTCTCTTCGCCAAACTGTTCAGCCACATACAAGCCCAGTGAGCCATACTTGTCGTAGATATTGCGTTTAGTGGGATCATTCAAAATAGCATGAGCATTGTTGATCTCCTTAAATTTGTCAGCCGCCTCTGGATTGTCAGGGTTCTTGTCAGGGTGGAACTTCAACGCCAGTTTCCTGAAGACGCAAACATGATTGTCAGATTATACACATCAAATAAATCTGGGATTAAGATGAGTGTGGCATTCAGAGTAATGCCATGATCAATAAGATGATTACTATGGAGTATTGGAAAATGGACTGACCTGTACGACTTCTTGATATCATCAGGTGTAGCCAGCTTCTCAACACCCAGCACTACATAGAGAGTTTCCCCGGAGGTAGACAGAGAGCGCTGTCTCTGCTGTTCTGCCATTGTTCAACGTCTTTCACAATCTAAAAAAAAAAATTAGGGATGTTCCGGTAAATATATTGATTAAGGTGAAGTCATCGTGTCAACCCACACTGTTGGCAGTAGTCTTTTGTGTTCCCTGTTCAGAATGTTTAATTCAATATTTTATGTCTCCAGAACATCAAGAGTATTTTCCAGTTTTTAGGATTAAGTGTTACTATATATAATGACTGTAAACCACAGGCTGCGATATTGGGACAAAACTGGTCCCAACTACATCTACATAGTTGGGTCTAAAAGACCAGTAGTCAAGACTTCTATTTAGCATTTCTTTCTAATATAATAATTGTTTTACTCAGCTCAACAAATTGAGTGAAAAGTTTAATATACTTTGCGTATATTGAAATTACACACACATTTCATATTTTTTTTGTTTGAATTAAATCCTCATTATTTAATTTAATGACAGAGTGCTTGGCCTCCACCAGTTTTTGCAAAACCTGATGACCAATGTTTTCCCAGCATGATTTGACCATGTTCCAAAGGGCTTCTTGTGATGTCACAGAATCCTTGGTTTTCTCAATGTTTCAGTTCAAGTTCCCGTTATGCTCAATGTAGTGACGGACTTTTGACCCCTACTATATATTAAGATCATATGGCTTGGCCTATGACATCAGTGAGACAACATGCTTTGAAGGCAAACTGCTCGTTCTGAGACATTTCCCCCTAAATATGTATAGCATGACATCATTCATTGCTGAAGATAATGATGGTTACAAATGGGATAGCAACGCATTTCCTTAAATGAGGCTGGCACTATATCATTCATTGACATCCATGCATTCATGATGCCTTATGCGAAAACTAGATTTCTGGAAATGACGCATTAAATCGTAAACAAATCAGACTACTTCCAAAAGGCCCTATTATGTCGAACTATAATTTGAGACATTTTCCATTGACGTTTGCAAATCTCAGACTCCGTTTCACCGGTCGCATCTATGATTACTGATAGCCTGACACAATCTGCTAGAACTAGTCCATACGTGCAGGTGATTTCAATAAAATGCTATATAATCTGTCTCCACATAAAAGATACACTGCGAATACGATGGTTTGAGCATTAATCTGGAGCGACATCACTACTGCTTTAGTGCACAGCATCCATGTTGGTTTGCTTGATGGCCTGCTCTTGATGCAAGGCAGGACTGGATCGCGAAAGTCAGCTGTAAATTCAAGGGCAGGGACGAATATTTTAGGAAAATTGCAATCCAATTGTACAAGAATGCTCACCTTTCAGTCGGTTTTAATGCGCTGCGTAAAGAATCTTCCAGGGGAGGGGGGGGGTTGTTAAGATCTGTCTATAGTAGCAGTTGCATCTCAAGGAACGGCGCACATCCACTATACACAACCATGGACAGCTGCAGGAGCAGTACCTTAGCCCCGCCCCCGACCACCCCCATGTCGACGTGCGCATACAGGGATTGAGATCCCGTGCGGACTGTATGTTGTGTTCATCTACCAGAACCTCAGCATCATTTGGAAGAGTTGTCCAGAAACGGATTAAAATGACACTGACTGAACAAACCCGATCTTAACTAAAGTTACTAATAGATCATCATGCCTATTCCACATTTACATTTGGCTGTACACACAGTACGACTGTTTAAGAACAGCTGGCGGGAAACTCAATTAATATTCAAAAAACAAGGCAAATTTAAATCCGTTTCTGAAACAATGTCGTCACAATTTTCAATGTAGGCCTACATTTGACAATATTCTTGGATTGGACTTCTGTACTATCGTTTAATCAATCGTGTAGACCGCCAACTGATTCTTTCTACATAAATTAAATTCTACACTATTACACTATTAGGCGTTTGTATCGTTGGATTTGACATTGCTAATGGGCAATAAATCCAGAAAAGCACTGAAACGTTATATTTTATTTGGTGATTATACAAGTAAAATTGATTGAAAGGGAATGGTGGCGGTGAACATCAATTAAAACAACCATTACATTTAAGATATCTCAAAAATATATTTCTTAAATTCAAGTGAAAATCCATTCATTCCATTGAACCAGCTCCCTAGCAACTAGGATATGTTCCTTTGGGCCAAGCCAATCAACTGTCTTTGAATCTTTACTCTCGCTTCTCGCGAGACAAGGCGACCATCAACACAACAGAACACGACAGTTGACAAAGTCAGATAAGGTAGCTAGCAAGTTAGCCGATTAATTTAGCAACAAAGCTGTATTTGCATTTTAAGATTAATTCATTTATATTGAATCTTGAAATTTTTCTCATAAAACTATCTGTGGACAACACATTTATACGGTGGGTGGTGCAGAACGACCATCAAGCCTAGCCAACGAGTTGTTAGCCGAGTTAACGTTCGAGCTATAAGCAAGCTTGCTATGTACTATGTGCTAGCCGTAGTGTTAGCAAAATGGTCGCATTCAGAAAAAATGACAGTTCCTAGCAAGATAGTCAAACGAGTTTACATTGAATAGCTATCATCAACTATTTATCATTGACAGTGAAGTAGTATTAAACTGAAATGTAACCAATTTAATCTTGTTCAGCTAGACGTAAATCACAATTGACAGATTAGCTGACTGGGTTTGCCAAGTTTGCGGTCTAACTCATTATGTCTACAGTAGGTATTCGGAGCCCGATGATGAGCTACGCTGAAAAACCCGAGGACATCACAAAAGACGAGTGGATGGACAAACTAAATAATGTGCACATACAGAGGGCTGACATGAACCGACTCATTATGAATTACCTAGTGACAGGTATGTTATGCTCGTTGACGTGTGGCGCTATGACTGATTATGGACCCTCCATAAATAGTGTAGAAGGAGCTAACCTCACCCTGTAGCGTAGTCGATGATCACAGTCCATATAATCTTGTTAGTCTATGAAGAAAGTTGAGTGAATCATTTCTGTTATGTGGCACATTGAATATGAGTGATGGACTTGCAATAGTAAACTTTATGAATATAAAAGTTGCCATGTTGTCTGAATGGTTCTGTTGATACTTACCCATGCTGTCTGCCCTTCTGTGTTGTTTAGAGGGGTTCAAGGAAGCAGCAGAGAAATTCCGCATGGAGTCTGGGATAGAGCCCAGCGTGGACCTGGACTCTCTGGATGAGAGGATAAAGATCAGGGAGATGATTCTCAAGGGACAAATACAGGAAGCCATTGCTCTCATCAACAGCCTACATCCAGAGTTGCTTGACACCAACCGATACCTTTATTTCCATCTTCAGGTATGGATTTCTATAATGAGATGTCTTGAACTTGACCTTGGGGTTCTAAAGTTGTTCAGTCACAATATAGAAGATATTTCCCTGATTGTATTTCCCCTATGCAGCAACAGCACTTGATAGAGTTAATAAGGCTGCGGGAGACGGAGTCTGCTTTGGAGTTTGCCCAGACCCAGCTGGCAGAGCAGGGGGAAGAGAGCAGAGAGTGCCTAACAGAGATGGAGAGAACATTGGCTCTTTTGGCCTTTGACAACCCAGAGGAGTCACCCTTTGGAGACCTGCTCAACACGATGCAGAGACAGAAGGTGTGTGTGTGCCTGTGTGTACAAGGAACCAAGAGGACTGGGGAAAGTGATTCATTTACACATTTGTGAATGTGAAATAGAAAAGTCCTTTGAGCTGTCCTGTTCTAATGTTAATTGTAGAGTGGCAATTCAGTACTGTGTTGAAATGGATCTGAATTTGACTTCTTTGTTAACATGCAGGTATGGAGTGAGGTGAACCAGGCTGTGCTGGACTATGAGAACCGAGAGTCAACACCAAAACTGGCTAAACTGCTGAAGCTGTTGTTGTGGGCTCAGAACGAGCTGGATCAGAAGAAAGTGAAATATCCCAAAATGACTGACCTTAGCAAGGGTACCATTGAGGACCCAAAGTGAAAACAGCAATTACATGGACACTTCCCTATCTCCTATTTATAAAAAGCCAGAGACTGAATGATATTGTCATAACATATATTATATATAAAAATGATCAATTTTTTGATGTTGCATATATGAGAGAATCTAGTTCATTGTGCAAACTGTAAATGGCTGTATTTTGAAAGTAACAACTGCAAAAACACTTAACAGATTATTCACATTTATAGACACTTGGCATCACAAATGTCCATTGTTGGTTTATATTTGATTGCGTGTAAAGCCAGTTTTGGATACACACGGATCATTGTCCCACCCATCATGGTGAATTTAAAATGTTTCAATTTTATTTCCAAGCCTCTAGTTTATTATATAATTTACATTTACAGTATGGACCGTGTTACATGAAAATAGTACCTCTTAAAGGAAGAGAGGAACCATCCTGCATCACTATGCTTTCTGAGTGCAGATTACTCCTCACCCTATCATAAGCTATTCATTGTCATGTTACAAGTTTGTTGCAACTTAACTAATCATTATATAAGGATAAATACGGATTTTTATTATAGCTGACTGATTCATTGTTCCAACTCTGTTTTGAGAAGCCTGAAGTGAGGCCTGTTATACTATGGAATGATGGCATTTCACATTCAAAGTGCTATACCTTTTCTGTATTCAGAGATAGGACACATGGCCATCTCCTAAATAAGTGAGCAGTTTTGCTTTTTATATTTGCTGAACAAAGCATGCATTGTTATGTTTTGAATGGCTTAAGGTTAGTATGTGCCCATGCCTTGTGTTGCCCAAGGGTTTTAATGTTGTTTTTTAACTTGCTGCTAAATATCCATCCTTTCTTTCATACAAATTTTTATTGTATTATCCAACAATGTGAGCATGCACAAAATACTAGAGAGCTCCCATCGTATCATTGATAGTTTTTAAGATCCTTTGCAATATTTAAATAAACAACTCTTTTTAGAGACAACTTGTTTTACTGTTGTATTACTGGGCACTTTGGTTTAATTCTGCTGTGGTTACAATGCCTGTGGGCCTAATTACAAGTTGAGACTAGAGACATTAACCTACAACAGCATTCCCTGCATGCCGTCTGTCCCACCTCAAGTAAATACTCATATTTCTGGGTTTCCGCCCCTGCATAAAATATACCTTACCTGGGAAGATAAAGTGAAAGCATACAGATTTCTTGAGTGTTAGTCATTTACAGATAGTTGCATGATAGTACAACTGTTCAATGGCAGTGGAAAACATACAATGTCACTCTCCTGAGTTTAAAGTTAACCAGAATGACTGCATTTCCACAGCTAATGGATTTAACGGATGGAAGGAGACACAACCTCAAACATTATGGCCCAGGTGAGATTGTCAGAAACGACAGATAATTGAAAAAGAATTCGCAAACTGTCTCACTTCTAGAAAAAGAAACCAATCTTTATGAAAACACGTGTTACTTACATTTTCTGGTAGTGTAATAAAAATTTACAAATCTGTATAGAAGGATTATGCAAGACGAATGTGGAGCATTATTTAATTCTTAAATGCTGAATTGCAAGCCAATAATAAAATGCATTCATTATGATTCAAAAGTCTGACTGTAAAAAACAAGCAAACATTTGCTTTCAAACAATAGTATTGGTGAAACTGCTGGTGGGTAAGAATGCCTGTGAAAGGGTGTTCTATTTGGCACAAAAGAACATCATGTCCCAGAAATGCGCATTGATAAACCAAGCTCTAAATCTTCTGTTATGCATGGCATTTTTGGACCCAGAAATGTTGAGTTTAATGCATGGATATGCATAACTCTGTATTATGATCTGCTTACAGGCCGTTGGTAAAAACATGGACGGTGATGCTGTTCTTGAGTACATCTCTCCTGTACTGCTCTAGGATGACACTTCCTATCTGTGCTGTTACAATGGCAACCCAGTTTCAGTGGAGTAAGACAGAGTCAGGGATGGTTTTGGCTAGTTTCTTCTGGGGTTATTGCTTCACACAGATCCTGGGAGGACATGCCAGTGACAGGTGTGTTAACATCCTGGGAGGCTTCCATTACACTTGTGATTTTGTCTTCTACCTTACAACTAGTGTTGTAGTCTATACTGCCAAGAAGTCAAACTTGGATAATAATTCTCATTCAATATGATGAGCTTAATTCTTTTTTATGTATCTATTTGTATCAAACAAAATCTGCTGTTCAAACAAATAAAATATAATATCAAAATAGTGACTAATATTGTTTATGCTGATGTTTTTGAGCATGTCTTGGGTTTCATTGTTGGGTTCATGCCAGTTGTCACCTTCACCAGATTTGGAGGAGAGAGTGTTTTGCTGCTCTCGACAACCTTCTGGGCCATCATCACCACCGTCACCCCTTTGTTGGCTAAATTTGACATGAACCCCCTTGCTTCCATGATGATAGCCAGGTTCCTCATGGGATTATCACAGGGTGAGAGTTAATGAAGTGGGAAAGAGGATACCATGGGATTGTTAACTTTAGTAATACATGTTCTACTCTAGGCGTACACTACCCATCTTTGGCCAGCCTTTGCTCTCAACGTGTTGAAGGGAAGAGAGGCTTTCTGATGAGTACAATGGGCAGTGGTTCTTATCTGGGGTGAGTCTAAAATCAAGAAAAAACTAAACAAATATACACACAACCACTAATTTACCATGATTGTATGAGTGGTCTAAACATAGTTAAGATAATGTATTTTCAACCTCCATGTATATGAAGAACAATGATGGTTGGCAGCCTGGGATCCCTGATGTTGGAACACTATGGCTGGGAAAGTGTTTTCTACGGCACTGGTCTACTAGCTGGATTGTGGTCTTTAGTTGTGTGGAGGTATTTACTGAAAGGTATAGTCAGGTATTAAATGACCTTTTTTTGTTTCCTTATTTCTTCATAGCTTCCTTATTTGTGACATGCATGAAAAATGTAGCTGTTTTCATTTTAAGTTTGATTATTTGAAATGAATGAATTACATCAAAGACAACACATGCATAAGGCTATTACTTTTGACAATGCAATGCAATGTTGACAATGACACTTTTCATGTGATGCAGGAGAGGCTATTTCAATGCTGGGACTGTCAAATCACGCTACTTCCAGTTCAAGTTTCTTAAACCATCGGTGGCTACGACTGTTGAAACAGCCTTCTGTGTGGTACAGTTGATATTTATTGAGCTGTGTTTCAACTATACTCAACGCATACACACATATCTATGTCAAATAGTATTGTAAAATGTGTACACTCTTCTTTCTATTCTGTCTGTTTTCTCAGTGCCATGGTTTTCACTCATCTGTGCTACTGCAGTGCTTCTTACACACTTATATCATGGTTACCAACCTACTTCAAAGATACATTTCCACATGCCAAGGTATTTAAACAATTCAACACGATTCATACGACAAGCTTAGATATCTGACTATTTAGCTTATCACATGCCTTAGCGTTGATATGACAAGTTACTGTTGCTCATATTTAACCAGTGTAATTTCCACCCCATTGGATTGGATCGTCCTGTCACTTCTCACACATGGCATGATGTTCCAGGGGTGGGTGTATAATGTCATTCCATGGTTAGTGGCCATTCCATCTGCACAATTTGGAGGCTGGCTTTCAGACTTTCTTATACTACAAGGTATTGTAGCCACTTTATATCAGTCAAGCATTTTTCTAGTTGGGTCTTTCCCTGAAGTCTTGTCCACTTACAGTCATCCTAAAATGTATGTATCTAGGATATGGCACAGCAGCTGTTAGGAAAATGATGCAGGTAAGTTTATTCATTAAGACTTCATATAACAGCAAACTATTTTCTTAATTTTATTGTACAGTATATATATCATTTCATTTCACATACATACACACGTAATTTTAGATTAACACAATACTACAATGAGTGACTGAAATGCATGACTACATTAGGTTTTGCAAAAACTTCACAGGCACTAACTAATGCTTGACTATGCAGTAAAAATCTTTCTAACTAACCACAAGTATGTTGTGTGATCATTGATATGTTCGCATAATTGTAGAAAATTTAAGAACACATATCCAATACCATTGACCCAAATTTAGAAATGGCTTGTGTTAATTTACCAACATGTTCAGTTTGTTTCCATGGGTGTAAGCAGTGTGTTCATCCTGCTCCTCTGCACCCCAGTCACATCTCCCTCTGCCGTGACCCTTATTTCTATTGCTATGGGCTTGGCAACTTTTAACAGCAGGTGTGTGCATGTACAGTACATTTGTTTTTGTCAGAATTGTCTTGGTTTCTATTTCCCAGCAAAACCAATTGAGTCAAATCTGTGTTGGGTATATGATGACTTCTGTCAACATTGTATTGTCGATCTGTCATTTTCATATGTAGGCTGTAGAAAACATGTACTACAATAATTCTTTGTGTGTTTTCTTGGCTCAGTGGTGTATTAGTGAATGTTCAAGACCTTGCCCCGTCTTGTGCTGGAACTCTATTTGGTCAGTTTTACAATTCTGGTTAACAATGAGTTGAGCTACTATATATTTTATGTTGGCTGTTTCATTTTCAGTTTGTTGTGAACAAAGCAAAATGTTCTTTGTTTTGTCACAGGATTTATGAATATGTGTGGGGCATTCACAGGTAGGTGTCAAATGCCAAGATGTAAACATCTATTTTCAGTCCTTTGTAAATGTGTCTTTAACTGTAGGGACATTCTGGAGTTATAGAACCAAATCTTTTCATGTCTGGCTATACACAATCAAGCTGTCTGTATGTTGTGCAGGACTGATTCTGGTCTATTTATCTGGCTACTTGATTGAGGTCACCACTTCCTGGGTGCCAATGTTCTCAATCATCACTCTGGTGAATGCTGTGGGCATAGCAGTGTTCCTCATGTTTGGAGATGCCCAGCGTGTGGACTTCGAAGAAACTAGAAGGATCACACATATGTGACTTACTAAAAGTGTCTTTACCTCATGCGCCAACAATGTATTGTGATTACCATGTGATAACGATGTCATTTTAAAAAATCTTTTTACCAGGGTTTTAAAAACATGTTAGTATTCACAATAACAGCTTCATAGAGACAGAAAACGGGATTCAAATAAGATGGAGGAAAGAACAAAACACGCAAATGACACGCAACAGTAGGCAAACATTTGGCAGGTACAACACCAACGCACTGTGACTTCAACACCATAGGAGAACCACAAACAGGACGAGATAACCCTCAGCACATATTGCATAACCGACCACACTTTCATATAGCAAAATAGCATGGCTCCTAATGTGCAGGGTGTGTAAATTTCATTGGCACAAGTTATTTTGTGTAACAGCTGTTTATGATGCCTTAAACTACTGTAGGACTACTTATTTAGTGTGTTGTAGGCCCAAAGCCGGTCTTTTCTTAGGAAATAGGGAATCAAAAATAGCCTATATAAAGCTATGAACAGCTCAACCTCCAATGGTACTGTTACCAACTGAAATCTCCAGCATGCCACATTCTCGTTCTTTCAACACTATTGCAAAAATCTTCACACTCAGATTAATGTTGTAAAACAAGTGACGAAGCAAGGGTCAGACATTTTCAGTCATGTAACAGGGAGGTCAGATATTCTGACGACAGCTATCAGGTTCAGATGTGAAAAAAGTTTACAAACGTTTTTCCGAGAACATTTGTTGCGCAAAATGCAATATTTTTTTTTATCCTGAATGATCTTCAGTTGTAATATCGATTTAATGACCTGTGAGTTCCAAATAAAATATCACGAAATTCTTTATTGTACGCATTTTATTGATTATGTCTGACAAAGTGACACCCAAAATGATTTGTTAGGCTGTAATCCGATAATGTCATATACCTTAAGAAATGCAAATTCTTCCCATCATTCAAGGACATTGTCGACGCTAACGACATTCAGTTTGACCCTGTTGGTGACGTCAGCGGCATCATTTCGTTGATTCTACAGAGGATGAAGACGACGGACGCAAATGAAAATCATTACAGATTTCTTAAGATACATGACAACAGGACGATGCGTCTTCATATTACAAATACAATTGATGTACAACATGTGAACAAACCTCTGTCGCTTGTTTGCTACCGGGAGCGCAAAACTGGAGATTACGGTACTGAATATTGCATGATGCTTAGACCAAACTGCCTTAGCCTATTTGGCCTACATTTTGTGGACCACATTAGTCTGTTTCTAAACTTTAATACTCTCAGTAGACTGTTTGCCTTTATCAACCGTGAGTGCAGACCGTAGTTTAGCAGGCGTTTGGTAGCCTGCAATGCGTTCGTTTTGATGTGCAATCAGACATTTTCAGTTTGCTACACAATAAAAGTAGTGTGGGAGTCGTCTAATATGAACATGAATAGCTCCTTGCATGATAGCTTGATTTGTGGACAGAGGAACCCGGCCCTTGTAAAAGTGTATCGGTATGCCTGTGCGCTCAATGGATTAATTTGTCAGACCATTCGTAACGTTGGTAGTTTAAAAAAAAGACATTAACAGTCATGACATCTAACTGTCGGGTCAAAGGTTAAATATGAACAAGTAATCAATCCGCTCATTCATCGGGATTGACAATGTTAACGTTCGAAGTGAGTAGAGTATGAGTGTAATATATGTGTTCAGGATTTGGCACTCTTCGTGTTCACAGTGGACCTTGATTTAAATTGTACAATTAAGGCACGCGGTGAATGCCAAGAGAAAAATCCCCTGTCGACGTCGAACCGGACGATGATTTTGGAATACGCCTACGTATTATTCTACGAGTGACACTTTCATCATTGCATGTGTGAAATAATTATGGGGAACCCCTAATTAATAAAACGATGAATGAACATGTATTTGATATTTTCTCTGTAGTACTTGGAATGAGATGGCCAGGAATTTCGACTTCCCGTGGTTTTGTCGTTTTCAGCACTGGGGATGCATTTCTTTTGAACTCCCTAACGATCGATCAGAGTGCAGTCATTCCACAGTTTCAATATATGGACTACATTGGTTTTAGGGACAGTGTAAATATGAACTAGGTTCACAAAATGACATGTTAGTACCAATAGTAAGAATGTGTTCTTAACAGTATATTGCACATATGATACATGTCTAAAGTGCCCAGACACATTACGTTTGTAATGAAAAAGTCCATTATGAAAAAATGTAAGGACAATTATGCACTTGGAGAAACAACCATATTAGATGACATAGGCTGAGCGGTCAGTTCAATCATGCTACCTAGCTGCGGCTCACATTGATTCAAAGCAAATAAGCAGAAAACGCAAATAACAGATAGTATACCTTTAATAATGACCATGATCAAATCTAAGAATGTGATAGATAGTGACCTTTGATACAATGCATATTTAATTCAGGGGTGACTTAAACTTTAGTTTTCATATATTCTCATGAATCTTTTCATTTCTGATTACCTTTATAAATCTGGTTTACTTACTAACCACATACCTTCTTTAACTTTCTCTCTCGCATACAGACATACACACAGTACAGCAAGCAGGTCCAAAATGAAAAGTCACACGCAGATACCATATAGACCACTCTCTGGGTTTTCATACAATTGACAATAAATCATTAACATTAATCTTAAGGTTAAAATTGGAGGCGTTCTCATTTAGCATTGCCAATACATTAAAGCTTAACGTCTCCTAGGATGATGTGGAAGGGTTATATCGACAAAATATCAACATTTGAATTCTGTTAAGAAAGGACAAGGAACAGAAATGGTGACAGGCCTAGCTTGATTTGAAAAGCAATACATGCTACAGTGTCCCCAAATGACTGAAATGGAGACCCTGTTGGAATGGTGTAGACCAGAGGAACATAACTACTGTAAGATCAAAATGAACAAGAGAAACAGACACTTAAGTCATCTTTTCGTCTGTCTTGAATCTGAACACAAAATAATTTGCTTCGTACTTCGACAAGAGTGGGACCTCCTGTGAGAGTGCATGTTCTCCAGACAACATCATTTCCCTGAATCTTTCTATTTCACCCTTTAGATACAGTACAACATATGAGGTTCATTGACACTGTTGCTAGAAAGAAAAAGGTAAGGCTCCACTCAAACCAAATGTCTTTTTACCATATTTGCGTTGACACAACAGTGAGCGATAACAGAACATTTTTCAAAATGTCATATGTCCCACCCCTCCCCCAATGTTTTTCTAATGACACAACCACATTATCCATTCTAGGTATTTGCAGAAACGTTAAACACAATCAGCTCTTCCAAGTCACAAGCTCACCCTCACATGGACAAAAATGGTATAGTAGAAGTCTCTCTTGATAATGCAAAACAAAACTGGCCACATACAGTTATCAGACGTTTGTCAAGGTTCAGTCATGTGTTCTCTCCTCTGAATTCAGATGAACCAACATAAGCACTGAACATGTATCCAACACACACCACCACAAGTTGAACAGTCACTGAATATCAGCAGCATGTTTTAAAGAGATTTTCAAAAAAAAGGTGTACAGTCATTGTTAATCATAAGAGTGTAAGAGTGGGGGTAGCATATGAAGACCTGAAAAACTCAACAAAAAAACCATAAGAAAACAAATGAAAGGATTGAAAGATCTGCCTGGTGAAGATGACCACATCCCTGCACGCAGTTTTGATGCCTGGTACGCCGGAGCGAGGTGGTTCCAAGTTTTAAAGTGGGCCTTTGTCATTCAAATTAAATAGAAAAACAACATAAGTTTCCAATTTGTTTGTGTACTGTCCTTTATCAATTTTGCATTTTAGCATGTCTATTCAAGAACAACCGTTAACCAAGCTGAAGAGCAGTTTTCTATTGTTTACTCCGATTCTGGCGATCCTAGGTAGAAAAGAAGAAAGAGAACATGAGTTATCCGCAATCCAATCCTCCTCCCCTCAGATAAGATTCATTGTTGATTTTAGGCACAATTTGAAGTTAATTACTTGATCGAGACGAGACCGGCTCTGTATTGGGGCTGGCTCATAAGTCTGTTGAAGGAGGAATGTCATGAGAATTATTGTCATATTCAATCCAAATCATAGGACACGAAATCCCCCCCATAGACCACATTGGAGTGCAAAAAAGGACTGATTGACTTAAAGCTTAATCATGCCTTGCATGTAAATGGAAAAACAACGATAACAATGATTTTCCTGAAGTCTTGAAATGAGCCACAGATCATTACCTTTCTCACCACCTCCTCCTCCTCTTGCCTCTTCTCGTAATGAGTGAAGTCATCAAAGATGGAGGTGGTGTGTTTGTAGCTGGTGATGATCTTCAGCACCTGCTTGGCCTTCTCCAGAGGGACCTCCTGGGTGTCACGAGAGTTGGTCACCGGCTTGTTGTCGTTGTTCTCCAAGCGGATGTGGCGTAGCTGGCTGTTGGGCACATCCTTCACAAACAGCCAGTCCACATCAAACTTGCCCTTCCACTTGTCCTGTGCCCAAACCCCAGCACTGGTGCCGTAGTCCACAGGCGAGCGCATCTCCGCCACACCACAGAAGTGCCCGCTGCCGTTGACGCTGTACAGCAGGTAGACGGGGCCTTTGCCGTTCATGGTCCGGAAGGCTCCATCCAGGCGCTTGTTGCCGTGCTCTGTGCTGCACCAGATGGAGTACTTGATGGAGCGGTGGATGTCATCTTCAGAGTAGCTTTTGATGATGAACACACGGCCATTTTTCAGATTCCACTCAAACTCCTTAGGGTTGTAGCTGTGTGCAGCCCGCAGCTTCTCCAGCACAGGGTGAGACTCCCCACCGGGCCCCAGCCCTGCTGACCCTGGAGGGCCACCGTTCCCACTACCTACCATGCTTATCACTCCACTACTATCCATACTGGGAACTCCTTGACTATAACCAAGGTTACGGTTACGTGGGGCAACCCAGCGGGCTTGAGGGGGTGGGGGCTGGCTGTGGTTCTGGTAGGGCTGGGGAGGGGCTGGGTGGTGCTGGTGGTGGGGAGGCTGATGCTGTAAGGTCATAGGCTGCATCTGCTGCTGCACCAGGGACTGGGGAGGGGGGGGCTGCATGGGGGGCTGCTGCATGGGGGGCTGGGGCTGCATGGCATGAGCATGAGCATGGGGCAAGAGGGGCTGCTGCTGCTGCTGCAAAGGGGCTGTGGCCACCTTAGCGACAGGTCCCTTGTTGTCCCAGGTGCCAATGTCCATGTTGTGTTTAATGGGAGGTGGTGGCAGAGCTCCCCCAGGAATGAGCATACCAGGCTTCACCTTGGCTTTCAGCTGCTGGGGCTTGGCTGGCTTGCTAGCGATAGCAGCCCAGGAAGTGGGCTTGGGTGGGGGCATACCCATGGGCGTGCCCCCATTCCCTGCTGCCGTCACCGCCGGTCCACCTATCACAGAGCCTACAGCCTTGACCCCTGAACCCTGTCCGGTGACATCTCCACCTATCTTCAGGCCCACCATGCCCTGCTCCAGGCTGTTCATACCAGGAGCTTTGTTGAGAGTGTCACTGTGGAAGCCAGTCTGGCCATCAGGTACTAGGGTGCCCCCCAGGGAGCTAGGAGGGTAGCTATAGCTGCCCCCATAGGCTGAGCTCTGAGTCTGCTGGCCCTGGGACCCACTGGTGCCCCAGGCAGAGAAGGCTGGGTTCTCTGGAAAAAAGTTAAACCTGTGAGGGTAGATGCTGTTGCCGAGCCCCCCCGGTTGGCCGAATACAGTGTCAGGCATGAAGTGGTGGTCTCCATTGCTCAAGGGTCCGTAAGGGGTGAGGTAGGGGATTGGAGGGTCTCCGCCAGTGGACCAAGGGGCCTCGCTGAGGGGGTAAGGAAATCCAATGGAGGGAGCGTAGTAGCTGGACAGATAGGGATCTGTCATTGACTGGTAGCTGTTGTTCTGAAACATAGGAAATTGTAGCCATTTTTATTTTGTCCAACGGCAGTATTATTTATTAACTTTTGACAGAAGACAAGGACAAAGTTAAGCTGATCGATCCTTCACGTAAATAGACAAAAGACTACTGCAGCCAAATGGTGTGACTGTTATAGCCACTGAATGTAGCCACAGTTTATTAAAGGTATGATCCTTATATATATTGTACATTTTGTGGGGAAAAGTAATGTAATATTGTGATTAGATTTTGATAGTACTAATTTTAATAGTAATGCAGATTCCAGCTCTTATCAGTAATCTTTGCCATGTTGGCATTGACCCTATTTTTCATCCCACAAACACTTGTCCTGTTTTGACATGAAATTCCATATTGATGCTTCACTTGTTCACACAAACGTACCTGAGTTGACTGGCTAGTAAGGTATGGCTCAAAGTCATTGTCGTGGACAGTTTCCTTCTGATGCAGCGAACCATTTTGCACTGAATCAAAAAATAAATAAAAGTGAGCTAGTTAAGACAGAGCATGAACCATGGGATGAAAAACAGCACTAAAAACTCTACTTAGAATTGATTATAGGTTAATCTGATCTGTGCTTGCAGTGGGAGGTAAGAGAATAATACTGTGTAATCTGTGGTTGGGAATGAGAGACTTGTGTCTTCTCCTTCAAGTAATCTGTGTGCATCATAATAACATGACAGACTGACAACCACCTGGCCCTTGCTGCCAGACAGTCCAGACCTGAGAGTGAATCAGACTGTGACCTGCCCACCAGCAGCAGCAGATTCCACGTGAGTCAATGTTTGTGTGTCAATGTGTTCCTGGTTGGATATTCTGGCAACCAAATGGCCTCCCAAACTGTCTGCCACACAGTTAGAGGCTAGTCACAACATTATCAACACCAATCAACGTCATGGATGAATGACAGTGAATAACCAGAGGGTGACTGTAGCCTTGACTCACACTCTATTGATCAATAAGCTTTTATCCAAGAAAATTAACATTTGTGCAAATGAAGTGTGCGTGCATACCAATTCATTGCAACCAATTCAAATGCCACCACATCAAATGCGCAGAACGTATAAGGTATATATAGCGTCACAACTAGGGGAAGACTACAATCCTAATATCTTAACGTGAAGTAGCTAATTTAGCTGAACACTGGGTAGCTGTCTCATGTGATTTCTGGCTAGCAGCTAGCCAGGACTAATGTAGCTAGGTAGCTTGTAAAATGAGTGTAGCTGCAATCGTTCACTTGTGACTATAACTAATCATCTACATGTAATGACTTACCTTTAGATGCTCCTTTTGATCTCTGAATTCCAGGGGAATCAAGGACAAAGAAAATAAAAAGCATATTCAGTTTGACCAGAACTAACCGTCCTAATAGCTTGATTGTATAACCAACCACTCACTAGGTGACAAACTGACAGTAATTTACATGTTAAGATAGCAAGCAAGGAGTTCATGTTACAATGGCGTAGGCAGGCAATCTAGCTTATTAACAGTTATATCGTTTACTGGCGATGGACATAGATACTGTAGCTAGCTAGCTAGCTAGCTAACAAACTGTCAACTTACTTGTTATGACATACACGTCTAGTTATTCATTATTATACGTAGATATCACAATATATCTTACAGTGTGTACTTAAGTTAAATAGCTGGCATTGCTAGCTTGCTTTCCTGGCCTAAAACAAATCAAATGGAACCTAGCTCTAAATAGCTTTGTAAGTCTGCTGCAAGGAAGACATTAAAACGTCCAGCTTGCAAGATTCAAGAGTTGGTTAGTGTTGCATACTCGCTAGCTGGCTTTTCGGGTTAGTTAATACAGTAGCTACAGAGCTAGGTAGCTGGCTGGCACCAGTCCTAAGAAAAATGTTTACTCCTGAATACCTGAGGGTCAATGCTCGTGGCAGACATAATTCATCAAGCAATTCTTAGGAGTCTCGCGGAGCCTTGGCAGGTCACTGGATCGAAAGCCGTGTTTCTTTAGCTAGCTAGTTCACTGTTCAGTTAGCCGGCTGTGCTAGTTTAGCTACCAATGCAAACCAAGTGTTTTTCCAATGTCTGTGGCTAGCTATGTATTCCAATCCAAGCCACACTTCCACAGTTCAAGTCGCCGCCCGGTTGGCTTGGATTCAATGTTCAGAACATGTATATCAGAAAATATCCCTAAACGTCCACCAAATGTACTTTTTGGATCCTGTAGCTAGCGAGCTAATGGCTTTCCACAGTCGTTTCTTCTGCTTGTCCTTTTTAGCCCAAAGAGATCCCTGGAGTTAGCTTGCTGTTCCATCCGGGCTCCGGCGCAAACCCAGTCTTGTCTTTACGTAAAATAAATAAATAAATACAAATGCAAGTTGAATAGAAGTTCGAGGACACTATCAGATTGCGTTGATTTATAACCTCTTCGTGTTTGAGATGCTTTATCAAATCCAAATAGTCTAAGCCTACTACATGAAACAGTTATAAAGTAGGCTATTAGGCTATTAAGATAAGGACAATCATTGTATGGATAGTGCGCCTATGCTTTCTTAAATTAACCCTAGATATAGGCCTTAAAAATGTGTGTTGGAGCAGGCAGGCCTGGGCCATCTTTCTGTTGCCAAGGTCGTCATTGCAAACATTGCTGTTGACCTGCTATTCTCCTTTACAACATTTATTATCAAGCATTTGCCTATGTATGTTTAATAGGCCTATTTTATATAATCGCCTAAAACACAATATTTGTTATGCACAGTAGGTTTTTGTAACTTAAGCCTTGGGGGTGGCTATTATTGAATTTCGGATAGGTTACAGGATAAATATCCCAACCACGGCCTGTTCCGCTAAGACTCGGACACAGGGAAATGCCTTACAACTGTCATTCAATAGGACCACACTAGGTTAAATTCTGGATCTGGTGAATGACTTTTCTGGAACGCTGCCTGATATAAGCTACTGCGCAAGCCGTCGCCACAGAGGGATGAATATATTTTCCAGTGGGACGACCGCACTCCCACCGGTTCAGTCCACTATGGAACGTAAAAGGCATGACTGGCAAAGGACCGAAGGAGAAAGAAAACATTACAAGTCTCAGCATGACGGATGACAGTAGTGCGATGCTATATATTCTGGAGGAGCCCCGTATGCGCGCAGAGGAGGAAAGACTTCGAACTTTCCAAAACTGGCCCGTTGACGCACCAGTTACCTCTGGTGACCTTGCTAAAGTGGGTTTCTTTTTCTCAGGATCCGGGGATAAAGTTCAATGTTTCTGCTGCGGTGGCATTCTAAGGTATTGGGTTCATGGGGACAGTCCACTTGTTGAGCACAAGAGGCACTTTCCAACCTGTAGTTTTGTTTTGGGGAGAGCTGTGGGTAATATTCCATTATACGTTGCGCCTGGGTCCTCTGACTCGGTTGATGGTCAGTTGTTGAGCCAGCTTCAAAGGATGACTGTGGATGACCAAGGAGCGACTGGACAGGCAGTGTACCCTGAGATGGAGGTTGAAGATTCCAGACTGACCACCTATCATAACTGGCCCACCAGCGCCTCCGTCCAACCAGATGTCCTTGCAAGGGCAGGGTTTTTCTATACAGGTGCGTATTGGATGATGATGATGAGATGTTTTGATGGTAGAATGTATTGAATTCCATGGATCCATGCATTATAGTCAGTTTGATTGTTGCCAACTCCTTCCTTAATGGCTCCAAGCTTTCAACTATTTCCTTGATGGATATAAATTACATACCCTGCAAACGGTCTATTGAGTATTCAGAACTAGCCGAGCAGGAGCTGTGGTCACTGCTAGAGAAGCCCCTTTGTGAGCGAGTTCACTGGACAATAGTACAGCTGACTCATGTTTGTGGACAGAATAAACTGGACAGAGCGAGGACTGCATAAATGAAATGGCGTCACCAAAATAGCATGAGCTTCAAGTTTAAAGTTGACATACAGACATGAAGCATTAAAGACAGGAAACCACTATAGACGAAACTCCTCTTTTCCATGTTGGTCATAATGCTGTGTGTGCCTGAATACACATATATAATTTTAGGTAGTCAATGAGAATTATGTTGCACTGAAATGTGCTGTGATGGCATTGTTCCCTTCCTCCAGGTCATGGTGACAATGTCAAATGCTTCTACTGTGATGGAGGGTTGAGGAACTGGGAACCAGGGGATGACCCCTGGCAGGAGCATGCTAAGTGGTTCCCACGGTAATGTACATCAATAACACTATATCATCATAACTTCATCCAGTAGAAGAGCAAAATCAACTGGGGATAATATGGTTGCTGTCTTTCTCAGATGTGAGTTTCTGATACAGACGAGAGGTCGGGAGTATGTCAGTAACATTCAGGACACCCACTTCCACATTGGTGAAACCGTGGTAAGCTCCATCATGCTCTTCCCATTTTGCTGTGGTCCCAGTCTTAGCTAGTGACTCGCTGTTCTCAGGGTAAATAGGCCTGCAACTTTATCATGATCCAGCCCAACTACTAGATGAGCTCACACTATTCTGTTATAGATCATGGTTTTATTTGGATTGCTCCCCCAGGGTGGATCCCAAATGCCCCTAGCCAGAGAGATCAACTCAGGAAACGGTGAGTCTAAAAGCAGTGAATAAACTAATACCAGATGGAATCTTCTTAGTCAGTATATTTGTTTATCACTGTTCAAGCTGTAGATTTGTACTGTAGATCGACCTTTAGGAGTCAAGAACTTAGTCATAGGAAAGTCAGCATTAGATTTGCCTCAAAAAATACCTTACGTTCCTGTCTCAATGAAATGACTGAATGATCTGCTACCATGCTAAGCTGTCAACTCCAAACACAATAAAGATGGATTGTCAGGGAATCTAATACTTTGTTACTCCATCCTTCAAAGGATAACTTAATTAAGAGTGGTGTTTGTATGATGAGGACAAATCACAAATACTGTCTGTTTCAGCTGAATCTACCAAAAGACGAATATATCTCTCCAAAGGGCTTTGCTCTGTGGGTTGGAAATTTATTGAACAGCAAATTTGTGGAGAGTATTTAGTCTCCGGGGGCCTCTTCCACATTAAACACGATGTGTCTCCATGCTTTCTCTTGCGTGTGTGTCAGACATGGGAGGCCTGGGAGTTTCGTCGGCCATGCTGTCACCTGTCGTTCAGACGGCCTTGGGGATGGGCTTTGAGGCCAGTCTGGTGGAGAGCTTGGTCCAGACCAAGTACTTACTGACTGGGCAGCACTACATCTCTGTGTCTGAACTGGTGACTGATGTCCTGCAGGCAGAGGACGAGGACAGGAACAGGGGACCGCAGAGCACAGGTTAGCTGTTACACTTCTCTAAACTCTATCCCAGAGGGAAACAACAAACACTTCTGCTACTGGATCTCTGCAGATTTGTTCATAAAGGCCCATTATTGACTGTTTCACTGTTTAGATTCTGCATGTTTCAAATGTGCTTATGGTGAATAGGATGAACTCCTCAGAGTAATATTGATTGCAAGTTGCGTTGATGCTACAATGTTCCACCTTTTGTTTCCTGTCCCAAGCAGAGCCAGAGGTCAGACAGGGACCCAGTACAGGAGGA
Source organism: Plecoglossus altivelis (assembly GCA_036571765.1). NCBI lineage: Eukaryota > Metazoa > Chordata > Actinopteri > Osmeriformes > Plecoglossidae > Plecoglossus > Plecoglossus altivelis. Next base: position 12,811,813 of record BROE01000021.1, on the reverse strand, counting down.
GGGAGGACTCAGACACTGGTCAGGGAGAAAGGTCAGAGCACAACACAAACACCTTTATTATTCTTTCCAGTCTGTGCTTATCTCAAGGTGAAGCAGTTCCAACATGAAATGTGTGTGTGTGTGTGTGTAGCGGTGAGGGACCCCGGTCCAGAGGAGCTGCTACGCCAGCTGCAGGAGGAACGCACCTGCAAGGTGTGTATGGACAAGCTGGTGTCCATCGTCTTCATCCCCTGTGGACACCTGGTAGTGTGTAGCGACTGTGCCACCAGCCTGCGCCACTGCCCCATCTGCAGAGCTGTCATTAGGGGCAGCGTTCGGGCTTTCATGTCCTGAGACACACTACCTGCCTCGGTACAAACAACTAGCATGTGCGTATTTTTGCAGTCATATTTCCATAGTCTGTGGTCTGTTTTGAATGTTGAAACGTTTAGGAGAAATGAAAGCTTAGGGCATAAGTTGTTTTCATGATCATTCTGAAATATGAGGCTGAGTCTGATCGTTACCTGAATACAAAATCTACATCTACTTCTCTCTGATGATTAGCTTTCAGATTACTAACAGGAGAAGACAACCGCAGCCCCTCTAAATAGTCATCAGTGAGCTCATTACAAGAAGCATCCCAGGATACTAGCTTGCATTTCCATCTAACCTAAATCACTCTGCTGTTGAGCTTCCTATTCACAACACCAACAACATTCTGTTAAGATGTCGGTGTTTGATTTCAAGTGACACGACAAATAAACATATGTGCAGTGTGTGAATACTGTGTGTTTTGTCTTTACTGTTTACAAAGGAAGACTATGATCTAATTAATTGGACACTTCATTTGCATAACATCTACACACCACATTCATTTTGCAAACACATGTCAAACTGTCATTAAAAGTACACATTTCTTATTTAATAACAAACAACTATTTACATGAACACAAATTACTGTTTTGGCCAAATATGATTACACCACTGGATCACAGGGACCTGAGACTACAGAGGACATTGAACAAAGGATAGTTCAGTACAATGAAACAATGATCTACAAAGGAGGACTTGTATTTTGAGTAATACCCAGAGCTCAACCACCATCTCAGCTACACTGTAGCTGCTTCACTCAGCATGGATGAGCTGGATTCCAAGTTAACCTGTGTTGATACATGGGACTGTTCAAGGATCTAATATGGCATGACAGTAGGGCTAATGTCTGCTGCTTAGTTAGAAACATGGCTGCACACAATTAAAAATATTGATAGACTTATAAGTTGCTGCAACATTAATATTGCACATATCAATAAGACCTACAGTTGCCTGCCAGTTAACCAAAACATATGTACTTTACAATGTGTTAAATTTGTGTTAGAGCCGAAGTTAGCACAATTAATTGGGACAATAGTCACCATAAAAGGTCAAATGAAGCAAATTGTGATTTTCTACACAGGGGAGCCCGAGCATCACACCTGGAGGTTTACTGCAGGTGTTTAGACTGAGAACAACCTCACACTGCTTCTCATGCTCTCTGTTCAAGGATCCTTCCATGAAGTAACAAGCAAAGCTTCGATTAAAAGGGCTAACCACTGCATTCCTATCACAGCAGAAATGTCACATTGTCAACTAAATAAGTTTGAACTAAAAAGATGTATATGAAGCAATATGTGTTTGTGAATGGTATCAGGAGGAAGATTTGAGTGGTTCTACAGAACAGACACATGCAGAGAGACTGCAGAGGTCCAGCCAATGATCAGCACACCTAGAGGCAACATTCAGAACCGGCTGACTTCATATACAATCATCATAAAACAAATACATATGGTAAAATAATAAAGAAAAGATTACATTTTCATGAAATAATATGTCAGTAGCCTTTTTAACATTACATCAAACTGAGCACCAGGGGGCAGTAGTGACTTACACAAGCAGTAAGGCAAAAAGGGACTCAAGTCAAGACAAGTTATTGGCTGGACCACCGGCAGCATGTCACCAATTGGTCAATACATACAAATGCTTTGAGATCTTCCAGCTACTTTAGAACATGTCCCCATCCATGTTTTATGACTTGTATTTACAAGTTATGTCTGTGTAAGGTACGCGCACACACACTATCATATAAAACCTCTCAAAACATGCGTAATAAGGAAAATATCAGAGGCATTTCAATGGTAAAGAAATGTTTCGTTTTTGTTCATCCCATTTGTTAATTCTGCTATTCTTGTGCTACTTTTACACTGACATACAATTAACACTAATTTATACTCAATTAAATGCATTTGTGTGCAATATGGACGGTAGCTACACAAATGAGATCACAGAGGTTTGTAAACTTAAAAGAACAGTTGGTCTGGGTAGTTTTTATAATCTAGCCATCCCCCTAGAGCCAAACATGAACAACCACTGAAACATTGCATACTATATGAACATGTGCTTCCCAAATCCATCAACTCTTGATAGAAATACTGCTTCTGGCAGGGATAAATTAGTCACAGTAGGTCAATAACCCTTTAGGTGGGACTTGCACTTGTTACTGTTATACATTAACTCATTCTTGATGGTTAATTTGTGGTCATTTGAGACATTTTTACAAGGTTCTATTTTTTGACAGCGACCCCACAAACAAACTCCACCCCCTCTCCCCCTTCCTGCCCTGCTTGTGTATTTCCGTGTGTTGGCCTTAGCGTAAGGTAAACAGCCACTCACAAAAGGCTCATTCCACAGGCTCCACTGCAATTCAGCCTTACAATGATAATCTGAAACCAACCAACAATAACATACTGAACCACAGCCAGTCCAACAGCCTAGACAGTCTCAGCACAGGAGTGCTGAGCTATACACATTCATCTCCTTCTAAGAGTCTAATGGATTTACCAAGTCCCTGTCTGATAACATTTGTAATGCAGGGTAAATAAAATATGTATTTATTCTAACGAACCAACACAACACGTCATTGTTACACTGTAGTTAAATCCCCCCGTCCCTCCCTATGTTCCCACTAAACATGGAGGTACAGGGTTCTCCCAGCAGTGCACCAGCAAATCTAACACGCTGAATGTACTGAAGAGATGAAGTTAAGGAATGGAGGAATGTCTGGAGTTTCTGGTGCACTCTAGAACCAGGTCAGAGTAGCCGTTTGGTATCCATGAGAACCTGCTGTGTCAGCTCCCTCCTGGACACGGCCTCATTTACGTAGACCTGAGGGGGACACAAAGTCAAAAGGGTGAATGACAAGTGGGTAACACACACACACACACATCCCAATGGATCTCATTTGAAATTGGTATGATTAAACTGTCAAGACATACGCCCTGGTAATAATTTATTCACTCCCATTATAGCATAAAAATATTAACATACCAGTAGTGCACGTTCTAATTAAGTTTTTGGCATAATTTAATAGACTTTTATTGCACAATTGTGAATACAGAATTATTTTCAGTCGTAATTGTGGTGAAAGGCTACAATACCTGCTGTTTATCCCTGCTGGAAGTCCACATGCATACAGAAACACACCGCATGCAGACACACACACACACACACACACACACAAACACACACACACTGCAATAAAAAGTCTCTGCCTTTGTAAACTTGTTGTGTTGATCTGATACATGAATAGATTTTCACTATAATGGAGAACAGGAGTGTCCTTGAGGCCTTGGCTCAGGCCCTGACCTGCTTTCTCCCATCTAAAAACTGCCATTGACCCAGATGCCATCACCCCATGGTGCCACCCATCTATACTCATTCAAGTACTGGCTTCTTAGACCACAGTCCCAATGCCTATTCAATGGGTGTAGTTAAGCCTCTGAATACCAATGAATTTGTTTCTGGTAGAGGAGATATGCCATGCTCTTCTAGTCCTAGTCATGAACATGGTGCCAGAAAACAGAATCAGAATACAGAACACTCAATTCTCTCTGATACAATGCTAAACCAATAGGCACACCAATAACACAAACATATGACAGGATAGTAGGCCTACTACACACAAACACACACATGTACTTACAGGTACATGGGCTTTAACAGGAGGTGAGATGGTTTCTCATTGACATGGTACAGAGGGAATGGGTCAAATCCCCCAATAAAATCAACTGAAAACAAAAGATTAATGCAAAAATCAAAAACACCCAATGATGAACATAAATAAATATTTTGCAAATAACGGCACAAAAATGAATGTTCTGGAAGAAACAAAGAAGACAGTGAAAGACAAATGAATCCAAATAAATCCAAGTGAATGGTATGGGGAGTGACTTAGATACAGCATTAAGACAAGGGAGGAAGAATATGTGGCTTCTCAGATATAACCCCTCAAGCGTGTACCCTTCCCCTCTCTTTTCCTCCCTCTCTCTGTTCCCCACTCTGTCTCCCTGTCTCTCTCCTTCTGTCTCTCGGGGTGAAGTTGACTGAGATAGAGTGCAGCGTCAGAGAGCAAGGGACGAGGCGAAAGTCATGCAGCTGTCAAAATAAGCTCTTTATCGCCCCAAAACAGAGGGTGACCTTCACTTAGCCGTAGACCTACGGCTGAACTTGTATGCTTATTTAGTCTGTAAAGAGGCAGTGTGGAAGTGTTTTTCAGAGAGAGAGAGAGAGAGAGAGAGAGAGAGTCAGAGAGAGAGAGAGAGAGAGTAAGAGAATTATAAAACACGGATTGTATGAGCTTGACAGGCTTGAGGTCAAGATACAGAGAGAGTGGGTGTGGGATAGGGAGTGTGTCCTCTCCACTGACAAGTGGGGCAACGGGTCAGGTCAAAACATCCAGAGTAAATAAGATGCACATATTAATTAGATATGGGCCTCCAGTAAACACCAGCAGAGGAGACACTTTACAACCCCAAATTCAGTTGGTGTATCCAAGTTTCAGTTCCTTTAACTTCACATCGTCACTGGCTCATCCTCGTGCGTTGACACAGGTGGTATATGTAAGCATATGAACAAACTGCATGGCTGCTCTGCACTTTTCTGTATCAGTGATTTTCTCATTATAGGCAGGCAGGGTTCCATCCTCAGCCTTGATAAGCACGGAGCTGAAGAATCTAGTTAGCAGATAAGGATGGATGTAACTTTCCTATCCTGATCTCCCACAAAGCAGAGCAGTGTGAAAGAGCCTTTGATAAATAACTAAGAGGGAAAACTAGACAGAAAGAGAACAAGTCTCCGAGACATGGAATAATATCAAAGGATTGTTGTGGTAATATTGGGTAAAACACTGATATGTGAAACAGCATGATCCTGAAACTCGACTTCATGAGAACAAGCTGGTGTCTAAAGGTACAGTCCTGAATTGCCTTATAAAACAACCAACAGTAGGCATGCACCTCAACAAACAATACATTTATAGCCAAGGAACACATTTTGCGGTACATTCCAATTCAAATGAGCCTTTAGCAGAACCTATGGTTGCCCTAAGCCGAAGCTAACTTATTGTATGCAGGCCAACTGATCTTGAGGTAATATCATATCATGCACCACTTCTGTGGAGTGTCTACCTGAGTCAAGTAAAGGTCCTGAGCATTGACCTGTGCCATAGATCAGAGAAAGCATACCAGAACTGGCAGCTACGGAGGCCAGCGCACTTACAGAGATTATATATGAATCTCATGTGAAGAGCTTACAGTTTTACTTAAAGGGTAATGTCTAACATCCCAGACCTGTAGGCTTAACCAACACTGGCATGAACAGTCCATCTTCCTGCCTGCAGAGTGAATTACTGAGGAGTAAAGGAGGTGTGGGGAGGGAGCTGATGATGGATAAAACACAGAGGGGAAGACACACAGATAAAGAGAGTAAAATGGAAAATAAGGTAGAGAAAGAAATCATGAGCAAAGAGGGTGATGAGGAGAGAGCGTGAGCACGAGTGAGAGAAGAGGAGAACAAAGGCAGAATGGAGAGAGCAGCAGACCAGCACCTTAGACTGTCTGATCTGGCTCTGATAAGATTCCAGATACAGCTGTGATGTTGCCCTCACACAGTGTGGCCTTAAGATGACTGTCTAAGCACTAAGGGGCTTCTCTGGCTCGGAATCAGGTGCAGCACGCACGCACGCACACACACACGCACACACACACAGTTCTGATCTGGGGCAAGTCTGTTAATAAGAGTACCCCTTTGGGATATTGAAAGTGTGTGCATGTTTTTGTCTGAGTGATTATCTGCATAAAGGGAAGAGCTCAGAAACTCTGAGTAAATTGGCTTTGTCAAAACCAACACACCAGAAAGCAATGTAAAGGATGGCGGTACAGTGAAAACAAGCTCTGTGCCAATAGTCACGAGGGGTAACAATAACTGAAACTCAAACCGCAGCTTACATGTCATAATGTCTATGAATCTGTCAGTTATTACAGATGTGTGGTAACAGCCATCATCCTTCCATATATCTATGCCCTCTTATCTCCCCTCGTTAACAGTGGTTCCAGGGGATTTGTTTGCGACAGTGACTCAGCACAGAAGAGCAGCATAATTAGCCGACATGCTAAGGCTAGCTTACGCTAATGCTAGACTGCTAACTCTTTGACCTACTTTCCAAAGAGGATTTTCCCCCTCACTGGCTCTGCCTGGGTATCTGCTAGTCTCTGATAACTGCCTAGTGAACACACAAATGCCTTCTTATACACATTCTCACACGCCAAGAGAAAAGCACGATGGAAATACAGCAGTAAAATACACAAAAACTATATTTTCATCAAAGCTTAAACTCCAATGAGAATCTTTAAGCAGATGTGTGACGCCAATTTCTTTACTCTTCCTGGAGTTACATGGCAGCGAGCATGTTGATTGGTCATGAGGTGTGTGCGTGCTTATGTTTTTGTACACATTTTATCTCAGTATTCTTTATGCGTGCCAGACCACCTCAACATAAACCACCTCAGACCTTTTGAGCATCGATTGGTCTTTTGTGAGAATGCAGCAAAGTCTGCTCTTCTCTTAGTGCCTCTGATTTCTCGTGTCTGGGTTTTCCCTGTCTGGCTAGGTGAGGGCTGCAGTTCTCTGGGCAACACAACAATCTCTGAATGAACGAGGTAGATGAAAGGCAGATGACCTGCTGCACACTGCTCACTGTATTAACAACAGAAGAAAGAGAGAGGGAGAGAGAGACAGAGATATGAGAATACTGTCCAGACTGACAGAACAGTTTGCAGGAGTAGATTCATACACATCTTCATTTCATCTACTTGCAGAAAAACTCTGGACACCCAAAAGAGAAAATATAGAGAAGGTAGAGGAGAAAAGTTGTGAGGAGCGAGAGGATAGATGCTGATGAAGTCAGTGCTGCAGCCTAGCATAATCTGCCACTTCAAATGAGTGTGGAAATGAGACTGGCAAAGTGCTTTTGTGAGAGTGTGTATGTGTATGTGTATGTATGGCGGAAAGAGGGGAGAGAAAAGATACACACACACACACACACACACACACAAGCCTTATTACAATAACAAAGAGCTAGTGGAGGGGAGCTATGTAGCAGCATTTCAAATCGGGATGGGACTTCTGAATAATTTAAAACTGAGAGAAAGAACTGTCTTAGCCTATAACCTGTCTCTCTCTTTCTTTACCCAGTGTTGTTCCTACTGTTGTCATCTCTCTACTTTTTGAACTCTCCTCCTCTGTCTGCGTGTTTCCAGAGTGAGCGCCTGTCCCTAGTGCCCTAACACAAACATGTTCTGTCCCAACTGTCTACACGACGGATGGCCGGGCCTCCCAGGTCATCAGGAACAAAGGAGAAAGGGAAACAGGGCTGATGGAAAAAGTCTATAACCTTTTTTGATGCTAACTCCCCCCTGCCAAAATAGTGCTGCCCTCTGGGGATTACTTAGGGGTGATTAATTATGAAATGGTACAGGGCACAGCTGGGGGAGGGGTCTGGGGCTGTGGTGAACAATCACAGCAACTGTGTTTCACCCACTATTGAGGTATTGGTCCTTATGTCCTAATTCCCTACTCAATGCACATGCCTCTCTCTCTCGTCGACCAAAAAGCTGTGGTCAGCTGAATATCTTGGAGAAACTATTGTTGCATGCGTGCTTATGTATTTGGCTGTGTGTGCGTGTTTGAGGGACTGAAGCATATGCCAGATATTTATGACTCACATTGACCCCAGGATGAAACGCTTCCCACCACCTGACTGGCTGACTCTCGATGTGACCTGTGACCTCAGAGCTGTGAGGTCACAGGCCAAGCTGCTACCGTTCCTGAGCTTTTACTCAGATGTGTTCCATTCCTTTCTTCTCCTTCTCCTTCTCCCTCCCCCTTCTCATACCAAGCAACAACAGTTATGATACTGCGTGTAGGTCCGTAGTGAATGGGGACTGTAAACATACTGCTGCCCACCTTCCTACGGCTAAAGAAGCTCTCCACTACACACACTAGACAGGGAAGGACAGGCACTTGGAGAACGATGTACATGTTCAGCTTGTGAAACAGGGGAGGACAGATTGACAGGTGTGTGAATGGGTCAACAATTGAGGGGTTGTAATCAGGAAGCCGTTAGAAAGTAGTAAAAAGAGTGAGAAAACGCTTGAAATCTCCCTCTATCACCCTAACTGCCAAACCACACCCTGACAAGAGACAGCTGGGCGACAAACGAGAGACATGTGGGGACAGAAGGAGAGAGAGAGAGAAACAGAGGATGGAATGGAATGGAGAGATGGGTGTGGAGGGTGAGACAAGGCTCCTCTGGTTTTAGCGAGATGAACCCCAGCTGGTGTGGGGGAGGGGAGGGCAGGTGAGAAGACAGGGTGAAGAAGATTTAGCTCCTAACTTTCCTTCATTTCCCCTCACTGGTCTACAAGAGCTAGGAAAAGAGAACTGTACGGTTAGGGTTTAGGTGTGTGTGTGTGTGTGTGTGTGTGTGCGGAGGGTCGTTGTGGTACTCACAGCTGTCCTCCTCCTCAGTAATGGCGCTGACAACATAACAGGCATACACAAAGCCCAGGAGCTGAAAACACAAACACAAACAGTTTAAATGAGTCAGAAAATGCCCTGTCTCCGTGTGGCCCTTAGTGGAACAAAGGGCAAGGTAACAAAAAAAAAGCAGTCAGATCAAAGTAAATAAATGACTCGTTCAAAAGATCAAAACAAACAAACAAAATAATCATGGGGGTGTATAGGTTTGAGAGACAGACATAAGTGTGCTAGGTGGCACGTGCGTGTGTGTGTTTCTGGGTGTGTATTCTTGGAGTGGGGGCTCTTATGGCAGACGCTGTACAATGGTGCAACAGGAAGTAGCGAGATGTTCAAATGATATGGAACATAAAATGATCAAACCGTTTCATTACAGAAGCATGCGGACTGCTCGTTTACACAGTCCAAGTGGACAGCAAAGCCTTCTAACTGCTCAACCAGGGATAGCAGGAGTGTCTGTGTGTGTAAAACAGAACAGCCCATGTTACTGGCAGATGGCAGTCATCAACTATGAGACACACAACAAGAGACAGAGGTTCACTCTCCACCCCAACCCTGGCACTCTGCCATGCCAATTAGACCAGCACTGGGCACACAGCCCTTTCAACTCACACAGTGCGCTGAGAGGGACGATGAGACTGAGGGCTTGTCCATTTGCATGTCTGTCACTCATCTTTTCTCCATAGGTCTAGAGAGCAGCTATCTGTAATACTAGGTGTATTCTGCCTTGTGGTTTATCATTCTTTTAATGAGAATACATTGTAAAGATGAATGCAAATATATCCAATGGTGTCTCTGAATGACCCTGTGTTTGCAAACACTTAAGATGGGTAGTAGAAAGGACAGGCTCCTTGAAGCACCAAACTAATTGTCTTAGTCCTGCTATTAGTGGTGGGGAGGTGACGGTAGATTTGCATGTGTATTAAGCTGGTGTAACACACAAGATGGTCCTAGCAACAGGGGGGCAGAGACAGCTTTAGGTTTCCATCATCTGTGTGTGTCTGTGTCATTCTGTGTCGTCTGGAGGCCAGAACCATCGCAGTGTCAATAGGGCCTGAGGACAGAGAAGATGGGGGGACACTACACCAGCAGACTGTGTGTTTGCGTGTGTCCACATGTCTCGTGGTTGCTGTGTGAGGAAGAGAGAGACAATAAGCCCCTACAGATGTCACCACCATACATCCAAAAGCAAACTGCAGGCGACTGAGGATGTTACAAGCTGCCAAAGATGAAGGGGAGTGGGGAGGCTACATACCGCCCCAGACATGGGTCAGTAAAGACACCTCGTAAGGTTAAAGAACAGCAATTCCCTTTAGGCTACACTTCCCCATCTGAGTAAATACATGGCCCTTTCTGTAAGGAAAAGTGACATTTCCACTTACTTCCTCCTTACCTCAACATGAACCTTTTGGAACATCTCTCTCCAACCTCTCCTTCTCTGACATGCACAAACTCGGCTACTGCCGTCTCTTTAGAAATCTCTCCTCAGATGTGGGGTTCAGAGATTGTTCAGCCAAATGAATGTTAGAATAGTTAAGCCAATTTAAAATGGCTGCCCTCATCTCCTTGCCTTTCAGCTGTGACCTGAACCAGACTGGCATAACGAATTTCCACTCCTGTCGATCACAGGTCCCTCCCTTTATGTCTTTCCATCTCCACGGCCACTCTCTCTTTCCATCTCCCTCCAACCACCACACCCTCACCCCTGGTGTGAGTACTGGAGGCTTCACCCACACTTCTCCCTTCCTTTCTTCTCCCTCACTTTTATGATGAACCAAATGGGGAGTGCCTCCTTTGACAGCCCCCCCTCTTCTCCAAGCCCCGCCCTCACCAGGGGAAGGGAAGGGGGGGAGGAAGCTAGCAGCCGGGAAGGAGAAGAAGAGCAGAGGGCGAGGGACAGGAACGCAGAAGGAGGGAGGGGTTGAGCGTGAGAGGGTGGAAAACAGCTCCAGTTATTCTCTCACATCTATTATCCAGAGCAAAGCTTATCAGAGGAAACAGACTTGACAGAATACAAGCAGATCTTCTGGCCCTTTCCTCTCAGGATAGCCGAGGCAGCAACCCGCTGGACTAAATAGAAAACTAGCAACAACCCAAAACACACAGACTCAGATCATCATGGGGCACACACACACACAGACAGACAGAGACACACACACACACACACACATATATGCATGCATTGAGCAGAACCCCAGCTGCTAAGCTGGGAGAGTTTTATTTGCATAGGCTAATGAAGGTTAGTCTTTAAACAGCATATCTGAGGCCAGGTAGACAGAGACATAATCAGCTCTGGCATCCCCTGATACTCCAATCACACACTCATTGCTCTGAATAAATCACTTGAGTTTTCAGAACTACCTAACTAATCATCAGTCTATTTCCTTCAACACAGTAGTATTCAGGATTCATCAATAAATCTCCACATCAGAAGGACTCTCATGCTTACACACACACCTAGAATAATACAGACCTGTGTCTATGTCTAAACCTTCATACATTGAATGAATTGTGGCTGTTGTATTCCAGTACCAACTTATCTGTGTGGTTGTATGAGGAGAGGTTTGTATTGATCTGTTGGATATTTAACACACTATAGATTGAATTCAATGTCAGGAGAAGACAGCCTTCAGTGTTTGTTAATAAAAGGGAATTTGCATGCAATATGAAAGAGACAGAGAGAGACTGTGTGAGAGAGAGAGGGGGTGTGAGAGAGAGTGTGCGTGTGTGTGAGAGAAAGACAAGGAGAAAAAGAGAGAGGAGGGAAAAAAAGAGAGTGGGGAGGGGGTGAGGAGGGAGGGGGTCGTTCTCTATTGCAGCTTAATTACCTGGCACTGACTGGCTGGCAATGAGGCAGCTTCCCCGCAGAGTCAGAAAATTAGATCACCCATGTTTGTGTGTATCTATATATATGTGTGTGTGAGTGTGTGAGAGAGTGTGTGCTTAGGCATGTTTAATGACAGGCAAAATATGATGAGATAGGGGATACAGAGACCACATCCATCTGCTCGTCTGCAGCTCAGCTCCTCCACTGACACACTCGCAGATGCCAACGTAGCATAAACACACGGATGCAAACGTGAACACGCGTGCAAACATCCAAACGCGTGTACGTCACGCACACGGGCACACGCCGAGGTAAGTTAGTTTGGTGAGGCTGCCTGGAGAGATAGTGTCCAGATCGGGTCTGAGCTGGAGGAGATACGGCAGCATGGAGGGATGGGAGGAGGAGAGAAGGAAGAGAACAGGAAGAGAGAAGAAGAGAGGAGAGGAGGGAGAGGTATCTGGAAAAGACAGAGATTGCACCCTCTGTATCCACAGACAGTTCTACCAAGCAGCACTGCACACAGACAAACAATCATGAAAACTGCAGCATGGCAGATTTGTCCTTTTATGTACACCATTTCCCCTTAGATAGCAGTTCCCTTCACTTGCTTTTACGATATTAAACAGAGCTTATTTTACAGAGCAATTAATCTGAAGTAAAATCCATTTCCTCCAAAACAGATTAACAATTAAAGTTCTCGGGGGACTAGCCTTTGAAGTTTAGTTGGAAGCAGCAATGTTATGATGTTCAGTGAATAGACACATCACAGGGTCTCCAGTACTTTGCCAAACTACACTATCCTCTTCTGAACTTCCCTTCATCCCCCCTCTATCTATGTCCTGCCCAATCTAACTGAAAACTGCTTTCAAGAAAGCTTTATAGCTTTGTCCTGTTTAATGCAGTGGTTTGGAGTATACGACTCTCAGTTCAGCACTAAACAGTTGTCTAGTATAAAGACTCAGCAGTGACAGGCAACACTGCTGTTCCAGTGTGTGTGTGTGTGTGTGTGTGTGTGTGTGTTGAGGGGGTATCCAAAGGAGTCATTAGGAGTTGTCGTTTTGGACTGATGCTGTTACTGTTCCTCTGACACGCGTCGGCTGAGCCCAAACACACACACACACAAACACATACACACACACAAACACACTTCTACTTAGTATCTCAGAGGTTGCAGCGATCAGTGCTGTCAAAAACAACAGAGGAACCTACGACTGGATTATCGAACTCCTCCCCCCATGAGCTGCCCTTTTCAAATCAGCAACCCCCTTTTCTGTTGGCTTGAATTAACACACATGCGCCTGGAGCGGCAATCACAGGGGTCACTCCATCCTAGGCCTCTTGTGGGCCAGGACCCCCTAATCATTCTGTTGCAATTATCCTCACTCCCCCTCGAGCCAACACCCCAAACACGTTGCTCAGCTAAAACGGGCTACGTATGAAGCATCTGTTAGAAGAGACAGATAGATGCTGTAGGGAGAGGTGGTGGGAGGTCTGGAAGACAGAGATCCAGCAGAGCAAGGGGAGGGAAGGTTTCCACCTCTTGCATCACCCCCTCCACACAGACCATATGAAGCCCATCCTAGTGAATAGCAGGGGACACTACTGAGGGTGAAGGTCTACACTGGGAGGGGAATAAGAAGCTGCTGTGTGTAAAGATGGCTTTGACAGCACTCAATGCTAATGTAGATGATGGGGTGTTTTATAAACGCCAGACAGAGGGTAGGATCTTACTGCTGATAATCCACCTCACAATGACACAAGACTTGAATGGAGCACACCCACGCACAACTATATATCTTTCTGCTCTCACTCTCACACACAACACACAACCACTGTGACTTTTTCCTTAGTCATCTCAGACCATTGTTTTCTCAAATCCAAGTTTTGTTGAAATGGAGGAGGGGATATAAGAGAAGAAATACGATGGATAAGTAGATTGATGAGGATAAACGCCAAACAAGTGATGTTAGACAGGAGAGGATAAACCCCAATACACATAACTGGACTGTTGTGTGGCGAGGGTTGAGTGCTGGTAAGGAACAGAACCATTGGAGAGACCGTCTGTCCCCAGCTGTAATTCTGGAGCACGTCGCTCGGAACTCCAAACACTGGCCAGCTGACCAGCTGGCTGACCGGCTGACTGGCTGGCTGGCTGACTGACCAGCTGACTGGCTGCTATACTGTCTTCAATAGCTGTGCCAAGAACCACATTTTTCATCTTAATGAATATTTCTCCTTGGAGTCTAAATATTTAATGGTCTTTCAAAGCGACCTTGTACAACTTACACAAAAGACAAATGGCCCCCTCTCTCTCTCCCTCCCTCCCTCCCTTCCCCCCCTTCCTCTCCCTTCTTCTCTATTCACAGTAAAAGAGGAGGGGAAAACCAAAACAACTTTGGGCTAATCTTAAATGGCACTCTGCTCCCCACAGCACACATCTTACTTACTAGGGTAAGAGGGCTCTACAAGGAGAAAGCTTACTTGAGACATAGAGATTTTATTGTGCCAGTTCCTCTTTACATAGAAAGCTGTTCCCATGGTGATGGATAGAATTCTTGGGTGGACAATAGCATCTCAGGGTTAGGGCAGAGGGTGGATAGGAGAGTCAAGGCTGGAGAATTGAACCATTTCTGAGCCTGGGTGTGGTGAATGGCCGGGTATAGGGCCTCCAGAAAGGGCCATGTTCACTGTCTCTGTCTGGGTCCACCAACGGAACCAGCTCTGACACAGCACCTGCTGACTGTCAGTTTAACTGTGTAACTGCACAGTTTTTACACTGTCTTCAAATGTTTCTATTCAACATTTGGAAAGAGCATATGACAAGTCCACGAATGGCTAACCAACAACTCCACATTCTCATTGGTGACATGGATTCTGATGGGCGGGACCAGGGGAAGAACTTCAGGAGGAGTTCAGCTTCAGGAGTTCTATATCAAGCGTCTATGCATCACAACATCTCCCGTTGTTAAACATTAATGAATTTATTAACATTCAACTATGGCGAAACACTATGTTCTCCAGTGGGAAGCACACAGCTGCCAGTGTGAAGAGGCCCCTGAATGCTGACTAATGACTAAGTGTCTCCTGCATAGAGGCATGTGTGAACATGACTGTGTGAGAGCAGCACAGAAGGACGATGTGATACGGTGGTCCGCCACTGTGTGGAAAACATCAGCATCTGTCATCTGACGCAGACAGCGAGATTACTGATCTGCGAAGGAGGCGGAGTCTTTGTGTTTGTCTATGATTCTGTGTTTGCAGCATGTTTGGACGACACTGTATGTTTGAGCAATGGGAGGCTCCCAGTCCCTTTGGCCTACATTCCTCTCCCACATACAAGCACAATAGCAGGCCTGACTTCCTTCATATCTCCCTTGCTCGGCTGGATGATCACCATGTTTCCACTGTGCTAACAGCAGCAGTCGGTGGCACACCCAGATGGAGAGATGAGATGTTAACCCATTTAGCTCTGTGCGGCTGGCCGGACAGATAAAAGAAAGTCACAGCTTTCTCTTTGACTTCGTAACCACAGCGCTAGGCCTGAGGTGTTGGCGTATGTATGTGTGTCCCCATATTTGCGTGTAACTGACATATCATTTGTGGATAAGGTGGACACTCACAGCTATGAGGATCTGCGTGCTGCTGTGTACGACCTCTATGTACTGGTACTCCATGAGGCAGCCCATGACAGAGATGTAGGACTGGCTGTCTGCGGTGCGCATGCCTGGCTGGGACATCTCCTTCCTCACACAGCCTGGCCCGTGCTCGCTCCACCACGAGTGGTGTGCCGAGATATTGAACGTCAGCAGGTCGCTGTCCTGGAAAGAAAAAAACATGCACACACACACAGGACATCAAGACACATCCTTAGGAAAGCCAAACACACGCAGGGTCAAAGGCAAAAAATACACACAAATCCTCACACACACACACACACACACACACACACACACACACACACACACACACACACACACACACAACCCTGTATGATACACACACATTCAAATGCACGTCAATCAATAGTCCGATACAGCCATGTATCCCACAGCTGCTCAGTAGTGACAAGGCATGCATTATTTAAGCTGGGCAATGGGCAGCTGTCAGGAAATAATCATGAGGCTTACAGACACACACACACACACGATCAGTAGGTAGAATTTTGAGGACTAACGACATGACACTATTGATTGATCTTGAGATTAAGGTGTCTCTATTCTAGCCACCTACACTAATGGTAGACGTGTGTAAGCAGTTCAGAGCAGAAGAGGCTGCTGCTGGCACCATGCTTGGTATTCCCTGTCACACACCCTGAAGCACTAATCAATCCTCACAAACAACGACTCAAGGTTAGTTCAGACCAAACAAACATCAGTTTGTGGAAATCTCTACTGTGTGTGTGTGTGTTTGTGTAGGACTTCCGAATGCCCTTTCTTCTTTGTTAATTAGCAATTTTCATTAAGTGAACGAATGTCAAAGCTGCATGATCAGAGTAGTTAAATCAGTCATTTTTTACTGGTTATTAAATCGTAATGGGGGGGGGGGGCAATCATCTTTAATTGTCCCTCTTGGATTCTTTCATAAGTATGGTACAACTGTGGTGTTTGCATCTGAACAAGAGCGGTGTGTGAGGTGGATGTGTGGGTTTACTGTGGGTGGAGGGTAGGAACTGTCAGAAGCCTTGTCGTTCTAGCAGTGTGGGGGAAGGAGTATCAATAGAAGCTGACAGAGCATGCAGAGTCTGGACCCCCCCCTGCGCCGCCCCCTTCCCTGCCCCCTACTAGAGAGCCTTGTACCCTTATTTCTCTGTCTCTCCCACCCTATACACACACACACACACACACACACACACACACACCTTTCCTGAAAACAGTATCTAGTCGTTTGGCTTTGGACAATGTCAAGAGGTGAGTGTGCTTGAGTGTGATTTTTGTGTGCGTCTTCATGTGTGTGACAATGTGTGCGTGTCTTCATATGTATGTTACTATGTGTGTGTTATTGTATGACTGTGATCCATTAGCCTTCTCTCCTCCTGGTCACCATATGCAGTTCTAGGAGTCCAGTCTGGCTCCATCTGTCAGGTTACTGCCTAGCCCAAGCCCCAAGCAGCTGGCCCTTCCATGGCTCATTATTCTACTGACCAGGAACACACACACACACACACACACACGAGCCATGGGGTACCACATTTACAAGCCTGGGGAGATCTCACAAAAATTCACTGGTCTATAACCCTACATGACTATGTGTCTGCTGATTGGCCAGCCGTCTGTGTTTAATCTAGATCCAGAGAAGACATGAGGATGAGGTACTGAGGGAGTGAGTGATATAATGGGGGGTGACAGAACACATCCCTTTGTGCAGATTAACACTTTAATCTGTTGCATGGAGCCCCTGGGGGGCAAGGAAGACCAGCAGAAGACCCAGACCAAATGCTGCCACATTCTCGGATCACACACACACACACAGACAAACACACACAGCAATAGTACTTATAGAAGTATAAGTCCTCCTGGCTAAATGACATGAGCTGTGAGGATGTGAGCAGGTCTTACCTTGGAGAGGCCTCCCACATCCAGGTAGAAACAGATGATGAAGACATTCCAGGCCACCCAGAGAGCAGCCCACACAGTGTACTGCACAACACATACACATACACACATCACATCACATCACAGGGACTCCCTTCATAATCTCCCAAAGTGCACTTTGATCTAACATGACATGATTTTATAGACAGACATGATCATGTATAGCTAGTACACTGTTGCTACGTAAATGAAGTGGCACATAGCTGGGGTCAACACCCACCTTCTTTCCTAAACAAAACCTCCTGGACTTTAAGTCCTCAGGGAGTGGAGCTTTAAACCTGTTGAGACCAAGTACTTCATAGAGGTGTTTTGGTGCATTGCCGCTGACTGGCTAGGGGTGGTTGCTGGGATGGTTGCTGGGACGATGGGCTGTGGTTCGACTCCTGTTAACACGTTGAGCAACAGGCTGACTCACCTTGAGTCATCAAGCACCCTTCGCATGGAATCAACTCTTCGCATGGAATCAACCCTGGAGTCAAAGCCCTCAAGCTACAACCGCAACCACCAGCTAACTGCCGCAACCACAAGCTAACTACCACAACCACCATCTGACGTGTTGAGTCACATGGCTCCTCTCCTCCTCTTCCAATGAAAGCTGACACAATAGTCTTTTTTGCTAGCGATTCCTTAGTGACTGCTTTCTCTCACTTTCTTTGTGTCCTCTCACAATCCCCAGCGCACGTCATTCTCACTGACCTAACCTAACCTAGAGTTGAGAGATGCTGTCCTTCACGTGTCTCACACTTTAACACTTAAACCTCCAGTGCAAGATGGCAGAATAACTATCTTGTTCTGAAATACAGTTCAGTATTTACCTAAATCTCCTTAACCTCAGATTAACCCTTCTGATGAAAGAAAATCCTAAATCCTGAGAGATTGGTGGGGTTTAGGGAGCACTTTGTTAGAGTGTAGAATTACCAGCTGATTACGATTAACACAAACAATGTTTAAGCCAGAGCTATGGCCAAAACGAAATACAACAAGTGGCCTAATGCTTTAGTGTGCGTTTTCTCACCACCACAATGTAACGTGGCCGGTACTGGATGGTGCCGAAGAGTCCAAGTATAACGATGATGATGTGGAAGAAGTTGGCCAGGATGGGAGCCCACTGGTAGCCCAGGAAGTCAAACACCTGCCTCTCCAATGCCACCATCTACACATGAGACAACAGAAGAGAGGGTGGAAGGGGTAAGTGAGAGAGAGAGAGAGAGAAAGAGAGAGAGAGAAAGGGGGGAGTGAGGAGAAAGGGGTTAATGAACAAACTAGGGTACTTCGAAGATTACAAAGCCTGATCGAGTGAACAAACAATAACAAGTGATTTGATTCAACCTAAAACTGAGCCAAGTAAAAGGCAAAAGTTTCCAAAGTTCCTGCCAGGAGCAACCTGGAAGGGGATTATGAGAGAGGAGGGCCTTCCGTTCTCCTAACAGGTCAGCACTGAGCAAAGCCATGCATTAGAAACAATACACACTCACACAATACTGTGGAACCCACCCAGACTGAAACAGGAAAACACATTCCACTGATGGTTGAATAAAACACACACACGCGCACATGCACACACACACGGTCCTCCCTTCCCATTCGGCCTGCTCTCCCTCTTCTCCTCTGGCCTCCCTTGCTGTGACATTATATCAGGAGAGAGAAAACAAAACCAAGCCATTTGCACCTTTAGACTATTTGCATCAACTCAATTAAGAAAGCCATTTGTGGGGAGTAGGAGAGAGTGCGGGGAGGAGCCAGGATACAAGCTGTTTAATTATAATTCTGTCGCCAGGCGAAGTGTGTGTCTCGGCGATGGTGTGGTCTTGGCGTGTGTCGACATGTCAACACCAGCCAACCGCACGAAGATGGATGAGGGCGGGTGGAACCTCGTCTCCACGGCAGTGACAGACACACTCCACTGAACACAGCAGACACACACACACACACACACACACACTACTTAATGAGATGGAAATGTTAAAGCAAGCTGGTGAGGCAAGCTAGAGGGTGACAGTGAGAGAGAAGATCTCACATGATGTCACTCCTAAAATGAGGACCTGGCAGAGAGAGAGAGAGAGACGAGGATCAGCAGGGAACAGCAGATCAAGATGAAGAGGATGGAAGACCACAAAATTGAGAAATGGAGGGAAAAAGAAAGAGGTGTAGCCTTACGTTATACAGATAATTGGTCTTTACTCATAGATAACATGGGGTGTGAACCTTAGATACCGTCTCAGTATTTTAGGTTTGTTAACCACTCCCTCCCTTTCCCCCCCTCCTGTGTGTGCTCCATGTCCAGCAGTCCCAAGCTTGCTAGTGAGAGCAGCTCTCCTCTCTGTGGTGCGCACTATGACCAGGAAAGAGGAGATGCCATACAGGCCCATCGCTATCTCAGCTAACCCAATCACCATCCTGATGACAGCAATCAATCAAGGATGGAGAGCGCTCCGCAGTGCCCTCACACACACACACACGTTCCCCATGGCCTGTGTGTATGCCTGTGTGTGGGCGCACTGTGCCTTATCCATGGGAAATGGCTTATTCAGAAGTGGGGTGGAATTTGATCAAGTGGATACCAATACTCTTCCAGGAACGGAGAGGCCGCTAACCAGCGGCGCTTAAAAGCATCACAAGCAGCCGTACTGCAAGTGTAAATGAGTCCCCATGGAGAAAGTACGTGTGAGTGTGCGTGTGAAGGAGTGAGTGAACCAGCAAGCCAGTACGTGTGTGGCCATTCTCCTACTGTTTGCTATCAGAATCGGTGGTGAGCCTGATAGGAGGATGGTACAAGCTTCTCCCACATCAGTCAACCTTGTTCCATGAGCTCCTCTCTCCCCTACGCTGCAAAAGTATCAATTAATCCCTCCTACTGCCATATGATACCACATCATTAACATGGCTCCTAAATCTATATGTGGCTCGCACACTTAATTAGGTTTCTTTCCTGTTGTCAAAGGCACCTTCTGAACATATCGAAGAGTCAGAGCTGCCTCTCTTCTGCAACATACTGAAGAGTCAGAGCTGCCTCTCTTCTGCAACATCCCAGTCAAGGGGGAGGCAGAGAGACGCCTAGGAGAGGGATGAGAAGATCACAGTGAACGTGGGAGAGATGAGAGAGTCAGCGAGACGTTTGATGTTTTTTGCTCGCTAACTAATTATGGGGCTGAGAGAAGGCAACACCGAGTAGCGCACTCCAGTTCTGCGAAGTCTGTGGGGTGAGGAGTGTTAAGTGTGCCCTCTGAAACCCCAGCTACTCCTTCAACATCCACCAGTCAAACAGGCGCATCACCTTCGGCTGACACACTCGTTCAACAAGTGGAAACCTATAGGATTTGATAAACACTTAAAACCAGACATGTTCCTCCATCTTCCTTCCTTGCCACTCCTTATTCTACAGGGCCCGACAGGTTCGCGTGAGAGGAGTCAGACCTCTGGAGCCCTCAGGCTCCTCCTCTATCAGCAGCCTGCTCTGAGTCACTTGGCCTGTATAGAACTGAAGAGGGTTGAGTCATTGGCCTGTATAGAGCTGAGTCACAGAAAAGGCCAATTACGCTTCACCTGTCATGCTGTCGCTGCCTTCGTCGATACAATATAAACAGACACACACACATTCACCAGCCTTGACGGAAGGAATCGGCAGATAGAAAATGAGAACCAGCAAGGGAGGGAGCAGCAGAGGCTACTGTTAGAAACCCAGGAATTATCTACGGATGACAAACAAAGTAAGGCTCAGACTGGATCACTCATCTCTGAGAACAGCCAGCGGTGTAGGCAAAAACCTGCAGGCCAATTTCTCAACCCAATTTGGTAATTAGACTCTCGTGTGCCTCTACAGATGCCCTGGTTCGTGGGAACCCTGGTTTAGGAGGTGGAGGAGAGGGTGGAGAGAAGGTTCAAACCCCAACCTTCCTCCTCCAGTCACCTTCATCTCTTCTCCCTTCAGGTGCTCTCTGTAGCCCCTGTTTGATGACATCCACACTTCTCCATTATCTCACAGGGCATCCCTCCCTTTCTCTTGCTTCTCTTCCCTGTACCCTGCATTTCTGCCTTTCGCGTCTTCCCTGTTCCCACTCTTCGTCTGCCTTCCTTCAAGTCTCTCCTCCCACCTTCTCTCCATCCATCTTATCTTCTGTCCATCCTGTCTCTATACTCATATCTTCTCGTCCCCTAGAGCGAGTGGCCCTGCCATGACTGCAATTCATCCTGATAAGACTAAAGAGAACTGGGCCTGCTACACATGTTCAGTATCCAGATGACCATACCACCCAGACACAACAACTACACAGACTACACAGACTACATGCCTCAGTCAAACCAATGTTTTTCCATTCACGCCTCCGTTCTGAGAGTCCCAGTTCTGAGAGAGTTCTGAGAGTCTTCCAACAGTCCATCTTCGCACCAGATATCCTTAAGGCAGACCATCTTGGCTGTTTTATATGTATCGAAATGTTCCTGGACATTCATAGATATTTAAAAGCCAGTAACCATAATGACTGTCATCATCTGGGACACTTGTGGGCTGCCTTCACATCTGTTGGTTGAAATCTCCAAGGTATTTCCGCTTTGTGACTTCTAAATGAGAAACTTCACAGGCTCTCTCATTCTCTCTCCCTCTCCCTTGTCTTCCTCACATCTTTTATCCTCTGAGTAACTGACAGAACAAAACCAGGACAATGATATAGACAGTGGCAGAAAATGCCCTCCGCATGACTGATGGCTGGATGAAGACAAAGGCTGGGTTAAATCAAGCAGCCTTCTCCTCCTCCGTCATCCTTACGTCCCAGATACAACAGAGAGGCTGGCTTGTACTCCAATTATCCAGACGCAAATTTCACCAGGCCCCTACTTCAGAGGCATTCTGATCACGTACTGTAAGCAGGAAGGGAGGCCAAACAGCTGTCGGCAGTTTTTACCGCTGATTCTATTTCCCGTAATTGACTAGTGAAGTTGCTATTTTCATCATAATCCCATTGTTCCTAGTCATCAACATGTCAGAATCTGTCGTTTAACTCCGGCAGAGCAGCCATCTTGTCCTCTCATCCAACCACCATCAGCTGCTGGTTAAACAAGACTGATGATAGGCTTATGTTTACAACTCTGCCATCCATTTGGACCAACAAATGACAAACGTGGAGCCTGTGTAATGGAAACACAGGACTGTCTAGTGTCTAATGGCCAGAGTCAAGTTCTTTATCTTTGGTCTCCATCTTTGTAGTATGTGGGACACCAAGCCGCATCTCCACAGTGACTCACCATCCCACCCCACCCCACCCCACTCCACCCACGCCTGCCTTATACTCACAAGCACAGACACATTAAAACTACTACTACTTTGACCAACAACCACATTTTAACGGTAACATTGGAGACATGTAATACAAGGTCTACAAAATAGACACTGTAAACTCAAGAGCAAGATTTGTATTGTACATGGAACAATTTCAAGAAGGGAAAAAGAAAATGCATTTTGATTTAGAGAAAAGGAAAAAGAAAGAAGGCAAGACACAGCTTCTCTGTACAAGAAACTCCAAAGAGTTTCTATCAGCATGAGGCCCCAGTCAGGGTCAAAGAGAAGGAAAGCACTGTTCACTTCAGAGTAAAGCCTGCGTGTTTTGCCCTTGACAAGCTAAATATAATCATATCTGACCACCAGCACCGCTTCATGTAGGCTATTTCTCAGCTGCTGAAACAGTTGCTATATACAGTTTGCTTCCATGTTCATTCTTGGGTGGGTATGCATTCTGTGGTTAGGTTCTCAGCCTGCCATATCATCATCTAAACCCTCCAACATAGCCAAGCAGACTCCAGGACCAGACTCTTCAGTGGTTAAGCGTCCCCAAAACAGTACCTCCTCCCCTCCTCCCCTAATCTCCAGCAGCACACCAGGGACCTTCACCAAGCTGGACACACAGCCCTCCTGGTGACTGCCTCATTTCCTGTGGGAGCAGCAGCAGCCATCTTATTACCCTATCCCCGTTTCCGTGGTAACAGGATGTCACGGAGTAAAAGGCAGAGATTGGCCCCAGGTCTATGGGGGTCATACCCCTAATTGGTCAGGACTAGATGAGGTCTAACCAACCCCCACTCACTCTCCATTTCGTTACCCCATTCTCCCTTGCCTTCACTTCTTTATCCTACAGAGGCTTAGACTCAAATGATAAATCAAAGACCAATCAATAATTCAAACACCTTCCCTCCTCCACCACCACTAAAAGATATGAAGAGGGGGAGGGGAGACGGCGTACTAGGAACATAGAGAGAAACTGAAAACAGAATGAAAAAATATATTTAAAACAGCCCTTCAAAAAGAATTTAGACCCAGCACTTAAAGACTGGAGTCCTCGTTCAACTCTGAACTATTTGCTAATCAGGCTCCAGAATGCCAAGGGCATGTCTGATCTGAGGATGCTCCTGTCTTGTGGGATGAGTGGGCGTCAGGTGTGTCTGAGAACAGGACATGCAGTCGCAGCAGTCACCTTGTGTCTGACCCTCAGATCCTTCTCATCACCTGGACCCTTTAGCACCCCTTCTATACACTATCTGCTTCCCTGAAACACCCACACACAAGAGAGGGAATGGAAACGTTGAAGAGCAGACTGATTCCTCACAGCTAGAGAGTCTAGTGGTTCCAGGATTCCCACACAGTAGGAAGGCTTAGCCAGACAGACATGAGAGCTGCTCTGTATCCCCAGCAGAGTGCCTGCTGCCTGGACACTGATTGAGCCTCCAGGCTGGAGTGGACAGGGCAGCCTAGATAATCAACAGTGCATCAGTCAATCAGACAATCAGTAGCACACACTGGGAGTCTAACAACACAGAAAAACAAGCCCTTTTTAAACGGAGTTCCCACAAATGTTGCCGTACAGCCCTCATTTTTCTGGCTTGGTTTGTTCAGAATAAATTAAAAGGCGGAATAATGCCTCGCCGCTCACACAGCATCCACACAGCCGAGGTGTGGAGTCGGCGTCACCGATTCGGCTCAGTGAAAACCTCCTCTGCCAGCTTAACGTCAGGACAACAACTACCCTCCCAGTCCGTGTTTGTGCCTTTCATACAGAACTGTGAGGCAGCATAAAGACGTAACATTTCCATCTTGAAGTGTAAGAGGTCCAGGGCCAGACAGTTGGGTCAGAAGCACCTTGGGCCACCCACTGATGTCTCTGTATAGCTTGTTTTTGTTGGGTTGACTAAAAGTGTTATCAAGTGTTACTATCAAGTCTTAACACTGACTTACAGGGATGGCCTTTCAGGAAGACACCAAACAACAACGACTATTCATCATAGACACTGCCACACACCCACAAGACGACGAGACAACCTTGACATTTCTCGGAAATATTTCCCAATCAGATGCCCATGTAGGCTATACCTCTTGGGGAGAAAGGGGAGCATCGCACATGATGGAATCAAGAACACACTGAGTGGTTGGTTTATGGTTTTTTATAACACACACACACACACACACACACACACACGGTGCAGGAGAGATGCGAATTTCTGCCAACTGAACATGAAGCTCTTTGGTGAGAGGGTTTATAAAGAGTTCATATGGGAGATTGAGAGGCAAAGGGAGATGGAGGATAGAGAAATTGAGCTAAAGATGGAGAGACTATGACTCTCAACTCAGCTCCTCCCGCCCCATCTCTTCCATCAACCTGACAGGGCCAAGGAAACGCAGTTCATTATAATGGATCACATTGACAAAACCCTGTCCCTAGAACACCCACCCTATGAGGGGGTTATAAAGATGTCTTGGAGTGTCATCATGAGTGCCTGCTCTCTCTACAGGGCTGAGGGGAGGGTGTCTGTTCAGACCTCCCTCTGGGCACTGACAGGAGATCACAGCTCCCCCTCCTGCACAGACACACACTCTCTAGTCATGCTAGGTAAACCTTTTATTTTCATGTCACTCTCTCCAGCTGCCATAATTATAGTAATGAAATTTGGTCTGCATTCATATTAACACTGTACAGGTATGCGTGCATCTGAGTCGTGTCTGAGTCCTGTGCATGTGTGTGTTTCAGGGGGAGGGGTACACAGGGTATGGAGATTCCCAGCATCCTCTAACCTCATGAATATTCAATGATGCATTTGAATGCTTAGCTTCGGTGTAAAACCAGCCTAACTGGAGGAGCCCGAATCTCCAAGTCCCCTCTGGGCTGGGTGAAGAGCCAGGTAATGGATGCAAGGGGAAGACATCTCTGATGTCATAAGAATCAGCTTTGACTTGGGGATCTTTTCAGAGGGACCATTTCCTGTTGTGCATCTAAACATGCCTATAATACATCCGTTGAAACCTTTTTATAGAAGTGCTGCCTTTAAAGTAGTGTCAAACGTGACGGAGAAGAGAAAGCAGTGCCAAACACACACATACACACACTAGTCACTGAGAAGGGTTAACCTTTAACAAGGGCTACTGGTGTAGGGGGAGATGATCCATGACCACTCCTCTCCTCGTCTCGCTCTCTATGATTACACCTCTGGCTCCTCCCTCCCTCAGACTGGCCTGCCCCCAACCACAGAGAAGAACCCCAACATATCATCATAAAGTATGTTTGCAAATAGATTGCACCACACATGTGGGCTTGGTGTATAGTATGCCTGTGCTCCTCTGAGTTCAGCACACAGATTCTTAGAGGGCAGATACAGAGTCAATGTTGTCCACTTCTGACCTCATTACTCTAGACCTGTGTGTGTGTGTGTGTGTGTGCGCGTGCGTGTGGAGATTGAGCCACCATGACCAATTAAGAGGCCTCCATCATCAATCAAATCCATGGCCATTGAGCTGTGTTCTCTAGCATCAGTGTTGAGAGAGTGTGTGAGTGAGCGTTTAAGAACTTGAGCTTCATAACATGCAGAGGCCGTGTGGCTGATCATTTCCTTTTGTCAAACATTCCAGCTTCTACACAACAGGTCAACTTGAGGACAGTCTATCCCAAACAATCAAAAACCTTTTCACAGAAACAAAACAAATCAGTGGGCAAGGCAGCTTGCCAGACATTCTCTGGGTCAGAACTGTGCTGACAGCTCCACCACCGGTCAACATTGGTTGTAGTTCAGCTGAGTGAGACTAGAGGATTTCCAATCAATAGAAGCTCATTATCAGGCTTCGCAGGGACATCGCTGGCATTGCTCGGCCACTCGATGGAACCACAATTCAATTAGGCATGGCAGCGTGGCTTGTTCAGAGTACTGTTCTAGTCCATCATCACCTCACATCCTGGATGGAGCCTATGTGGTTTGCTGCGCTGTTGTTACATGTAAGAAAAATGAGAGGCTGCCTTGTTAGTCATGTTTCCCTCCTGCTGGGGTCAGGGTTGAACTCCCTCATCCTCCTGTCTTCAGACACACACCTGAAGTCTAAGGTGGGTGAGAAAGGAATGACCTGAAGCGTCTTCTCAGGAGGGCAAACTCATCATAACCCTGTGTGTGTGTGTGTGTGTGTGTATGTGAGAAAGAGAGAGAGAGAAGGAGAGAGAGAAGTAAAGACTCAAGAGAGGAAGTGTGTGGAGGCATACAGGGCAAGTGATAGGGAGTATAATGCTGTTCTGGGAGTCTTCAGGGACTCTTTAGGCAGGCTGCTGACAGGTTTATGCACTTTTAAACAAATGCTCCCTCTCCTTCTCCCTAATGAGGGAATGAGGTCAGCTGAGAGGGGAAGAAAACAGGTGGGTTTGTCTGGGTGGGTCTCCAGGTAGTGTGTGTGTGTGTGTGTGTGTGTGTGTGTGTGTGTGTGTGTGTGTGTGTGTGTAAAAGACTAGCTTGTAGTTAGGTAGTTTGTCATAATAGTCTTGCTTTGGCAATGTTGTGCCTGAGTTTCAATCTCTCTCCAAGTCAGAGCTGTGTGGTTTCCAGACATAGGGAGAATGCATTCATTTGCAGTTCTAACAGGGAGATCCTGTCCTGCCTATACAGGTGTAACTGCAGACACAGCAGCTCTCCTTGAACCCCACACGGAGAACAGGGCGAGGGCAGACAGACGGAAGGAGAAATAAGGTCATAGAAACAAGACGACAAATGTTGTAGTCAAGTGCCCTGAGGTAATCATATTTTAAAAGGTGTGTGAGGATGAGTGTGTGTGCGAGTGTGGGCGTGCACGTGTTTCACAAACCTTCCCCCAGGGTGACAGTCTTCAGCAGCCCTAAACAGCACTGTCTCAGTGGTACCAGACCTTGAGAAGAAGATACACCTCAAGGATCTCCCATCTCTGCACTCAGATATAATCTCAAGCAGCCATGACTACATCCTATTCCAAAACCCACCGTTAAACTGATTTTAGAAGAGTGCTTTCCTTTCCTCCAGCTCTATCACATAGTTAGGGAGGAACATCTTGATAGGAGTTTTATGTTTCCCCATCACCGTCATTCTTACTCCAAAAGAAGTCATTTCACACCCAGTAATGGAGCCTTCTGAATCACCGTTGCACTCAAGACTCCCGTCGAGAAGGCAAATGAGTTGAGTTTCTCCACAATACCATCGACTACATGAAGGAATTTCAGCTCATTGGTTAGAGTTCCACAAATCAAAAAATGTTTTCATAAAGCCTACTACAGTACAACAGACATACCTTACATAGAACACACTAAAGTCCAAGCCAACTTTATTCCTCTCAGTCATTGTCAACCAGTTCAGTGCTTTCTGATAAAGTGCAGATAGTAGATCTATAATCAGAAACCTGCAATTGACTGGGAGACGTGAGTCAACCCAATGTAACAACAATTGTCCTGCAACACTGCAGGATGCTTATAAAACACTGCCAGTCTCACAAACAGGGCTGCGTTCAGGAGACAGGGAATTACAGCAGGTAATCAAGCCTGGAACGTCTAGTATAGCTCTTCAGAGAAAAGATCCAATCACTGTTGACGAGGGTCAGAAGAGGACAGCGCCACGCATCAGTCACTACCCAACTGGGATCTGGAGAAGCCCTTTGTTCAGTGTGCAGCATCTTTTTCTATTTTCATTATTTGGGAATATTTCTTATGTTGACACCTCCCTCATGCCAAGGCCTTGAACCCTGCGTGGTACACGAGAAGAAATAATATCGGAGCTTTACACAAACCGCCAGTACAGCGCTGAACTGTGGTACTACCTGAAGTGGTGACATGGCTGTATACTAAGGGCTTACATGTCTATGCCAGTGAGCTCAGTTTTAATGCCCTCATAAATAACATCCTCACACCCTGTCAGCTCCACCTCACCCTGGGGACTGTGGAGAGAAACAAGGTTAAAAAAAGAGATAATAGAAGATATAGGGCAAACTGGGATGCTGGATGTAAAATGTCATGGATCTGGGTTCACTGATTTGTTTCTTGGTATCAATCTCTCTCCAGTGGTGCAGTAGCGGTGGGGGCAATCTCTGGTTTAGGATCACCGAGTAACATTTCTGATCTGCTGAGAAGACTGCACGGCGAGGAGAACTGAAGCGCAGGGTGCACTGGTCCCTCCAGTCAGCGACTCCCAACACAGTAGGGTTCTTAACTAAAGTGCGAGGAGTGAAAACTGTCTGTGGACAAACAGTCCACAGTTGACCACGGCGCTCAGAGGCTCTTCCGTTCTCAGACGTATTTGAAAATGCTGACTGTATGTCTTTTCAAATATAGTCTGTCTGATAGGAGTGGTTCTGTCTTGAAAAGGGTCACGATTTAACGGACAATTAGACTATATTTAACTTGTTAACTATCGGGACGACACAGACGGGCAAGTATCTCAGCACAGATCGCTGGGATCCGACTACCATAACAAGCGAGATCAAGTCTCCTCACGCGGTGACTTTAACCTCGTGGATCAGTCAAAGTTAAGATAATACACAGACTGCATGCAAAACAACTAGCTTGTTCATACACGTGGGTGGTTGTTTGGACAACTAAGCATAGCAACATGCATGTTTTTGGTCTAAACAGTTGTAATATGAGGTATCAAGTTAACTAAACAAGTCTCCTATTTAGGCATACGGATAACATAACGAATCAAACAATGAGTTACAAAGGAAAGGCGTGTTTGTTATTATTAGAAAAAAGAACAGTCATAGACTCACCAACTGGAACGTGCAAATAAAGATGAGCGTGCACCGGCCGCTGCAGCACCCCATTGTACTAAAATCTAAATAGCGATTTTGAAACACAGGGGACAAGAGACCTTGGGTCGCGGCTGGTGACAATAGCTACACCGGAGCTCTCCTTACTATGCGCGATTCTAGACAAGGTCTTGTATGAAGAGTGTAAGCTCCAAGCACCAGCGTCCCATTCTTTTCTCCACCCCTTCTGTTGGTCGCTTTGTGTGTGTCTGTGAGGTGCTGGGCAGGGGTTTTAGTAGTCTCCGGTAGTCGCGGCAAAGTTAAGTTGTTAACTAGGTGAGTCCAGCGTGCGTGTGCGGGCGCGAGTGTATGTTGGGAAGAAGGGGGAGCATGGGTTGGACGGGGTTTAAGGGCGTCGACATATGGATCCTGGGAGATTATCAAATGGGGCTCATGTCATGTGACATTCAATTCTACAAATAAAACTAGTAAACGAATGACCTACCACAGACTAGACTATTTTCCAGACTTTATTCACTTAAAGTTCCTAACTGTGCCCCATTATATTACTGTATACATTACATATAGCATTACATCGCTATATTTCAGGTTGATCTGAGTCAGTTTGTTATGAGTTTACAATCTTTTAATATCAGAGCTGTCCACTATAAAATACAATATACACTGCCACCCTATATTAAACGAGACTTGGGCAGACCAGAAAGAGAACCACTCACAAAGGCCTGCTTAAAATGAGACTAATGCGCCACCTGGTGTCTATTTAAAAACACACCAGCGATTATGAGAAGAGGGTAGGAAAGCTGAGACAGGCATTGTAGAAGTGATGGGGAGCGCTTGTCCGTCTGCTACTGCTACACACTATGGGTTCAGTTGGGTGCTACACAGACGATCATCTGCTACATGGTTCTCATATATTACACAGTCTTGCGCAGATTAGTCTCGAATAAGATAAATGCTCCTCAGCACAGTTACATTTCCACCCTGCCAATGTCTATTACACTCCCTTCTTAAGGCCTTTGATTGTTACTCCCCTTCGACAGATAAACCACAACGCCCAATCTTCCCTCTTCTATCAATCTTTCCTACCTTCTTCTCAGTGACCACCTAGGTCCATCTAATTTAAGTATAGTATATCAGAACAGTCTAAATTTATAACAGTTTAAAGCAATACTTTCCCCTCCCTCTCATCATCTCCTCAGCCCTCTTGCTTTCTTCATCTGAGTGTCTTCCTTGTCTCTCTCTATATTTTATACTCATACAGTCTCCCTCTGTCTCTCTTCTGTTGTTGCTTTACCGTCTCTCTTTCTCTGTCATGGCCAAGCATGTTGCCACCTCTGCCAGCACCATCTAATAAATATTTTATACATCTGCCCACTGAGTGAGGGAACACTTCACTTTTGATTACATCACACACTCAACCACTTCACTCAATAAAAGACCTGCTCTGTCCCTTTATTACACATAACTCAGCCTAACCTTAGCCTAACCTCAACCTAACCAAACCCTGCCAGCCCAGTTTAGC
Organism: Plecoglossus altivelis; assembly: GCA_036571765.1. Lineage (NCBI taxonomy): Eukaryota > Metazoa > Chordata > Actinopteri > Osmeriformes > Plecoglossidae > Plecoglossus > Plecoglossus altivelis. The sequence continues at coordinate 12,780,968 of BROE01000021.1, read as the reverse complement.
CTAACCTAACCTAACCTAACCTAACCTAAGCTAAACTAAACTTAGGTCACCTCAGCACAATTTAGCCCAGAGGTGCCTCTTGCTAAAAACAAGGTTCTTATGGTACACATGGTATTTTTAGGGAGGCAAAGGATGTGCTTATTTTTAAAATTTTATTATTATAATTTTTTGTCTGGATAACCTAAGATTGTTGAGTACAAATATTACATATAAAAAATGTTTGTGGGTTCATTGTGGAGTATGTGAAGTATAATCTGTTGTACCTTCATTTTAGGTTACTCTGTTGCAGGATACTCTCAAGCGACTCAAGGGATATTTCAGCAAGAAGTGTTGCTGCTTTTCTGCAGAAATGTGTTCAGCAGAAATGTAAGTTTTAGCATTAGATTAAAGTAGACCAAAATATTTTGCTGTTAACCCATATACTGTACTGCTTCCGGACATTAAATAACCTCATTCACTCTATGCGTCTCTCAAATTGATGTTTCTTTGAAAGTTGTCATAGAAATGTTTCCATAAAGATGTTTTCTCTCTCTCTCTCTCTCTCTCTCTTTCTCTCTCTCTCTCTCTCTCTCTCCGTCTGTGTCTCTCTCTGGGATGCCTGACAGAAATAAGGTCACTTACAGGGGTATGTCAGGAGTACTAATGGAGGTTTCCCACTGCTCCCTTTTCACCCTTTTCACAAGGGAAATCTTTTGACACTTCTTTATCGCTGTTGTGTGTGTATGATAGAGAGAGCGATAGGGAGATAGAGAGACAGAGCAACACTGTGTCCTCAGTGTCCAGTCTGCTGCTGGCCCCTGGGGGACTGTTGTTCTTGCCACAGACACTAACGTGAGGTGACAGGCCAGCCACTGGCATGGTGCTCTCAGAAGACCGCCATTGTAGACGAGACCCAAGAGTCTGGCTTATGGCGGGCAGCAGCACAAAGACAAACTGAAAGGGAGGCGTCTTTTCTCTCTGAAAGAATCTCTTTCCATTTCTTTACACTCTTACTCTCACTTCCTTTCTCTTTCTCGCTCTTGGACCCTCTCACAGACGATCATACACACAGACTCACACACACACGCACCACTGACAATCCATTTATCATGTGTGAGTCTGCTGGAGACGCGAGAGTAAAATGGACTCCACCTCTGTTCTATATGTCTGGATGCAAGATGTTTTCATGCCCTACCTCACCAGGTGGCAACTAGCAGTGAGACTGGTGTGCTGCTTGTGAATAGATGACTACTAATTGGGGCTATATTTGGAGCTGCTGAACAAGCATATAGATACATTGATAAAAAGAGAGGAAGGGAATGTGAAGTTTCGTTCATACAGATAACCTCTACACCATGTTGCGTTGTTGCTGCGAATGGGAAATTAATCAGGATACTACTTTGACTTTGTCTCGCTAGATTATTGATTAGCTGCCATAAAGGGCAAAATGACTTTATAGGCTAGACTAAGAAGACAGATATAAGACACATCCTATCATGGCAAAATATAAAGTGGCCTGTCTCTGCGTCTGCACACAAGTTTATGCATGTTGCTTGTGGTATGACGAATATCACATCAAATTGTATGACCATTTAGCTTCTCCATTACAATGAGAAAATATCATCGAGGCGTAACTGGAAATAGGCCCACATGCCGCAGCTATTATAAAGAATATGAATAATTCACTATCGTGAATAATAAAGAATGCTCCACACAATCACAAGAACCATTACTTCTTATTTCGACGGCCGTCCGTTGGAGGGCGCTGGGTAGAGAGCTGGGCTCGACTCTATGGGTATGGTGCCTGCCTGCTTCTGTCACATGCTGCCGCTCAGCCGAGCAACGGAGAGCACGGATGGAGCAGGATGAGAAACCAAGAGGCGATTCCCTTCGATTGCGCGTAAGCATCTTCTGAAATCGAAATCAGCTGTCAACTCTGCTTCCAAACGCAGAGACGGACAACTCAAAACAACAATCGCAACAGTTTCTAGCATGCTGCTTAGTCATTTGATATAAAAGAGGAAAGGTTGCGGAAGGTTGTGAGGAGGGTGTATCTTTGCAAAGAATGATTGCGAAAGACGAGGCGCGCTCTGTCCCAAGAGAACTCATTTGAAGCTTGCAGACCGGGATGCCGCGCGACGTCGCTCCATCCTTACATTAGTGAAGCTGAGTGAGTAAATTACATGATGCATTTTTACGTGCTTTGGGGGGTTTGATTGGGATTTACTTTTTATTCGAATGTCCCGGTTTTTTCAGGGCAAAACCATTTTGAGAAAAAATTCATTTTGCTGATTTATTCTAGGCGATTCCACCTGTCTGATCAATGATTCATGGTTGAAGTAGCCATTCGGTCAACGATGTGTGAAACTTGCATGGGTCACTTGGGAATTTCTCGCGTTTCCTCTACATCATTAGTTAATGCATCTCAGCTTAATTAATGTCCCTTCAATGCACTACAAACGGTCATTTAGAGGTTTGGCTACAGAGGGGCCGATCAGCGTCAAAGTTCTTGGTCAGTGTTCATTATTTCCTGCTAGATCACTCAACATTTTATATGCATATTCATTTGACTGGTTCTATATAGAAGTCTCTCCTTGGAGCAGTCAGATCTGTGTTATGATGATGACTCATGGGAGCAGGTGGATTTGATTAGAAAGGCTTGATTAATTAACCGAAGTTAAGCTCGTTAATTATGATAATGAACACATTAAGGTGGTCAGGAGGCCCAGTGATCAGAAGAACAGGTTAATGACCATAGGCACCACAGGGAGTGGACAGTTGCTTTCCAGTATAAAACTCTCCTGATTGATTCTGACAAATCATTTAGACAGGTTGCAATTGACCTATTGGCACCTACGTCTACCGAAAGAGCTTGACCATTACCTCAACAAAATATCATTCTTGACGATGTCACTCGCGTGAGCTTCATAAGCAGTGAACTTTGAATGTGTTTTGGGAAATTGGTTGTGCACGTTCATGTGCTGGTGTGCACATGTGTGCTGCTTCAGAGCAGGGTTCTTAGTGCATTTAGATGAATGAAATCCTCTCACTATGCAGCTGGGGTTCCCATACCATGTGTGCATGTGTGTCACCTCATTAAAGCCATTGTGTTGATTTAAGCAGCAGTCACCCCTGAGGCTGCTGGGCCAGCTTCATGTGATGCCCAGATTCACACTGCTTTCACAGAAATACTGAACTGGGAGGGTCACTAATATCAATTCTCTGTCATTAGGAGTTTTTTTAAAATCATAAATGGAACACACAGAAAGGATTGAGGATATAATACAATTGTAGGATTCGGTACAGTAGCATTTAAACTGTACAATTCTCTCTCTCACTCATTGTCTCTCTCTCTCACTGTCTCTCTCACTGTCTCTCTCTCACTGTCTCTCTCACTGTCTCTCTCTCACTGTCTCTCTCTCTCACTGTCTCTCACTGTCTCTCTCTCTCTCTCTCTCTCTCTCTCTCTCTCTCTGTCTCTCTCTCAGTGCCAGTAAGCCTAATGTGTCTCTCCTGGGGCGATCCTCTGTCATGGTATTTTCCCCTCTATGTATTAAACATCAAGCATGTCTACTTCAGGCGCTGGCTGAATGCTTAAAGGCAGAACAAGTCTCCTCTGCAGGGTGACAGAACAGTCAGTAGGCCCCCACTGGGCACAGAACCCTTCCTGTATTACCCATGGCGACAGGACAAGAGCTCTCCCTCCTTCCATCCCCCTTTACCTTCTTCCAAGATATGGAACACTTTAGACTCATACACCTGCATAGACCAGCACACCTGCCCCTCCTCCAAACACACACAGACGGGACTAAGATTGAGCGTTTTGAAAACGTTGGCTTATTTCTTTGGCCAAGGATGAAGTAAATAGAGTGACCTCACATTTAGCTTAGAGGATCAAGGTGTAGATTTGCCATTCACCCAGACAGATTGCTGTTTTGTGTGCATGTGTTTGTGGGCTTGTGTACATTATGGAGGATTAGGGGGCGTAGATTGGCCAGATACCCAGGCAGACTTTCCCTTGTGTGGGCCTCAGCCCATCAACAGCATCAGAGCCACATATCCATGACTGGATAAATCCCCTTCTAATATCAATGCTATGTATTTTGACCACATGAGGCATTACGGAGACCATGGGGAAAACTAGAAGGGAGAGGAGGAGAAGGGAACCAGTGGAAAAAAGGGAGAGATGAAAGAGGACAGGGTGAGCTGAAATGGGGACCTGGAAGGAAATTCAGCTGCCAGGTGATAAAAAGAAGTAAAGAAGAGAGAAGATGGAGTGTGAGAGTGAAGCTTCGAAATATCTAACCAAGTCATATCTATTGTTGCTTGAGTCAAGGGTTTTCATTGAAACAGAAAGTCATACTAGACTTCCTAACGTTTTGAAACATGCTTGAAACACGGACAGTAAACCATCTTGCGCAAACGCACCATGGCAGATGACAGGGAATGAGATTCACAATGCTCAATGCTCCACCCCAACATGCAATCACACACACACACACACACACACACACACACACACACACACACACACACACACAGACACAGACACACACACACAGACACACAGACACACACACACACACAGACACACACACACAAGCACACACACACTCGTGCTACTCTGTGTTTCGCTCCCTCTCTTGCTCTGACACTCCAAGCCAAGTCCTGGCGCAGACCTCAAACGTACAATTATCATAAATATCTCGTGGGAAGGAGATTGAGATTATACAGTCCAGGCATGGAGCAATGAGGGAGGGTCACACACACGTGGAACTCTTGCAGCCCTGATGTATATTAGAGACAAGGATTGATTTCAACTAAAGAATGGCGACTTTACATGCCCTTTGTGATAATGTGATGTTGAATGGACGGCATTAACATGGAGTGTGGTGATGCCAAATATCGGAGTAGATCAACTCCACCTGCAAGGTCATGCTAATGCATCCCCTCCTGCCCATCAGATTCATGTCAGGCCATGTCAGGATTGGAAGAAAGACAGCAGCTGCCTTCCGTGTACATGCAGAGAGGAAGTGTCTGTCACAGTTGCAGCAGACACAGGTTTTTGATGCTGCACTGCCGTGGCCTAAACTGTACGTTAAGATTTATTTTTTAGCCAATGATAATTTGCACATGATGCTGATGACCTGTTTTACAGCTTGCGTCTGTGTGATCTTTTGAGCAGGATATGAGTGCTGTGGTCACCGGCTCAGTATCACGACCAGGGTGTATAGAATGGAATGATAGAATACTGTGTAATAATATATCTTTACTGTCTCTGTGGTTCAGCTATTTAACATAGCCATGGTAGTTCCTCTTTCCATAGTTTCCACATTCAACTCATTAATATATCTTTTTTCTGAATCTCCATCAGACAGAGATGTGTTTTCTAATTCAGCTAGGATGACGCTTAGTGTCTACGGACAGAACCACAGATAACTGCTATTAACTCATTCATGTTTTATTTCCTTCTCTCGTGGAGCTCCTCTGGCTGTAACCCTCGACTGAAGAGAAAGAAACCATTTAGTAGTAATGAATAGTGATCCCTGAGAGCTTGAATAAACAGCAGACTGTAATGCTGTCCCACACAGTTTGTGGGGACAATTCGGCAGTTCTAACTGGAACTGGTGCACAGCGTGGTCTGTGGAGTAAACCTTGATAACGAGGCATTCAGATGAACACTTCCATCTGAATAGAAACAGAGGAGGGCAAGAAATAATCCCAGACAGACGCCCTGTGCATGTGTCTCTATGTGTGAAAGACAGAGGGAGAGAGAGAGAGAGAGCAAGAGAGAGACAGGGAAATGAAGAAAGAGAGATACATGGATAGAGTGGTATTCTCAGAGGAACAGTGTGAGTCAGATACTGTATTGATTGGTTTTGTAAGAGAATCCTCTGGCTTTGCTGATACTTTTTAATAAGAACTGTTGGACGAGAGGAAGATCACGTCAACGTCTTTCCACACCCAGCATGTTTTAAGGTTATAGGTCACACCCGAATCAAGCTACTACAACTAGAGTTCAAACCGCTTCGGGGCATGGACTTATTTTAGAACAAAGCAAATACCAAGTTGTGCCTTTTTTGGGGCAAAACACAAGTATGAGGTGTTTCACTCAGACCTTCCTGTATCACCTGAATGTGTTTGCCAAACGATGGAAAAAGAAACGGAGGAGAATGCCACATTGTTACATGCCAACTAGCATAGAACAAGTGTGTCTATTCTTAGTATGTTATCACATAATTAACCTTTCAATGTATCTAACATTTTTGTAATCTACGCCTATCTATTCTTGCGCCCACAATAGGAACCCAGAAGTACGTTTGTACGTTTGTTTGGCTACAAGGCACATATTTTTTTTCTTTCCACTTTACTCTCTTGCAGTTAGATGTGCGTGTGTGCCTGTATCTGCTCATGCTGTGCAGATGAGTTGTGGTTTCTGCAGTGACGTCTTGTGTGTTCATACTGCACATACTTGTCTATCCAGGTCTTGATCAAGAGAAGAACCTGAGCTTCAGGAAGAGAGCTATTTTTGGCACTGGGTTATGCAGTGCAAGTAAAGCAATGACACAAGAGGTAGAGATTTGGTAGCTCAACTATGGATATGAAACACACCTATTGTAGAATTTCCATTCTGGAAATACTCTAAATCAAATAAAGGTTTAAGGTTAGTTGAAAGAATCAAGTCCTCTGGTGTTCCTCTTCAAATAATAAAAATAAAACTGAATTGCAACCTTATTAAAACATTTGATACCGTACGGACCATTGTTGAATTTAGGATAGCTGTCTGTGTAAGTGTTTCTCTGTATGTGTGCTTGTGTGTTTGTGTGTGGTTGCATGTGTGTGTTTGTGTGTGTGTGTTTTGAGTGAGAAGATGAGGGCCGGAACTAAGGGCCCTATTTTGGGATTTTTGATGAATTAATTTAGTTATTTATATATTCACCTCCACATGAAAGAAAATTACTGTCCCAGATGGGAATCGTACACCAGAAAGAGCAAACAGTCTCTCTCTCTTTCCCTTTCTTTGCTCACGCTCTCTCTCTCTTTATTCATCTTGTCACCTGTATTATTCTCTCTCCGCTACATCCTCTCATCTCCCATCCACTGTGTCTCACTCTCTGTCTCCTTCTCCCTTCCTCCCATCTCTGCCAGCTCCTGTGTAATGAGAGCACCTCTGTGTGCTGGTCTGTGGATGTGTTTGTAGTTCATCCATATGTGGGTCTAGGCGTGCATGTGTGTCTGTGTTTAATGGAGGCACCTGCTGTGAGCGTCCTCCAGTCACTGGGCTGATCGATACGGAACAGAAGCTTTCAGAGTACCAGCATCACTGCATTTTGTGCTAACCTAATGACAAGAGCTACACACGATATTAAACCAATTAACACAACCGCTAGCTCAATGATCAGTCTGCCATTAAACAAGCACCACCATGAGCCCACCGTCCACACCCTGACAGTTAAAACATTCACAGCGTATTGACCCTGCTGCTCTAGTCATCACAGAACTAGGACGACGGGGCTGTGAAGTGTGGATTAAATAGCATACAGCATTACTAGATGCAGTGGGCTACTGATGTCTTGACTGCATCTCAGTGTACTGTGAGGATGAACAGGTGTAGTATTCTGTCAGTGCATTAGCCTTGTGGAGGTATGGAGGTGTGAGGGAGCTGGCCTTGTGAATGTATGGAGGTGAGAGGGAGCTGGCCTTGTGGAGATGGGGAGGTGTGAGGGAGCTGGCCTTGTGGATGTATGGAGGTGTGAGGGAGCTGGCCTTGTGGAGGTGGGGAGGTGTGAGGGAGCTGGCCTTGTGGAGGTGGGGAGGTGTGAGGGTGCTGGCCTTGTGGAGGTATGGAGGTGTGAGGGAGCTGGCTTTAAGACTGCTGTGATGACTCACTAGGTTCCAGGCATCCACTACACCCTCCTCACTCTGTAGTGCTGGCTCCTCTGTGGAGGATGGACAGATGAGAGAGAGGGAGGGAGAGGGAGAGTGAGGGAGGAAGGGAGGGAGGGAGGAAGAGGCAGACAATTTCAGAAATTCACCTGGGATTATGGTTTTCCATAATCTGCCATCGTTGAGGCTGACATGGTTTCTAAACTGAATCAAATCGATGGCCTCACAGTCACTGCCTGGCAGGAGCAGTCCTTCTCTCATTCCCTACTAAGTCTGTCTCTCTTGATCTGTCCCTATCTGCATGGAGGTGTTAAAACTGTTAATTGAATGTTGCACTCAACATTCCACTCAAACCAGCACATAACAATAAGAAGATAGTTCTGTGACTGATGGCTGTGCAACTACCCTGGGTGTCTCTCAGTCACCTTAACTCAGTCAGTGTCACCCCACTTCTGTAACTTCGTGATGTCACACACTCACACACACGTTTACACACACTCGCACTCTCAGACACGCACACACTCACACACACATACACTCAGACATGCACTCACACACTCATACACTCATGCCCACAAACACACACTCACACACTTATGCACACACTCATACACTCATGCACACACTCACACACGCACACATACGCATACGCTCTCATGTAAGAGCACAAAGACACAAACGTTGGGTTGCTTATCGAGGCATCTGAGATTGTCTGCAACCTTGCAGATGCAGAGAGTGACTCACCCAAAACCACGGGGGCGGAGGGCTGCTATGTTACACTTCCAGTCACAGAGCAAGACTGAGAGGGAGCTGCTCTCTCTCCCTCCCCTTTGCTCCTCCTATCTCCCTTCCTCTCTACTTCTCTATCTTTCTTTCTCACACTCGTTCTCTCTTCCTTTCTAGTTTTCTCTCTCTTTCTTTGTCTATCTCTGCCTACCACACACACACCACACACACACACACACACACACAAACATATTAACACCAACTAGGATTTATGCAGTAGAATGCTGACACAGAGAGTGGATGTCATAGACAGACTGCGTTCTGGGTCCGGAGAAGCCCCTGAGCATGGCTCTAAATCATACAGGCTGAGTCCCTTGCACAGTAGGAAGTGGATCAAAGAAGGCACTCTGCGTGTGTGTGTGTGTGCTCTTTCAGAGAGAGACCCTGTCTGATGGACAGAGCTGAGAGGGAGAGCTGTTGGCCCAGCAAAATGTTGGAAATGGTTGTGTGGAGGCGTCTATATGTAATACTGTTCCTGCTGCCTCCAGTAGATGCCTCCTCAGGGGAATAAACCTAGTCCTACAAGCCAGATCAGCATGATGTAAACGAGAGAATTCTGTGTGTGTAGACACACTGCTCTTTAAGGAGGAGGTCTTAAATGATTTTCAGGGCCACCAGGCTGCAGCTACATATAGGCCCACGATACCTCTGTCTGACTACCTGGTCACCCTTCACCCAAGCTGACAAGCTGCCATGTCTCACCTGGGGTTCTGGGGGTTGAACAGTGCACAGAGATGGCAGAAAGAAGGAGGGGCAGGGAGGAGGGTCTGGCAGCCACCACATCGATGCACGTTGACTGGTTTCTGTGGTCTCTGGGGTGGAACCATTGGTGCATAGCTGGAGGTCTACACAGCTGTGGTTCAGGGTTTGTGTACTTTGAAATACAAACCCTTCTCATAAAGGCGGAGACGGTTTATCTGTAGTGACCGGAGGGGAAAGAGGCAACGGTGCAGTTTTCAGATTAAAACCAACAACAGAAAATAAGAGGCAAAATTGAGGAGAAGCCCAAATATGACCTGTTCTCCTCTCCCTTCCTCCCCTCCTCCCCTCCTCCCTTCCTTCGCTCCTCCCCTTCTCCCTTCCTCCACTCCTCCACGCCTCCCCTTCTCCCTTCCTTCCCTCCCCCCTCCCTCCCTCCCTTCCCTCCTCCCTCCCTTCCTCCCCTCCTCCCTTCCTTCCCTCCTCCCTCCCTTCCTCCCCTCCCCTCCTCCCCTTCACTTCTCCTGGTTAATATTTCCCTCCTCTCTCCCCTCCTTCTCTCCATCTCACTGTGTGGCATAGCGTGCCAGTGCCCCTGCATTTCTTAGAGGTCCTTTAAGTGAACACACACACACGTGCTCTGCTGCACTTAGAGGAAAAGTGAGTGCAGTCAGTGCACAAGGCGCAGGCATCTATGATGAATAATTGAGTCATCTGGCTCTGAGCAGAAATAGAAATCTCCCCATACAAGTGTGAAAACATCACTCGCCACCAGAGACCTGGGATCTGGCATTGCCATGCTTGTGTGTGCTTGTGTGCTTGACTGTATGTGTGTGACTGTGTATGATCGGGGAGTTATAAAATCCACTGTAAAATGTCTTGCTCCAGTTTTTTCTCCTACATTTGTAATGGCAGTGTGTAGGTGGTTTCTGTAGGTCAGCTCCTATGAATGAAACTGGCCCTGATGTGTCATGGTGAACCCCACATGATGTAATCCACCATGAACCCTGGTCTTTCTCTTCTAAATGACTGGCTCCCAAGAGACCTTTTAACCAATCAGATTAGCTATGTGTGAAAGCTGTGGCACTAAACTGACAAATAAGGTCAAACTGACAGCAGGGAGGGTTTATAGAACTAGATAGTTTTACATCTTTCACTGCAGAGTGAAACAATCTTTTATGCCTGTATTATATCTATTCAAGATTTTACTTACTGGCATAGCTGGTTTACAGGTGCATTTTTTGGCCATTCATATGTCATTAACATTGAGTATTTATTCAGATTACTATACTGTCTGCTAACCTTTAAAACTGACGTACTTTCCTATTAGACCTTGAATATTATTTATGAAGTATTACATCCTACAATATATGTGTGTGCGCGCATGTGCACAACACACACATGCATGTGTCGCCAGCTGTTGAGTCTAAGAGCTCAGAGCTCTGCTGTGTGACAACCACAGATTAATCAGAAATCCTTCTGATCCAGCCTACGCCCTTATTTCTACCCTCCCCCTTGCGCTCGCACACACACATAGACACAGACACAGACACATACATAACACACACACACACTGGCTCACAAACAGGTCCAGGTGCAGCTTGAACACACATGCACACACAGACAAATGTCCTATTTTGTGTGATCACTTGTCCGTCAAACTGTAATAAAGAGGCCTGGTATGTTTTAGTGGTGTGCTGTCAAAAGAGATGAGCATGGACTCTAAGCAGAGAGGGGGCTTGAAAGTGGGTCAGGGTTGAGACAGTTTTCCTGTCACCCAGACCTATCACCAGCATCAGGCTGGGAGGGGTCACCATTAGTTCCAACACACACATGAGTGTGCATTTATGCACAAGTATGACATAGTCAATGGACTTCTGAAGATGAAGGTGGCATTTGTGTAGAAAGCAGGACTCTGTGTGTAGTAGGCAGACCAGGTCGTTCTCTCTGCCTGACTGTGACCAGGCCTAGCTTTACGACTCTTTAGCAGTCACCATTAATCTGCTCAGTTCAGACAGCAGCATAGCTAGAGACCCTCAGAGCACATGATCGTTCGATCATTTGAAAGGAGGGATGTTGGGATGTTTCAATACATCACAGCACTGAACGACTTCGTCAGCCTGCCTGCCTGCCTGCCTGCCTGCCTGCCTGCCTGCCCGCCCGCCCGCCTGTCTGTCTGTCTGTCTGTCTGTCTGTCTGTCTGTCTGTCTGTCTGTCTGTCTGTCTGTCTGTCTGTCTCCTTTCCCTCCTTCCCTCTCTCTTTTTCTCTTTCCGTGTTTTTGTCTCGCCTTCCTCAGAGCCGGGGGATTGGGGAAGGGTGGGGGTGAAGGGAGGGAGGGGGATTGGACGTCTCCAAATCGGCACACAGATGAATAATGTATCTAAAGGCAAGGCGGGGAGCTGAAGAGGGCTGAGAGGAGCTGAGGAGCGGGGATAGGTCTGGGTATCTCTGCCTGTCAGATTCTCTACCTAGCAGGTGGAGACGGACTCCTCTGAAGAGAAGCCCTTCCTCCTGCTAATCCTGAGAGCTCATTTATTCAACCCAGTCAATGTCCTCAGTTAGTTTTGCTAGAAAATGCAGTGGGGGTTTAGTATGTTAATGGGCTCTTCTCCTGTGTGAATCCTACTGTTCTAAATTGTCTCTTAAAAGTGTTTCAAGGTGGATTCCTTTCCAAAGTTCATCAGAAATCAACGGTGACGTGGTTTTTATTATACAACATGCATTTGGCTGACACTTAGCTGGGATTGTCAATGTAGTTCGATTCTATTTTACGATTGCCTTTATGTTTTGGTTGTTATTCCCAAACTGTTGTGATGAAAGTAAACTGCATGGGTAAGCATACAATTCACAGTAGCGACATCATTAAGGTAATGAGCTGTTACTTGACTTGAGCAGTGATAAAGAGGAGAGGGAAAGACAGTGAGGGAGGAACATAAATAAAAATAGAGACAGAAAGGAAGTGGGAGGATTCCCAATCCCATAAGAATACATTTAAAATCCTACATGTTGCCTCCGCTCTGCCTCATTCGGGTTAATTAGACCAAAACTAGGAGCACAAAGATCTCGCCTGGCGTGTTGAAAGGGGATCAAAACTCTATAAGTATTTCAGCCTTACTTAGCCTTCCACTGACTAAGGCCCATCCAGTCTGCTGACGAAATAACTGGAACATGCAGTCTCTAAACTAGGCTAGTCTCCAGTATTTACATAGCAAATAGACTACGTGCTCTCTGACAGATTGGGTTTAGGGTCCTGCATGTACAGAACAATGTTCGCTTCATCTTGGCCAGTCATTTAGAAGCAATTTGGTTACATTTCTAAACCTGGCTCGTCAAAGATAGCACGTTACTGGACATTGTACACCCGCTGACATAAACATTAACAAACACACATACGCACACACTCCAAACCATTCAGCATCTGTTGTAACTGTGGCTGCTTTGTGCATGTCCTTGGTATTAACAAAGAAGTAGAGAAGAAAAAGCGCACCAGGTGTGTAAAAGGACAGTGACGTCACTCTTCTGCTCAATAATGTCAAAGCTGCATGCAGGTCAAAGCTAGGTGATGGAAACAACAGTGTCACAATAACACCGGTACTCACCGGTACTCTGTTTCTGTGGCGTAGGCTAGTTTGGCTGCCGAGACACACTCAGAGTCAGTCAAACAAACATCCACAGTGACATGGAGGATACCACAGAATATTTGGAATGTTATTGGATGGCATTAGTGTGTGTGTATGTGTGTGTGTGAGTGTTAAGTGACTGTTGAAACGATGAGGTTAAGCTGAGCTGTTCCCATGCTGCTTGCTCTGTGTAGTGCTGTGCACTGTGTCCCGGGGGGGCCAGGAGAGAGATTGCGCCAGACATAATGTGATTTCTCTCCTCCTCCTCCTCTACTCTCTGCTTTAATATTCCAAGGACCAGGCCCCTGATGAACTCGCCTCCACGTTTATGGCCATGTTGCCCTCTTCCTCTTTTCCTCTGCCCTCTCTATCTTTCGCTCATTGTCTCTGTCTTCATCTCTCTCTGCCTTAATTTCTCTCTCGATTGCAATATTCTGCATTGGCATGTAGGCTCCAGTTAAACAATGTTGTCAAAACTGTCCACAGTGAAGGGAGGCGTTTAATCATTAATACTCATCAGATAAATGCAACACCATCAATCACACAACACACATCAATACAAAATCTCTCTCTCTGCCCCTCTCTCTGCCTCTCTCTCTGTCTATCTCTGCCCCTCTCTCTGCCTCTCTCTCTGTCTATCTCTGCCTCTCTCTCTGCCTCTCTTGCTCTGCCTCTCTCTTTGCCTCTCTCTCTGCTTCTCTCTCCCTGTCTACAGCTAATCTGACAGAGAGTACATGTGCATTCCTGACCCACTAAGACTGGGATTGTAGCTAGGTTGTGATGTATGTGATGTCTGGGTGAGAGGAGCTCCAGAGAGACACAGCAGCATCCCAGAACACTTGTGATTCCAGCCTGGGGAGGGAGAGAGGGGGGGGGTGAAAGGGGGGTAGGGGGGTGCCCCCAGTCATCTGCCCCTAACGACTCTCTCATCACTGAAGGAGAAACGCACGCATGTGTGCGTGCGTGTGCGTGTGTGTGCAATTCTGCACATGCATGCATAAATGCATAAAAGACACACACAAATATACACAGTTACGCACACTTTAATATTTGGGGGATGTTCCAGAATAATAATCACTTAGTTGGTTTTACATCTAATGTGATGACAGAGGGAAAGCGTGCGATGTGAGTACACACATCCGCCCTGTGACTCTCTGGCAACTATTAGGAAAATTGCATCAGAGTTGGGTTCCTTAATCCCATGGTGGAAAGAGGCTTCTGGGGAAGTTGACAGACCATTAATGGATAACCAGGCCAGGGCACTAGGGGACGGCTGTGGAGAAACAGCATGGAGAAAGTACCCTGTTCAGAGGCACTGCTCTTGGGCTGTGAAGCTTGAAACAGCTGGGTGTCAGGGTCAGGATGGGATGGGAGTGGCTCTGAACTATCTGAAGAGTCATAAAGCTGCATAGCAGAGGATATTAGCAACACTTTGCAGACATCCTGTGTGAGCTGTGTGAGGAGTGTTGACTGGCTCAGTGCAGTACTCTGAGTTTTGGGCCCAGGTGATGTTGACATTGCCTCCAAAAGGAAGTATTGTTTTCCGTATGGTTACATTGCACCACTGCATAGCACTGTTACACTGCTTCCGCACAAAGTGCATCATCGTCCTCATCATCGTCATCATCATCATCATCATCCTCTTCGTCACCATGATAAATAATATATGCAATAATAGTTTGTGAAATGTGATAAGAATGCCATCCTTTCGCGTGTGTTCTCTCCGCTACACTGTCTGTTTGTTAGGGAGAGACCATTTGCCAGTGAAAACCCTCTCCGGTTTCCCCTTCTGTCCTCCTCCTCACCCCCCTCTCCCTTTTGTAATCTTCACCCCTATTTCTCACTCTCTCTTCACCTTCTCTGGCTCATCACACTCTACTTTTCCCACCCCTTTCATGCCTTTTTATCTCTCTACATTTTTCACACTTTCAGTCTTGGTATGATTCCCTTCTCTTTCTCTTCTTTCATTCTCTGCTCACTTTTCTCTTTATCCCACTTTTCTCCCCCTTCTATTTTCCTCACAGCTCCTGTCTTTTCCACCTGCCTGCTTTGCCCTCTTATCCCCTTGCCCAACCTTTATATCTCCTCCTCCCGCTCTCTTTTTCTGCCTTTCTCTCTTTCTCTCCTTCTTTCTCTTTCTCTCTCTCTTTCTCTTCCCCCCCCTCTCTCCCCCTCTCTCCTTCACCCACTCTCTCTTTCTCTGCCTTTCTCTTTCTCTCTCTCTCTTTCTCTTTCTCTCTCTCTCTTTCTATTTCATACAGGCTGCTGAGGCCCCTCACTCTTCTAATTCATTCACTGTGCATCGCCTCACATCTCTGCAGGGTCAGAAAGACAGGCAGCCAGGGAGAGAGGAGCAGATTGAGGGAAGAAGAGAGGGACAGATGGAGCACAAGAGTGTGAGGAACTAAACAAGAAGGATGAGATGGCGGAATAGAAATGCAGTTTTATCTCTGAGAAACAGAGAACCACACAGTTCCTGTGGTGTGTTCCGGGATGTCTCTCTCCCCCTCTCTCTCCCTTTCTCTCTCCACCTCTCTCTCCCTTTCTCTCTCCACCTCTCTCTCCCTTTCTCTCTCCACCTCTCTCTCACCCACTCTCTCCCTTTCTCTCTCCCCCTCTCTCCCTTTCTCTCTCCCCCCTCTCTCTCCCCCTCGGTTTTCTTCTCTGTCTCCCTTTCTCTCTCCCCCTCTCTGTCTCTCCCCCTCTCTGTCTCTCCCCCCCTCTCTCTCCCTTTCCCTTTCTCTCCCCCTCTCTCCCCCTGTCTCCCCCTCTCTCTCCCCCCTCCCCCCTACTCTCTCCTCTCTCAAATGCACACTCAGGCTCTCCATGACCTCCTTTTGCTGACTGCTCTTTTGTTAGTTGTGTCCCTGATGTTCGGCTTTTGTGCTAATCTAATACTTTGGCCACATCGCTCTCTCACTGACAGCATGGTGCGTGTAGATCTGTTTGTGTGTAGATCTGAATGTGTTTTTGTGTGTTACATGTTTTGGTTGCAGTCGTCTCTCTTATCAACCTGCTGCAGGAAGACAGCTGCCCCGCTTTGTGCAGTATTTCGGATTTATTGATAGAGCTCAAGGCATTAACTGTGACATACACACGTGTGTGTTTGCTTTTCTCATACTGTTTGTACGCATGTTTGTGTGTGTGATAGTTAGCACACCATACAGTGTGTTGGTTGGCTGTGCAAGGCTTGTCAACATGTAGGCCACTGCATAAAACATTGCAAATCACCGCAGAGCAATCGCTCTACTTCTTATTGTGAAAAAGGGAAGGGATTCTGCTTAGAAAAGAAATGCAGCCCTTGGACGGCTTGAGCTATTTGTCTTGTGTGGCGTCAGCCAGATCCTAAAACACCCCGGAGATCAAACTTGTTTATTTATCTTCAACACCCGAAAGTTTCTGCAAACAGTAAAAGGCCAATTGATCTAAATGGACTTTGCAAAAGACATTTGCATGATCGTTCTGTTCAATGAGGGTTGTCATGAAACGCCTCCAACAGGTGATGGCGTGTTTGATGAGGTGTCTGATTGGATGATGTGCTCTCTCAGTCCGAGGGTGCGAGGGACAGCTAGAGAGGTGTACAAGCAGACTGGGAGGACGAAGGGGTCTGCTCCTTGAGGCTTCTCCCCAGTAGTCTGCATCAGCTCTCCTCTTCCACTCCTTCCCCCACAGTGCTAAAAATAGCCACCAGCGCCACAGACACTGACACTAGCTCTGTGCAAACACACCCATTTCTCACCTCTCTCCCTTTGAGTCTTCTTCCCCCCTCTAACCACTATCTCCCCTTCTATCCTTGTTCTGCAGATTTCCCTAAGCACCCCTAGCGTGTATGTGCGTGCGTGTGTGAGAGTGCTCGTGTAAGAGGGCGCGTGTCATGGCCTCGATGTCCGAAGAAGCCAACTCGTGGGACAGCAACTCCTACAGAAAGGTGCTCCTGCTCGGAGCCATTGCTGCTGCCTCGGCCTTCGTGGTCACCATCGTCATCGTCCTCGTCTGCGTGGGCTGCCAGAGGTAAGCTGACTTCACAACACAACCTCAACCTCTTTGCCTCTTTCTCTATGCGTCCTTGGCGTCTCTCCTTCTGTCCTCCACCCACCCTCACTCTCTGTCCCTAGCTATCTGACTCCCTCTCTATCGCTTTCCCTCCACCTCTCTGCTTTTTTCTCCACTTTGCCCATTTTCTCTTCCTTTCAAGCTCAGTCTTCTACTTTCTTTTGTGCAGCTCCATCTCTTCCCACCCCTCCAAGCTCTCTGACACCTCTCTGACACCTCTCTTCACCTCTCTCTACCGCTCTCCACCTCTCTCTACCTTTCACCAGTCACCCTCCCTTGCCTTGTTCCTATGTTTTCTGTTTCTCCGTCCTCACTCTGTCCTTAACTCTTCTCTTCCCTGCTCTTTCACTCCCAGTCTGTCTCCTCATGTCCATAGCAAAGTGGCTTTGATCCATTTAAATGGACCGGACTGTCACATTGGATAGCATGCCATCGGCAGGACACTGAGTAGACAGGGCAGAACCAGAGCCAAGACTCTTCAAGGATTCTCCCCAGACTAAAGCAGCAGAGCATGATGTGGCCCAAGGATTAGTCTCCCCTCCAGCTTCTCCGCAAACCCTGGATCCAGCCATGGCAGCCCTGTGGCATTGTTGCCATGGGATCCATGCGTGTGGTCGAACACAGGGATGTGCAGTGATGTACGGCCAGCTACTGTCACACAAGCCGACTGGACCGAGAATGGCAGATGTGTTTTCCTCAGTCTTGCAAGCGTTTAGGGATATGAGCTAATACAAAGTCCTCAAAACCTATATGTTACATCCCCTGTAGGTCAGAGACAGCCTACATATACAGACAGACTGTGGAGGCTCTGCCATACAGTTATCTACAGTCCATGCAGGCTTGCTCTTGCATCATCGGTTTATTGTGACCCTCCTCCTTCTGTCTTTACTAACAATGTTATTATGGTCTGTTTGTCTTCAGGGATATTACTTTGCCTTCCCATGGTTCTCAGGGGGCAGGGAGGGCTTTATGTAACCTGAAGAGAAGGGTAGCCTTCTGTGCCCTTACCCTGCAGTAATCTAGAGAGGTTCATAAGGATATAGGGTACACAGGCCAGTTTGGCACACCAAGAATAACTAACCAACAATGAGTTCTTCTGGCACACTAATCACACCTGGAAGTCACACATTACACCTATCGTCCCACCAACAGTCTCTCATGGCAACAGAACTCCCAAGGCTCTCTGACTGACGTATGTTGTTTGTCCACTAGCAACCATCAGAATCAGAATTTGTTGATTCGCCATGTGAGTTTGCAAAAACACTGAATTTAGTGTGGCAGGCAGGTGCAAACAATAAACAAACAATCTTCATATGAGAAAGAGCTGAAAAGCAAACTGAACTAGCACGACTAACAGTATTGTACCTATTGCACTGTGGGTGATGTGTTTCCTGTCCTCTGGAGTGTGGTCTACAGCATGTGCTGCCTCTGTCAAGCCCTGGCTCACCTTTCTGCATGCTTGTCTCTCTCAGGAAAAGCAAGAGCAAGCACCCTCCAGAAAATGGAGAGAAGGGCACTTCTGTGAACATGGTAAATCTCTCCTTTGCTTACCAGATTTCTCTTTGTTCGGTCTGTTCCTCCATTATTTCATCAGTGCGTCAACCAGGTCAAGGATGTTTCTGTTTGACAGCTGAGCTCTCTGCTTATCTCACATCATCAGGGTACCCTCCGAAATCCTAAGCTCAACTCCATGAGCAAGTCAGACACCAGGCTTCACGAGATCAATCGATCGTGCAATGGTAATCATCAATAACCAATACCAGAAATCCCTTCTGCTAACCTCTTCTGGTTCACTGCATGTATCTGACGTTTCCAGCACCTTCAACTTCCCTGCCCCTCCCCTCCCCCTCTTACGGTCCAGGTGCCCCTAAGAACCGTCCGGCCAGTATGGACCTCCTCCTCCTTCACAGTCGTCGTTCTCAGTCAGACCTGCGGCCCTCCAATGTGCGCCAGCTGCCCCAGATCCCCACCTCCCCCCAGGGGGGCAACAAGCCAGGGGAAGGGAGGGACCACACCTACACGGAGGTGGGCCTGCGTAACCCCTCCCCCACCCGTTGCCTGGATGACGGGCTGTACGAGAGCGTAGGGGTCCGAGATCCGGATGGAGACCCCAAGATGCCCCCAGCCCCTCCCCCCACCTCTGCCAACACCCCTGCCACACTGAGAGCAGCACAGAGCCCCTTAGCCCAAGGCAACGGGGCCCGAAACGCCAATGGGAATGGCCATGGGAATGTATGTAACATATCTGACCATCATTATAAAACTTTTTTTTCTAACACAAAATTACAAAGATGAGCTAAACAGCCTGACAAACCTCTATCACGAAGGACAGGGACAATACCACCTTCTAAATAAGCACTTCCACAGAGAAAGTTGGCAGCTGAAGCCATGGCTGTCTTTTCTGTGACTGCTGTGTGTGTTTAGGTGTGTAACCATCTTCACTGCTGTGTCCCTCAGGAGACCAGCCAGGGGAATGGTCACGGTGAGCTGAATGGCACCATGAACAGCAGAGGCAGAGGGAAGCCTCCATCTGCTGGTGCCAACAGATCCCCCCACTCCTCCCTCCCCTCCCTGGCCCCCCAGGACCCGGTAACGGCAGAGTATGCTTCCATTCGGAAGGTTCGGAAGGTAAACTGTCCTCACACACTCAGGTCTGAAGTCCCATTGTCTTATTCTCATGCCTGTTTACAAAATGACGGTAAATACTGTTTGCCATTTCTGAACCTGGTGTTGAAAGGCAAAGGTGAATATGAACGGAACCAGTTTCCGCAGACCCTGGATTGTGTTTTATGTGCACAATATAAAGACGGTTTCATCTCATCAATTAGCGTTTTTTTAGCTTTCCCTAATGCCTCCCCTGAATCATTCCATCGTAGGTTGACAAGGCAACCAAGAAGGAGAACAATGGTGGAGAGTCAGACAGCCAATCGAGTGTTGGAGAATCACCCTCTGCCCTTCCACCCCAACTCCCCCGTATCCAGGAGATTTCACGGAAACAGCTGGAGTCATTCCACCTGCCCTCCTTTCCCAAGGTAAGCTGCATCACATAACTGCCTATACCAATCAACATCACATTTAACACATGGCACTATGACCACACTTGCTCAACAGTAGTGACAGGAACATATCCTTTTCACTAATGACCACTAGAGGGCTCTGCCTTCTAACTTTGTTCCTGCTCCGTGCTGACAGAGAACAGATCTTAATCACATTCTGAGCCCTGCAGGAGCAAACTGACATCTAAATGTTATCTCCCCATTAGTGGAAAACTGACAGATCATCACAGATATTGTGTAGGAAGGGAGAATGTCTGGTGATAAGAGACAGTCTGACGCGTTGTAATTTTCCCGGTCCTACGACGCTTCTTTTTGCCATGGTGAAAAGCTACTTCCTGCTACACTGCACATTTGTTTTCAAGGTGCACTTGTCATTCAGCCGCACAAAGCATTGGCTTTAAAGTATCCCATTCTCGGGGGTTATCAGAGCAGAGGAGCGTTGAGAAGCTGTGTTTCTGGAAACACTGGAGGTCAGCTTCTGGGCCCCAACACACAGAGAGGGAAACAGAGGGACAATGCTTGGATAATGATCAACCTTTCCTGTGGGCCTGGCAGCCCTACCTGTTTTTCTAACTTGCAGCAATGTGGAGTGGGTGAGAGTGTGTGTGTGTGTGTTTGTTTGAGACACCAGGTGATTCTAATCTGCTTCATCACAAGTTTGAACAGACTGACAAGGCTGTATAAACAGTATTATCTTAGCAGTGGGCGTGACCTGTATGTGTTAATGAATCTATGTATCTGCTCGTTTCTATGTACGGACACGGTTGGTTTTTGTATATAAAACATGAATGTGAGCGTGTGTGCAGTTCTATATGTGTGTTGATATATGATGTTTGTGTTCGTGCAGGCCCTGTGTGGACTCTCAAGCTCATAAGAAGAGCTGTGTGCTCTTGCAGAAACGCTCTTGTCTCCTTTTGCTTGTTTGTTGTGTGTGGGGAGAGACAGAGAAAGAGAGAGAGGCTTCCATTGCTCTGTGAGCCATATGTGGTGAAAGCAGCCATACTTGAGCGTGGAGGGGTAGATTATGTAAGAGGTTGGCTCTCTGCCAAGTGTTGCCTGTGTGTGTGTGTGCGTTGTATCTGTGTGTGTGTGTGTGTTGTGTGTGTGTGTTGTGCCTGTGTGTGTTGTGTGTGTGTTGTGTGTGTCTGTCTGTGTGTGTGTGTCTGTCTGTGTGTGTTGTGTCTGCCTGTGTGTGTGTTGTGTGTGTCTGTGTTGTGTGAAAAGGCTCTAGGGACAGAGCAGCATCCAGGTAGCTGTGCAGCCTGGGGACTTCAGAGTAGGGACACATTCAGGCCAGTTTGTCAGTCCTTTATCACTTACAACTGGGAGCGGATGGAAAATAGAAACCTTTCATTCCTCCTACCTCATGCAGTGAGTTTTCAAATTAATCTCTGTCAAATAAAGGTCGATACATGGATGTGTTGTCATGAATTGCTCAGAATATCCAAATCATGTAATTATTTCCAATAGGAAACATTTGAAAGCATTTCCCAGCTTCAGAAGAACAGAGCCCACCTGTCCTCACACACACACCAGCTTGCACGAACACACACACATTACTTTTACACTGATCAACATGAACACTGGTACAAACAGTATTTTCAGGGGCATTACCAAGGATTAATGTCAAATGTGAACAAAAGCACAACTCACACACACATTTGGCCGTCAGTCAAACTTTGTTTGTTTTATGTGGGTGCTCATCTGTCTGGCCATGCCTGTTCTGTGTTCATGTTAAATGTAGAAATGAAGCATGTGCTGTAGCACATGCACAGCTCACCTGTATGTCTCTGTGGGACCACTAGGAGGCAGTGTTCATGGGAAACGGGGAGCAGTACATCTGGAAGCCCCCTGAGGATGATGACATCATCACCCTGCACCCAGTACCAGCACACCTAGGAGAAAATGGACAGGGCCACCAGGCAGCCATGGAGGTGAGGCATCTGTGTGTGTGTACGTCTCTGTGTGTCTGTGTGGGATTTCTTGGTGTGTGATTTATTTGTGTGTGTGACAGAAACAGAGAAAGAGGGAGACGAGCTCAGTGTTTGTGTCTCGTCCAATAAGGGGAATGTTTGAGGGATCTTGACTGGTAACTGGCTCTGTGTTTATCTGAAGAGCTCCTTCTTGATTGGCTGTCCCGTCATAACACAGTTAACCTTTGCCTTTTTCTGATGAGGTTGTGGGGGAAGGAGATGGTCTAGTTACACGAGGGCTCATGTTTCTCCTGTGGGGGTCCACTCCATCTTCACACAATAAACCCTCACTCGAAGGCTTTTCCACACCCACAACCTATCTAGCTGCTCTCCTCTACCAGTGCATCACACACAGGAATATGCATCATACATAGGAATATGCAGAAAGGTCTCAACTCCTCCATCGAAAGGGTCATGTACAAAGGTTCTACAGAAAGACAGGAAGTGGTTGGAATGTCCACCAGGAAGGAGAGGTTGACAGGGGGAGGTTGTAGCTCAACCTTAGCCTGGGGCGGGGAGACTGGTTTGGTGGGGGAGGGGGGCAAGGGGAACTTCTCCTTCATACAACCATAGACCAACTGGTCTTTAAAAGTTGAAATATGTTGAGAAATCACAATTTACCTTTCTAAACCAGATGCTTTAAATTAACTAGGAATATGTGTATAACTTCATGGACCCAAAATGTAAGCGATGGAAACAGTGTCTGAAAGAGTCTTATGTGACTCTTGATGTATGGCATCAAGTGATAGCGATGTTTTTGGAGTTAAACTTTCGCAGAGATCAAATATTGCAGAACAGCTGTGACTCTATCTCATCTTCATCTATCCCTGCAATGCTTGTTTTCTCAGTTATTCACTGTTTCTGTATCTCTCTTCCTTGCTCTCTCCTTTCCCCTTCTTTCAGTTGCCCAGACATGTCCAGTAGACTCTGGGCTTTGTCAGTTTCACCCGGCAGAAGGTGTTGAGTTTCCACCCCTGCCCGCCTTGTGTTCCACCCCCTTCCAGTTCCCCTTCCCTCCTCGCCTTCTCCCGCCCCATTTCTCCTCCCCCATTCCTGTTCTCCTCCAGTCCTCTCTCTGCTCTTTGGGGGCGCTGGCTGCTCGTGCCCAATCACATCTCTCTAATATGGTCTAACCCCCTAACACATAATTGTTCATCCTGGCTCCATAATGGACATGGTTTATGAACAAACCCCCTAGAGGACTGATGGTATAGTTGTTTACATTCATATTTACAGACATGTTTAGAGAGTGTCTCGGGGAGTCTCCCGGAGTGCTACGGAAAGAGCAGAGCGAGGGCAGAAGCAGAGAGAGAGGGAGAGATGTAGGGGAAGAAAAGAAACACAAAATAGGCTTCCTCACCAGCTGCTGCAGATAGACCTCTGAAACCCCCTTCGTCTTGTGACTTCCTTCCTCTTTTGCACTGTGTTGCTTATGCTGCACACACAGATACACACAGCACAGCACAGGGGCTTTGTTTACCCGATACGTGCAGGGTGGATCTCTGGAGGCAGGCTGAATGTGTGGCTAGAGAGAAAGAAGAGAGAGAAAGAAGACATCTAAACATTTCACAAATTAAGATAAAGATACAAGGAGGGTTTGTGTGGCTGCACACATCATATGTTAATCCATAACCAAATCAGTTAACCATCACTCAATCAATCAGCCAATCAACCAGGGCTGAGTTTATACAAGTTTGGGGAACTTATATATCTGTGGGACAGAAAAAGTGCTGACAGGGTGAGAAAGAGGCAAAAGAAAAATAGATAGAAATAGAGAGAAAGAAAGTGTGTGTGTGAGAGAGAGACTGCTGTTTGTTCAGCAAGCAAACAGCAGTCTCTCTCTGTCTCTCTCTCTCTCTCCCTCTCTCTCTCTGTCTGTCTGTCTCTCTCTCTCTCTCTCTCTCTCTCTCTCTCTCTCTCTCTTTCTGTCTCTATCCCTCTTGCTCTCTCTGTCTCTATCTATCTATCTATCTCCCTCTCTCTCTCTTTCTCCCTCTTTCTCTGTCTCTCTCTGTCTCTCTCCCTCTCCCTCTCTCTCTGTCTCTCTCTCTGTCTCTCTCTTGCTTTTTCTCCCCCTTCTCGTGGTTCTACAGCACCAGAGCAAAGGTGCTAGTCTGTGGGTGAACACCAAAGGCAAACATGACCGTATTCAAGAGACCTTTGAGAGAGAGAGAGGCTGTGCTATCCTCAAGGAATTTGAACACAGAAATGCCAGAGAGGTCACCATGTCACTGTTGAACCCCACACCACTCAACACATGCCATACGTTTGTGAGTAATAGCTGTCAAAGACTAAGCTTTGGTAATAATGGGAGCTCCCCCCACACACACACACACACGCTCACACGCGCACACACACACACACACACACACACATTTATATAGTCCATTCATATTATGTATAAAGTCAGACTTTCCCCCTCATGAATATCCTGCACAGTATGTAGTAAAAGTCATTGAGAAAGGTTTTAGGCTGTTGGCAGTCACCCAGACCTCTCTCACTCTCCTCCCATGTGTATCTGCACAGGGCTGAAACTGCTGTGGAGAAATGTTAACTGGTTTATCCAGTGGTTAGGTAACTCTGCCTCTCTCCTTTCCTAGATAAGCGTGTTTACACTGCCTTATCCTGCCTGGTCAAAATAGGTCAGGTTACTGCAGAGCTGGGCTTGTCAATACACACACACATACACACACACACACAGTGCGCACACAGGTACACAGACATACACATACAGCTGTAGCATATGTTTACTGATATATAGACTGACTGTACTCAGACATAGCTGCATACGTGCAGTCAGACATGCACCACTAGAAAAATATTCTCTCCACATTAAGATGCATTTAGTTCATTCAACAGAAATGCTGACTTCAATATATCAAGTGTGACAGCATGTAGACCAGTTTCAGTACTTAACTAAAACAGTCATAAATGAAAGTGTTGATCAGTGGCTTTGACAAAGAATACCTACAAATATAATGCTATTATTTCCTTCAAAAGCTGAGTTGAAATGCCTATGTGTTTGCAGGTGTCGGACACCTACTCCACCGTGTGTAAACCCCTGAAGAAGAAGGCGCCCCCAGAGAACAACGGAGCCAAGACCCTGCCCCGCTGTTCTGGAGGGGACAGTGGCAGCGGCAGGGGAAATGGCTGGGGGGTCTCTTCTGGGGGAGCCCAGGGTCGAGGCCGGGGGGGCCAGACCCGCTCCCAGGAAGAACCCAGCTATGAGCCAGTGGGTGACAGGTCTTGGCCAGTGGCAGAGTCCGATCCTGCGTATGCTACTATCGACTCCCACCGAAAACGTGAGAGGGTGGGAACCAACAATGGCGTTATGAGTGGGAGCGCAACGCTAAAGCCCAGGAAGAAGCCCTCTCAGCAGGCAGCAACGGGGTCTCCTCAGGGCCCCCCAGGCCCGCCGGGCCCCCCAGGCCCACCAGCCCCCCCAATAAGAGCCCACCCTGGAGGAGAGAACTTTTATGAGACCATCAGTGATGTGAAACAGGGGGCCAGCACCTCCAGTACCACCACCATCTTTACCTTCAACGATGGGATGGAGATGTATGTCACTGGCCTGTAGCCAGCCTACACAGGCTGGCAGGCTGCCTAGTAGAGCTAGAGAGTGTCACTCTGTCCAACTACTGATAGACCCAATAATAATGAATAGCCAATAACATGGTGTATATAGGAATCCAGCAGGACATGCTAAAAGAGGAACTATTTCTTTTTATCCCAAGCTAAGACAGGAGTCACAGTCCAAACCTAACTGAACCAGATCTTCTGCCACTGACCTGACCTGGTCCTCTCATAACCAGAGGGACTTAACACCTCCAGACGCCTGCTGACTGGAGAAAGAGTCGTCAACTCTTCTCAAATCTTATTTAATCTCTGTTGTGCAACTGTACACCTGACCTTACCCCCCCCCCGTTGTGTGACATTTTACATGATATCTTTATTTTTCTATGAATATGATACCCTTAAAAGAGCATGTATTGTACAGAACACACCCTATCAAAATCATGAAACAGCACTATCACTCATGAACTGTACATATAAAAGTGGCAAGCATGAAAATACACATTCAAATGGAAATGCCACCCAGAAAACATCAACGTCTCAATTAAACCCTGATAACCAAATGCACATGAGTTCGAGCCCAAACGACGCACACACACACACACAGCCATACACACACACACACATGTCTTTGTGCCAGGGCTTATGTAATCTAAGCAGATGGATGTCACAGAGATTTTCTGTGCTTAGCTCTCACTAAGCAAACATATGAAACAGGTTCTCTCTCTCTCTCTGCTCTACTGACACAGCCTGGTTGCCGGGCAGATATGATTATCCATCTATCCAGTTTGGCATGACCCTGGTCTGACCCAGAGGAGGTGCTATTACCCCCATCACTCTCCTACACCTCTTTCTATTCCTTGGAAGGTGAAACGGTCTCTTCTGTTTTCCTGTGAAGTTATCATGTGTCCGAGGTGTGAGTTGTGTAAAGATCCTATCAGGGAGACAGCTTTAGGTTGTCGTGACTTTACGAATATATCTTCAAACCAAGTGTCAAACTATTATCTTTACCATAGCCACCCGAAGCGAAGAACTACCACAAAGATAATTGAAATGTTTGTTTGTAAATTTACACTGTAATATAATATCTCATTACATTCGATCTTGAATATTTAAAAACTAAATCTTTTAATGTCACATTTTACCTACAAACGTCTCGCGCCAGATTTTTTGTTGCATGGCAACCTCCATGCACGCCCACTCTTGGCAGAGTATGCCAGGACAGAGCAGGCCGGCCAGAGTCACAGCCTTGGGAGGAGAGAAGGTTCCCAGAGCAAGATGGCTGGCAGATTTCGCAATCCCAATACTGTGAGAGACAGAAAAGGATAAAGGAATATCACAGAGGGATGCTTTAGTCCTGGAAGTTAATGTGTCATATCCAGTGGGTGCTGTTAACATTTGATTATATGGCTGCAGTAATGGCAGATTGTTGCAGGCCTGTTGGCTGGCTTGTTCAATAATTGTAGTAAAGTGCGTTTGTGTAACAGAGCCCTAATTCGCTTCTCAGTCTCTAGCCAAGGCTCCACTGTTGCTCTTTGGGCTCAAGACTGGCCATAAGAACAGTGATTGAAGGTTTGGAATCCAAGGAAAATAAAATGCTGGGCACCCAATCACCAGCGAGCTTCCTTTGGAAGTTTGCCCTGCTCCCTCTCTCCTCCCTCTCTAGCCTGAACTCGGTTCTCTTCCATTGTAAACAATGCCTTTGCTGTTTTGTTGCTTTGGGAAACATAAAGGAATGAACTATGAAAACACTACACAAGGGTTATAGTTCATCCAAGCCAGTGGGGACCACGACCAGAAAAGACTCAGGGACAGAGAGGATCAGGAACTGTGATGGACAGATCTCATATCAGACAGGTCTGACACACGGGCAGATTGAAGACTAAAGTGTGTTTCTGTGTACAGGCTTACTATGACAATGTGCATCTAAAATGCACTCTGTATTTTCCAAATGCACTGTTTATGTTCCTTCTGACTCCACATACTCTGTGTTTAAATAGCCACTGCCATGAACATGGCCCTGGTTCTGTTTCTCTGAGTGTTGCAGGAGCACTTTTACTGCTTGACAATAATGCATGTTTTGACAAATGGAAAAACTGATTTATTTTGGTACTGTACCTAATTGATTTCTCACTGTTGTTTTGTTGTTGTTGTTAACAAGAATTTTTCAGAGGCTGTTCTAACAGTCTTTACAAAAACAGCAGAGAGAGAGCGAGCGAGAGAGTAAGAGAGAAAGAGAGAGAGAGAGTAAGAGAGAGAGAGAGAGAGAGAGAGAGAGGAAGGAGGGGGAGGGAGGAACCAGTGAAGTAGTGAGAGGTTGCTTGCCACTGCTCTACAGAGAGGAGTGACAGAGAGTGGGGGAGGGAAGAGAAACGGCAGAGAAAGCTGGATGAGGATCACTGCAAACCATTTTTCTCTTTAACACACACACACAAACACACAAACCACTGCCATTTGGAAGGAGGGAGCAGCCCCTGGTTTGCTCAACCTCACTCCAGTGTCTACTTACCAATGCAATCCTCTCTCCTCTGTTGTCTACTTTCTTCCAGGGTTGGGGGGAGAGAGTGTCTTTGATGAGGGAGGGGGGACGCTGGGGGGGGGGGGTCCAGCCAAACCAGGTCCGTGTTACTTTGCAATGTACCGCTGAAGAGGACTCGATGAAGACTTTTTTTCAAATGCACATACATATACAATTGACAATGTGTTATAGTCTATAGATGTACCGTTGATCATAAGTCAAAACACCTCATGAGATCGTTGTTGCAAAATGGTGGTAATCACAAATGTTGCATTGAACCAAGTTTTTAGATAACCCTGTCCTCCCAATTCAGGTATATGTTGTGTGGCATTATTGATGCTGTGACCGCTACTGTAGCCGAAGTTGTACATTTGTGAAGATGACACAGGGTTTCATGTGAAAAAATCTTATTATATAATTGTGCAGGTATGCAGAAGATTGTAATGTTTTATATAATAATAAAATATCAAAGTCAAGTTTTTACTTTTGTAATAAAGTAGCACCTCAAAACGTATTTGTTTTTTTGTTGTTGTTGTGACGACTACTTTTTAAGCATTATTTTAACTGAATAAGTAAAATTTACTTAAATGATTGACAATAGCAGATGTGTTGTGTTGCCAGGTTTTGTTGTTGCAGTTTCTATAGACTCGAAAGTGCATTAGCCTGATGTTTAGTTCAGAGACTACGCCTACGTGAGAGCAACAAGCTACGCATATTGCTGGCTTTAAGCATATCTGTTCTCTCACTTTTCACCGGCTAAACACCGGCCGGCGAAATGAAACGACACACCCCCACAAATTTGAAGAAGAAGAGTGATTGACATAGCCAAGCTACCCAATCCACTGTCTCCTCGCAGTGGACCCGTGCCAAAATGGAATGTTTATGTACTCGAAGAGCCAATAGAAATGAATTGGAGGTGGGGCACCGAGTATCTCTCCTGCCTGCACGCGCAGGGGAGTGGGGGCGTATTATTCTTTTAGAGGAAAAAAGCAAAACATTCTCTTATTCCTTACCGGTTGGCTTTTGGGGTGTCCCGGTTGGTGGAGAAGTCTTTACAATAGAGTAGAATAGAGTAGCTGAATGTCAGACATCGTTTGTAGAATATCCTAATAAATGTATTTAATTCCAGCCTTCTGCACTAAAATCTATAGAAAGCTGGTAACCTTTCTTTAGTAGTCTTCAACTTGTCCTACCTAACAATGAATTCAAAACGTCTGTTAGACAACTCTCCTGTTGGAATAAGGGTTGGTGCATCGAAACAAGCGGATATTGACAGCCATGCAAACGGTACCAAAATACGCGACATGAGCGTCGCTTCAGCGGACAACAGTGTCCGACTGGCATGCACAAACGGGCCCACACCGGGATCTGTCCTGTACACCATCGTGCTCGAAGATGGTTCTTTGAGGGAAGTTACAGACGAGAAGGTCGCTCTGCATGGGACTAAGCAGGGAGACAGGAGACAACTGGACATGAAAAAAGTAGGTGTTATGTTGTCAAAATTGCACTGTGTGCGAAATTGCATGACAAAACGAAAAACAAGGATACCGAATGGAATAAAAACCGAAAGTCCAAGGAGTTAAGATACACTAGAGTTAATATAGAGGAGTTACATGTCTTTTCTATCATATTTTGCAACAGTTATGTGGTGCTACGATGTTGCCAAACCCTAGCGGCCGCTCTGCCGTAACAACTGCAGACCAGTGGCAGTATGACATTTGAAGCAACTAACGTTTATTGCATTAATGTCCTACTTTCAGAAGTTCAAATCTTACTTTCAAGTCTTTCATAAATATTTACAGTTAATTTTGGTGAATATGTTTTGTTAAAATGGCCGCTCATTTCATGTTCAAAGTTTAAAGGAAAGGGGTTGGTACTCCAAAGTAATTTCCCCATCCCCCATAGCGAGAGACAGAGCCAGAACTCAAGGGGAGGGACAAAGTTTTGAAGTATTTTTTCTTCTGACATTTTAAAACCTGGCACATGTAGCCAAATACCCTATTTTATTTGATCCCACAAAGGGAACTACCTCATGAGAATCTGCCTGACAATTATATGTTTACTAAGTTTATATTGAATTTGGTTGATTAATCATATCAACCTTTCAAATATAAACATGCTGTAGTGAGAGTGGATGTGAATCTGATGGATTCTTGTTGACAGTGCCTCCTAATGGCTGCATACGTTCAATGATAATGTTCTCTTGACCACAAACAAAATGAGATATGTGCTCCTTTTTTTCAGACCATCTGTAGTGGCCATGGCGACCAGAAAGACACAAGCCCAAGTGGGGTCCTCAAAAGGGCCAGTCCCACACACTGTCTCATTTCAAGTGATCAGAAGTCAGATGGACTTATGCAGTGTGACACCAGGCTGGCAGGGAAACACCTTGAGGTAGTCAACGGTTACCAAGCAGCCCAGGGCCAGAAGGTCCCACCTGAAGAGAGACCCCCTCTCTCCTCATCCCACATACCAGTCCCCAGACACAGGTAGGACCCATATTTACTACATGTTTACTACCCTCACTTGTACACATCTACTTAGTAGTTCAACACATTCTTCAACATGTTATTGTTTTTCAAATATTGCATATTTCAAATATTACATTTGTGCATCTTAGCTTTGGTCAGTTCTTCATTGTATAACTAACAGTGGCTGAGATATTTGACATTTGAAACACATTGAAATTGTGATCATTCATCAGGGTGGATTTCTGTCTGTGGTTATTTATGCAGAGGCCAATTTAAGATAATATTGTAGGTTGTTAATGGAAATGAAAATAGCTCAAGGCATAGGGTGTTTCACCATAATGAAAGGCCAAGTCATGTATAAATGGTTAGATAGCATGGAATTCCCCCTCTGGCTGTAAATGTAGTTTAGACATGAAGAGTGTGAGGTAGGCCTAGTCAGGTGACCACATTAGTGGTCCATCCAGAACAGTTCCCAGAGGGCCGCCCTTGTCAAATAAGGTCAGGATTTCTCAATCACCGTGTGACAGGGAGGCAGAGGACGACTGACATGACCACTCAGGCCTGGGTGGGCGGGGACTGGTAAAGTCTGGATTCAAACAGATCTTAATAGGATACAGGGCCTAACAATAGGGTCTATTGGGGGTATGGCTCATCAAACCAATCAGTAGCTTTTGGTTCTTTTTATCTGACACACATAAACACACTTGCACACACACACACATGTCCACGCACACACATTCATATGCACTTGCACACACACACACACACACACACACACACACACACACACACACACACACACACACACACACACACACACACACACACACAGCGCAGCGCAGCGCAGCGGTACTGTGTTAGATGCTTTGGTAGTGACCAACCATGTGTCATGTGCTTGTGTCAACGATATGCAATGCTGCATGCGGTGTTGAGCATCTTCCCTTGTCATTGTGATAGTAAACACTCTACGCACACAGAACTGTGCCAGACTGTGAGTGTGTGTGTGATAGTGATCAGCTGAGGCAGCACAGACTCACTTGACACTGCATCCTGAGGCAAGAGGCAGCAGCAGAGACGTGTCCAGAGACTCATCCAGCCTGCGCTCTGATGACACTGCTGACATCATAGGGGTGAGGTCTGGGAACAGCTGCAGGTTCCACTGGTTATGAAGCACTTCTTTTTCATATAAGATTTCTACTGGTTGTAACTTTTGCCCATGAAAAGTCTGTGCTGGAAGGAAGAGGCAAAGAAGCACAGACAGCCTGTGTGTGTGTGTGTGGGTGTGTGTACGGAGAGGTAGGGCAGTAACAGCGCGGTTATAAATTAACAGAACGCCCTGAGGTGGTAGTTGGAACTGGAAAGTGCTCATTTCAAATCCGCTGAGGATCCTGATGCAGTAAGTTGACTACGCTGCCTCTAGAGGATGATAGGGGGGTCACTCAAGATCCTGAGAGAGAGAGAGAGAGAGAGAGAGGGGGAGAGAGGGAGGGAGGGAGAGAGAGAGAGAGAGAGAGAGAGAGAGAGAGAGAGAGAGAGAGAGAGAGAGAGTGGGCAATGCTGAAATACTGGGGACTGGGAATTGAAAGTGAGCTGAAGACTAGGAAGTATGAAAACTAATCGAATCGAAGGGGTCACAGTAGCAACAAAGGCCTCTTCAGATATACTGAGATGCCATGTATGATTTCTCTGGACTGCCAGCCAAGGGTTGTTGTGGGTAAGTGGACAAGGAGCAGACATCATGGAGGGCAGGAGACCATTTCAGATAGAGGTGAGAGGTGAACATGGCAGCTGTGTCACTCTCTTTTAGTCACACACGCTCACGCGCTCATACTCTCACACTCACACACTCTCATGCGCAACTCATTTAACCCCCAACCATTTAACCCTCGCATACGCTCCACTGTTGACTAAAGAGGGATGTTTGATCTTGCGCATACCCAGGAGATACCCTGTCATCATACATGGCAGCCTGCATGTGAACATCACATGTTGAAAAGGTAACCAAACTACTGGTCACACATCCTAACCATCCCTATGAGCAGAGTCAACACTGAGCAGCCTGGAGTCTAGAGCAGCGTTTACTATATCAGCCAGTCAATCACTAGATTTCATTTACAGATGGAATACGATCCGTCATTTAGTATTTTGTTCGAAAAGTATGTTTGCAGATTTCCTGCCATGGTGGCTGAGACGCTAACCTGAATTGCCAGACAATTGTTACTCATATCCATCTGGGAAGGTGTCTCTGGAAACAGTTTGGAAAAGGGCAGGCACTTTCTAAAAGACTTGGCAGGTGATTGGATGAACCATCTGTCTGTCACTTTCTATCACAGTTTATCTTGAACCACGCCGGTATCTGCCAGAACACTGATTGGTCCGAACAACTGTGGTTGGTGGATACCTTGATGGTGTTTGTCTTGGAGCTTGGCAAGATGGATTGTAGTGTGCAATTATGCCAGTGATCTTATGAATCCAGCTGCCTTCCAAGGGTAGTGACACAGTGGGATAAGTGGAGAAATTGGAGAATGGGCGGGGCACTGGTATGGGGCAATTACAGCTGTCTCGTTCTGGTCCCTCCAATGAATCAGTTAGCTGTTGATGATCACAGTGCGGAGCTTGGAACCTAATCAGGGTGTGCTGACAACTATGGAAATGTTTCCTATGAGGTCTGTCACCCACATGTGCTGTTTTGTAAATCAAACCTATTGTTTGAGGTCAGGATTGAAGAGGAGTGGGGCCACAGGTCCTCCACACACGGAGAACACTAGAGAACATTGTGTTTTATTGCTTTATGGTCTAGCTAACTGTACCTGCTGAGGCACTATATGGATCTGTCCTCACCTCCTCCCGCAAGCCAGCTGTCACACTTGGGATTTTCTGCTCGGACAGGGAGTCAAGCACCCAGCCTGTGTGTGTGTGACTCACTCACCATGTGCATCTGTCTCACCATGTGTTCTGTTCACAGGAGTCCTCCAGATTGCTACTTTGTGGATAGTTATTTGGTGTCAGTAAGATGTCCACAGCTAACAAACACATGGGCTGTGTCTGTATGATGACGTGTGACTATCTAGCTATGCTACAATGCAGATATGCACATTACAGATCCAATCTGATTGCCATATCAACCTTGTTCGATTGTAGCTGAGTAGCTTCACACACGTCTGGGATGTTTATTGAGGTCGCTGTTGTGTCAGTATCGTTATTGTAGACATGTCTGGACTAGCCTCTCTACCGGATTGACATGAAGCACTTGTCAGAGCCTTTATCAGTGTTGGATACAGCACAGTGACAACAGAACACAAGTGTGAAAGACGCATAAAGAGCTAAGAGCTGCTTTCTGTCGTGAAATAGTTTATCTTCTCATCTATCCTCAGCCAGGTTTTGTCATTAGGGCTGATGCTGCCTCCACAGGGCCAGGGGGCTGGAGTTGGAAGAGCCAGAGTCTTATATAATCTAACTGCTTTGGCTTCAGGTCAGTCAGCTAACATCAAGGCCTCCACCATGCCCCCCTCCCCTAACCCTCCCAGTGTGAGTGTGTGGGTGGAGGTGTGCCAGTACGTGTACACAATCACATCAGCAGCATGCGAGGAAAAAACAAATCCAAACAATGTAACTTGCAGTCTCCCCTCCCTGGACTTCTTAATGTTCTTAGAAGACAAAGGTAGGACGGACCTGCTGTCTGCGCAAACAGACCTGACAAAGTGATCCCAAGCACCAAGTGGTCCGAAGTCAGCAGGAGAAGGAGAGGGCGGGGCATAGGAGAATGCTCGGCTGCTAGCACGCGTCTGTCACAACCGGCATGTCAGCTCCAGTATCTGGGATACGTGCAACATACTGGAGCCAGTTTCTAACCCTGGACTGCAGCATGCCTCCCTGTGGTCCAGGTCACCCCACCTCTGAGCATGAGGGGTTCTACCTGCCTGGGGGGTCATTACTGACCAGCCCGCGTATCCAAGATAGACTCTGAACTGTTCTCTGATCTGATCACAAGATTAAACCCACTACCGGAAGCACTTTCCACTGTGTGAAAGGGTGTTTAGGGTATGTGGTTTGTTGTGTTTTAGTGAGACAAGAACAATCTGGTGACTGAAAGTGACGATGAGAACTGAAATCAGTTTCGTTACTCAGTAGAGTGGGAGGTAGGAATGCTCTGTGCCTGTTGTTGGCGCTTCTGTTGCAACCCGTGTCGTAATGCACACAGCTCTTCAAATATGCTTAGGAAGTTGGCATCCCCAAACTTCCTAAAGGTAGAACACTCCATACGTGTCCACGTGCAGTCTTGCATGCTTCCTAAGACATTGTATTCCAACAGTCCATCGAGTGTGCAGTGTCCGTGGTGCTGTTCCAGTCCACTGGATCTGTGAGCGAGGAGATGGGGGAGAGGGGGGGTTTGGGGGCGTGGGGTCGAAAGCAGAGGAAACTGCTGTTGTGCAACACCAATCCCAACCCTGCTAAGTGCTTTATAGCTCCCTCACCCACGCTAATACACTATTATATAAGACCTCCTGATCAGTCCTATGACAGTTCGCAGACATTTCTCTCTCTCTCTCTCTCTCTCTCAGATCGTCTCTCTCTCTCTCTCGCCCATTCTCTCTCTCTCTCATCTCTCTGATCTCCTCTCATCTCTCACTCTCTCTCTCATCTCTCTCTCTTCTCTCTCTCTCTCCTTTCTGTTCTTAGTTTAAACCACCCCTCCCGTCCAGACAAGTAACAGCTGCTCACATTCCTTGCTCTCCTCCTCGCATTTAACTGTCTCTCTTCCCTTATTTCTCATCTTTCTTCCTGTTTCTCTGAAGGCTTGGACACATTTTCAACTTGCCTGCGAGTGAACCCCACACCGCTGTTGTGCAACACCAATCCCAACCCTGCTAAGTGCTTTATAGCTCCCTCACCCACGCTAATACACTATTATATAAGACCTCCTGATCAGTCCTATGACAGTTCGCAGACATTTCTCTCTCTCTCTCTCTCTCTCTCTCTCTCTCCCTTTCTGTTCTTCCACCCCCTCCTCGTCAGACAAGTAACAGCTGCTCCTTTCCTTCTCTCCTCTCCCCATTTAACTGTCTCTCTCCCTTATTTCTCATCTTTTTTCTGTTTCTCTGAAGCTTGGACACATTTTCACTGCTCGACCCCCACCCTTTCTCATTCTCTTAGAGGGCTCGAGGAGTCCTCAGCCAGGCGTCTTATGGTGTACAGCTCTGACATGGGCAGTGGCCAGTGCTAGGCTGGTCTGAAACCCTCTCCACGTGTGGTCGTGAAGAATTGACCAGTTTACAATGGGTTATAATCTGTCACCAATATCAGCTTCCTGAACAGTCAGTACCGCACATGGTGAGCATGTTTACAGTAGAGATGAGGGCATCTGGAGACTTGATGAGAAGCGTCTCTCTATCTCCTACTCTCTGTTCTGTATCCCTCTGCTTTGCCCCTGTCCATCTCAAAGACGTCATAGTAAATCCTGCTGAAAGCTAGGGGATGAAGACCCACTGACCAACTCCCCCTCTGGCTTCGAACACTCTCAATAGTACACAATCTCTCATGCACATAGACACACACATGTGCACACGTACACAAACGTACTCCCAAACACACAGTTTCTTGACCCATCTGGGCCTTGTGTAATTCAGCATCATGAGTCAAACCAGTCCCTTGATGACAGGAGGTGAAGTCCAGGCCAGCCTGAAAAGGCCAAGTCTGAGTCCTCCCTTCTCTGTGCTCAGACACATGTCCTCCGCACTGGGTAGTCTGCTCACCTAGCAGTTCGGACTCAAAGTACAGTTTTCACGTGCTGCATTTAAATCCTTTTTGCTTTCAAATGACCTCCGGGTACTTGACAGTTAGCTAGGTGGTATGACTTGGCGTGCCCGCCAAGTGTATGCGTGTGTTTGCGTGCGTGCTCTAACAGTGCGCTTTGTTAATCTAACTTCCCTCTATCCTTCTGCCATCACCTTAGTTGTCCCCTCCCACCTGCACCTAACCTCGACCCCAGCTGACTAGAAACCTGTTTGAGCGGTTCTGGTGGCTCAGCTGCCCCCCTGCAGGTGACTACAGAATGCAGCATGGGTCCTGAACCTTGAGCACACATCAGTAACATCCCCATCTGGCCCTGCACCCTCTGCAAGCCTTACTAGTCAAACTGATCCACAAATCAGTAAAGATTTAGTCAAGGAGAGTTGTTGAGTATTGACTCTCCCTTGACACCGATTGGTAGAATGAACGGTGATAATGTTGATCCTATCATTACTATTATCAGTTCTATCTGAAAAAGATAGTTTACCATTGACTTTGTAATAACGACACATTTCCAAGACAGATTTCTGTACTATGAAGTAGTCTTGTGAATCTATTCTCACGCTGTTCGTCTTCATGAACAGGAAATATGGATCAGAAGTAGTGTCACATTTCAAACCAGAATCTCAGTCCTGTTGTCCTGTCAGTCCTTGTTCACATGCTGAGCTATTGATATCACCTGCTATACGAGGTCCACGTGCTCACAGAGAGAGTTGTCTACTTCAGGTCTTTTGTTGTTTCATTTCTCTTTTCTCTTTCTCTCTCTCTCTCTCTACACATATATACAAGTATAATGTTGTCTCTCTGTTTCTCTCCTCAAAACTAGTTGTAGAGGAGTCTAGTGAGATGTTCCATCAGAAAGGCTCATTTGAACAGTGGGCTCTCTCCAGTACCCCTGCTCCACTGCCAAGACAACATGGAGATATCCGGCCAAGAGAGGCTCAGAAAGTAGCAGTGCTTAATCTTCCACTGGTGTGTTCCAGTATCAACAAGTCCCCGCACAAAGAGCTGTGTGTGTTGTGTGTGTGTGTGCGTTTTTTGTGTATATGTGTGTGTGCTTGTTGGTGAGATAGAGCTGAGCCTTCCAGCCTGTGGCCTGTCAGACCTGTCCTCTGCACAAGTGTATAGTGTTATGATAGCACCTTGAGCATGTGTGTGTGTGTGTGTGTGTGTGTGTAATTATGCCTCATTTCCCATCAACCTGACAGATAGGCACTGGGGAATTTTGACATTTTCCCTCACAATTGAACTCTTTGTCTTGACTTTCATCGCGTTTGGAAAACAGGGCAAGAAGAATGAACAGTAAACCCTTACTTTCATACCTTGTATTATGGTGAGTAGATGTACAACAAACAACCTCTTCTTCCTCAGACAGCCACAGTTCCTGAGGTTTGGGTAGTTTGTGGTTCAGCTGAGCCTGGTCTCTTCCGGGGGCTTGGATCCGGTCTGGACCAGAACCGCTCAGTGTAATATACCAGCCTGTTTACCTCACTTTGCTGCTCTGCTCTGCTTAGCATAGGTATGCTCCATAGTCGAGAGAGAGAGAGAGAGAGAGAGAGAAGAGAGCGAGCGAGCGAGGGGGTGGGGGTGGGGCAGCAGGGTTTGGCTTGTCAGATAGAGGCAGAGAACATGGGAGAGGAGCAAAAAAAGGAGGGACTGATGAAGTGTTTCAAAGAGAGAGAAAAAGAGAGGATGTGAGAAAGATACAAAGGCCAAGTCAGTTTGGATGTTTCACCCTGGCCTTGCCATCCCTATCCCCTCACCCACCCCTGTTTCACTTGAATTTGTCACAGCACTCAGTATGTGGTCAAATCAACCATGGACATACCGCAGCAACAACAACATCCTGACTGTCCCTGATTACATCTGAGTGGATGTATGTTTATGGTATGTGTGTGTAAGGGAGTATGTGTGTCCATATAGTGTCAACGTATCCTAATAAATGTGTCCTTTCCTATGCGCTGGTAAAGCTGGCTACGAGGTGTCACTGATCAGACAGACGGTGTCTGTTAGACAGACAGTGTGTATGTGTGTGTTTATGGTATGTGGTGTGTGTTTAGCAGTGTGACAGAATGTCTGAAACACAAGAGCAGTCAAGTCAAAGTCCACTTCCCCTCAAACCTTGCCTGAGTTGTTGTTGTTGCGTTCCCAGAGCAGCTGCTGTTGGTTTTGCAGCTGTAGTTGAATGTTGTGATCAATACACATAATCCCTGTGTTTGGCTGTGGGGGTTGTGAGTGGAGCAGGGTGTGTATGTGTGTCGCTGACAAGTCTTGGCTGTCAGGAGGGAGCAGTGTCTGGGGTGTTAGACAGCAGCTAATCAAACACACACAGGCCATTTTGGTCCTTTTACCCTGGCTGGTAGGCTGTCTATGTTAGGTGATGGTCTAACTTGTACGTGTAGCATCTGATAATCTGTTGTCGACAGCTATGTGGCCATCCAGGTCTTGCTTATAACACCCTTCAGTAGAATAGATAACTTTCCATTTAGATCACCATCAATGGCTCACTAAAATAGATCCCCATCTACTGTATAGACACCCATCAATAGATACTTTATAGTTACCCATATATAGACACCCATCAATATATACTCTATAGTTACCCATATATAGACACCTATCAATAGATACCCTATAGATCCCCATCTGTAGCTTATGATGTCTGTTCAACTGAGGCCCCTCCCAGTCTAAATGACTAAGTGGCTCCATGTTGCTGTGCTCTACTCTGGTGTGCTCCAGTCTACTCCTCTCCTGTTCTCTGGAGCAGCTCTCGGCTGATTGGTGGATAGGATGGAGCGGAGGAGGGAGTCATTAGCCCCACCACATCCTCGATGTGCCATCCGAGACTAGCTTGCTGCCTTAAGGTGTACCCTGACCCATTTAAACAGGTCATGCATGTCTCAGGACTAAAACACACAAGGTCAGGCATGCCTACTCACACAGATGGAACTAGCACAGTTATCGCGCTCTCTCTCTCTCTCTCTCTCTCTCTCTCTCTCGTTCTCTCTCTCTCGTTCTCTCTCTCGTTCTCTCGCTCTCTCGTTCTCTCGCTCTCTCGTCCTCTCGCTCTCTCTCTTCTTTCAGCCTGTCTTCGTCTTTCTGTCTCTCTCTTTGTTTGTTTGATTAGTTCAGCTGTTTAGCCTCAGATGTTTCCAAGGCTGTTTATTTCAGCTCTGTGTTTACACTAGGAGGCCATGAGCAGGAGCTGCCACAGAGCCTCCCAACCTGGAGGTGAATCTCAATCTTAGTGGGCTGGAAAGAATAGACTCTAGAATGAACTATCATTCTATCCCTCTTTCTCTTTCTCAACTATGCCGCTTTCTTTCTTTTTGTCTTTCTTTCTTTTTTTTCTTCTTCTATCTCTACTGAACTCCCACACTCCATCCATGTGAAGGAGCGTATAGCCCACTTGGAGCCCAAAAGGTATTTGGCAGCATGAAAAGAAAGAAAAGAAAGTTAGGGTGAGTTAGTTTGAGGCAAGGTTCTTGGTTGGCTGTAACAAACACAGGAAACCAGGGCAGAGGCCTGCTCTGAGGCTGTGATGGCATGGCAGAGGGAGAAATCATCCCTGGAGACACCCGGAGGGAGGGAGGGAGGGACGGAGGAAGGGACGGACGGACGGAGGGAGGGTGGGAGGGAGGGTAGGAAGACAAGGGATACTGATTGTTTGCATACTAACCATTCAGTCTTCTTCCTCTAGTTCTGTGGTTAGGTTTGTAAAGTCTCTTTTCCTTGGGACAAATCTAGAATGTGTGTGTTTTTGTTCTATTTCCTGTCGCTCTCCTCCCTCCTCCCCACAGCCGGAGAGTGAGTTCCAGGCCTCAGGTCTCTTTGACGAGATGCAGAGTGAGCTATGTTGTTGTTACTTGATATCCACCATTTTGTTATGGTTTCCTTTAACACCCGGAGTACAAAATAACCTTCAATTATTCATCAGGGCTTTGAGAAGACACTACAGATCAGCCTCTCAAGTCCAACAGCTCTCATGCATCAAATGGAGTCGATTTCAATTGGGTTTCAATGTGCATTGTAATAAAGTACTTTTAATGCAGAGCTGTAAAACTGGAGATGTGGAGTCCTGACTTCAGTGTGAACCAACAGGTTTCTCTGCGGTAAGGAAACTATGTTTTCACTAGATTAGTGATCAGCACAACAAGAAATAAGGTTGCAAAAAAAGAAGGAACAAACGAATGCCCTGTGGTCACATAGCAACTCTGTGGCTATTGGAATAGAGAGGTGTTACCATAGCTACAGGTTAACCTTCAGTAGTGTGTCGCTTGACACTAGACTGGTTGAGCTGTTGTCTGCTGGCTGAGTCAGCATAGAATGAGTATTTACTGCTGCTCTACTGAGCACTACTGAACACTACCAAACATTACTAAATACTACTGAACACAACTGAACACCACCGAGCACTCTACTAAACACCACTAAACACAATTCTGAACACTACTGAACACTCTACTAAACATTGTATTAAACTCTACTGAACACTACTAAATACTACTGAAGACAACTGAACACTTTACTTAACACCACTAAACACTACTAAATACTATGCTGAACACTACTGAACACTCTACCACACACAATTAAACACTCTACTGAACACTACTAAATACTACTGAACACAACTAAACACCACTGAACACTCTACTAAACACCACTGAACACTACTAAATACTGTACTGAACACTATTGAACACTCTTCTGAACACTCTACTAAGCACTGTACTAAACACTACGAAACAGTCTATTGAACACTCATGAATACTACTAAATACTGTACTGAACAGTCTGCTGAAAACAAGAGCTCCATCTGAGGGCTCCTTTGAGCACTTTACTAGACATTGAACACCAAAGGGGAATCATGTTTTGACTGTGTCTGTCTGGTGTTCTGGCTCAGTACAACAGTATCGGTTGTTTGTGGCCAGGCTCTGAGGCTTCAGAAAGTACTTGAGGATTCCAAAAGAGCCTTCGTTTGCGATTACTGAATGGCCATTACACTCATGCTACACATGAATGCCCGACTGAGCCCAAATGTTGTCTGTCAATGAGGTCTATAGATAGCCGTCCTATAGGACACACAGCATGTGCTGACCCATGTTGTAACAAAGTAAAGAGATGCTTTTAAAGTAAAATTGGGTTTGAGTTTCACTAAGAGATACCCCATCGATAACTAAAGACTATTAGTCAAGCTAATGGGACACACAGAGGGGTAGATAGGAGGTGAGAGAGAAAGGAGGGAGGAGAGTAGATTATTGGCGTAAACATGCAGATGACTGAACTGTCACTGCCTGCAGAGAGAGATAGAGGGAGGGAGTGGAGAGGACGTTACGTAACATGGCAGAGGAAGGGGGGCTGGAAGGGAGGGAGGCTGGAAGGGAGGGAGGCTGGAAGGGAGGGGGGGGGGAAGGGAGGGGGGCGGGAAGGGAAGGGAAGGGGGTGCTATTCTTAGGGGAGGTGGATGGGGCAGCTGGCTGGAGTTGGAGGGTAGCTAGGAGAAGGGGAGGATGGGGGAGGGTGAGATGGGGAGGGGGAGGAGGAGAGGGAAGGGGCGGAGGAGGAGGAAAAGGAGGAGGAGAGGAAGGAGGAGGAGGAAGAGGAGGAGGAGGAGGGAGACAGAAAGAGGGACACACTTCCAGCAAGCTCTCTGTCCTCTCAAGCATGTTTCAAGAACTCAGAGACAGAAAGAGAATGAAGATGAGAAAAGGTTGTGACAGAAAGAGAATGAGGATGAGAGAAGTTTGAGACAGAAAGAGAATGAGGGTGACAGAAGGTTGAGACGCTTGGTGTAATATCAAAACACACGTTAGTGAGAAATACCATGTGTGGATTATACTTTACCCAAGTGGTATATGTGTGTGAATGGGAGAAGAAACATATGTTTTAGAAATGAATTAATCTCGGGGCCATCCCTGTGTGTGCGTGTGTGTGTGTGTTCATGCCGTTTTAAGACAGATGGGAAGTGTTTTGATCCCTCCCCCATTACCCAAGGTCACAAGTATCAGACGCCATGTCGGCCTCAGCAAGCAGCAACTGGCAATGAATGACACAAACGCACACACCCACACGCACACACACACACACACACACACACACACACACACACACACACAAACTAACACCCACCCACACGAAACACACCAACTCACACACACATGCGTACACAGCCGCGAAGACCGCTTCATATTAACACACACACACATGTGCACACTTAATAATAACAGACCTACCAAAATGCACTCACTTGCGTCTGTTTTCCCTGGACGAGCTCCATGTTTCTGTTTCCATATAGCTTGAGCTTCAGGCTCGCTCACAGGGATTGGCCTTGCTTACCTATGTTGACGCCAGCCCATATAGTACAGTGTAATCAGGGGCTACACGAAGCTAGTCACAGCTGATTCAGCTGACTTTGGGAGACGGATTCCTCTTCTTCTTCTTGTCTCCTTCGGGCTCTGTGTGTGTGCTCTGGAATACAACCGCAGCTCTGGAGCTTGTGAATGGAAGTGAATGGGAGCCCCTGCCTAGCTTGGCTCTGTGTATACTCAAACCTGCCTGGGCAAAACAGTAGGATGAGAGAAGGGAGAATGAGCGTATGAGGAAGAGAATAAAAAACATTACAGTCTGAATAAAAGTCAGAGGCGTTGAGAAACCCAGGAAGACTTTCTAGGGTTTTCTGAACCACCAACATGCTTTTGTGACTGGCAAACCTTTGGTTATGTGGTTTTGCTGGTTTGGGTGTATTTGTTTTTTTTTGTGTGTGTATGTGGGTGTGTGAGTGTTACAGTGTGCACATACTGTTGTGTATTTGTGTGTTTGTATTTTGTCTTATATTTGTGTGTGTAAGTGTGTGCTAGTTTTTTGTGAGCTACAGTGTGTGTGTGTGTGTGTGTGTGTGTGTGTGTGTGTTCGCGTGTGTGCGTGTGTGCGTGTGTGCGTGCGTGTGTGTGTGACCACGCAGGCAGTGCATGGCACTGTCTGGTGATTTATACTGAGTCAGTAACTCAAGCAGTCCTGCCAGTGTTTTATATATAGTGGAAGAGCCCTATCTCCAAAACAACTATTTAGCACAGGACAGGGGTGTATTTCCTTCAACATACACACAGATACACACCTTCCAACTACCTAGCTTTCAATCTACTGGGTTTCAGAACTTGACACCTATCTGAAGTTTGTTTTTATATTCAAAGTAAGAAAGAAAGAGTTTTGAACTAGTCTTTTTGCTCCCTATGATAAAATTCCTGCTCTGTAATCTCTATGTGTGTGTGTTGGTGTTTTTGTCTGATTTCGCATGACTTGTTCACTTGAGCTGCCCTATCAGCTGTCAAGCTGCCAAAGGGGCGAGTCCTGGCCAAGTCAAGGCCAGAAGAAGTGGGTGGGAGGGAGAAAGGGAGGGTAGAAGAGAGCTAGGGAGGGAGAGGGGGTGGGAGAGATCTAGGGAGGGAGAAAGGGAGGGTCAGAGCTAGGGAGGGAGGGAGGGTGGTAGAGAGCAAGGGAGGGAGAGAGGGAAAGCACATATTCAAGTGTTCAGGCTGCCTTAGTCCTCGTGGCTTACTGCTGTGTGATTGCACGCACACACACACACACACACACACACACACACACACACACACACACACACACACACATACACAAGGGGTGAAGTGAAGACGACACATCCATTAATAAAGTGGTGTCATACCTTGGGGAGGAAACCAGCTGTGTTACTACAAATACTCAGTCTCAAAGTGTGTCAGCAGTACACAGCATCTAACTACCTGTATGAATGGTGTTGGTACTACAGTAAATACCTAGGTGTGTGTGTGTTAAAGCGGGTGAGATGATGGAGGTCAAGTAAAATGTGTGTAGGAATGCAGGGTGGGTTGAAGTGTGTGTGTGTGTGGGGGGGGGAGAGAGAGAGACTGAGCCAGAGAGAGATAGTGTTCTAAGTGTTAGGTTTCAATCACACCTTTAGTGGATGTCATAAATGTACCCCGGTTAATGGCAGGCCCCTGTAAACAAGAGGATGGTGCCCCGCCCTTATGTCTGTTGACAGTGTGGTTCTTAGCGCTACACTAACCCCCCCCCTCCCCCCTCCTAAAAACAGGAGGAGTACAGATTGGTGCTCTGGTGGTGTACAGCAGTATTTCAGGACTACATGGTTCCC
Organism: Plecoglossus altivelis; assembly: GCA_036571765.1. Taxonomy (NCBI): domain Eukaryota; kingdom Metazoa; phylum Chordata; class Actinopteri; order Osmeriformes; family Plecoglossidae; genus Plecoglossus; species Plecoglossus altivelis. The sequence goes on along the minus strand of BROE01000021.1, from coordinate 12,736,413 downwards.
TCCGAGTCAGTGAAGCAAAACCAATGTGTTTAAAGCGAGTCAGGTTATTATTTGTGTGGGTCTATTCTTGATTCCACTTGTGTTGACCATCTGTCCATGTGACGCCCTAATGTAAACATTGATACAGGATAAAGCGCGTCTTGTTCAATGCCAGAAGTATTACCACAGAAGTTCGTAGACTGCAGGCCAAAGGTGTAAATCTTGAGGTACTAGCTACAAGTTGCCCGCACACCCCCCCACACATGCACACTCCTCCCCTACACACATGAGCAGGCTGTGTTTCAGTTATAAACAAGTCTGGTGGTGTGGGGAAACCTAGAGAAATGAACTTACTCAGTCTCAGGATATCAAGAGGAAGGCGTGTGATTACAGTTACATCTGTGTGTGTGTGTGTGTGTGTGTTTGTGTGTGTGTGTGTGTGTGTGTGTGTGTGTGTGTGCGCGCGCGTGTGTATGGGGACAAGTTCTGGACTGAGCAAAGGAACATGCATCTTTAGCACAGCATGACTGAACAATCCTAGATGTTTAATTGGAACACATGGACAGACAGTCTAACCTTGTTCCTATTGCCATGGCAATCCTTCCTAGATAACAGAGTACCACTGTGTGAAACTGGACACGACTTATCTTTTTATCTTGACCCAGTGAGTGTGTTAGTGTGGATGTGTTTTTAGAGGCTCTGAAATGAGCAACACGCTCAGGCAAAGCAGCGTGTCCAGCCTACAGTTGCAGAAAGACAAGACACTCAGTACACACACAAGTGGACACACAAGTATACACACAGTACACATACAGTACACACAAGTACACACACAAGTACACACATAAGTACACACACAGAACATACACGGTACACACACAAGTACACACAGAAGTACACACACAGTACATACATAGTTCACACACAAGTACACACACAGTACACACACAAGTACACACACAGTACACACACAGTAACACAAGTACACACTGGCACATCATGTAAAAAATGAGGCCTGTATGAGTAAGAGCTGTTTGTGTCTGTGTCTGTGTGTTATATTAGGAGATTGCTTCATATCTGATGCATTCCTCCCAGATCTCTCCCCATCCAGCCATTACGGCTCACTGTTGGAAGCCGACCCAGTTAAGGGAGAAATACAGACGGTTTGTCAGCTTATCTGTGCGCCCGTGTTTCATACCCGCGCAGAACTTCTTTTTAACGTGGTATCATGTGTAAGCGTGGAGTGATTTACCACTAAACGCTTAGTGCTGTTCCAGCGTATGTCTGTAGTCTTTCTGAAGTTTTGGCTGTGTGTGCGTGTGTGTGTGCGTGTGCGTGTGTGTGTGTGTGTGCGTGTGTGTGAGTGAGAGAGAGAGAGAGAGAGAGAGAGAGAAAGAGAGAGAGAGAGAGAGAGAGAGAGAGAGAGGAAGAGAGAGAGTGGATCTTTGCCAAGGCTTAGGGCTTGGCTGAGAACGCGCCTCAAACCAGTTTGCTCTGGTTGTGTAGTGGAGCAGGACCGGGTGGGAGCAGGGCCTCTTAAAGCTGCAGAGCATCTGTTTGGGTGTGGATGCATATGCTAAGTGTGTATGGTTTTTACTTTGGCACGTAGTAAATGCTGTTGCCATAGGTAAATCTGTTCCATCAGTTTTACTTACTGTGACACAGAATAACCAATGTTATGTAACAAGTTCTGGGGCTTGTCATTACATACTGGATGTGGAGGGGGTGTATGATAATCGACAAGAGGAGTGAGAGGAGATCAGAGGAGAGGAGATTGTAGTGTTGTGTGAAGAAGGGATCTCTACTGGATTTCTGATCACAATGATGCTGGTTACTGGAGGCTCTCTGTATTTGTTATTGGATTATAGTCTCTGAAAGACTGCTCTGTTGAGTGCGTGTGTGTTTTGAGTACATGTCTGTGTGTTCAGTCGTCTCAGCCGGTCTGAGCCAAGTGGCCAGTGGAGACTGGCTGTAGGACAAACCCCTGCTTGGTGAGGGAGGTCAAACCAAAACCTTATCTCCACTTTGAACTGCTCTTTCTCTCCTTCTACTTCTAACCTCCCCCACCAGCATATCAGCCGTCTACGAAGCAGCGTCATGGAAATATAACCCAGTCCACCAGCACAGATACATACCATACATCATAAATGCACACCATAAACACACACGCTCCATACACACACACGCACACACAAACACCATACACACACACACGCACACACACGCACGCACACACACACACACGCACACACACACACCATGCACACACACACACACACACACACATACACACACACACACACCATACACACACATACACACACACACACAACACACACACACACACACAGGTAGCCAGAGTGGAGGTGTACAGCTATGTAGATATTGATTGTCTACTGTGTGTCGGTGGCAATGTTTCGGATAATATTACAATCCTGCGGTGAAAGCTGTGTTTGTGTTGACTCAAGGTTTTTAAAACAGGATAGAAAGAATCATTATCATATCTTGTCAAAGGAAAATGTCAGCAATCCCTGGGGACTTGACCACAGTCTTTATTATTGGACTGGAATTTTCCACAACATGCCATAAAACTGTTTGTTATTTTGTCTAAAGAAAGCAAGGTCTTGTGTCAGGAACTGTGGTACTTTACCACCCTTCTTGTGGTTGCCAGGTTTATTTGCAGCATAGGTACTGTGTTTATTATGTTTGTCAACAGTGTGTGCATGGAGGGTAAAATGGCTGTGTGCTTTTGTGTGTGTTTCAGGAAACTATCAGGTCACGCTGACAAGGAAGTGATGGCTGCTACCGTCCTAACCAGCCTCTCCACCTCCCCCCTGGTCCTCAACCCAACCTCTTCAACGAAAGGTAGGAACCTGGAGAACACCCATCTTACCTCCCTGGTATACTCCCCAACTGATCCGGACAGGAGGAAGTTTAGGAACTAAAACAGTTTGTGACTGACCCAGCAGTGACCAGTTGGGTGGTCTGGTGCTTGGTTTCAGCACCAGTCTTTTATTGTAGTTAATGTTTACCAGAGCCGGCCTCTGCCTGCCAACTGCCTGGCCTTGCCCCGTCGTCATGGCTGCTGTAGCCGTAGCTGCGTCATGCGTCATTACCGCAGCAGTCATCACCCTGGCGGTTATCGCCGTGCCAACCTGGGTAGACAGAGTCTTACACTCTATTTATATCTCAGCTAAGCGTCGTCATGCCAGATCCCAGCTCTGGGTTTGTTTTTGTTTTTATGCGATCAAACGAAAACAGGCAGCGATAGGACAGAGTTGTAGCCCTCAGAGTGGGGCTGTTTAGGGCCCTGCCAGGCCCAGGGGATGGAAAGGCAAGGGAGGCATGGGACAGGGGCCCTCCTACAGGGCCCCGGATCCACGCTGGCCTGGAGGAGCCACTCAGAGCTGATGGTGCGTCCGCTCTGGGGCTTATGAGAGGGGCTAGCTAACATGATGCCATCAGTACTCCCTGAGCTGAAAGACCTTTAGCTCTTGTTGTCCCCTGATAAAGCTGCCTTCTAAACCTCCAAACACTTCTGCTCTCCTTCTCTCATCCCCTGCTAACACCAGGGAGGTTTGAACTTCTCTGCTTGTAGCACTCAGCTGAGCCGCATGCAAGCACACACACACAACTGAACTTTTGACCGAGGGGAACTCTGCTTGAACTCTTCACACTGTGTATTATAATCATAATTTTCACAAATGTGCATGAGAAATGTTGTGTCCTCTAGGTATTAGAGCTTTATGTGAATACGTCTATATGCAGTAGCTCTTTTAGCCTTATCCTATAGCAGATAATCTCCTCAAGCCTTGTATAGTTTCATAGATGGTTTAGGTCTTATCTTTCATTTCATCTACTTGTTATGTCTTAAAGGATTAGCTGTAGCACATCGGTCAAAAGGCCATAGTTCAGGAGTATTTAGGCCAGGGTAACTGGATGACACTGGTGTATTGTGTGTGGTGGAGTGACTGGAATGACTTTCTCCTATCTGTCTAGCTGCAACCCTGGAGGCAGCCAACAGGGGGTGGAAGGAGGCCCTATCAGCCAGCTACAGCAGCTCCACCAGTGGCAACTGGAGCTGGGATGCCAGCGACCAATCTGTGCCCTCCACGCCATCTCCGCCTCTCTCCAACGATGCCAGCAAGAGCTTCCTCCTCTCTTTCCAGGGTGACGACATCACTGAGGATGTCACTGAGAGCACGCACTTCCTGTTTGAGGACCCCATACCCCGGAAGCGAAAGGTAGGGGTGGATGATGGGTTCAGGGTTGTGGTGTGTTCTGACCTCTCCCTGAGTGTGAGTGGTGGGGTTTGACATGATCCACAGGAACAGGAAGACAACAGCCCATCCTAGGTTCCTCTCCACCAATGAGATCACTCTGCTCTGGTGTGCAGCAGATCCCTGGTCCTTGATGCCAGGATCTCAGAGATGTCTGCATAGTAAAACGTATTTCAATTGATGTAGGATATTGTGACAGTACCTTGGCGTGGAGCCACATTTCCTGTCTTCTTCTACGTCTCTGAAGGGGATGAAGGGTCTCCTCTCTTCTTCTTCTTTCTCTTCTTGTGCTTTCATACCGTGGAAACAGTCCAGGAGGAGGGGGTGGTTTTAGTATCAAGAATCCTTGAGACCCTTCATTCACCTCACATAGGAACAGGTGGGATTTTTGGATGATCGGATGGAGGGGATGTAACAGAGGAGGAGGGGTTAGAGGGGTGGGAAGGGAAGAGACAGACCTACATAAGCAGAAGGACATGGAGAAGGTGAAGTGACAGCCTGGAGGAGTCTCCCAGGTCATCTTGCTGGCTCCCAAACAGAAGAACGTACCAGAACCTTCTTGACACAGCAGCACCAGATAGAGCAGGAGAAGGTGTACAGAATACAGGTATCAGCCCCCATACAGGACAGAAGTCCTCCCTGCCTGGCCTGCTGGAGTCCTCCTCATCCCCCCACCCTCGCGGGCACACTGAATCACTCGACACTCAACTAGCACTGAGAGGATTAGCAACTTGGGTAATTATAAGAGAATTATTGTAATGGTTTATTGATGAGAAACAAATCCTTTAAACTTTAAGTCTTCTGTGATGGATGGACCCCCTGAGATTTGCTTTCACTCAAGTGTGACATGGGATGTGTGGTAATAGATGAGTTCTACTGAGAATTCACTGCAATGCAATTTACCCTATTTTCCTTTTGTCTATTTGCTTCGTTGACATGAATAACTACTTTCACATTAGTACCACAAGATCTGCTTATGACACAAGTCATAACCATTTTCTCAGTCGTTGTCAGATGAGAGATTCAAGCCCATTAATATGTGCCTATCCAAACAACTATGATTAAACAAGTTAGGCAGTGAAGGGTTAACACAATCAGGCATAGACCTGTTCCATTATCCCCTCTCTTTTCTTTCATCTGTCTTTCCCTCTCACTCTTCCTCATGCTCTCTCTCTCTCTCCCTCCTCTGGAAGCTGTTGAAAGATAGCACACGCCCACCTCCTTTCATTAGTGCAAATGCAGGTCCCAACCCGCCTGACAGCCGCCCCCATCCGCCCCCCTCCTCTCTCTCTGGAAGAGACTAACTACTTTCCATCATCTTAGACCAGGGGGTGAGAGTACAACAGATTGATATAGACTTGTCATCTTTTTTCCATATTTATCTAAACCTTTTATTTATTCATCTAAGAATTGTATTGACGCAGTCGTGATGTATTGGAACATTACGGGCACTTCAGCCCTCCACCCCCCTCTGAATGTTTACTTAATGATCAAGCCTTAATGGAGCAGAGTGAGCAAAGGAGAACTTCATTCCTGATACATATTTGTGTAACTGTCACTGTTATCCAATTCCACATTCATTTTTCGATATGCCCATGATGCCTGTTCTAATGCAACTCAAATGGGTTTTAGGAGTCAGTGTGTTCGGGCCTTGTTGTATTGTGTCAGTCTCCCTCACATTGCTGCCCTCTATATGCAGAATCACATCCCAGTCTCAGATAGGTGTGGCTGTTGGTCTGTTTGGCCTGACAGCACCATTTTCTATTCCACACTGATAACATCTTCTGGCCTCTGCACCTTGGTCCTTCAGCATGACAGTTTTGTCTGCCAGGAGCCAAGACCAGCCCTCAGCAGACACGACACCAAGGGTCCTGCTTTTGGATTGCTCAGATCCCTGAATTTTCTGCCACGAGCACTAGGTACCATGCCTCTAGTGGTCCTGATTGTGCAGTACTGCGATCTGACCAGGGGTGGCGCCGTGTTTCTTGTGTGTTTCAGAACTCCATGAAGGTGATGTTCAAGTGCTTGTGGAAAAACTGTGAAAAAGTCCTCAGCACCTCCTCAGGAATCCAGCGGCACATCCGCACTGTCCACCTGGGGTAAGCCACCAATCGCAGAGCAGACACACAGAATAACTGACCAATCAAAAGGTCTGATATTGTCCACGTTGCAGAACCCAAAATGTTTGTATGACTTGTGGAGTATAGTATGTCCTGAGGAGTTAATACGACTCATTCAGGTCACCCTTGGTGCTCCCATGGGCGGGGGTCCTGTCTCCTGGTCTTGTATCAGGTGCCATGAAGCGAAATGTTCTCCTGTCAGAGGGTTTTTATAGCCTACTGTTGCTACCCTACTTTTTCTCTGAAGCCTGGGTGGGAGGGTGGTTTGGTACTGGTCATAGATCAGGTTTATACCCCCTCTACCCTACACCCCCGAATGCCCAGGGTTAAGATTAGAGGAAAGCATCTGAATCCACTTCCAACATGGTTCTGGCACTTCAAGAACTGGACATCAATGCCCCCTGCTGGTTGAATACAGTATTACCTTCCCCCTGCCAAAGTGTGATTTTGTCGCTGTTACTTGTAACACATGGATCTGACTTGCCTCTCACCATTGTGGTGATTTCATAAATAACTCATGGGGACTCTCAGCCATTATCCAACCAGGCTGAGTGAGCTGCTCACCATGGTCCTCTGTCCCGTCCTCCAGGCGCAATGTGGACTCTGACTACAGTGATGGGGAGGAAGACTTCTACTACTCAGAGATCGAGGTTAACATTGACAGCCTATCAGAGGGCCTGTCCAGCCTCACGCCCACCTCCCCCACCACGGCAGGCCCACCCCCCGTCTTCCCCCTGTCCTCTGTGGATGTCCCCCACTCTGAGCCCTCCCACTTCTCCTTCCGAGGAGGGCAGAGCCACCCTCCCAGTCTGCTCAGCCAATCAGCACCCTCCACACTCTGCCACATCCGCACTGACCATGCCTACCAGGTAAGGCCTCTCTCTCTCTCACACTCACACACACACACACACAAATGCGTACACACCCTATGGATGATTAAACTCAACGGTACAGTTGCGTGCTGTATAGGTGTTGTTGACTGGCCGGTCCTGTTGCTGAGGTTAGTGTTTGTTCGTTTCGTGGAACACAGTGGCTGCTTCTCATGTATTGTTCCTGGTTCATATCAGGCAGAGCAATAGGAGGCTTCTCTTTACTGACGGATGGTTCTCTGGTTTACAAGTTCATGAGGCGGTGCAGCCCTCCTCTTCTCCTCACCAACACTCTTCTCTCGTTTGCTCTAGTTTCCAAATCCTTTCATCCTGACCTCTTTTGGCTTCCATCTTCTTCTTCCTCCCGTCTGTTCATTCGCCGTCTTCTGTCTTTCTCTCCCTCTCTCTCTCTCTTCGTTCCTCTTTCTCCCTGTCTCACCTTGTGTGATGGTGCTGTGTGTGTGTGTGTTGCAGGCCACAGCTCCAGTGAGTATCCCAGTGTGTGCGGAGCTGGCTGAGCCAGCCTCTGGCCATGACATCAGTGTCTCCTGGCAGTCCCCTCACACCATGTTTAAAGGCTTACCGGTGAGGCTTACCAGGATTCACCAACATATCGATCGCCCCTTCTTTCCTCTTTGCCCCACATCCAGTCTCTCTCTCTCTTTCACGGCATTCTGTCTGTCATTCAACCTCCCTTCTTTCCTTCCATCTACATTAATCTCTTTCTGCTAGCTCTTGCTTCCTGTGGTCTCTACTCATTTGACCGGCCTCTGCCCTAGCCCCTGCCTCAGTCTCTGCCTCAGTAGCTGTCCTAGCCCCTGCCTCAGTCTCTGCCTCAGTAGCTGCCCTAGCCCCTGCCTCAGTCTCTGCCTCAGTAGCTCTCCTAGCCCCTGCCTCAGTCTCTGCCTCAGTAGCTGCCCTAGCCCCTGCCTCAGTCTCTGCCTCAGTAGCTGCCCTAGCCCCTGCCTCAGTCTCTGCCTCAGTCCCTGCCTCTCTGGTATGTGTCCAGGTCTTCATTGCAGGACTTAACTCGGCCAGTGTTGAGTGTAGACCAGTAGCGCTGGATGGCCATCGAAGGAGAGATTCAAATGCATGTGAAGTCACAGGGAGATTCTGTGAATGGTTACAACATCTCCTATGTCTTGTGTCCTACAGGGTCCTCTGGTTCAGGTGAGATCAGTAAGCATTGGAGAGAAGAGGCAGCCTGCCCCTAACATCCACACCACTGTTAGCAAAAGCCATGCTTCAACAGCCCTCTCACCCAAACCTACCCTAGGGATCAGGTAAAGCTGCGTCTGTCTCTGTGTGTGTGCATGTGTAAGAGTGCGTGGGCTGGTACGCCTGTGCCTTGTGTGTGTGTCCTTGCTCGGTGAACTGTGGAGTGGTGTGCCTGTTCTTACTTTGTATCATTGCCTTGTTTCCTAGGAAACCCCGGGGGGAGGCAAAGAAGTGTCGGAAGGTGTATGGCATGGAGAAAAGGGACATGTGGTGCACAGCTTGCCGCTGGAAAAAAGCCTGCCAGCGATTCACCGACTAAACACCCATCACCCCCTTCATTGCTGAGATGAACTATCCCTCTGCCAGCGTTTCACTGAGATGGACTCTTCCACTGAGGAGATTAAGGGGTTTCAATTTGATGAAGCTCTCAGGGCACGTACTGCTTCCCCCAGCCTACATGGGGTCTGTCTGCTCGGCTCGCTTCTCCTAATCCTCAGAAAGAAAACAGATGAAAAAAAAACTATAAAAGAAAAAAATCTTTCGAAAAAGAACTTCTTTTTGGAACTAATTGGAAGAATGAGATAGACGGACCACTGTTCAAAAGTGGTTCAGATGTTTAAGATTTGTTTTGTACTTGTACCTGTACTAATGATTTTGCCTGCCTCCATTAGAGAGCAGTGGTTGAAGATTTCAGATAAGCTTTCGTTACTCAACATGTTCTTTACTGGTCAGAGAACCATGTAATCTACTGTGTTCTGGGTTTCTTAATGACAATTAGTTGGGATTTCATGCTAACTGATGTTTCTCAAAGCATCTTTTTACAATTTATGTGTTTGACTGTCAAAGGACAACAAATCAGCCAAAGGAAGAATCCTTGTCTCTTTGGAGCATCTGTAGCTTTGCACAATCTTGTTTAAGGCGTCACAACCAGTAGCAAGATGTTAGGTAGCAGAGGATGCACAGCTACAAAGCTATACTTTGAGCTCTCGAAATCCCAAACCCACTATCCCACCCCTTTACGACAACATTTCCATGACATATTTTAAAAAAATCTCTCTCTCATCCTTTCTATAGAAAAATATGCACCTTAAATGACACGCCTTTCAAATGAACATGCTCCAGAAAGGGTATTTACATTTCTTAAATTGATTTTATTCAACAATCTGTTGCTGGGGCAACTAGCAGTTGCGCTGCGCAATCAGCAAAATTTGATTGTGTCGTTTTGCTTCTAAATGGTCATCGCTCCATAGGGGAGTTCAGCCAGAACATCTCTGTAATATTTTTAGTATCTGGCTGGTCCCTCAATGTGAATGGGACCAGTTCTAATGTGTTTATACAGTCTGCTATTTACTTGGTATCAGGTATGGATCCTCAATCATCATCAAATCATCGAAATATATGACCAAGTTCTATCTCTATTTCACATTCAAATTAGTGGTGGCCCTGCTCATTTGTATATTGCCAAGTGAATTTAAGGAGTTGCAGTACAGATTGACACGTTAATTTATACCAGGTAAATACACAACTGTTCCTTGGTTGTTGTTCACAGGTAAATCGTGATCCGTGTTCTATGAATGTTTTTGGTAGGACTGGGCATTCTCAAAGCCTGGGTCTTCATCCCTCCTGACAATGTGCGGAGCTTTTAACTTCATCCTCAGAGTACTTCAGAACTATCCCTTTGGCCCTTTAGCTCCCAATGTCCCGCTCAGTCCTTTGGATACACACAGAATATCACATTAAGGAGAAGTTGCTTCGTAGAAACTCTGGCTCCTTCTGAGATGTTGATCGATTTTTACAAGAGCCTCATCTTTCTACTCTGATTGTTAGCATCTCTTTGAATGTAGTTTCTGCTGCTCTTCCCTCCTTCCCCCCCCCCCCCCCTCCCCCCCAGTCCCTAACCCTGACCCAGCACTGACCACAGCTACTAGCATCACACAGGACACCTTCACTGCATTACAACACACACGCATGCACAGGGCAACAGTTCCTTTTTCGTCTGAGCTGAGTTCGCCTCAACTTTCGCCTTTCCTGGTTGTAGGAAATCTGTTACATCTGCCATAGGAACGCCTGTGTTATCAGTTGTAGGCACTGTGTTATAGCTGAAGAGTCGTCAGTTTGAATAGGATCTTCTGACAGCTTACAGGCTGTTATTCGTTTTATTCATTTATTTGCAGGTGAAAACGACGGACTGGATTGCATTGATTTGACCATGTTTGGTTAATCTATTCATAGACAATTAAACTGGCAGATATAGCCAGTCTTCTCCTTGCCTACGAGGCAATATTGTCCAATGGCATCTCAGAAATCAACTGTCTCCCCTCTCTTTCACTGGTTGGAGAAGGCAGTAAGCAGGTCTTGCTTTGGTCAAATACTTCACTAAGTGCCAATGAAAAGAACATTACAATTAAAGAATGACCTACCTAATGAAATTGCACTAAATTGCACTGCACAAATATGTGTTTTTATACATGGAGATTTTATACACATATTTTGAAGTGAAAGAAATGTTTGTTTTGGTGGTCGTCACTGCTGGTTGGTGTGATGCGGTTTCAGGGATGGGGCAGCTGGACTTGTGGCCCCCGTGAGCAGGTATTCAGGTGTGTGTGGGGCTGACCACAGTGGTGCAGACGGTGCAGTGAGAAGCAGCATGGCAGAGGAGGTCACACTGGTCCTGTTCTGGCTGATGCCTCTCCCCTAGGGTACAGAGGGCTCAGAGGACCACCCTGTCCTGGCCCTCCCAGCCTGTTACCCAGAAAGAGACGCTCTGCTCTGATGCTAGGCCTGATTTAACCACCAACTCTTGTTGTCTTGACAACAGATACTCCACAGATTCGTAGTGCCAGAAGTTTGTTTCCTTATGTAATCAGCTTTCAGAAACCCTTGGTCTTCCTTTAAATAGAGGCTTCAGCCTTTCAGATGTTCTCGTGATAGGAGTGGGTGTGTACAGTGATTGTTTTATCTTAGCCCCACCTCTCCAAGCTTTCTCTCTCTCTCTCTCTCTCTCTCTCTCTCTCTCTCTCTCTCTCTCTCTCTCTCTCTCTCCACCTCTAGTTAAAGCACTTGTGAGTGTGACGTTCTGGCAGCTGATAGGCTTAGTGAAGCCAATCAATAGTCATGTCTCCTGCACCTGTCCCCACTCCAACTGCTGTTTATTGCACTAATGTGGACTACAGGGTCACAGGTCAGGCACATGTCAACATGACCTGGCCTAAGATGAACCCTTGATGGTACCACAGATTGGGGTACCAGTTGCTAACTGATTGTTGATCAGCCTCCACAGGTAACTCCGACTTTTTGGGGTAAGGGAATAGGAGTGAGGACCTGTCTTTGATTGGATGAGTGTGTGCGTGTGTGTGTGTCTGAGGGGAGGGGGGGGGTCTGGAGCTTCATGGAAGGGGGACAATAGCCAAGCAGTGACAAAGAAGAGATGGGAGTTGTAGTTTCAGGCCTTTCCTGTATATATATGCAACAAAAAGGAACCATGCGGCTTGTTCAGTTAGGATTATTTTCTGTGTTGTTCTATTTCTGTTTTATGAAAAGGAAAACATTTTTTAAGTAGAGTTGCTCTATTTTTTAAAAGGCAAACAAGAAACGATAGTGACTTTGTTTATTGTAGATTAGAAGCGAAGAGGAGAGAAAAGTAAACCCGTGAATGTAAGATCTACAAAAAGAAGTTGTTCTCTTCCTGTTTTCGACATGTATCTTCCTCTGCGTGTAGTAAGCCTGTAGAGAGCATTCCCACTTCAGTATCTACAACATATACTCATAGACATACAGTTGATTTATCACGCATTCTGTATCATATCAATAACACAACCGTGCAGTATTGCTTTAATCTCTTTTGTGCAATGAGATGCTTTAATTGGAAGAACTAACTGTCTGTGTGTGAAACACAGAGGCCTCAGATGATCACTGTCCTTCTGTCTGTGTCTTTCTTCCTGCCAAATATTGAAAATGTTATTGTTTCATGTTTTGTGTGGTATTGATGTTATGTTGTTGTTGATAGGCAGTATCACCCTTTGACCTTTGGTTTGAAGAGCAAGTGTTCTGCCCTGAACATTCCAACAGGCGTGCCTGCCACCATGTCGTGTCTCCCCTCGTCTTGCCCTTGTTCTTTCACTACATCTCTTCTCTTTTTCCTTCCTCAGTTTCTGTGTCTCTTCCTTCCACCTCTCTATTTCTAGATTTACTGTAGTCCTGCCCACGTTACCCAGTATGTTAAGCTAACCAAACCCCTCAAATGTGCAACAGACAGAAAAAGTTTTCCAAATGTTTCCTTCGCTGTGTACTGAATGTCCAAGTTTTCATGTTTGACTCAGCAGCAGCAATGCCAATGGATTTCCATCCAAAACAAATGTATCACTTTGCTACGGCAGCTTCTCTGAACTCTCTGCTTCCTCTGCTATGTCCTTACGTCTCACGTCTGTCTGTCTGTCTTTCTTTCTTATCATTCGTTCTCTCTTTCCTTCTTTTTTTTGGATGATCTGCAAATGTGTTGTTTCTTTACTGAGCCTTAATGTGTCTGGTGTGAAACTGACCTTGTTGTTGCTTTATATTTTTCACTTTTATTGATCTATTGATGTTCTCTCATTCTCTGTGGTTCAGAGTGAGATGGTTGTTTTGCATGTCCAGCATCATATTCTCCTGTCAGTGCAACACTTAAGGCTGAGATGAGTTGTCCTTCTACACGGATTACAGATCAGTGCTCAGTACATTTCCAAACCTTAAAGGTGCTTCCCTACCAGCAGCTGGTCTTCATGTCAGTTACAGACTTGTCCTGCTGTTGTACACTCGCTAAATAACGCCTCAAGGGAAATGAGAAATTCTTGCAAACACATTGCAGAGTTATGTACCTTTCCAAACTGCTGAGCTTGTTTCCAAGTCGTAGGGCAATTCTCCTTCCATTTCTAGTCAATACTCTTGTTGTGTGACCCAGTGGTCCTCCACACAGACAGAGGGTGCTATCTAGTCTCCAGCAGTGGAGGCATTCAGCCTACAACATGACACTCATGGGCTGACGAGCCTCAAGTGTTCCAATAGAAACATGACAGGAAGATGCTGATATGTAATACATGTAGTGTAAATGTGATTGAGGAGAAATAAACGTGAATGGGTTAAATCTTCTAACTGTCATTACCATCTCTTAATGAAGCGTAGGTATTGGAACAGTTGGTATGCCATCTAATCCTATTAATATTTTCCACCTCCAGATTTCTGATTACAGTCTGCCCCCATGTGGGGAACTTGAAAGTTGCGTTATCATTGTTAAAACTGCTGGTAGTGGATCAGAGGAGACAAGGAAATGCACGCCACATTCTTTGCAGCAGCAATTTCAAAATTTATTGAGACTGATTGGTTTTGCAAATAATATTCAAGCTAATCCCACTAAACATGAAGTAGAAAGAGGCCTGGGCCAAGAAGCTGGCCTGAACATCAAAACTGGAGCGCCCCATGTTTGGCTGTAAAAATGCCTCAAGTGATCAGTACTATCATTAACAGAAAATCTACACAAGCGCACTTCATCTGCCCAGAACAGACCGGGTATGAAAACAGGACAGGCTTCTGATTATTCAACACATTGTTGTTACAAACACAGGTTTATGAGCATCAATATAAAGTCAGTATCATATTGAACAAGATTCCCAACAAAACATTAAGTTTCAAGTGCCACTCCCCTTTACAAACAAAAGACACCTCAGAAACTTGGGAGAGAAAATAAATAATATATAATAGTAATATAAATTCATATATATGAAGGTGTACAAACATCACTCTTAGAAGAAAACCAAATCTAAAATAAAAGGTAAAAATTCTGAAAGTATCATATAATCTAGATATAACCATATCTATGGCTTCATGATTTGCACATATGAATCAAGCTATACAGTCTAAATCAGGATTGCAATTTGTACATGTCTAAGAATACCCATATTCATCTGCTATAAAGCAACCAGTTCCAGTTTTGCATTGTGAGGAATGATACAGTTGTGTGCAGATGCCGAGACAGAGCTTTGGTATGACAAATGGACACAGGCATGCAGTTATGACCAAGATCAAATTAGGGCACAAAGGTCAACACTGGGTCACAAACATAACCTGTACAGTAGCTTCAATCAGCTGATTAGTATGTCTGGAACCACAGTCTTTTTCCCAATATTTAAGACCTGCGATTAAGGTTGAATAATCTCTGTCCATCAAAAGATCATAGTCACACACACAGATACACACACACACACACACACACTCACATACAGGAAATGTATCGAGGCACATTGTCGAGGGGTTGGATGGCGGACGTTTCCTGAAGTACAACCCAGTATGAGGAAGAGGACCCAGAAGGCCCTGAGCTGATCCAGCACTGAGCTGGTTCTCTCGAGTCACCGGGCTCTGAATGACAACACATACACACTTTGGAAACACAAACTTTGAGTACACACACGTTGGAGGACACACACTGACACTTTACTGATCATGGACTCCTTCCACAATACTGCACCTTCTAAAAATCTCATAATATTTACCAGAAACATTCAAAATATCCAACCCAATAATATTAGGTTTTCTTTCCCCGAAATAGAAATCGATGGTGGATGGGTAAAAACGAAGACACAATAAATTATACAACTTAAATAAAGCTAGTTGCCAGGCATGAAGAAGGCATCACAAATCACATATTCTGCCTATGAGAGGTGCTTAGTGAGACTTGATGGAAGAGTCCTAATGAGGCCTGATACTGTCAACCATCATTGGTAATCAATTCCCAGAAGCTCCACTTCAGCACACAGTCCTCCTTCCTCTCATAGCACAGCGACACAGTCTGTGAGACATACATTCAGAGCGGGCAGATAGAAATATGAAACACTTCTACCAGCCCTGAGAGGCGATGCGTAGTGTGTTCTCTAGTTGCAGTATTTCTACCCACAGAGCTCTGAGTGTGGGGCACAGCTGTTCGTATCTCATGCAAGGCGATACAGTAGAGCACAAAGATTATTAAAGGGCAACAGGGTTAAGATGCAACTTCTATCAGACAGGCAGGTCTCCCACAAGGCCCCTTATACATAGAAATTATAGTCCGAACAATAACAATAATAATACTATATCGTGCACTTTTCAAACTGTGAGAAAGTAAGAAAACAAACAAAAACAACCCAACGAAACATATCGATCACGGTAAAGTCAAATGATTTCCACCTGCACTATAGAAACAGAAGCACTTAAAGTGTACAACATATCCGATTGTTTTTGGTTTGATATCAATCAATTAGTGTACATTAGTGATGCAGAAGCATTTGCTGAATATATGGTTCAATCAATATCTAACTGCTAATAAGTTAGTCTCTGCGCTTGCTAGCCTCTGCAGTCCCTCGTGTTAAAAAGCAAATACAACAGAGAAGCGGGTAACTGGCACAAGAACGACTGAGAAAAGCCTCATGGCTTGCTGTCCACAACAAGGCAAAGTATAAAAGCTTTTACTTCTTAAACATGATATAAAATCTCAAAAAAGGAACACACGGTAAAGCTTAGCATCCAGCACTTAATAAGAACAACAGGAATCATAATTATCATAATTAAAAGACAATGTGATCTGCGTCCCTCAAATGATCAATTATCTTGTCACACGCATTTTAATAAATGACTCTTGCTCTCTCTCAAACACACACGCACACGCATGAACACACTCAGTCATCCAAAGAAGAGGGAATGTCTTATTAATAAAACCCCACTATGAAATATGCATTTTCAATAAATAACTTTTCCAACAAACCAAAGCAACGAAAAGCACTCAACAGCACAGACAAAGCTTTTTCTCTTTTCGTATTTTGTACAAACTGATAAACACCATGACATGAAAGATGAGCCATAACATAAGGTTCAATAAAAATGAACTGTGTGCATATTCTGTAGCAATAAATTGAGATTGAGATATAAAAATGACAAAAACGTAACTTATTTGAGGCATCTCCTCTCCAGGTTTCCCACATTCACATGAGCTGAACAGAAGTGGGGCAGTATGGAATGGAAGGGAGATAGGAGGTGGGTGAGAGTGTGAAAGAAAGGGAGGAAGAGATTTAGAAGAAAAAAAACGAATGTAAAAACAGTATGAAATGGGGAATGTAAGATAATGTATCTCATCTTACTCAATGCACTGCTCCTTAAATTGAATCTACATTGTATATATATATATGCATGTATATATGTATACATGCATATATATATATATATGTGTGTGTGTGTGTGATGATAACAGTCAGGAGGACATACAGTATATCCTTAAAGGTAGGTGCGGTCACCGAGTTGTTTAAGTCAAATCAGATCAAAAAATGTAAACCATGGGTTCAGGGCATCGACAGGAGTCTAGTTGTCATTAAAGTGCAAGTCTGTGGCAGTTGACTCTGCAGGACCAAGTGGCTGCCCATCCTGCAGCTTTGCAATAGATAGAAAGACTGTCCTTACTGGGGAACACATCATCGCCAATGGAAATAATACACCCCCCTGGTGCATTCCACAAATTGTCAACCATCCCTTGTCAACCATGTGACCTTTTTCAAAAGCAGTTGAAAAAGCAGTTGGTTTCCAACTGCCTGAGGTGCAGTAGCGTCTGTTTCAGTCCCACTGAGACAGTATGTCAAACTAAGGGACTCTGGTTTGGCCCTCGGAAAGCTAACAACAACTAAAACAACTCAAACACAGAAAAGAAACACTGCATCAGAAGAACAGGAGGTCAGAGAAACACCCCGCAATCTAACCATCTCTGTCTCGTGTCATGGCGATCAAGTCACTAGCACAGGGCTCACACTTGACAATGTGTGCAAGTGACTGTGTGAAGCAAGTAAGTGTGTTTGTGTGTGTGTATATATATGTATATATATACTGTATATATATTAGACCTAGTTGAGGTTTCAGATCATTGTCGCGCATCACCTCTCAACACACTCCACCCGATGGAGGGTCTGCCCATGGAGAAGCACATGGGTAAAGACAGCAGGAAGTCTGCCTAGGAGATTACTAGGGACCTTAAGAGATCAGTTAGAAACCCGTAGGAGATCCAAGCAGATCCTAGGAGATCCATGCAAAGTCCTTCTCGCTCCCGTTCTGGTGCTCTCCCTCTTGTGCAGAGTCGCTCTCCTCCTTCTCATTGTCCAACGCTCCATCCCCCTCTGCCATCATCCCTGAGTCCTCTTTCCACTTCCCCCCCTCCTCATCCCCCTCCCCTATCATCTCTCCATCTCCCTCCACCATCATCTCCTCCTCCCCGTCACCATCACACTCTGCCTGGTCGTCGTGGAAACGATGATCACCAGCGTACAACTCGTCTTCCGGGGAGAGGTCACCGCCCCCTTCCCCGTTGTGGTCCAATAGCGAGGCCATCCCCCGTCCAGAGCAGTCAGCACAGACGCCATGGCGACGGGAGCCATGTTTTATCCCAACACTGGCGGCTGACATGAAGACTCGGCTGCAGACCTTACACACATACTTCTTATCCTTACTGTGCACCTGCAAGACACGCAGAAACACAAACAAATAAGTGTCTTCTTTAAAAGAATGTTATCCTTGAAGTTAACACCTTCATGAATACACATTTAGGAACAATACTGTTTATCCTTGTGAGTTTGACAAGGCCAGTGGAATGCCAGTCACTTAGTGATCTGCTTCCCCCTGGTGGTGAGAACTTAGTTCTGCACTCACCAGTGTGTGTCTCTTCATGTGCTCCCTCCTGGTGAACTTTTTGCCACAGATCTCACAGGGGTAGGGCCTTTCTCCAGTGTGAGAGCGCATGTGTCTCTTCAGAATGCACTGATGCATGGCAGAGAAACTGCAGTAGGGACACTTGAACTTCTTACGGATCACTGTGAAGTCATTCACTGCGAAGAGAGAGAAAGCAAGGGAGGAGGGGAAAAATGAATTAGTTTAAACGTAGCTCGCATCTGTCCGCTAAATTGTCTGACACGTCAAACAGATTTAGACTTGTCCAATCTGTGATTTAATTGCTGCTTGTTTTCACCTCAGTTTAGAAGTGAAGTACACTCGCCAGAACACCCCTATCAAACTCGCCAGTCAATTCTACAGTTTCCCTGGCAACTGGGCTATCTCCAAATTAAAGCAATAAAGATCAAGAAGAACCACAGACATCACCACATAGACAGTAGTTTATTCCATCTAGGCACAATGTTCTCACCCAGGATCTAGAAGCTACACACAGTAAGGGGAAAGACAGACAGGTTGGACAGCAAATTACGTACTAACATCAACAGACACAGAGGCTCACACATACACACACTCACATTGGGAATCTGGACCAAAACACTGTAATCGTACCTCATGTCCAACGAGAACGTAAGCCCATTATCTCAAGTCTAAGAGTCTGAGGGGTTAAGCCAGTTTATTGGTTAATCAAACAAAGAGACTGTGTGTGTAGGGGGTGATGTTTACTTGTCTTGTCTTAAAGGACTTTAGCTAACAGAACAAAGATATTATGGATGCTTAGGAAGTTAAGATCCAGTTAAGACATTACGTTCAGATCCACGTACATGTAAATTATTACCTCAGAGATTCCCCGGAACCAGATGGGGGTTCAGTGAGTGCAGGCAGAGTAGGTGTATAGATACATGTTGTCAGTTCGACATTTGTTCTCATTCTGTATACTTGCACATAAAGTAGAGAAGAGAGTGGCTAACATTTTTGTGCTCATGTATTTGAGTAGTAAGCGTACAGACTTGAAAAGAAAGGACCATGGCCGACATAAAGTTCTGCAGTTTATTGAGAACACAATATACAAACTATGAGGGGATTTCAACTTTAGAAAAAGACACGTCTATGTATGAGATTCATAGAGAGATAATTGCTAAAATACTGTATTGTAAACTTTTAAATCACAAGTTGCGATGATGCAACCAAAATGAGCATGGCTAAAATTTCTGAGTTCCTAGCTAGTTTCTGGTTTCACTTCAACAAAGTCTGTTTTCCTGGTTTTGACCAGAGGCCAGGAATGTCATTCCCTGAGAAAAGGGATCTTTACTTTGAATGGGTTTGACATTTACGTGAGTTCCTCTTTATATATGCCAGCATGTGGACGAGTTCCTTAAATGGGTGCCAAGTTCTGCTTTCTCACCCAAACTTATTCTCACAGCTTGTGGTGTGACAAAGACCAAACCTGACCGGTTTATTAAGGATCAGAAGCAATAAGTGACAGAGGAGATCAGACCCCTGAGAGTACTTTTCCTTGAGGCAATGTTCACAGTATCAATACAGGCAAAGAGAGACATCCATCTGATTGGATGTCACAATCTCAATTCGTCAACAAGCCAACCGATTCGCCAACAAACCGATGAATTAATAGAGTAACGACTCTCTTGGAGTATAAATCCAAACCGAGCTCCTCAATGCCACTCTGTCACTGCATCAGATAAGGAACGAGCAGAAACGGGACTGTCTATGTGGAACTTCCTGTCAGGAGGGAGATGACTGGCCTAGTTCTCAGGTTGACCCTAG
Source organism: Plecoglossus altivelis (assembly GCA_036571765.1). NCBI lineage: Eukaryota > Metazoa > Chordata > Actinopteri > Osmeriformes > Plecoglossidae > Plecoglossus > Plecoglossus altivelis. Next base: position 12,716,457 of record BROE01000021.1, on the reverse strand, counting down.
CACTAACACCCTGAGAAACACAGATTCCCATTCCCTGCTGTCCCCTGCATCTCTCTTTTCCTCCTTCCTCCTCACACTCCTTTGGGCCATTCCACTCCCTCGCTTCCCCTCTCTACTCATCCATATCCCATTCTTTCTGTCGCTCAGTCTCTGACATCAGTGAGGTAAGACCTAGCCTTCCTTTCCTTGCATTTACGGGGGTTGGAAGACAATCAGATTGGGCTAAAAGGGTTGACATTCAGGGCTGCAAGTAGCAAGATGGCCTAGCCAAACAGCCTCAATCCCAGATATAATGTCATTTTATTATCTATGTGGCTTGGAAATCCACAGCTTTTCCCCTTAATTTATCCAGTTAAAGAGACCGAGTGAAGGCAGGGCCAACCAGCACTCGGACGACTACATAAGCTGATAAACAGTTTCAGTGTGTCCCTAACGCTCTACCCTCTGACAAGCCTGTGTCTGTACGTCTGAGCACATCTGTGGGGCTGTTCTGAGCTGGAGCGCTTCACGCCAGCCTGCTGAACAACTGAGATCTCACAAGAACAATAGCTCAGAATCCAACGAAAAGGACGAAAGAAACAATAAAGTGATGTTTTTCAAGACCACTCCATGATGGCATGGCTTTCAGATGATTGCGAAGAACAGTTTGAGCGAGCGGGAGTTGAGCGATGGCAGAGCAGTACAGGTGAGTTCCTTCAGGAGGAGCTGTGGGGTGCTGATAGCAGCACAGCACTGCACCTCAGTGTGGGGGTTCCAGGGTCTCTTTAAAAGAGAGACTGATAAAGATCTCCCTGCCTAATAAGGAGACGGGACTGGGCTGTGTGTTTGCTGGCGACAGGGAGGGAGACGAGGGGTAGACTGGGGGTGAAGAGAAGGAGGGAGGAGCCCCCCACCCTTCCCCTCTGCCGCCCTGCCATCCCTGGAGACCCACAGCTTCACAGCATGGTCCAGTCAGTAATACCATGAGTTCCAAATGGCTATTCAACCATATTCAACAGCAATGTTCACAGTGCACAAAAGATTCACAGACAAAACATTCACAGACAGACACAGGTACAGGAGCTGGTATTAGCTGAGTTAATCTCAGCGAATGATGCAGCCCAACAAGTACCATTGCATAGCTAGTTTACTGTTTATTTTACGGCCGCACAAAAGTTGGCCATAGAAATACGTACATAAAAATAACAACATTGTTTACAAGTGCTTTTTACCAGTGCAATAAATACACTATGAGCATAAGGTTGCTTTAGAGACTTTAGTTTCTACTCAGTGGTAAAGTGCACTGCTTGTGGGTATACAAACGCTTAGATGACAATCCGAACTCAGTCTTCCACATTGACATGGTGATAATGGGAATTATTATTGCTATGGGTGTCAGCATTCATGTCTGGCAAGCTCCACATTTGATCTGCCCCCCCACCAGGGCCGGCCCCAACCATCACCCCTGCCTGAAGGCACACCTTCACATGGGTGGCCAGGTTCTTCTGGGTACTGAAAGCCTTGGCACAGGCCGGGCAGCTGTGGCCCCTCTCTCTGGAGTGCACTGAGGACAGGTGTCTGTGCAGGTCTGTGCGATCACGGAAGTGCTTCAGGCAGTACACACATTGCATCAGCTTCTTCTTGAAATGGATGGTCTTCTCATGACGGTCCGCGTTGGACTTGAGAGTAAAGCTAGCGGGGCACTGGGAGCAGAGGTAGCGGCCTGGCAGGGGCTCACCAGCCCGAGGACGGCAGAGAGATTGAGCTTGGCTGAGGGACTGGGAGTGCTGGCTGTGGCTGAGGGGGCTGGAGAAGTGGTGGGGGCCCTTGAGGTCAGCCCAGTCCATGGACAGGGCCATGAGGGACAGGGTGTGTCGGTACTCATGCTCCCTGAGCTGCTCCAGGCTGCTGAACAGCCGTTTGCACAGGGAGCAGGCAAGTTCCTGGGGCCACGCCACAGGTCTTGCCAGGGCCCTTCCCCCAGCCCCTCCAGCCAGGCCCTCCAGCCCGGCTCCAACCCCACCACGCCTGCCCTCCGCCATCTGATCCGTCGCTCCAGGAGACTGGTCTCCATCCAGAGCTGACAGAGAAAGGCAGAGTGGGGGACAGAGTTAGTGAGAGGCATGTCAGAATGTAACAAGTCTACAATAATACAAAATTATTACATCTGTTTTATTGGTCTGACATTCAGCCATTCAGGGCATGATACATACATGTACTGTATCCCAGACCTTCGACTTCATCTTGCATGTCCTCCTGAAAACAAGACAGCTGTTAGAACACACTCACATATTATCTCCATGTATAAGTTCTTATAGTAGCTTGAATAACGGTTTTTATATGCAGACTGGCAAGGCAGGCTGTGAACAAATACATAAATGCACACACACACAACACCATTCATTCCTTCTGGCAAATAAAAACACACAAGACAAATAGGTTAAGAAAACATAAAAGAAAGAAAGAAAGAAAGAAAAGATTTATATCAACAAATTTAACAACACAAACAAGACTCTTCAAGGAGAAATATCCAGGACATGACAATGAAACAGAGGGACGTCAGTAATGTTACACTATCATCAGCGTCAAACACCCTCACACGAAACAACAGGTGGACAGAAATAATGTGAGGAGATTAAGAGACAAAGACAGAAAAAGAGAGAGCGAGCAGAAGAGAGAGAGAAAATGGAAGAAAATAGAAGGCATTTAATGTTTGCTTGTTTCTGCTAAGTGGGGTTTACAGATAATTAAACATGTGTGTGTGAACGTGCACCAAAACCCTGTCTCCATATATTTTCCATTTCAGTCCTTAGACTTAAGCTGGCCCCTCCTCCACCTCAACCCTCCTCTTAACCTCCCCTCATCTCATCACCTCCCCATCCCTTCATCTCCCCTCATCCCTTCACCTCCCCTCACCCCTTCATCTCCCCTCATCCCTTCACCTCCTCTCACCCCTTCACCTCCCCTTATCCCTTCATCTCCCCTCATCCCTTCATCTCCCCTCATCCCTTCACCTCCTCTCACCCCTTCACCTCCCCTTATCCCTTCACCTCCCCAGCCCTTCACCTCCCCTCATCCCTTCACCTTCCTCATCCCTTCACCTCCTTCATCTCTTCAACTCCCTCATCTCTTCACCTCCCCCTCATCCCTTCCCCTCCCCCATTCCATGCTCCATCCCTCCTTTCCCTCCTCCTCACTAAGACCAGAACACCAAGCACTGGGCAAACAGATGGCTTGTCCACAGAGATAGAAAGGCTTGTTGAGAGGGTGGTCCACTGAAACCAAATGCTGCCCCCCCCCACACACACACATGCCCACACACACACACACACACACACACACACACACACACACCTATAAACATACACACACACAGAAGCAATTTCCTGAGCCCTCATTGAGACCCTCTCATTGTGAAGTGCTATTGATTATGCAGTCCTAAAATCCTACAGCTATTGGAACTATCTATGATATGTCTAACAGCACAACTGGCTAGCTATTCACTAACACAGTATGGTATGACATTATAGGGATTTATGTCTACGTTAGTGAGTCTCTAGGTCCCTAGCTACCAAGGAAAAGTGAGTGAAAAAAATAGTACATAAAATGAAAGAGAAAAACAAACAAAGCAGACAGTACATCAAACAAAACAACAAACATCTTAAAAGGTAAAACAGGAAAGACTGAGGATTGTACAGACAGATAACAGACACAGACAGACAGACAAACACACTGCACAGGCTACACGTGACAGAGCGGGCATGGATGGGGTGAGGAGAGAGAGTTAAAGCCACAGCAGCAACTCTCACCCACCCACCCCAGGTCCCCAAAAGTGAATTCAAAGAAAGGGGAGGGGGGAGGGGGGAGGGAGGGAGTTGCCCGAGAACAGATCCCAGGTCAGAGTCTACATGTTCCTCATTGTTATCTGAAGATAAGATCTGGACCCTGACCAGTGTCTAGAGGCAGCTCCTTCCCTAGGGAGAGGGGAAGGAAGGGTGAATCTGAAGGTGTGGTCTTACCTCTCCGGGAGTGGAGGGCTCAGGGCCCTCAGGGGCCTCCTCCACATCCTTATCCAGTCCCTCTGAGTGCAGTGAGGGACTCCAAGCCCGCAGACCAGGGGCCTCCAGGGGCCGAGGCTCCATGGGGCGGAGGGGCGGGGGTGAGGGAGGAGAGGACACCACGTGTGCTGGTGGTGGAAGTGTTGGAGGAAGAAGTGGGAGAAGAGGAGGAGGAGGAGGAGGAGGAGGGGAGCCAGCCCCTTGTTTGTTATCAAATGTAGCCCCTGTGGCCCCTGGGTGCAGCGGGCTGCAGCTGGTGCTGGAGCGGAGCCCTGAGGAAGACAGGAGAGGAGGCTCACCCACCACCCACTCAGGTAGACTGCAACCAGCTGGCCAGCAGCACATAGTGGGAGGGAGGGGGTGGGGGCACATCGAGACTGCCAGCGCGGCACCACAGCTCCCAACATGGCCACCCGAGGAGGGGGAAGAGGAGTGAGAGGAGGAAGAAAACTTCAGCACAAACCATGAGGACAGGGTCATGGCTTTTCTTCTCTCTCTCTCTCTCCCTCTTTCTTTTCCGTGTCTCTCTCCCTCTTGCTCCCTCTCTCCCATTCTCTCTCTCTTTCTCGCCCTCTCTCACTTGTTCTCCTTCTCTTTCCACCCACGTGCACGCACAGAAGATGGACTTGATGTACATGTGCGTGTGCAGAAGTTTGAGTTTGAGAGATGGTTGAACGTAGTAACAAAAGGACGGCAGGCGCTTCAGTCCAGGAGGCTCAGAGCAGACACCAGGGACTGAGGAACGCAGTGATGACCTCATCAAACGGAGACACCTCATAGATTTTACATCGCAAGAACAAAGGACTTGATACACAATACAAATAAAACTGAGCGAGAGAGGAAGCTGGTCTGCTTTATGGTAAGTATTGTGCCTGACATATAAAATTGAATGTGTGCGTGTGTGTTTGTCTGTGTGTGTGGGTGGTTTGGTGGGAGGATGGGGATCAAGGGAGGGGGTGGGCAGAGTTTTAGGGAATGTCTCCAGAGATATTCAGTGCGTTAGCTATTCCTTCTCCTCCTTAACAGAAGGACAAAATCACATAACCATGAGGCTCCATAGACAGATTCCTGGAATGTTCAAGTACCGCTCCCTCCACTCCTACTTACATAGGACAATACACACACACGCACGCACACACAAAAACACACAACCCCTTGAGTGCCCTACCCCAGGCAGTGTCAGGAAGCAGGATATGAGGGGGAGGGTTCAGTATGAGTGGAGCGATAGAGAGACGAGGCAGGGGAGGGAGGAGAGATAGAGGGGGAGAGCAGATGGGACAGCAGAGGTTCTAGGAATTCTGCATCTTGTTATTCCATCATCCCCCTGGTGCTCAAGTGACAGGGGCTTAAGACGATTCTCAAATTAGGGAATTTATTTCTAGAGGCAAGCTACGTTTCCTAGATAGATTGGCAGGTAACACTGTGGTCAAGATAAGAGGGGTTAATTTAGAGATTGGGGGATGGCATTGGGCCCAGTGCACAGGCATGTACAAATACACACGCACCCAACCACCCAATACACACACACGCATGCATACAGTAGATTGAGAAGGTAGTTAGGAAGAAGCAGGTGACCTTCGTCTAGATAGATCAATGTATTCCCAGGGATCTCAACCGATACACTTTGAAGTTAGCAAGCTGGGGAAGAGAAGGAGAGGAAGAAAGGGAGAGAGAGGGCCAGAGAAGAGGGAGGGAAGGAGAGAGACATCGCTGGCTTGCGAGGTTGATGGACAGGGGGAGGGATGGGTGTTAAGGAGGGGTGAAGGAGAACTTGGTACGGTGGGATGAAAGGGGGTCAGGGAAGAGTGGGCGAAGTAAGGAGGCAAGGAGGGTGAAGAAGCGCCGGGGATGGAGGGAAGACGGAGGAGGGAGGAGGCAGAAAAAAGAAGGAAGAGAAGCTGCACATGAGGAAGAGGAGGAGGAGAAGGGAAAAGCCAGGCTGTCAGACTATTATCCAGCACTCTGTGTTTGTATTTTCATTTCTCTTTTAAAGGAAGAGAGCGCCATCAGACTGAGGTCGTTAGACATCTCAGAGCCTATTGTGCAACTGCTTTTAGACTAGGCTTGGCTAACCAAACACTCTCCCTGGGGTCTGACTGCCACACAGTCTGCCAGTCACTGATGATGAAAATAGACGTCGGCTCATGAAGCATGCTTTACAAAGCTAATGCTAGGCATTGTCTAGATTCTATTTATTTCCTAACTCAAGGCATTTTTTATCAGTGTGTGTGTGTATGTGTGAGATTAAGTGAGGCCTCCCCTTCCTTCCGTTTGGGGGCTGTCAAGTGAAAGCTGTCTGTCTCAGCTTTGACAGCGCCTGACTCTCTTCACTTTAAGCCAACAAAGACATTTCAATCACACACTCAACACAGAACGTATGTGTGCGTGTGTGTATGTGTGCGTGTCTGCCTTCTGCAACTCTTGTGTAGCTGAGGGGGGCCTGACTAAAAAGGCAAGACAAGGTTTAGAGTTGTACTCCTTTCCCTTTCTGCTCCAGACAAAAGACAGGCAGACCTCAGGACAAAGGATCCAATTACCAGCCCGGCAAAGCAAGCAAAACACACACACACACCACACAGTCTACACATGACACTTCTACAACACCTGTCTTCCAATACACACACCCGCACCACACAGTCTACACATGACACTTCCACAACACCTGTATTCCAATACACACACACAAACACACACACACACCACACAGTCTACACATGACACTTCTACAACACCTGTCTTCCAAAATACACACACAAACACACACACACCACACAGTCTACACATGACACCTCCACAACACCTGTCTTCCAATGCACACGCGCACACACACACACGCAGGCACGCACACACACACACACACACACACACACACACACACACACACACACACACACACACACAGAGAAGGAAACAATGCAAAGACTAAAACAAGAGCACACTGGTATGTCTTGAGATGCAGGCGTTTACTGCACGAGGGAACCAACCATCTTGAAAACGGCAATGAAAAACATTTCACGATCCACTTTGAATATCAGAAGATAGTAACCTAGCATTGTAATGCATGATAGCACTGTATGGTAAGCCCATACACAAAGCCATATGAGCATAAACACACACAAACACACGCACGCACCCTAAGAGGTATTATCAGAAAACAATGCCACAAAACAAGGCACAAAGATCAAGGAAGGTAAGGCTCCAATACAAGCTAAACAACGATTTGCTGTCTTAGTCATTTTAAATGCATCTATGCATGTATTACAGTCACACATACTCCTTGACACTAATATGAACCCCGGCAAATATTTTCTCAAACAACACGAACAAATCCGAGTCCAATGTTCTCTCACTGAGTCACAAGTGAGTAATCATCACTCACAGGATAACACCAACCTGTTACATACATTCACATACACACACATGCACATTTTCTGTCCAAATGTGGTGAATATTGTTATTAACCAGCAGCAACAGGTTTATATGCATCTGTGTGCGCTTTCTGGTGGTGTGTTTTTCTTCTTCGTAAGTGTATGTCGGTGCGTAAGTATGTAAATGCGTACTGTGTGTGATTGAGTGACTGCAAGTGTGTGCACTGTCTGCCAGTGTGTGTGTGTGCGAGTGCGTGGTGTGTACTACAGCAGGGGAGTGGGACTTACGAGAGAGGGAGTGTCCACCTTTAGGCAGGTACTCATAGAGTAGAGGACTGTCATCTCCCAGCATCTCTGCACGTAGCGATAGCAAGCTGTTTTTACTCATCAACGCTGCCCTCAGATTGGCTACGGACGCGGTGGTTCCACCCCCAGAACCCCCTCTGGCCTCATCTGATTCGCTGGGGCCCAGGAAGCCCGCCTCGCCTGCCTCCTCCTGTTTGAGGAAGAATTCCAGGCGTTCTCCACGGCTGTCAGAGCTGTTGGGCTCTGTGACATCAGCACCTGGACAGGAGAGGAGCAAGAAGAGGAGGAGGGTGAGATTCATCTCTTCATCACTGAGCAGCAGAATAATAAACGACGCAACACACATCCAGCTCTGTGACTGGCGTGTCCTGAGAGGGGAGTTGACGTTAGGTGAGGTGAGGTTCAGCAGGTTGGCTGTGGACAGGAGCAGAGAACTGGAACTGAAGTTCAAACATCCCCTTCAAACTACTTCCCTGCCTCAACCTGCCTCCACTATCTACCTAGGACATCTAACATCTCTGTCTCACACACACTCTCTCTCAGAGTCTTGTCAATGCTGACATTGCGTACAACACAGCTCTTCGATCTGGGAGCACAGGAGAGGGAGACAGATGAAAAGAGAGAAACCAAGAAGAGAGACAGACAGACAGATTGTGTGTGTGTCTCTCTGTGTGTGTGTGTGTGTGTGTGCGTGTGTCTGTGAGGGTCTGTATAGAACACGGTGACAGTTGAAAGCAGTGTGTGTAGAACAGCTGTCAGCAGAAGACACACGCCACTAGAGGCTCCTCTGTAGATCAACACGTCTGTCAGAAGCAACCACTGACAGCACTGCTGACAACAGCTTCAGCCTAGCATGGCACGCACCACACACATACTTGCACACACACACACACACATTTACACACACACACACATTTACACACACACTTGATTGCCCTCTAATTGCCATGTGAATGATGACAACTTATTTTCTCTTACCCACACACAGCACATGAACACAGATTTCCATAGATTACACATGCAGTCTACACACTACCATCAACTCACACACATAACCAGACACACACACACATAAATTCAGGGAATTATTAGAGGCTGGTTCAGTTTTCCCTGAGGGGAGGTGACATGCTGTGTGAAAAAGTGGGGATGAGAAATGGATCTCATGCCCCTGACACTCTTCCCACTGCTCACACACAGCAGACCACCTCAACTGCTGGGACACAGACCACCTCCTCTACTGCTGGGACACAGACCACCTCTACTGCTGGGACACAGACCACCTCCTCAACTGCTGGGACACAGACCACCTCTACTGCTGGGACACAGACCACCTCAACTGCTGGGACACAGACCACCTCTACTGCTGGACACAGACCTCCTCTACTGCTGGACACAGACCTCCTCAACTGCTGGGACACAGACCACCTCTACTGCTGGGACACAGACCACCTCTACTGCTGGGACACAGACCACCTCCTCTACTGCTGGGACACAGACCACCTCTACTGCTGGGACACAGACCACCTCTATTGCTGGGACACAGACCTCCTCTACTGCTGAGGTTCACACAATCTCAGCGCTACTTGTTGCTGTTTTCGTGTTTGTTACTGTTGCCGTGGTAAGAGTCAAGGTAAGGTAAGAGAGAGAAAGTTGAATGACTCTTATCTGAATACCTATACACACATAGTCACTGCTACTCGATGTATGCTAGTGTTGGTTTTAGTCAACACACATGCATAAACTCATCCAGTATCTGTAACCATGAGCGTATTTGACAGCATCTGATGTCAAACAGGTGTATTGGAGGAAGAGAGATGAGGTAGGTTAGATAAGAATGACTTATCAACATATCAAGTATCTAACCACAAACTGAGAGAGACGGAGTAAAGCGTAAAAAGATAGAGAAAGAAGTATAAAGGGGTTGATGTGTGGAGGAGGCAGAGGACTCACAAACACACACACACCCACAGACAAAAACACACACACACAAAGTTAATTAAGGAGGGGGAGTCGGGGTTGGCGTAGGGGGCAAGGGGTGGAGGAATTCATTAGAACGCTGCCCCCTCCTCCAGTGGGCAGTGGAGCAGCCAGAGGAGTCAATCAATAAAATAGATCTGCTGCTTCCAACAACACACGCATGGAGACGGGAGGATGAGGATGGGGGTGGGGGTGGGGGGCACCTCTGACCCCATATCCTTCTACTCATCTGTTCATTGGACGAGAGAGTGACCCTGAGCCCGTTTACCCAGCATTCCCTTCACCCATGCAGCTACAGACTGAACATGTCCCCCTCTTAGCAGTTCTACAGTCACCGCACACAGACGCGCACACACTCTCCGGAAGGATCTAGACTTCTGACAAAGACCATACATCAAGCAGACAGTCTACAGCTGTTGTGCAAATACTTGTTGAGGCAGAGAAATTGAAGGTGTTTTATCATCATACACATCATACACATCCAGCAGTATTCAACAGCCTTAATCTTACAACAGGTCTGATAGTGTACTCCAGCTCTAGATGGGTTGCATTACACAAAGAGCATAGACATGCATCCATGTCACCTAATCCTGGGTAATCTATGAATTGTATGTATAACACGCGTTACTTAAACATGGTGGCCCTGGTTTGACAGATATAATCACTTCACGTACCAGAGATTTGCTAGACAGCAGGATTTACATTCTGCTTAATCTGTCTTGCTGTTCCATGTGATCCATAAAGGACTGGTTAAAACACACCATCCACGCACTTTATTGTGGACTGCCATAGAACATCAACTCATTCATACTGCATGATGAGATATTTGATATTTGGACAGATAATAAATGATCTGTAGCTGCATATACTGTTTCAAATCCCCGCATTATAATAAGTGTGAATTTTACACACTCATGCATGGGACCACAATGTTTATGTTCATATTTTCCTTTGACAACGTTTCAAAAGGAAGAAGACTATACACACCATACAGCGCTTTTCATTTTTCTTTTCATATAAAAGGGTCCGAATAATTTAGATTTCTCCTTTCTGAAGAGATTCTCCGTTTAATTTGGTTGCCATGGTAGCCAGGCACCCTTGGCTTCAACATTTATGCTAAATAAAACACCCATTTAAAAGAAGCCACAAATACATGGAATCAGGCTCTAGCTTTGTGTGCTGTGTCTCTTTGTTAGTGTGTGTGAGTGTGTGTGTGTGCGCGTTTGTGTGTGTGTGTGTGTGTGTGTGTGTGTGTGTGTGCATGGACAAGTGTGCTGAGTCTGTGTGTGGGAGCAACGTGGGGGCTTTAACGTGAAGTTAAGGTAGGGGATGATCACATTCAAACAAATAAGGTGTGTGTGTGAGAGAGAGAGCGTGTGTGTGTTTGTGTGTGTAAGAGAGAGAGAGAGAGAGAGGGAGCGCACGTGTGTATGTACATCTTCACAGTACAGTGAATAAGATGTGTGTGTGTGAGAGAGACTGTACTATATATCCTTCATTGAGAGTTATAGCTAATGGCCTGTAGATACAGGTTTATGTGCTGTTGTCTCAGACAGTCCACTATATCTGCCTGGAGCGTGTGTTCTTTACGAGGGGAGTGGTGTTATTAGAGAGTGTGTTTTACCTCAGTAAAGAGGAGGAGTAAGAGAAGCGCTGAAAAGGGAGGGAGGGTCAGCTGACCTGCTCTGACCTCTGACCTTCTGTTCTGCAGCTGAGGCAATGTGTGTGTCAGTGTGTGAATGTGCGTGTGCCACTCCCCTGATGAAACCGAAAACTTTTGTTGTGAGTGGAAGTTGCTGGACAGAGTCATGGATTGGCTCATGATGTGCAACACGCACATCGAGCTCATGAGAGAGGAACAATGGAGTCAGCCTGAGGGAAAGTGGCAGCGTGCGCACACACGATTGCTTGAGTGTGAGCGTACCAACAAGTGTGTGCGACTGCCCGCTCTCCTCATGCTGATGGCCAGCCAAGGCAAGTCAGGGGATTAGGTTTGGGGGGCCGTGGAAAAAATGAATCTATGGGCACATACATGCACTCATACACAATCATACACAGTGGGTGCTGTCAGTACTGCACGTGTGTGTATAGAGCATGTTTGTACTGTGTGGTGGGTAAGAATGTGCCCATAGGAGAACAAAGAGGGAGGGGAGGTGGAACCTGCTTCCTCGACACAGCAGAGTTGGAGAGAGTAAAAGTCATTTCAGCGGAGAAGGGGGAGTGAGGCACTAAAACAGCTCAAGAATTCAGAGGCAATTTAAAAAGCAGTGTGGGAGACGGGAAGGAAAAAAATGCTGGATAAAAAGGAGGGAGGACGGAAAGTAAGAGAGGTTGTTATTCTCTCTCTCTCTTTTCCTCCCTCTACCCCTTCTCTTTTTCTCTCTGTCTCTTTGTCTCTCCCTCTCCCTCTTGTTGTTTTTAGGGACTAGCCGGGCCACAACCTCCAAGAGAAAGATATGGAGGGAGGGTGGAGGGAGGGAGGGAAGGAGGGGGGGAGGAGGGAGGGAGGGAGGGCAAGCATAAATCAAACAGAGCCTGAAGGCTGGAGAGGAGGGAGGGTGAGAGGGAAGAGGAGTGGAGGATGCATGAGAGAGAGAGAGAGAAAGGGAGAGCCAGGAGAGAGATGGTGGTGATGGTGGTAGCGCTGGGGGGATGAGAAAGTGTGGGTGGGTGGAGAAGTGGAGGGTAGAGGGAGGTGTGTGTGGTGGTGGTGGAAGGGGAGGGGGTGTGGTGATTGTGTGAACGGGTTGAGAGGTGGAGAGAGGGGGGATGAGAGAGTGTGGGTGGGTGGGTGCGGGTGGAGGGGGGGAGTAAGGAGAGGTGAAGGGGGGTCACTGAGTGTGGGAGGGTGGGTAAGTGGGGAGTGGAGGATGAGGTTGAGGGGAGGGGGGAGGTGTGGAGAAGGGGGTATGGAGGATTGCTTGGCTCAAGGTAATCTGGGGAGTTAATGCGGCTTAAAGAGACAGAGAGGTGTGGGAGGGAGAGAAAGAAGGAAGAGGGAGGGAGAAAGAGGTTAGGGAGGGAGGTAAGGTAGGGTAGAAGGTCAGGGGAGAAGGGAGGGAGGGAGGGAGGGGGGAGGAAGGTGGAAAGGCGATTGAAAGATAAATAAGGAGGGGCAAAGGGAAGGGAGAAGGAAGAGAGAAGAGGAGAAGAAAGACAAGGAACGTGTGGGAGGAAGAGAATAATAGGTAATAGGTAAGAGAACAACGGAGATGGATAGAGCGAGAGGAGGAGGAGAGGAGAGGAGTGGAGAGGAGAGAGGGTCAGTCAATGTGAGAAGGGCATTGGAAAAGAAAGAACGAAAGGAGAAAGAGTGAGAGAGTGTGGGTAGGAGTCAGAGTGGGGGAGAGGCTGCAGGGGGGAAAAGGAATGCAGGGTGGGGAAGGGAAACAGACATGCAGGGCTTTGTGTTAAAGCAGAGAGAACGAGAGGGAGGGAGCAAGAGAGAGAGAGAGGGGGAGACAGAGATGGGGGGTGGTTAGCTTGAGACAGGCTAAGCTATGCTGCTGGGCTGTAGGGAGGGAGTGGTGCCCCCAGCCTAGAGCCAGCAGGAAGCAGTCCATAGCCGAACACCCATTCTCTGAACACATACACTCTAGCGTTCACATATAATAGACCAGAAAGACAAACACATACACACACAGACATCTGGGAGTTGATGTGTGCCAATGTGAATAAGAAGCTATTTGCCATCCACTCTACATCTGTACAATCTCATAACATTAAGACTGTTTCTCTGTGTCCGTGTGCTTGTATCCTTGGCAACCGGCCCCTGACAATGGAGGGAGCAGTGGCCTAGAAGACTACCCAGCATGGGAGGATCCAGGATAAGGAGAGAAGAACGAGAGGGAGGGAGGGAGGCTACTAGCCTGTGAGTCTGACTCTCTGGATGTGAGTGTGTGAGCGCGTGTGTGGGTGTATAGGTGCTAGAGGATGTATGTATATGCACGTATTCAAGAGAGAGACAGACCGAGAGAAAGAGAGAGAGAGAGAGAAAGAGAGCATGGAGAGAGAGAGAGAGACCACAGGGAGACCAGCAGACAGGGGGCAGATGAGGAGACTTGGTTGACCTAGAGGCTTAGCATCAATGGATCAAGTCAGATCTGTGTGAGAGGCTGGAGGTAGAACGTGAACCATGTCTGATCATGTTAAATCAGTGACCCCACGAAGTCACCACAGTCCTTTACAGACATATTATACCATGCTACTGTAAATGTTGCTGCTGGAGCATGAACACTACCGCTTAATGACTTTGACAGGAATGATCATTCTCAGTAGAATCACCTGCGTTTTGCACCAAGCCAGTTGTATTTGCAGTGAAATACTACACAGCATACACAGAAATAGATGTATATATGTGTAGAGAGAGAGTGAAGGTAGATAGAGAGCGGGATGAATAGATAAGAGGACTGCTCTTTGCCCCCCCCCCCCCCCATCCCCCCGCTCCCCAGCCCTGCCAGAGCAGAGCTGGGCCACTGAGATTAATTGCTTATGATCAAATCAGCAGAAGCTGTGCAAATTAAAGAGTACCCTCCCCCCCTCCCACGTCTCTCCCTTGCCTCCCCCAGAGCCAATGGACAGCGTGTCACAGGCCACAGCGCTTATTCAAGGCTACAAACGTGTCATTTCCTGTTTCCCCTGAGAGGGGGAGAAGGAGCTCAGGCCTTGAACAAGGAGCAAGGGGTCGGTCAAACGTTCAGACACACACACACAGACCCACACAATCACAGCGACGGCCCTGAGCGGACGGAGAGTTAAGGCTGACGTCTCCCCCCTCCTTCCCTTCGCTCCCCTCCCCCCTCTCTCATTACAGAGCCATTAGAGGGAAGGACAGCATGGGCCCACACGACCCCATCCTAACCTCTGTAACACACCCCAGAGAGACAGCGAGGGAGAAGGGGAGGGAGGGATGGAGGCAGAGGACAAGGAGAAAGAGAGAGAGAGAGTGCTGGGGGGAAGGAGAGACAGACTTGAGATACAGAGAGATGGAAACGGAGAGGGGGAGAGGGACTGTCAGAGGATGAGGGGAGAGAGAGCAAGGGCCGGAAAAAAAGGCTGAGAGGGTGAAAGGGAGAGATGGGGTAACAGAAAGAAAGGGAAAGGACAAGTGTGACAAAAGTTACAGAGAAGGGAGGGAGTGTCAGAGAGGCATGTGATTCTGAGGAAGCAAGGGGGGGTGTGGGGGAGAGGACAGAGGGATGACACAACGCAAGTGTCTCTTGGAGAACTACGACAATGCAGAAGAATCAGAAGAAGAAGCGGAGGGGGAGGGGGGTGGTGTATCAAGATAAAGCTGTGCAGAGATATGAACAGGGTGAAAAGTGTGCAAGAGACCAAAAGAGCGAGAGACCAAAGTCGTTAGGTATAGAGGCGTGTGATAAGTGAGCTGGGACTGTAGGAGAAGGGGATCATTTGGGAGTGGAAGACGGCTAGGCTGCTTCCTCAGTTGGACACAGGAATGTGGAGCGGGCGGATCTAAGGGTGTGTGAGTGTGTGTGTGTCTGTGTGTGTGCCAGACAGGAATCCCTAACCCCCACAGACTCATGGCTCCACTTATCAGGGCCGGAGGACAGAGGGATGATGGGGGAGAGTCTGGAGGGTGGAGGGGAATGATGGGGGAGTCTGGAGGGTGGAGGGGGAGGGAGGGGGAGTTTACCACTCCAGCCCCCCTCTGACTACCTGCAGCGCTGGCCTTTTCTCCCCCTCTACCCCACAGAAAGTCAAACACACAAACAAACACGCACACACACATCCAGACATCCAGACACACGCGCACTAAACCTTGAGGCTGGCTGCCACCGAGGCCAGAGGAACTTTGGGAAGGCCAAAAATCTCTAACCGCCTCACCAGGGTGGCGACAAAGAAAAACAAAACAAGCATATGAGACACACAAACACACACACACACCTATCAGTACTGGTGGAAGAATAACCCATACAAACTTTCTTCCCTCTTCCATCAGTTCTGTCCTCCTAGTTTCTTTCCAGTACCCGTCAACCGGACCTGGACTTCCCCCATCCTGTGCCAAGTAGGTGGTAGAGGAAGAAGGGGTGGTGTGTGGGGGGTGTTGTGTGGGGTGAAAGCAGGCCATACTGACTCCCTTCCAACATGTCTAAGAGCTGCAGGTATGAGGGTTCAGAGGGTGGAGAGGGTGGGGTAATGGAACAGTCTGTGTAGGGGGGCTGGTAATGGAACAGTCTGTATAGGGGGCTGGTAATGGAACAGTCTGTGTAGGGGGGCTGGTAATGGAACAGTCTGTATAGGGGGCTGGTAATGGATCAGTCTGTATAGGGGGCTGGTAATAGAACAGTCTGTGTAGGGGGCAGGTAATGGAGCAGTCTGTGTAGGGGGCAGGTAATGGAACAGTCTGTATAGGGGGCTGGTAATGGAGCAGTTGAGAGGAGGGGGCTGAGGGAGAAAAGCAGTCTACCGTCTTTATTCTAAGAGATGAATTATATCTAATTGCTCATACAGCAGCATCTAACAGTGCAACCTCAAAAACCACAATAGTTTAAATGTGGCCTCCAATAGTGATGGAGTCAGTGTGTGAGTTTTCTGTTACCCATGTGCTCTCAACGAACACACGCACAAACATTGCAGCCCACACTGCCCGCTGTTAGGGGAGAAGTCTGATCAACGTTCTAAAGCTCACGCCCATTTATGCCCCATCTACAGGGTGAGCGAGAACGGAAGTGGCAGTCTAAATTGGAGGGGTGGGTGGGTGAGAAGAGAGGGGGAGGAGAGGAGGAGAAGGAATAGTATGGATGATGTGAATGGAACAAATGGAAACGAAGGACAGACAGTAGCTGCCAAAGTGCCATCAAACACACACGCACGCAATCCACTTGCTTGCTAAACAGGACATGCAAGAACTCTTCATTAAATTGTCTGACAATAGCAACCGTACGCTACACACACTCTCAAGTCAGCCAAGCCCTCTGTGTCTTTAACACTTTTTTTCTTTTTGTCAAAAGGGGAACGGGGGGGGGGGGGCTAACAGAGGAAAGACCAGGAGGGAGGCTGAAAGAGAAGAGCTGAGGAGTGAAGGAAGGTGTAGAAGGGTGACTAGGGGAGAGAGAAAACAGGAGGGGGGGGGGGACCAATGTGTTAGAGAAAGGGAGACTTTGCCCTCCAGCAGGAACCCTCCCACGATTGTGTGTGTACTGTACGTGTGTGGAAGTGTGTATGACGGGTGTGTATGTGTGTGTGTGTGTTGTGACTCGGCCAAGCCGACACACCCACAGGCAATAGACCTCTATATCCTGTTCATGCTGTCCGTTTGTCCAAACATCCCCACCCCCGTGCCCCTACTCCCACCTTCTCCTCTCCCTCCCCTCCCCTCCTCTCCCCTGCCCTCCTCACCCCTTTTCCTAACTGGCCAGACTGGGGTAAAGTGTAGGAGGGACTGAATACAGTAAACAGAACAAAGTAACTATCCTAAAATACACAGCAAGGAACAAGGAACTACAATATGCAGAGAAAGACAGACAGAAAAATAGGTTGGACCAACCATTGATTGAGAGAAGTATTTCTGTCTGTCCTGCCAATCTGAATGTTAATGTTGATCACTAGGGATAAGGGATTTCTGAATCCATATATTAGCACAAGAAAAGCATCAAAAGTTGTCTAAATTCAGACAACTGAAAAACGTGTTTAGATGAATGTTTCCCTCTCTCCTACTACCTATCCATGTAGCTATGGTGTATCGGGGACATTTTGGGTTGGTCGATTCGATCTCCTCTTCGTCAAAAACAAAAAAGGGCAAAAACCAATTATGCTCTCAATAGATCCTTGCACTCCAACAAACATGAGTTACTTGCAATTGAGACCTGAAATTACTGCAAGTTCGATCACATCTCCAGGGTACAGCAGCTGGCTTCAATAAATTACAACAGATTTCATTGTGTGTCATGATAACACCTGCTAATGAATGGTGCCACAATCTGTCAGTAGGTCTGATACAACATCGAGATCAAATCTAGTAGAAATGTGCAGCACCTGTCATACTTGACAGATATTGCAGAGCACTTAACACAATGGTAGCAATTCCTCACTTCAGAAGAGCAGTCCTATACTGTGTCCCATAGCTTCACTAGGAGCACACTGTTCTGTATATAATCCTGGAATTGTAGTTGCACACATGTATGTATGGATGTGTGGATGTGACCGTGCTTGTGTGTGTCCTTTTTGTCTGCTGGTTGGATCGGGGTGTGTACATGTATTTGCATGTGTGTATTTTCAACGGAGAATTTGAACCGCAACAGCCCCTGTGCCAACAGGACGTCCTGTCAAGGTGTATTCTGGGTAATTCTAAGAGGCAAGAAATGTGCGCTTGTAAAGAGTGTGTTTAGGTGTAATTACATGGATAAACTTCACACAAGCATACATGCTTTGCATGTGTGTGTGAGAGTGAGTGAGTTAATTAATGAATAGGTGAATGCATATGGGCAGGATTTGGCTATGTTCCACAGGTCCAGCCCAGGTGCTAGCAGGGTGGGATGGCTAATCTTTAACCCCCCACTCCCTCTCCCTCAGCCTTCCCTCCACTCCTCCCCTCCGTCTCTGGCCTGTTCCACTGGCAGGCTGTTGAGAGGTGGGGGGTGCTGACGTTTTGGAAAAAGCCATGGTCAGAGCAGAGGAGGGGGCAGCTTCCTGTCCAGAGCAGCTCTTTATAGCCAGAAGATTTATAAATAGAGCAGGTGTCAGTGTGTCGACCACAGACAGACTGACCGACAGCAACAGAGAAATATAAAGAAATAGAAAGTGTGTGTTTGCTTGCATGACTGTGTGTGTTTGTGTTGTGTGTGGGTTTACAGGTGGTGGGCGTGGGGCGAAATCTGCCACATTCTCCAGTTTACATAACTATGGTTGGTGGAGTTTTTCGTTTTTATACGTGTGACAATAAGAGAAAGAGAGCAGTGTTACACACTGCATGTGTGTTCAAAATGTGTTGTTTTGCTGGTGGACCGTCCATAATGTCCAGCAGGATGTGAGGTCATACGACAAAGATGGACGGTGGGCGGTGAGAAGTGGTTGGTTACCACGGTGATAATAGAACAGCGGGGGTTTGCTCGGAGAGAGACAGGAGGCAGAAGAGAGAGAGAGCCAGAGAGAGACCACGAGAGAGAGAAAAGGGGGAGGGAAAGAAAGAATTGTAGAGAAGAGGGAGGGAGGGAGAGTGCGAGGAAAGAACAGTACTGTAACAGTCTTCCGTCACGACTTCTAACAGAACAAACAGGCATTCAGACGCATTCAAGACTGACACAAAACTGAGGGACAGAGGAGAAGTGTGAGGGAGGGGCAAAGAGGACGGGGGGAGTGGAGGGAATGAAGGAGAGGGGGGGAAAGGGGGGGGGGGGGGGTACAAAAGTCAATAGTGTGGGAGGAAAAGCTGAAATTGTCTACACAGCCAACGGACAGAGACAGAGAGGAAGGGGAGGAGGGGAGAGAGAGAGCGTTTGTAAAGGAACAAAAAGGAGGCAGGCAGAAAAGGGGTGAGCAAGGGAGCGATAGAACAAGGGGAGAAAATCCAGTCCAGGGTGAGAGAGAACATGCAACACGTGTTGCCCAACCTGAAACATGACAAGCACTGAGCTGTGAAGAAAGGGGTTAAAAATTAAGCCAATTTAGAAAAAAAAGAAAGAAATCTATTTTGGTTAGATGGGGAGGGGAGTGAATTAAGACGAAATATGAGGGTGGATTATTAAACTAGCAGGAAGAGGAGGAAGAGAGAAGCAGAAAGGTGTGAGTGGGTTGAGGGGGTTGGAATCTGTTCGCAGTGTTTTAAATATTAAACCTATTTCAAGTTTAATGAAGTGCAAATACTATGGGGAGAGTCTTAACTGGAATAGTGAGAGGAAGGGGGTGAAAGGGGGATCCGATTCATTATTTCCAGAGTTCACCTTTACACTGTGGAGACTTGGGGAGAGAAAAAAAAACACGGAAAAAAATGAAAGAAAGTTAAGGAGGAAGTGCAGAGTTGCAGGTAGTATTAAGGCCTCCTATCTCCCAGCCCCAGGTGAGTTGGGCCCCTAACCTCCTTAGCTAAACAGGCTTCAGGAGGACGACTAGGGGTACTACAACAAAACAATACACACGCAGATAACACTACACATTATGGCTCACGCCTCACTCACATCAATACAAAAAAAGACTAAATAAATATCAATATAAACAACAAACTATTTAAATGGTGCATTTTCAGAGCTCAGTTCCATTTGTCTGAGTGTGTACATTTCTGCATGCGTGTGTGTGTAACTAAAGGTTAGGGCTTGGGTAAGAGGAGATATTCGAGCCAGATATAGGGCTTGTTTTTTGCATC
Organism: Plecoglossus altivelis; assembly: GCA_036571765.1. Lineage (NCBI taxonomy): Eukaryota > Metazoa > Chordata > Actinopteri > Osmeriformes > Plecoglossidae > Plecoglossus > Plecoglossus altivelis. Next base: position 12,696,448 of record BROE01000021.1, on the reverse strand, counting down.
TTTCACTTGCGTGTACAGTACACTGTGCAATCGATGTGCAGGAGCTACAAGGGGAATGGAAAGAATAAGAATGTGTGTATGTCAAACAGTCCATCATCAAGTTATTGCCAAAAATCCCCCAAGCCAACTGAAAAGGTTACAGTGTTGGGTTTTTTTTGAAGAAAATACCCAACCAAATCTAAAGCGCTTTTTCAGAGACCACGGAGTCAAGTCTAACCATAAACAGCAATATGATGTCAATGACCATCTCAAATAAAACTACACATTCCCATTAAGTTCGACACCCTTCTAGTGGGCAGATAACATAAACATCTTTGTTCTATGTTAGATGACGTGATGTATGATTCAAATGAGTACATTTAACTTGTCTGATCTTCAATGTTGAGAGTACATCCACTACACACGGAGAGGCAGGGAGGGTCAGAGAGAGAGAGAGAGCGTGAGATCATTGCTCATGGACTCAATCATGATATCAGGTCCACAACAGATGTTTGCCAGAGAGAGGAACAGAAAAAAAAACTTAATCCTAACTCCTCCAGCTGTTCATGTAAACATATGCATAGTCTTTTCATGGACAGAATCAATCCCAAGGCTTACTCTATAGGTTACTGCCATCATCACTGTAAATGCACCACATGGGACTCCCAAATATCATGAGTTGCAAAATGTGTAAGAAGATTAGTAAATTTGTCTAAATATTAGTGAGTAAATACATCTTATCTGATCATCTGATCCTTGCATAACCTTACAGTGTATTACAACCTTACAGTGTATTACTGAGTCAATCCAATGAGGTCCTTAGTCAGTCCCTGCAGTGTCATGGGTGGGGAGAGAATCTAAGTGTGTGGGACTGTATCCGCCCCTGGCCAGGAATGAGAGACCACAGGTTACTTTTCATTAAGGTTACCTTGACTACCATTCATATCAACACCTGTACAACATTGTATGGTGGAGATTGGGCTTCCCATTGGTGAGTGGGTGTTAACATTGAACTTGCTTTAAAAACATCTTCAACTAAACTTCGCTTTACAGCATCCACTTAACCTTTACACACCTCCCCCATTTTGCCATCTTACACCTTTGAAATGACTGCTTACACTGAATACGATTTAAATGTATTAAACTATTATGTACCTAAAATGTTTTTACTTTGTTCTGTAGTTAAAAGGTAATGAATGTCACCTTAATGTAAAGTGTTACCAACAATTGTTCTCAAATTGTTAACATGTTTTCAAACATTTTGTGTTTCTTTAGTTTTTGCTTCATTTTAATTTAAATGTGTTGTTTATGCTGTGGTAAAATATGGAGTGTTTTCTAGTAGTTTGGGTATTTTTCCATTAGTGAGGAATGAAGCAATTAATTTAATCTCAGACTGCCCTTCACCATCTTATCCCCTCGGAAGGACGTCATGCCACTGACAGTGGATGCCATCCCACTACCCCCTCCTCCTTCCTCCCTTACACACACCTGCAAAACAAATAGACACACACAAACACACACAACACACATACACTCCCTTTAACAAACCAACCAAGCAACCCTGAGACTCACTGAACCTGTTTGGCAGGTCCAGACCCCGTCCCTAAACACAGGAACCCACTACGTACTCAAACAACACACTCAAACTACACACTCAAAGGCCCGACACACTCGAACGACACGCTCAAACTACACGTTCAAACGACACACTCAAACTACACACGCGAACCAAGAAAACACGTTATTAACAGGAATCGCACTGAAACTGACGTTTTCGCTCTCGTTAGTTGAAAACAATCTGAAAAAGGCGTGGCTTGAGCTGGTTCTCTTTTAATGACTCAACAAATGAAACATGGCAGCACACAGTGTTTCTGAAGACCCACTCAGACACTCACTGTCACACACACACACACTGCATTAGTAGCTGACAGTCCCACAGGACAACCTCCTAGTAAAGGTGCCCTTCTCTTCTGCTCCTCCTCTGTTCTCCTCATCCTGTCCGTTACTCCAGCAGGAGGAACATGGCTGCCTGGTTTATCCTGGAGCAGCTAAATGAGAGTGTTTGGTTGCAGCAACAACTATCTGTACTAGCAGCAACTAGAGACTTCCTCTAACCTTTTATAAACTGTGAGAAAACCTTTCCTGGGAAATGGTAAGATTACTGTGGCAAATGCCAAAACAAACTAACTGTAGCACAGTACCATGAATCTAGCCCACCAGCACACTGTTACCATGTAGCTTGAGTATGTGTCTCTCTCTCTCTCATACACCTCTCTCTCCCTGTGTGGCCAGCTCCCCTCTCCTTCTCACACATTTTTTGTGGTCCTTCCCTAAACCCCAGAGAGTAGGAAGAGTCTGGGCCAGCAGCGAGGCATCAGTAATCCGTACGGTGGCCCAGGTCAATTCAATTATCCTGTTTTCTTTAGCAGTGCGGCGCGTGCCCATTTCCCAACCAACTCCTTTAATGCTCCCTGGATTAGCTTCCTTCACTTTTAATGATCTACCTATCGACGGATGAGGCCTGAAGGCAGACAGACACACAGCCACGACACATAAGCACGCACACACAAACACACACAAATACCTACGATTAGGTAGAGGTGTGTTAATGTTCATGAATACACTTAACTCTTTCTTCGGGATCAGAAGGATGTTCTGGGACTAAGGTAATTATGTACGAAAGACTTTACACCTGAATCAAACTCAACACAGGTCAGGGAATCCTTGGCTCAATGGGAAGAGGCATGGGTTCAGTTCCTGCCTGGGCCCACTATGTCAACTCCCTTTCTCAAACTTGATCAAAAAGCTAAAGAAAATACCTCAGAAATGTATCAAAATGAAATTGAAAATAAAACTTAACTCAGTTGAATTAGGTTTGCTACTCCCTCTGAACAAGCAAGAGAACATAAAGCAGGCAGCAGGCCAGTCTTACCTGGGATATCCTGGCCGCTGTAGCTCCACCCCGCCACCGCCAGCATGGAGGTCAGTGGAGACCCCGGCCTGCTGTCTCTGTCGCCTTCCACCTGCTGGGTAATGTGCCGCACTGTGTCCTTGTTCTTCCTGTTCTTCCTCCTTCCTGACCCTGAAGGCTGCCATGCCCCCTCGCCTCCTCCGGCTCCTGCACCTCCTCCACCCGGTTCCCCCTGAGCCCCTCCCCCTGCTCCCCCCCGGAGGTGAGAGGAGGAAGAGGAGGGTGACACCTGCTCCTCTTTGACAGCGAGGGGTCGGTAGTCATGGGGCCAGGCGGGCTGGGAGTCGTGGCAGGCCTCCTCCTGACTTTCGTGGCTCTTGGGCGGCTCCTGGTCCTCCTTGCCGTAGGTACTGCCACCCTCGTGGCAGCTGGCGATGGCCGAGTCGCCGGAGGAGTTGGCGGGGCTGGTGCGTCTGCCCAGCCAGGGGGAGGAGCTGCGGCCCGACATGATGGAGGCCAAAGCTTCTGTCGCCGTCCCTCCCAGGCCTCCTGCTCCTCCTGCTCCTCCCCCACCTCCCCCCACGCTCCCGCCCATTCCCGCGGCGGCCACAGCGCCCATCTCAAAGTCGGCCAGCTCATCGGCCAGCTCGGAGCGGATGCTGATGTCCAGCGCGGCCTTAATGAAGCCGTGACATGCCTGGACTATGTCAGTCATCTGTAGGTAACTGGCCGCTGACATCACCTCGATCACGTTCTTACTGGTCAGGGCCAGGTGGGCTGAGTACATGAAGTCGAGGATTGCTTTGAAGCCTGTGGCTGTGACAATGTCCAGGTGAGTGACAGTGGTCTGGTGATGAGGCTCTGCCCCTTTTTTCACCTGATGGAGGATGAAGAGCTGCACATTAGTATGGATATATGGATATGCTGGCCCGCCTCAGCAGGAAAGCACCAGCAAAGCAGAGACATGACAAGAAGGTTGTAGTAAACAGATCAATTGTAAAGCTGCACTGGGCTAATTATGCTTTTCTAGAGAGTCTGTGCCAGTGGCGCACAAATCCCCCCTCCACACTGACACACACACACACACACACACACACACACACACACTTACACACACACACACACCTGACAGTAGAGGGTCTTAAAGTAGCGCGATGAGCCCAGGAGGACGTTTTTGTGGGCCTTGAAGATCTTGCCATCGACGATGACGCAGGCGTCACACAGGATGCCATGTTGTCGCTGCTCGTTGAGCTCCCGCAGGAGCTGCCGGTAGTGGGACGAGATCTCCATGTCCTCCTTCCTGTTGTTCATCTGGGTAGCTGTCTGTTAGCCTCTCCTCCACACAGTCTGAGGGGAGAGAGAGGGAGGTGGTTTGGGAGGAAGGGGGAGGGAGAGGGAGAGGGGAGGGGGAATTTCCCTAGAATTATATATCATGTCAACAAATACTTGCCATGTTGTATATGGACAGACCCTTCAGACAATAATCATGAACATAAACATCTTTCTGAACAACGAGCAGTGTTGTATAGATCACAAGAAATACCTTGATTAAATGCTGTCTATAAAAGTAATAATGATAGTGATAAAATGTAATGTATGTGGGTACATGTTTGTGTGTATGTGTGTGCGCGCAAGGAAAAAAAGCCCTCTTGATTAAGTGGAAGTTTCCATTCAGAATGCTATTTTTTGACGACCTTTTCCCACCGAAATATGTTTAGTTTCACTGCATAAGTACTCTACTGAGTAAGAGGGGAAAAAGACAGGATAGAGGAAGAGGACGAGAAAGAATTCTGAGAAGATTGAAAAGAACAAAGTGCATCACCATGCTGTTACAACAACAGTGTACACTAGTGTGTGTATGTAGACAGCAACAAAGGAAAATCACACACACAGCACACACGCACACACAGCTCACACACACACACAGCACACAGCACACACACACAGCACATTAGCTAGAATATTAGTGGCCGCTGCTCTGGCTCTCGTCTCAGCGAGGGCTAAATCGCGGGGACACAGAGTGTTACAAAAACGCAGCAGTGATTTGTTTTGGGAACGCCACGGCTGTCAGCTCTCATTGGCTGTCCCAGGAGACGACAGCTCCAATTGGCCGAGGTGACAGCAGCGTTTGCTCGAGGGCCGGCACACTTCAGGTCATGTTTAGGAAAGCTGTGTTCAACCTGATGGCTTGTAAGATCAGATAAATCCTGTGTGTCTCCCATGTCCTCTTGGACAAACACACCTCCCTGACTGACGGGGGGCAGACTGACGGGGGGCAGATTGGGGGGGGGGGGGCACGCGACAGTGCCGAGATCCTTCACTCCAAAACTGTTCTGGATGTCAGCCACGTGGTGCTGCCTGCCTGCCTGCCTGCCTGCCTGCCTGCCTGCCTGCCTGCCTGCCTGCCTGCTGCTGCCTGGCAGCCTATAAGCAGGCTCTGCTGTTCCTCAAGGCAAGTTGAGGAAGAGGAAAAAGTGAGAAGAAACTAGTCGTCCCTGAAAAGGCCGTTCTGACACAACTCAGTTTGTTCCTTCTCTAACACACTGGTTGAGATTCTAACCTTGAAATATTCCTCCTTTTCTCTCTTTCACTGATAGATGTATTGAAAGGAGTCACCTCTCACCTTAGAAGAGGCTTTTAAGGACACATACACAATGATGCCCTTCTACTTCTCTCCCTTCCTTCTTTCTGTCACCTCCCTTCATCTTATTTTTCATGAAAAGCCAAGAACATTCATCTTCAGCAAGCTACATAAGATTGGCTATTTGACCCTTTGAACATTCTAGAACAAAAGGAAGTGTGTACGCTTGCTAGAGGCCTGTCTCTCTGTCTTCCTACAGAAGGTTAGAGAAAAACCTTAACACTATCACACTGCTAGGTTCCAGTGGGTAACCTGTATTACTGGATCATACTCTACTGTCACCTACATGCATGTTCATGCCAGCATCTTCCCAGGAGCCAGGGGATGGTGGAGTGGATATTGATTATCTCTGTTACTATCTCATCCTCCACCTCACACTGATACACACAATGATGAGTGGCTCAAGGCTACACATTTCTTGGTAGTGTGTAAAGTCACTAAGATTCCAGGGAGTGGGAATGAGTGTGCATGTTAAGGGGGTTGTGAAACAATGCTTTAAATTAAAAGAAAACAATGAGATGCCAAGGGAAAAACCAATATAAGAGAATGAGTATGTGTGTATGTAAGAGAGAGAGAGAGAGAGACAGAAAGAGAGAGCAAATAACGAAGAGAAAGAGGGAACACTAATCAGATTTGCCGCTTCAGTGGGCCCAGAGAGAGAGAGAGTTTGATGGAGGGAAAAAAATAACTTGAATGGAGTACCCATCCATTTGACCTCTGAACTCGTTTGGGTAGTTTGTCTAATTGGCTGGTTTAATTTAAACACACACCCCCATTCCCTGCAGTCATGGACCCTGAGCTCCAAAGGAACAATGTCAATTTTCTTACCCCCCAACATACCAATCCCAAAACCCTATATTGCTGCCCTGACCTGGACCCTCAGCCTGGCTAATTAACACATGAATACCAAGCATGCAGAGAAACCCCAGGTACAGTGCACTTTGTTACAGTGCTGCCCATACCTGCTGTGGTGGTTTGAGAGGAAGGGAACGTTCCTATCAAAATGAATAATATATCCATGTTCGTGCATCAAGCATGTTGGATACAGAAAGAGAGAAGTAGAGAAAGAGAGGGGGAGAGAGACAAAGAAAACCAGAAAGAATGCACTAATAGACACGCAAGGCCACAAACGCTAAAACTTTCTTTCAGAGGAATAGTTCAACCAAAATGTTATAATTTTCCTTTTTTTTTGCTTTACCAAAGACAAAGGAGCTATCTTCAGGAAGGCATGCACACACTGTGTGTGTGTCTCTCTGTGTGTGTTTGTGTGTATGTGACCAGGGCTTGTTTGGCACTCATGGTTCAGTAAAGAGTGCCACCACAGTTTTAAGTCCTTGTCACCCTTGTGGGGCCAAATGAGAAGTGACTACCCTCCTAAAGCCACAACCCCCACTCCCCAACCCCTTCTCTGATCACACACAAACACAAATCACAAACACACACCTAGCCCTGGCGCCATCACATCAAACACATATACAAAATGTGTCCTGATCGTGTCACAACAAAGTGACTTTGGGCCGAAACCAGACAACTAAGAACAAGAGACAGAGAGCTGTGATAGAGTGAGAGAATGGGGCTCAGCCTTCCTTTCCTCTCCTTTTTACATGTTCTGTCGCTTCGAGCAAGGAGGACACCATCTTGACCTAAGAGGGTATGGGGAGACAAATATGGAGCGCAGGAGTGAGAGAGCGAAGAAGACATGGAGAAGGAGAGAGACAGAGGTTGAAGTGCTGTAGAAGGACCTTCAGAGAGAAGTTGTGCTTGCATCACTTTGACTCCGGGGCAGCCAGTATTTTTTAAACAGCTTTCCTTCCACTCAACTGGGCATCAGGGCCATTATCCTGGACTTAATCCCCAATCCCACAGAGTTGGCACACGTACGGCACAGCCAGGGTGGCTGCCTGTCAACAAAACAAGCACGGGACGAAAATACTCTCTGTCTTCTTCAGTCTATCTCTCTCTCTCCGTCTTCTTCACGCTCTCTCTCTCTCCCTCTCTCTCTCTCTCTCTCTCTCTCTCTCTCTCTCTCTCTCTCTTTGTTCCTGTTTCTGCACGTCATTACTCTCTCTTGCACACACAAATACCAAAAAGTGTGTAACTCAAAAGAAAAAAAAGAGTGAACTACAAATGTTGAATACGTTTTTTCTTCTCCTTCCTCTGTTGACTGCGTGAAACTCTGGAAGACCTATTTTCTTATCTGTTCCTGTTGTCTCCCTCCCTCCTTCCCTCCCTCTTTCCCTCCCTCCCTCCTTCCCTCCCTCCCCCCCTCCCTCCCTGTTTGTCTGTCTGCCTCTGACCTGGGTGTGAAGGGGAGAGGACAACCTCAACACAATGGACACTAGGTGGGGGCCAGAGCTGATCCAGGAGGCTTAGAGAGACTTACCGTCTCGTCAACTCCACCTAACCTCCTGGAACTGGCTTTACTTCGTCACCTCTCCCGAGCACTCTCATTCTGCTCACCTCAGTGAACCAGCAGTACCCCATTTAGTCCTGTTTTCTGTCCCCCCCACGACTGTCTGTGTTTACCCCTCTTGTTTCTCCCTCCCTTAATATACCTCTGTCCATTCCTTGACCCAAGAAGCCCTCGAGTAAACTTAAGCCTGATCCACGCATCTGAGATCAGCTGGGATGAGCCGAGGGTGACAGAAATAGGTGTGACATGAGGATAGAAGTGTGTCAGGTGAATGTACAGTATAAGCAGCAGACTTGACCTAACCTGACCTTATGGTGGGTAGGGAGGCAGGAGTGAGGGGTTAGACACTGTACAACCTCCCACCTCAACTCCTTCATGCTGTCGAGTTTTCCTTTACCTCTCTGTCTCTTCTGTTCCTCTCTGTCTTCCTCTTTCACTCCCTCCCTCTGTCTTTCACACTCTTTCCCTCTCTTTACTGCCATTTCTTTCTTTTTTCCTATTTCTCCCTTACGCTCCCTCTCTCTTTCCCTGCAACCATCTGCTTCTCCCTCTCCCTCCGTCTCTTCCACTCCTTCTCTCCCTCCCTCCATCTCTTCCTCTCCTCTCTGTCTCTCCCCTCTATGTGGTTTCTGGGCTAGTTTGTGTCCCCCAGGCCCTACAGCCAGTCAAGTCTCCCATGGTGACTCCCTAGCTGACGACCCGGGGCTTAGCCTAAATTCTCTCTCTATTAAAAGCTGTGAAAAGCAAATAATGAACCATCTCATTACCACTGTCGGAGAATCAAACCGGACGGAGGAGGGAGGGAGGTGGGGCGGAGGGTTGGAGACAGGGAAGGGAGGAGATGAAGGCATGGGGGAAGGGAGGAGGTGGGGGAGGTGAGAGGACAGAATAGGCGGGTAGTAGATAGCGGAGTGAAGGGAGGGGACAGAACGATAAATGAGAGAGGAAGGGAGGAGAGGATGAAAGGAGGGAGGGTGAGATGAGGGGAAGAGAACAGATAACCAAACAGAGAGTCTTTTGTCTGAGAAGTGTTGATGCTACACACAGACCAGCTGGGATTGGCTGCTTAACCAAACAGGGGTGGTACCCATATGAGTGTTGGGGAATGACCAGGAAGCTGTCACTCCAATGTTAAAGTCTTTCTACTCACCAACATGTATCAGCTATCCCTAAAATTGCACTATTTATGCATTTATTATATTTAGTTTGTTACACCTGTTCATCACAACACAAGTTTCCGTTCAAATCCTGTCAGGGATGTGGTTTCAGTGCCTTTAAGAAAATAATCAAAGATACGTCAGGTTGAAACTATCCACTGGTTGTCAGTTAATCTGTCAAACAAGCTACGTGTAGAGATCGTGCTAATGTTGACCAGCGCTAAGGAAGTGAGAAGCACCTACTGCAGTAGCTGCATCTGTATTTGGTCATGCCGGTGACAGCGTGTGTAGGTGTGTGGGTGGGGCGAGCACATTTGCCATGTACATCGTGATGTGTGGTCTGGATTCAAGCCCACATAGAAAATGTCATCATTCAAGGAGACTCGTTCACTAATATGGGTCCATGTTTTTAAGAGACAAAACCTCCCCTTCTCTTCTTCTAGTTTGTCGCCCACTTCCCTCACAGCCTACCTCTCCTCACTCCTCCTCCTCTTCCTTCAACTTCATTTTCACTCCATTCCTGGTGTCTTCACCAAGGACAGGGAGTCCGTTTTTAGAGGTACCAAATGGCACAGTGGCTATCATGATGACTCCCTAGGACACACCACTCACATTTAACACCTTCTTGAAACGACTGTTGGTTGCTGTGTACATGACTCTGTGTGTGTGTGTGTGTGTATTATTTCACGCCTCCTGTATCTTACATCATGGGAGGTGTCATCATAAAACAGCAACCTCTCACGATTTCACCCATGTGGCTTTGCTGGGTGGAATGAGACAGAATTACAGACACAGACAAGTACGCACACACACATTCAAAGCTGCTTAATTGTCTTGAAAACTGTCAACCCTACAGCGCACACACACAAAACTGTCAGAACCATCTCTCTCCTCAAGGTTGAGCATCCAAACATCAGTCTAGGTTTCAGAATATATACATAAAGTACATGGTTTGGGGTTTTGTGACAAAGTAGACCAAAAGTCAGTAAAAAAACATTAAAACACTGATCGCACTGAAGTGATATAAGTGTATGTTTTGTGTGTGTGAGGGTGTGATAGTGAGTGAGTGATGGTGACTCACGGCTGGTGGCCAGTCACTGCTGCCAAGGCGGGTATCTAAAGTGTGCATGCATGCCTACATACATGTGTGTGTGTTGGCGTGACTGTCGCTCGGTCACAGAGCAAACAGAGGCATCTTTCTGAAATCCACACTGGGCCACGGCTTACACTCAGCTTACGCAAAGAAGGGAGTCAAAACCCACAGCTTAGCCATGTACTCACGAGGGCAGAGCCACACCCTCCGTCCCCCTCTGCAAATATTATTACTGACTGCCCTCCCTGCACTCCCACTTAATCCAATTTACCAACACTCCATGCAACACACACACACACACAAACCTACATTTGCCTAATATTCCATTTCCCTCAGACTTGCAATGGGTGGAATGTATGAGAGACCATTAAAATAATAACTGAACACAAATTTACAACTGGTGAGTCACATGACTCGAGTAACTTCAGTTAGCCTAAATCCAGTTGAGATGTTTGTACAGCAACCTAGCAGCTTTTATGATGCATTCTGCCGTCTGGTTTGGACTTGGTAGTCTTTCATTAACTCAATGAACTGATTGGAGCGTTTCTGTTCTTCTGTCCTTCTACAAGGAGGAAAAAGAAGGGAAGATAAAGGAAGAAAAATTCAGGAGCGGCTAAATATAGGGAGTCTCACACCTTTTGGAGTCGAAAAGGAGACAGAAAGAGGGTGCAAGAGAGAGGGTGAGAGAGAGAACAAGAGAAAGGAAAATAGAGAGGGAGGGAGAAAGGGAGGGAGAAAGAGAGTGAGTGAGGGAGTGAGTTAGTGAGTGAGTGAACGCATGAGAGATGGAGCTTAATTGCTTTGAAGGACTTCACCAATGTTACCATAGAGATCGATCACCAGCTTCAATTGGTTTCTCATAATGTAGCTGCTTGGTGTTAGAGAGTTTAGGAGGAGGAGGACCCTGAAATAGATGTATTCTAAATCTACACTATACTTCAGTTCTGCGTGTGTTGTATCAGTACACACAACATCGAAGTATTCAGTACAGTTTCCAAAACCACCTTCAAGTTTGTTTGTCATCTCAATGTACCTGAATGAGGGGTGAAATACGGTTTTGTCCAAAGAGCACAGATTTTGTTTGAGAGCCATCATGTCCAAGGTGATTGACAAAGTGAGATGGTCCACCAGACAAATGTTTCACCTGTCTACACTCTTCTGCCATCTTCTCCCCTGACAATCTGCTATCTCGGTCTCTCTCTCTCTCTCTCTCTCTCTCTCTCTCTGTCTCTCTCATTCTCTTGCTTTCATTCTCTCTCTCCTTCTCTCTCTCTCTCTCTCTCTCTCTAGCCTCAGTGTGCATTCACCATAGCGGTTTGACGTCTGATCGTCACCTGCTGACTAACATGAATGGCCTTCTTTGCTAAGGAGCCTGTGGAGACGTGGTCCCTTGTTTTCTATTAGGGTGGAAACAAACTGTGGAGCAAACTACCAGGGCACTGAAGCTCAGTGAAGGCAAAGGACAGAGACAAGAGAGAACGGTAGACCCAAGCTTAGACAGGGAGATAAGGGGAGAAAAGAGGACCTACCACAGAGAGAGAGAGACAGAGAGAGAGAGAGTGAGATAGAGAAAGAGAGAGAGAGAGTGAGAGAGAGAGAGAGAGAGAGAGAGAGAGAGAGAGAGAGAGAGAGAGAGAGAAAGAAAGAGATTGAGACTTGTGCCATCCCCTAAAGACAAAGGCCCAGTGTGTAACTCTTGTGATTATGGTCACAGTCGCTAAAGACAACGCCCACCTTGGAAACCTACATTTAAAGAAGTCACACATTCCCACAGTCTGAGGCAGTGGCAGTATCAGGTGTCTGACCAACACCAAGTGCCGAGCCAGCACTAAGCATCAGCCATGACACACCACAAGCACCAAAACAAGGAGAGAGAGGTGGGGGCGGGCGGGCGGGCGAGCGAGCGAGCGAGTGGAGAGAAAGGTGAGAAGAGAAAAAGAAAATGTTTGAAAAAAAAAACATGGACAATAAAAAGTGGAGAAGAACAGAATAGAAGGAGAGAAGGAGGGGTTAAAAGAGGAGAATAGCGTGGGGTGAGTGTTGCCAACTAGCCCAAAGCATTCACAGAGCGCTGAGGGAACAACATACCCAGTGACAAAGAGGCTTCCGTCTCTCTGCTCATCAGAGATGGGGAGAGGCTCTGGGGGTCACCACCAGAAAGGGGATATGAACTCTACTCACTTCTGTATGGATGGCTCTGCACCTGAACAGGCTTTCTAAAGACACGCACACACTCTCACACACACACTCTCACACACACACTCTCTCACACCTACACTCTCACTCACAAATCGAGGAACTAAAGCAGTGAGAACAAAGGAGAAAGTGTTCGATAGAAATATTTACCTTAAGAGGTAAAACTGTGCCACGAACAACTAGGGTGACTCGGAGTCACCTCTAACGCAGCAGCACCTGGTGACTGAATGGAAGGGCAGGTAAGGAGATGATCGGGGAGCTTCCCATTGAGTCCACTGACACAGAGGGGAATATGAGGATGACATTGGTGTCAATTCTAAGAAATGAGAAAGGGAGCAGAGGAAGGGTAAAAATGAGAAAGGGAGCAGAGGAAGGGTAAAAATGAGAAAGGGAGTAGGGAAAGCCACAGGAGGCACCTGGCCCACTTAGAGACGTGGAGGGGTGGAGGAGGAGCAGGAGGAGGAGGATGACAAGGAGGAGGAAGAGCTGTAGAAGGAGTTGGAGGGGTGTGGAGGAGTTGGGGTGGATATTGGGAGAGAGAAAAAAGGGAGGAGTGGAGGTAGAGAGGACAGAGGTCGTGCAAAGCGAGGCTTGAGAGATGAGGGGCAGGATCACGGTGGGAGGTGGGGTAGAGAGATGAAGAGGGAAGGCAAATGGGAAGGGGGAGGGGAAGGTGATTAAACAAGATGAAGGATAGGAGTGGGGGATGCAGGGGAGGGGCAGTGAACCAAGGAAACAGGAAGTGACAAGTGGAGAGAGGACAAGGTGAGCAGATGAACCAGTCCTGATAGCTGGAGAGACTGCATTTGTTGTGATAACAGCTCACATAAATTGTGAATAACCAACTTATAATTGCCCAACGTTGGTTCAAACTATTTCTCATGTTGCATTTGAGTATCTATCTCACTCATTTTCCACTAATACCACCCACAGTCCTCACTGCACCTTACATCAATGAATATTTCATATCCTGATGGCACTTTTAAGGGAAAACTAATTAACAAATCCAAGTTGATCTGGCATTACTAGAATCAGGCCAATTAAAAGCAGGAGCCTACTGTACATGTTAATGGCAGCGAAGTGGAATAATTGTATGCTGAGCAGGGGAGAGAATGTTAAACAGGCCTTGTTAGCAGCACTTTAGCACTCTACCCTGAACTCATGGCTGTATTACAAACCTCTCCATTGCCGGCTAATGCAGGGTAGACATCACATACACACATGCATACATACACACACACACATACAGGTGCACTTTTACATTGAAGACACCTGTCCATTAGGTATACGTCAGTGCCAGGGTCAGGGCCCATAGCATGGGTTGGTGTCAACTGCATTACAACTGGTGAGAAATGTTGTCAAATAAATGCATCCTAAATAAAGTGGTCAAACTAAAAGCAAAGTATTTTACAGCAAACCCTGAGGCAAACAGTCTGAGTCCTGTCGTGCTGAACATAGAGTGATATATTCTACCCTTTGCCAGAATGTGTGAGGTTGGTATTAGTGAGGAGTTGGTACTGCAGCCAGGTTCACTGTGGTTTGGTGGAGAAGAAAGGTGTTAGTTTTGCTAGAGTCTTTCCAAGCCTCTGTCTGTGTGTTTTTCTAGAGATGAGTTTAGATTGAGAGAGACAGCATTGACACAGACAGACTAAACTGTGCCATGTAAAAGGAAGGAGGAAGAGGATTGTGTAGTACGAGGCATGCAGGGTGGACATTTCATCTGAAGGGGGGAGAGGAGGGGGGGGTGTTTGTGTGTGCGTGCCAGTGTATGTGAGTCTATGTCTCTGTCTCTCACTACCTACCACACCTGAGCTTTGATATGGAAATATCTTGTCTGCCAAAGCCTGAAGGCTAGTTGACTGTTTCTAAAGATGCATTTGCTCAAAGGCACTCAATTTCTCATCAAATGCTCATGCAGTATTCTCTGCAGTTTCATCTCTACAGAAAAGAATCCCTGTGCAATATAGCCACAGTAAATATACAGTCTAGACATGAAGCCTATAGGAGCCATGCCTGGTTTTACCTGCCAGTGTTAATTTACTCTAGACATTTTCATCTTTAGTAGCATTTTTTTGTTTAATTAGGGGACAGGAAAAAATGCAGTTGTATAAAAAATATACTAAATATTAGCAGAATATTGGGGAGTAGAATGCATGTGGCATGGCCATTTTATCTTTAGTGTGCGAGCATGCGTGCACTTTATCTTTGGTGTGTGTGCATGTGTGCACAGAACAGAGATGTTTTCTATGTAAACAGTATTTATGATTCCTGTATACTACAACCACCCTTCTTATAACAGCACTGAGTATGTTCTGAAATGACCAAACAAGGACTGCTAGTCACAAACACACACACACACAAAGCACAGCACAGATACCCCCTATCTCCATTCAAAAGCTTTGTCTTGTCCACCTGCTCGCTCCAGCCTGCCCCCCCCCCCCCCCCCCCCCCCCCCCCCCCCACACACACACACAGAGTAGAGGGGGTCAGATGTAAAAACCCTTGTGCACACACAGGTCAGAAGTGAATACAGGATGGCTGTGGTGGGTGGTATGTTGGGGAGAGGGGATGGGGGTGTCTAGTTCAACTCATCTCACTAACCTCTCAGGTGGGGGGGATCAGCATGCCAGATAGGATTCTAGGGAGGACAGCTGGCAGACACACACTCACACCCCCCTCCTAAACACACAGTCCCAGGGGAACTAGGGTTACCTATATTCAAAACAGCTCAAGGTGTGTGTGTGTGTGTGTGTGTCTGTATGTGTTTTGCACGAGTGTGCCTCTGCTATTGATGCTGGGGGGCAGGGTGAAGTGCCGTGACATGAATCAGATGTGTGAATGATCATCTTCACACACCCAGGGCTGCCAGAGGGCCACCGAAACATAGGCTGGAATGGGATGTGTGTACACACCAGTGTAAACGCCTCATTTTGTAGTGTGTTACCCAAACAGGTGTTCCCATTAACAAGGGAGCTCCAAGGGGATCGGGAAAGTGGCGAAGGCAGAGAAGAGGGGTGAAGGTGGAGAGAGCTGGAGAATAGGGACAGGGCAGAAGACACACTGACTTAATGTTCAACATTTTATTAACTGATGTGTTTTCATGAAATATCCATACTCTGAGGTACATTTCTAACATATTGCTCTCTCTCCCCACCTCTCTCTCTCTCTTCCCCCCTCTCTCTCTCTCTTCCCCTCTCTCTCTCTCTCTCTCTCTCTCTCTCACACACACACACACAGTATGAGGGGGCAGCGTTAGTGGCCCCCTGTGTTTTAGCAGTGAAAGCCTCATAACCTGTTACCACACAAGTCAGCCCACAACCTGGGAGTAGCGCCTTCAGCCATGAGAACGCAGCACTCCAGCCTCCCACACAAACACACACAGCAGAGCCGTGTGGTGTCCGCGTCCCACCACCCCACTCGCCCCTCCTACCACTAGCATTCTCCCCTCTTCACTCCGAGTCTACCCCCTCCCTTCCCAAGTCCTGTCAAACTAGTACCTTACCCAGTCTCCCATCTCTGGTCCAATATTGACACTAACAAACACCACCCTCAACACACTTTCTATCGACTACACCTGAAAGGTTATCCGAACACACACACACACACACACACACACACACACACACACACTACACACACGATGTCAGTTACCAACACCTGTACAGATAAAGTACAGATAGGAAGCCATAGAGATTTCCCTCTTTTGTTTTATCTGTTGGACTACACCTGTGTGCTCCCCACCCCCTTCCTGTCTCCCTCTCCAGTACAGGGTACTCACTCCTGCAATACATGCACATTTAGAGGGGGTTGAAACATACATACACATCCCCCAGTCTCATGTTGACACAACACAGCCAGCAGGGGAACCAGGCAGTCAGGCTCAGCACAGCCAGGGACTTCCCTTCGCTAGCCCTCACCCCAACCTCAGCCCCAGCTTTGGCCCCCGCCCCAGCTTTGGCCCCAGCCTCAGCTCCGGCCCCAGTGTCAGTACCTGCCCTAGCCCTAGTCCTAGCCCTATCCCCAGGTCCAGTCACAAACCCAGTCCCAGCCTCTTACCCAACCTCCCATCTAGATCAGGTTTAACAAACAAGTTACTGTAAAAGACCTAGACTCCTTAGTCAGTCTTAGATCATCCTTAGTCAGTCCTGTTCCAGCATTAGCTCTACCTCTGCTTCAGACTCAGCCAGCACCTGTCTACCACCAGATCATTAGACCAACAAACAATCAGCTATTGGATTGTCCATTTAAGACAAATCCTTCAATTTATCTTAGCAGCTAAACTGACCTCTTCAATAATGCAGTTGTCTTAAGTTGATGATGTGCCAATGAGTTCTGTTACACGTTATTATAAAGTGACTTTGAAACTCATGAATGCATTTCTCAAATTGTCAGGAAATTCATGTCGTGGCCTGCACGTCATAACCTTTTTGAAATAGAACACTCGCCCAATACACACACACTTAAGGAGCTAATGGTAAAGAAAGGAAATAATACAATGGCCGAAATAATGAGGTTTTTATTAAATATCTGAAGATTACTATACTAGCTTGAGTGTAGGTTACAGTCATTTCTGAAACCAGTTTAAGCATGAATGCCTGTAACCTCATCGTCCAGTTTTTATTTCGGAGTTTCAGATCATTTCTGTATTTTAATTAACGATAGAATGACAAAAACTAACACACAAAAACACACCACGTTAAGTATTTCAACTGAATAGAATCTCAATCTCATATTTAAACAACGATCAAAAGGACTAGTATTTAATCGAATTGCATGTGGTGCAGATAAAAAGAACAGGGCATGGAGAAATAAAGTAATGCGCCTGACGCGTTTGAATTCTCAGTGCGTTCTTGACGTCGTACCTGGCGCACGGTGCACCCATCCATTATGTTGAGCTTGAATAAGTGGGGTTGTTCCCCTTTCATTTTCTGAGTATGGTAGAAAATGGAGGAAGACGGAACTGACCAGTTTGAAGGGGCAGACACAGACACTAGACTCACATATAATAACCAAAAGACGCGCTATCAGCACGCTTCATATTATAGCTTCTATCGCAACTAAAGCGAAACACTTGACGCCACACTTTCCCAACTCCGAAGACGCGCAGAAGGGACGGATCAGATTAATATCAGCACCGAGTGAAAGATTTTAAAATTGCCCAAAACCACGAAGTCTGAAAACAAAATCCCCCTGTCTCTTGTCTGGTACTCTAGGGTTGGGTGTTGACGCAGCAGAAATTTCCAGCTGGAGAAATCCCCCTTTTGGAGGTTAACCGAGGGGAGGAGAAGGGGGGTTAAGCCCTTGCCTTCCAAGCACCGAGCGTTTCATTTTAAATACCCCTGACCAACAGAACAGAACAGAGACTTCGGGGCATGACGATACGTACCATATTTGTGCTTAACAGATCTTATGGCTAACCAAACCACATAAACTTTTAAGAAATTAATCAAGTTTATAGTGAATATTTTTCAGTTTTGTTGACACAATTATCAAGAAAAAGATAGCCTATCCGTAAAAAAACAATGGCACAGCCTACCTTTATTTCAATTATAATACGACCAAATGTAAAATAGTCCTTACATCAGTGGAGTAACATCAACAGCGCACTATTTCAACTAGACGGAAACATTCATGTACTAGACATCTGGCTTGTCACGTACTGTATCAGACTCGACAGCATGAAACAGGTAGGCGTGCTTCAGACTGTCGCCCGAACACACTGGTTAGCTGTCAAAACACACTTGTGCTCTGCCTGACATGTTCTCGACGAACCAAATCAACAGCTAACTGTAAACCCTTATACATCTGCGAAATTGAATGGCATGATTTCAGAGGTGTATTGTTTCATGCTTCGTGTTCGCACTCAAATCATCAAACGCGTACATAATTCTCTCTGGCCGAAAACTATTATGAACATTGCATCAACATTGGAAAGAATATCGAAACCTTGTGACTGCGATACAATAGCAAACACGTCTTGAACGATATTTCTAATCATTGAGATCTGGTCGCCTTAAACAGAATGAACTGAAAGAGCTGGCAGACATACCTGTTAACCCATGGGGTCTGGGGTAGACGCGGTGTTGATCGTTTGGAGTCCAATCCGATGTGACAGCGTGAGACAGAGAACGGGGATGTACTACACTGGATTCTTTTCTTTCCTCCCCAACGCCTATTTGTTTCTAAGTGTTATTCCCCTGTTCTCTCCCCCTCTCTCCCTGTCTCCGCCAGCTCTTTTTTCTCTTTCCCTCCCCTGCTTTTCCGTGTCTTGGTATCAGGATACAGCCTCCCCCTCTGTGAACGTCTCACTCTCTTTCTATCGCTCTCTTCCTTCTCCTACAGACCACTCTCACTCACTCGGTGTCCCCCTATCTCCTTCTCTGTCTTTGGGCAGAGTCAGGAAATGAGGCAACATGAACACGCACGCTGATCCATCAGCAATCAACCCCACTCCAATCTCACTGACATCAGAACATTTGATTATCGTTATTTGGCCATTTAGGGGAAACATGACTAAGAAATGATTGGCAGTTTTAATAGTGGTCAAAGAATAAGACAACATAGTGGACAAAATATTTAAAACAATGACGCTCTTAATTTTAGCATTCTTTTGTACTTTTGCTTTGAATTTTGAATAAATCTGAGGATTGACAATATAATTACTATTATATAAACATTGTTATTTTATTGTATTCCTATCAGTGCTAATATCGCGTCTATCCAGTTGACCTGAGAAAATTAGTAGACATTTAGAATGTGAGTTTAGTAAGTTTCCAACTGCTCCAAGATCATTCCAAAAGCATGTTGTCTATCCATGGAGTGACTAGTTTTATGTTTTTACATCTCCTTTGTTTTCAAAGGTTCACCCGTACACATGTCCGAAGAGCGGATTGAGATACATTACCAGTCTTTCATTATTTGAACCGCAACACATTTATTAACATGTAAATGTATTGCTGTGAATGAACACTAATGAATGAGCAGTATGCTAAGAACCCACTTGATGACTCCAGTGTAAACAAGGGGATGTGTGATTGTCTTGTGGCTCCGTACTGCCATGTCCACTTTAGCATGAAGACTTAGCTACCCCCTCTTGTGGTAAACTGAGAACATGTCAATCAATCACACAATGACTGTGAAGAAAACCCTCTTGTTGAAAAATATATACTAGAGTAACAACACTGTTTCGGTCTCACAAAAACGACCATAGATAAACACCATGACTGATAGCAGACAGACACCCATTCTGTAGGTTCAACCTCAACCCACCCAAGACCCACTGCCCCTTTTACCTACTGCCATTCACATCAGAGTTCATTAGAGGACAGAGATGTTCCGTCCACATAAAGACTGAGAGCTAAATCTGCCTCGTTCTACTCCATGATACACAGTCAGGTCACAGTCAGATCTAGCAGCAGGACAGTCTCCTGGAAAGTCCCACAGAAGAGGGTTTAGATAAATATGAAGAGAAAAGAGCGTAGCAGGAAGTAGAATGCTTTGCATGTGATGTGAAGCGTGGGTTAGTGTGCATGTGTTGTTACAGGTCAACACTGTATAAGTGTATCTACTCTAGTACGGAACTGGGATTAGGGGTGTATTCTCAAATGTGTCACACACGCTCAGTACCTTGGTAAAAATTAAATAGCAATTTCCAGATTCATGAAAAAGAGGAAGGCTATCAATGGGAAACATAAGTTTCACTTGAGAAAGTTCACAACATTTTTCAACAATGTGTTACACGCTGTTAGGGAAGAATAGCTGTAAGCTCTTGTGAGGAAGTGGGAAAAGGTGATCAACAAAACTACAAAACCACACCTGGCTACATGGTGTAGGTAGAGCCATGGCAGTTGTGTGATGCGACAAGTGCATGTGTGTGGAGTGGATTGAACATGTGTGGAAGCGTGAGAGGGTGTGTGAAACAGCAGGGGGTAAAGACACGCTCTCACTCACACTGGGCGCCTGCCGAGGGCCGGATAAGGGAGGCTGTCGGACCATGTGGATTAAGCCTGTAGGGCTGTAATACCCATGCATGGACCTCTCTCCCTCTCTCCCTCTCTCTCTCTCTCCCTCTCTCCCTCTCTCTCCCTCCCTCTCTCCCTCTCTCTCTCTCTCTCTCTCTCTCTCTCTCTCCCTGGTCAGTGTACTGCGAGTGTGTTGCGGCTGCAAATACAATCCCTGCCAGGAACAAGCTGCTTTACTCAAAGCTTCACGGCCTCACGCCAATGTGGCCTTTCCAATCCGCTTGTCACGACAAGCCTGACCCCCTTCTCTCTCTCTTTCTCGCTCTTTCTCTCTCTCTCTCTCTCTCTCTCTCTGTCTCTCTCTCTCTGTCTGTTTGTCTTTGCGCTTGTGTTGAAGCTTAAGCTTCATTAGACCACTTACACATGTATTCATTCACGTGAACACTCCTCCGTTCCATCCACTTGGAGGAGAGGGTTGTGAGAATGGGGAAACAATCATGGGCGCAGGGGTTGGTGTAAGCGGTGCGTGTGTGCATGTGTGTGTATGTGTGAAGAGAGCACTTCAACAGGAGCAGGGCATACAGTAGAGGGGGATGAGTGTTCACATTGCCCTGTGGGACATCTGCTCTGGTATTGTGGGGCTCCTTTCCATTGGTTAGAAACACTTCTGTGTGTGTGAGCTAGCATGTTGTTGCCAATTTCTTATTGAGGCCAGAGAAGACACCTAAAAAGATTCAAAAGGAGGAACATGCACATGTTTTTCCAGGAAGGCAGAAAGACTGGGCTTCTATGCAATGATGTTCAAACACAGTGATTTGTATTTGAACTGCGACTAAAGGAGGAGGTACATAAACTCCAATCAGGAGAACTTTTTGAAGTCAGGCATTAATTGCTCTTGGAGTTAGCCCTCCTGCAGAGAAATGCAGCCGCATAATTGGTCACGTCGAATAAAACAGTGAAAAAATACACAACTGTCATAAAAATAGCTCAAAGATGCTTTCAAAGCCCATCCACCGTGCCCATCACTATCAATTCGCCGACAAGCACAGCTGTGTGCTTTTGTGCCGTCTTGGAAGCTGCTATGTGTGAATGTAGAGCAGGGCCTGCTGAGCATATTAGCACCAGGCACTGGCAGGGCAGAATGGAGCAGGCTCTATACAGCCATGCTGGCAGGATATGGAGCAGCACCACAGTGTATGTGAAGGTGCAGCTCAACGATACGCACGTGCAAGATGAGATGGCCCTCCTTATAGAGACCTTACCCTGGAGAAAACGAACACTGTGGAGAGATGAGTGGATGGAGACCAGGGGGAGACAGCAGAGAGATGGATGTGAGAGAAGAACCATGTGAGATTTAGAAGGAGGCGTGTACTTGTGTCCTCTATCCAGCCATGTTTGCATCCCTGTGAAAACTGAATGGCTGTGGCTCCCTGCCTAAACCTTCCCTGGCCAGCCTATCTCCCTGCCTCCCTGTCTCACTGTCTCTCTCCCTGTCTTCATGACTCACTGCCTCTCTCCCTGTCTCACTGCCTCTCTAGACAACCTGTCTACCTGCCTTCATGACTCACTGTCTCTCTGGCCAGCCTATCTCCCTGCCTACCTATCTATCTCACTGCCTCTCTGGCCAGCATATCTCCCTGCCTCCCTGCCTCTGTGGCCAACATATCTCCATGCTTTGCTGTCTCCCTGCCTCCTGCCCGCCTTAGGGAGAAAGGCCTTTGTGCCTCGGTCATTCTGGGAACAAGTCCTTCATTATGTGTTGTCAAGAAGCTCCTGGACTTGGGTGCAGATCCCCCCCCTTAAGTCATGCTCTCCTTTGAAGAGGAATAGCCTTGGCTGACCAACACCATCTGGGGGGGCGGGGGTTGACACACACACACACACACACACACCAGTATGCAGGGCTGTATTTCTCCCTGGTAACTCCAGAGGCCAGAGGTGACCTTCCCCCAGAGGGAGATGGACAGGCCCAGACTCAGACTAAAGCACAGGCTTGTCTCATGGTTGACCTTAACAAGGCTTTTTTTTCCTTCTCTCAAAGTCTTTTCTTCAGCTTTTCTTTATGCAAAAGACATGAAGGATGTTAAGAATTGCTCTTCTTGCCCAATGCTTCGCTTTCTTTCTCTCAGTCACTCCATCTCATTCTCTCACTTTCTTCCTCTATTATTATTTTTGTTTTTCTGTCTTTCTGGCTCTCCAATTCGCTCTCCCTTCCTGTAGCTCTCTCTAAATATCATTTGCTCCCTTGGAAGTAAGAGGAAAGAAATGTGGAGTACAAAATGACCTTCTCTTCCCTGAAGCAAAAACATCTTATTGTGGAGGTCACTGTCTCAGTGTAGCCCCATGCTCTGAACACTACTCTGCTAGTTTTAATGATGCGCAGAGAGAGAGAGAGAGAGAGAGAGAGAGAGAGAGAGAGGGAGAGGGAGAGGGAGAAAGACAGAGATTAGGCATTTTTATACCAACTCGATTCTAACCCCCACCCTCTCTTTCCTGCCTCCCCACCCCCTCCATGGCAGAGAGAGTGCACCTCTCTTTCCACATCCATCATGAAAGGTTCTTCTAAGTGATCTAACCTCTCAGCAATATTATATATATTACTTCTTGCCTCAACCCACACTGAAATCTGGGTTGCTATGCTACAACAATATGACCTCTCATCTTCTCTTTACTTTTCCACACTGCCTTCCTTCCTTAGATACCCAGTACTCAGAGGGGGAAGGGAAAGGGTTAACATCTCCTCCTCTCCCCCACCACGGCCCTCTATTTAATGACCTCAGTTCAGTGTTCTGTTTGATTTGACCCTGCTGACAGTGTGGGGTCACGACCCCATCCTGCACCAGAACAAATTACCTTTGACCCCAAGGGAAGGGTTAGGCTACACTGTCTATCTATCTATATATCTATCTATCTATCTATTTATCTATCGATCTATCGGCCTGTCTGTCTGTCTGTCTTTCTTTCTTTCTTTCTTCTGTCTATCTATCTATCTATCTATCTATCTATCTATCTATCTATCTATCTATCTATCTATCTATCTATCTATAAAGATCAGCAGTATATTTCTGCTACTTGATCTGAAACGGAAATGGAGGAGCAAGAGGAAATTACATACAGTAAAATGACATCAACTCTATGTGCTGGTAGATTTTCCCTTTGAGTGCCCACCCAACAGGAGAGTTTCAATACGATAATGCTCTCTATTTCATTCAAGTCAGTCAAAATTCCCTGTTACATCATCCTCCAACCCCTGCCGCCCCCCTCCCAACAGCTCTCTCCTATCTTTGCTGGCCTTGTCTCTGAGGGATGACTCGTTTTTGTCATAATCACCTTGGAGATTGGGGACCAATGGCAAAGCTGAGTAAAGCAGAGGAGAGCAGAGGGGAATCAGGAGAGGAAGAGAGTAAAGAGGGATGAGGAGAAGGAAAGAGCAAATGGGGCAAAAGAGGAGGAGAGCGAGGGATGAGGTGCACAAGAAAACAGAGGCTGAAGAGAAGAGGAGAGGCGAGGGGGGCTGAGAAGGGAAGGGGGGATGAGAAACAGAAGCGAGAGGAGAGGGGGATAAGGAATGGAAGAGTTGAAAGGCGATAGGATAGGACAGGAGAGGAGAGTGAGGAGCAGAGGAGAGGAGTAAAGAAAGCAGGGATGATGGCTCATCTGCTTCTCCCAGGGATAATGTGAGGGGACAGCCTTGGCTCTGCCGGCACCACGTTAACGCTGGCGTTGCCAGGGAGAGAAGGAGGAAGAGGGAAGTAGAGAATAGAGGGATGAGATGCTCTCCTTTTGAGCGCTGTGCTCTCCCGCCCTCGCTGACAGCAGTCGGAGGCGCGTGGGGCCTCCATGTCACACCCTGTAGGTGTTTAAGCTGCTTACTTACACCACGGAAAGACAGAGAGCTGCAGGCCGGGGGTGGGGGGTCACGGTGGTAGGAGTATGTAATATGGTAGTAATATGTGTAGGGGGAGGGGAGTTGTTGTGGAATGTATGTAGGTATTCACAGGTTATGTGAGAGGTGGATTGTACATATGATTTTAGAGCAGAGAAGTAGAGGGATGGATTTAGGAGAGAAGTCACATAGCCCCCTGGGTACAAGGAGCTCAAACTACTAGCGTGTCCTGAGCCACGTCGCATAGCTTGCATCACAGGTTTTCTACAATGGTGAGGATGGATGATTGGGAGACCCATATCGATCTGTGACACGTCAGCAGCAGAGAGTAGTAGCCACTGGCATCGTCCTACGGGCCGGAGCACAGTACAACCATAGCCCCTGCTGCGTAACGGACCACGGAGCACAAAACTACTAGCGTCACACTGGGGCAAGCCCACACGCCCGCAGTAGCTCTCTCACCCCACACCTCAGCCCCCCACCCTTGTACTGCCCCTGATACTTCCCCCCCCCCCCTCCCACAACACCTCCTCTGAGTCCTCCAGGCTTTCGAACAAAGTGGGTGTGCATACTGGAACACGGGTCTAATAAAACCCTGCCTACACAACTTGCCAGCCTACTCTCTGCGGGCCCATCTGCCGGCGCGTCGCTTCATTGGGAAAAGCGTCCGCTCCGGATGCCAGCCAGCCCCAAGGACATGGTATTCTCTTCCACCGGAAGTAGGGACGGTGACACCACGTGCATGTGTGGTGTGTGGCCGTTTGTATCTGTGTCGTGCATGTCTGTGACACAGGTGGTCCCAATTTGCTGGAAGGGGGTGGAAGACGAGGGGCTGATCTGTGTCTGAACAAATGTAAGAAGGGGAGCGAGACCGACGCAGTACAGCGAAGAGGGGAAGGCAGGGCAGGCAGGGAGGGGTGACACACTGGGATCGCAGGGGCAGAGTGGTCGGGTACATAAAGAGGTGGGGGTCTCGAGCTAAACGGACAAGGCAAGGCTGTCTTTGTACAGAATCATCATCAAAGCACAGACAGAACAAATGCACAGAGTTACACTCATACACACACATTCACACACAGAGTGGTATGGAGGGTGACAGGTGTCCATGATCAACTGTGGACACCAATGTTAACCAATCGTCCACACTTGCTTACTCACAGGGACACACCCATTACTCCTGTGCTTTTTAATCTGTCTCCTTTTTTCTGTCTTCTCAGCAAGCTCGTTGTTGATGTGTTCTCAGACACTCCCCCCCCAGGTCAGTGGCTCTGTTTGTCCTTCCCCTCCACCCCTCCTCCCCTCGCCTCCTTCATTCCCTCTCCCTCTCTCTCTCTTACTTCCCTCCCATCTTTCATTCCCTTTCTCTCCCTCTCCTCCTCGCCTGACCAGTTTCTCTAATTTGGTTTTTAATTTTTTCTGTACCTCATCTCCTCTCCCTTCAGCTGTCCATGTTTGTGAGGATAACCCAACCCTTGTTGTGAGTGTGTGCATGTAAATGGCTTTTGACTGTGCTGTCCAAAAAGAAATGTTATAACCGGCCAATAAGAGAATAAAACTCACATGCAACATTGCTCTATGAGTGTACTTAGAATCGTACACACTACAGAAGATGAATGCTATTTTCCTTACCTTAAGTGTTTGTCTGTTTAGTTACATTGTGTTAGAATGTGTTGTGGGATGGGGGGAGGCGCTTACAGTAAATTAAGACATTTAGGAAAGCAGCAGAGAGACAGACAGACAAACAAACAAACAAACAGATAAAGCAGACTAGAAATGCACAGTACACAGGGGAACAAAGACAGAGAAAATGAGCGAGAGAGAGAGAGAGAGAGAGAGAGAGAGAGAGAGAGAGAGAGAGAGAGAGAGAGAGAGAATGGGAACAGAGAGTCCAGGCAGAGGAGGTAAATAGAACCCCAATCAATAAAGTCTCAGTTAGCTGCCTGAGCAAGAGAGAGAGAGGAGATAGAAAGTGGGTCAAACAATGAGAAGAAACCGTGAGGAGGAAGAGGGGGAGGAGGAGATTGGAGGGAGAAAGCAGTCAGAAGAGAGAGAGAGAGTTGAGGGAGCCATGAAGTGACCCTTTTTAACTCCACCAGACCAGGGGAACATCAGGGAATGGATGGGAGGGAGCTGTACGGGGATGGAAAGACGGCTTGTAGTAGTGTGAATAAATATCAATGGTGTGGGGAGGTGTGTGTGTGGGGAGGATTAGAAAGGGAACGGAGGTGCAAGGACATCTTCTGGCCTTGTTTTTGAGAAGCATGAGTCTCTTAGAGCCTCTCCATCTGCTGTCTGACTCGCCTTTCTCTCCAGCTCACACTGCGGGCGTCCACCACACTGTGGCCACACCACTGACCCTGAACACTATTGATACCATAAGAAAGTCAGGTTATATTCATCCATTTTATCAACGTATTACTTGAGACCAGACTACACTCAAACAATAAGTTGGCTACTGTGGCAAAAAGAACAGAAGCTCTGTGAATGGCTGGACACCACCCATACAGAACAGTCATTCATGTCAGCACAGTGCACAACAGAGATACAGTAGGACTGGAAGAAAACTCTGTGAATGTATTAGATGCTGCCCTCAGCGCAGGGCGCAAAGATAATGTCAGATGGATTAGTGTTCTTCCCGTGAAAAAGTGTTTTGTGTGTGCGTGTGTGCGCCTACTGTATCAGTGTTGCTTGTGTGTACTCTCTCTACCCTCCCTCGCTCTCTCTCACCCTCCCTCTACCTCTGCATCACTCTCTAAATCTCGCTCTCCCCATTTTCCTATTTTTCGTCCAGTCTCTCCCCCCACGCTTTCTCTCATCCCCTTTCCCTCCCTCCCTCCCTCCCTCTCCAACCTCACAGTCCAGATGGCCTAGCTGCCCCCACACACACTCCCCCACACATACTCCACCTCACTCCTTCTCTCTCCTACGGGAACAGAATCCAACCACAGCTCTCCCTTCGAAGGGAAGGACCTTTCACACCCCACAACCCCCCCATCCCCGCTCAAACCCCCCCCCCACCGTCCTCTCGCCCTCTCCCCCCACACACACGATCACTGATGCACCTCCTACATGCCTTCATAGGCTAGCACACATGTCCGTGCACTCACCCAAATGCACAGCAAATGCAGAACATAGTGTTCAGAATAACGTCCGTTTCACCAGGGGAGGAGTATAGTCAGAGAGGTTCAAATTTGTAGATATGTGACTGACACAAACGACATCAGCCCCCAATGGCGTCTCATCTGTGGGGCACGCTTCGACATAGTCTGTTGTAAATAAAGCCCATTGAAGTAACAAGTGAACAGAAATCTAGTAGTTGATTATGTCCTTGAATCGCGCAGAGAATTCTCCTGTTGCTAAGGGTACAGTGTATCTATAGGCAGCCTACAGTTTCCCGCAGGCTTGTTGAAGCAGCATAGGAGTAGTGGGTGGAGAGGAAGAGAGAAGGGGGGCACTCCCTCCTGCACCCCCTAACACACACACACACTCACACATACACACACACCCACACACATAAACACACGCAGATTGGATCAAGGATGAGAATTATAATTAGCAGGCGGGGTCAGGAGAGGTTCAGGAGAACAGGGGCAGGGGCATCAGGAGATTCAGAGAGGGTGAGAGAAAATGAGAGAGAAAGTGGGAAAGAAAGGGTGAAAGTGGGAGAGACAGATAGTGATAAGGTGATAGCTAGATGTTTGTGTAGCTTGTGTCATAGCCTTTTCATGGAATCCCATTTCCACCCCCCACACACACCCACACAACCCACACGCAGAAAGAGAGGAAGAGAGAAGGATTGACGTAAGACGAGGGTGGAAGTGTATTGAAAAGGTAGGGGTAAGACAATGGTGGTGAGTTTTTGTGCTGTGCATGTGCGTGTGTGAGTGCACGTGCGTGCGTGGGAGGAGGCATTGGCCAGGGGGTGTGGGGGAGGAGGGTTAAAGTGGCAGGGAGAGGGGTGTGGTTGACAGTAAGAACACACAGGAAGTAGTGAGGCATGGAGAGAGGAAGTGAGCCACCCCCGCTTTGCTCCGAGGCTCTGCTGCTTCAGTCTTTAGGCTGGAGCTCCACTACTGACCTGGCCTGTACAACAGACAACGTTCCCACAACACATTTAGATGTGCCTTCAACCAGAGAGCAAGCCTCTGGTGCTGCCTGGCCTTTCTCAGGACTGGCATGTAGCCAGGCAGTTTCTGTCACGTTAACCTCACCTGCTCTGGTCCCACTCATCATGTTTGCATTCTCTCTTCTCCTTTATAGACCTAGCCCCCTTGCCAGAAACAAATACCTTTCAGTCTGTCGTTTCTTTACTCTTTTTTTACCCAAGTAATTTCTTTAAAATTTGTCCAACCCCTTTCCAATCCAGATGATACACAGATGCTCTGTTCAGTGTTCACCCGTACATGCAACTTACATGACCTCAGCCGCATAAATAACCTTCCTCACCTCCTGATCTGACCTCGGTCGCCTTGGTTACACATTATCTCACCCCTGTGACTGACTTTAATCTCCCCTGCAAAGGCCAGGGCTCTATCTGACATTTGACCTCCCTGAAAAAGAGGTCACTTGAGTCACACTCTCCCCGCCTCTTCTGGTCAGAGAGAATCGCACACACGTCTATTCTATCTTCCTTATTCATATGGTCACCTCTCACCCCCTAATTCAGTTAACGGTTAAGTGTGTGTGTGGATGTTGTTGTGTATTCAAACAATTATATATACTATGTGTGTGCGTTAATGCATAGACAAAGGTCTGCTATAAAAACTCAGCAATTAAGCATATATTATCATCTTAGTAGATACGTAAAGACTTGCCACTGCCATGCACTGTGTAAATACATTTTGCAGACAGGTGGACTGCTATATAAAACCTTTTGAAGGAGGTCCGGAGAGACATAAGTTGCAATAAGATGAACGCAGAAGGGTAGGAAAAGGTTGTTAAAAGTGTGGAAATTACACACTATGAATATCTATATCATCTTTTAAAATAGCATTAATCTCAGTCAATTATATTCACACAGAGATGTGATCTGTAGAATTTGTGTGTAAAGTTCTCCCTCTAGTGGTTAATGAAACAGTCTGCTTTTGAGCAGCCTGTCCTGGAGTTTGGCTAGTCTTCATTTGTCTTCATCTTCAGGTCTAGGGTTTTACACTTTCATCTTAAATTAAGAAATAGCCCAACAATTAAACAAAGAAATGAAAGGAGTTTTAATGACGTTTTTAATCCCAAAATTATAGTTCCTCATTTGGAGAGTTAAGATACTGTCGTTTCTTATTTGAGCAAGTATTCAGAGCAAATTTGCCACGTTATATCAACTATCCATAATCGTATTTGATATATTTCTCATTCATTCAGTGTACAGGCTTAAGTGTATCTAGATCAAATATTCTGTTTGTTCTGGACTGATCCGGTCTGCTCCGGTCTCGGCCGGTCGTGACCGGTCTGGGTGTTTCCTCACATTGCTGGTTCCATCCTGTATTTTTGGCCGAAGTGAGTTGGTGTTTCATGGGCTGACGAACCTGAGATTGAGCATTAAAAAACCATTCTCAAGTTGGACAGTCCTGGAAAGAACCCCTCCAGATGCAGGAGAGTACACGCTGTGCCCAGCCCAGCCTGGCCATGGAGGAACAATCACACAGGTGTTAGAGGATCACTAGTGTTAGTGTTACAAAGAATTGTACCTTTATTACAGTAATGTATTTCGACATAGAAATGACCCACCTAATAAAGAATAATTCTAATGTCATTTATGTAGGTAGAAATAACAGATAGAAAATAACAATGAATTCGTTTTTAGAATGTTTCGTAAAAAGTCGTTCATCTTCTTTCCAGTTAGCATCGTCTTTCAAATGTCTGGCGCCAAAACTCTGGCAAGGTTTTGAAAGGGGGGGGGGGATTTCTTTCTGCACATTCGTAACTATTAACAAGTTCTTTGATTTCCCCACCCTGTTGTGGTAATGATAAATCAACGGTCTGTCTGCCAATGCACCATCAGTGTGAGAGCAGCAGAGAAAGGCCTGGACAGCCAGCACTACTCACTTCTGCAGGGTGAGAGAAACTTGTTTGTCTGTCGAGGGGAAGAGGTTCTGGATAGCGGCCCTGGGTTATTAAGCATTAAAACCACTCAGAGAGCAAATTAAAGTCTCTGCTGATCAAGTCTAATGTACCAGCCGCCTCTCAGCGCCCTAACCAGGTCTGCACACGTCACTGATCCAGACCATGATGAGAGTGCTCTACAAGGACTGTTTAGTTTAAATGTATTCGACAGACTAGAAGAAAGGCAGAGAAAGACAGACAGCGACAAACAGGCTGGAAGACAGAGCCCTGCAGAGACACACACACCAGTGTAAACTACTCTATCCTCTTTACGAGGCTCATCTAAAGCCCTTCCCAAAGCCCTTCCCAATTCAGAAATACCTCTTTATCTGAATAATTTATCTGCCTCGATGATTCTGTTTTATGACACAGCCATGATAAACTGTCAGTGCACCACTCTAACCGTAGTCATCCAGACAGACACACACTGCCAGCTAGCACATTAACAAAACAATCATCCAAAAAGTTCCTCTGTTTTCTCCATGCCTAAACCTCTCATATTACAACAAATGGAGAACAGTGATGGGTGTGCCAAGTCATGGCAGTAAGGTGGGTTCCTAAGTCTCCCTACCCACTTCTGCCCTTACCACTTTGCAGACCTTCTGTCTCCTCTGTGCCCGGAGGGGAGATGTGGGGAGAGCTCTCTGTAGATGGATTCAACCCAGACCAGCCACCGGTGCCCAACATCAACAGAGGATACCTATAGGTTAGGTATCAGCAGCAACTAATGTGCACAGCCAGGTTGGCTTCGTTTTATCGGCCGGTCGTTTCGTGACCTCATCAGGAACCTGAACTGCCAATAGCGACTCAAGACAGACGCGCTCACACATGCACAGACACACAAATACACAACTCCTTCCTGTTTGTTACTGGTGTACACTTTCCATGACTCGAGATTCATGAGATCTACAAAGACATATGTGAAATTCCGTTCAATTGGAAATAGACAGGCGAAAGTCTAGAGCATAAATAAGACCATTACAGACACATGGTTGTATGGGCATCAGTGATGTGATCAATTAGGACCAATCAATCTATAAAACTCTGCCAAATGTACTGTATATGTATGTCTGTACTATATAATTAAGTTATATTATTATAATACTTTCATAATTTAATCTAATGATGTCTGACTCTTCTCTTCGTGAAGAACTTAAAAAAGGCAAACCTAAAGAAAACATTCAAATTAATTGAATGAGACCATGGCTCTCAAAACCTTTTAAAAGCTTTGTTATTCTTGTGGTCGTATTCCTTTCGCTACTCACGTACATTCGCATTGGCAATTTTTTTAAATTACTTATTAAACACCTAATACATTAATCTTACCATTCGCTTCCCGCGCCATTTGTGCTGCAAACAGGTGTCATTGTCCTCCGCTCTGTGTGCCCGTAGACTGCGCGCGCCACTATTGAAAATATTTGTCCTCACGTAGCCTACCGATAATAAAGGTAGACGTAACTGAGTCTGAATACACATAGGCTGTTTATTTTTTGTTCTGAATATTTGCCGGTTTGATTTCGTGTATAATATTCTACTGAATTCGATGTCAGTATTAATATTGTGGAAAGTGATAAAAGATCGAAGGTTTTTCCATTAAGAGGGCAACCACAGTATCCTTCCTGTATATTTTCAAAGATAATGTAATTCATCGCTCCATCTCTTTCTATGTTGCTCGGCAAGGCAGACCAAAAGGCTATATGTCCTTTTCTCAAACTATATGACGCTTTCGTTATTACGTTAAGATATAAATGTTTAAACCAACTCGCCAACCCAGCATTGAATTGAATAAGCCGTTTTAGAATCAAGTCTCTGGGAGACCACAAAAATTAAGCCTGATGTCGCTATGCGCATTTAAATTTATTATAAAATATCAAATAAAGTAAACACAGCACACCATCCTTATGACCTAATCATCAGGAAATGTTCATGTAAAAAATGTACGGAATTAAAAAAATGGACTGCATACCTGCACGGCTTCGTTCACTTGCTTATACTACACAACACTGCTGATTAGTCGATGCAACGTATGATCTTCCCTCCTTCTGATTATCTTGTCCATCTTATGCGACTTCTCTGACCCACAACCTCTCATGACACCATAATACATCTTACCTAATACGTTGTAAAAGGGTGAACATGGAAATGATATTTCCCACCATGATAGGCCAGGTTATGCTTTGAACTATTGACAAATATATAATACATGCAGAATGAAGAACAACATTTTGAGCAGAAAGAGACCCTCATTGTGCATCTTCCCTCCTGTCAGTGTCTCTTGTTCGAGGGGCTGTAGACTTTCTGACAGGCGGCTGAAAGGCAGTGCACCAGCAGCACACCTAGGAAGGCTAATAGTCATAGAACTAACCAATACATACATGTACCTTAAAACACAAATACAACAGATAGAAATAGGCCTACGCCCCTAAGTTCCTGTACTTGTGGTTTGGTCAGTAGCTAAAAAGAGGGGAAACCAAAGTCTACAAACAAGATAGTAACACCCACGCAGTTTTCCGATGCCGTGGTCCTTCAAACAATGCAGAGAGAACATGTTCAGAGAGAGCGAACACAATGGCTGATTTTGGCTTCACTTCTGAAAAGGCAAAGTAATCTACAATTACGATGTAGACAGGTTTTTTAGCAGTTAGCAGTGAGAGAGTCACATTCAATTGTCACCAACAGTAAACAGCATAAGGCTAGGTACATTCATTTTTGTATACTGGATTCAAACAGTCAAACAATTAATTTATATCATACATTAACACTAAAAATATATCTTCATTTAAGATTTGGACAGCATCATGGCCGTCCAATAAAAATATACAAAACATTTTGAATGTATAAATGTCTTTTTGATCTGGATCTTCACTCTTCCTCAGTGAGAGCTCAAGTCTATCAGGGGATCGCAACTTAAAGGGGTGTTAGTCATAGGCCACATGGGTCCAGAAGTGCACTCTATTATTGTCCTCCAAAGAGCAAATCCCTGGCATAAGCTATAAATGGGCCAGTCCACCGGTCCCACTCAGTAGCTCAGCTCATCCATCTCGTCATCGCTCCAGTCAGGGGGGGCATCAGTACCAAAGTATCGATCACCAAAGTTTCCTGCACACAAACGAATGAGGTGCAAATAAGGTCAAGCCAGCAACAGTGAAGTGCTTCTCCCTCCGCTACTGCACAGCTCTCTCATACACACCTATTCCTGGAATGATGTGGAAGAGGTCGTTGACCTTCTTGTCCACAGCTGTGGTGATGATCTGGACCTGGGGGAAAGCATAGGCTACAGAATGGACGCCCATCTCTGCCATCAGCAGAGACACCAGCAGGATCTTATCCTCCTGCACATCATGGTCCTACAAAGAAGAAACACTGTTAGACACACAGAGACGTCATCCAACAGTGTGTTCATGTTTTATCCTGTCTGCTTTAGTTTAATGCACTATACAAAGTCATGCCTAGTAGGCTGGTGTTACTACCCACCAGTAGGACGCGTACAGCCATCATGGCTGCAGCTCCAGTGGACACGGTGCAATCCATCAGAATCACATGGTCCTCACTGATGTCCTTTGGCAGACGCAGGTAGTGCAGCTGGCAGAGGAACAGCAGGGGTGAGGGGGAGAAACCAACAGAACAACAGGCCTGGGATCAGCATAGGTCAAAACTTCTATGTAAAAAAAACCTTTTAACTACAAATTTTAAAAATGATAGCATATACATATCTTTTTTTTTTACTGGAATAGCAGAGCTACCATAGTTTCCATGTTAGGACGTTACTAGATGTGTGTAGTAGGTCAGGATGTGAACTGAGTGTGGAGGTTCCAGAGGGAGATGCTACCTCAGGTTCTCCTGTGTCCTGGTTGGTCTGGATCAGGATCTTGCCGATGCGGACGTCCTTACACACAGCCCGGAGTGCTGGTTCCATGGTCTCTCCTGCACGTAGGATGGAAACACCGGTGATCTGAGAACACCCGGAAGAGCAGAAGGCTGTTAGAGTATTCCTGCTGTTTATGAAGATGAAAGATCACATTCACAGTCAAAAAGATTCATGCGAGGGGTAGAGAGGTAGACAGAGCTTACCCTCTTCCCATGAAAGATCTTGCCTTCGTAGTCCTCCCCCTGTGGTGTCTGGACTGTGTGGATCTAGAGAGGATGACAGGATGGAACAATTCAAAGACAAAGAAAAAAGAACCTTTCCACAGCGTGCTGTAGATTGTGGCGTGAGGTTCAGGGGGTGTGCAGGTGTTTGTACTCTCCATACAGTATGTGCATGCATGGCAAAGTTTAAATATAGTTTCCATTGCAGTGGCCAGCCAGTTTCCACGCCTTAGCTTCCATCTCTTGATGTAGCACAGTATTCTGCCCGATAGGTTTCAGTATACCAATCACAGGCTCGTCCTCTCTGCACGGTTCTTCCTACACCTGTCTCATGTGGAGTGTGTGTGGTGCTGTGTAAGTGGTAGTGCTTCGGCTGGACTCGCTCACCTGAGAGGGCAGGAAGGAGAGAGCTCGCTCAATAAGCAGACGCATCAGCCTCTTGGAGTAGAAGATGAACTCGTCACGACTCGTCTCTTTGTTTCTGAACACCGGAAATCACAAACACCGTCAGCTTTAGTTTAGGATTGCAATGTTGGGCGGCAACATAGCGTAAGTACTGCAAATAAAAGGCTGTCACATGGTACTGACAGATGCAAATTCAAAACAGTTGGGTAAGACGCTGGGTCTGAGAGGTCCTCAAGAGGCTGGTGTGTGTGTGTGTGTGTGTGTGTGTGTGTGTGTGTGAAGGTACCTGATGATGGTGTGCATGCCCCTGACCTGGGGCGTACTCTCCAGGACGCTCAGGGTCTGAGGGAGGGGCTGGGCCTGGTGGGCGGAAGCTAGAGCCGCCCTGTAACCATAATAACCCAATAGATCGATATGTAGACGGTGACACCAAGCAACAGGAGAAAGATCAAGATTGTGTGTGTAAGGACAGGCAGAAACACACTAACACATCATGTGCAACCACAAGACACCACACACCATAGTATACTCATATTCTATCAAGTGTTTGTAAACAGAGCAACGATCCTCAATCAAGGACATATCAGCCATTATTAGTAAGAAGGAAACAGACATAGAAAAAAAAGCCACAGCACACAGAGGTCAGTTCTTAGTGCCGATGAGGAACAGCACTCAGAGCGTTCGTATACAACAGATGAGAGACCATCCCAAGGAAAGACTCAACACATGCTAGATCAGGTTCAAAATGTGTCCAATTCCATTTGTATCGATTTTGCGGTGAACACTTAAAGGTTCATTTGGGACAACGAAACATTTATCCATGTCATCTTGTTCTGGACAACTCTCTCCTTTGTATGAATCCCAGGGGTTGTGCACGGAGGGTTCAGGGTTTGGTCTAAAACACCCTCCAATGAACAATGTGCTTGTTTGTCCACTGGGGTGGTGTGACATCACATGAAGCCGTGCCCTCTAGTCCTACTGCCGCTCTATCGCCCTATTAGTGTCCACACATAGAGCTAAGAGGCCAAACCCAAAAACAGAGGAACACAGGCAAGTCTGCTCACATATCCCAGCGAAGTTTCCTCTACGGGGAGAAGAGGGATTGGACGAAACACACCAACAACAACAACAACAACAACAGAAAGAACACAGAAACAAAAGGACAAAAACAAAAGAGGAAAAGAATGAAAACAAATGTACACAATCAGGTGA
The DNA here is from genome assembly GCA_036571765.1 of Plecoglossus altivelis. Classification (NCBI taxonomy): domain Eukaryota; kingdom Metazoa; phylum Chordata; class Actinopteri; order Osmeriformes; family Plecoglossidae; genus Plecoglossus; species Plecoglossus altivelis. The sequence continues at coordinate 12,660,409 of BROE01000021.1, read as the reverse complement.
TTCTTAGGGTGACAGAGTGACTGTGTGACACAGTGATGAGTGTGTAACAGCTGAAACTGCACTGAGTCATCCTTACAGCTACAAGAACACATTTATCCCTCAACCAAATATATGCAGCAGCGAAAGACTGCAACTGAAAGGGTGCTTTTAAAACAGATTTGTACTGACCTCAATTTATACAGTTTATCTTAATATTGCAAATTCCTGAAAGTCCCAATTACTGAGACTGTCCTGCATGGAATTAATTGGAGTAATATTTAAGTCTGATTGTGTTACAGTATAACTGTCTAAGGTTGTAATGACAATAAAGCCATTCTTAAGTCTAAGCGAATGTTTTCGCCAACAGCAGGTATCAGGTGTGTTGTGTGTGTGACTGTGATGCTCAGGTTAGCTGGGGCTGGCACACTTCACTGTGTGATCAGTAGCACAGCAGACACAGAAGCTGAATGAGCTCTGCTCATTGGCCTCACTACATCCTGCGTCTAAAGGCACACACCAACCTCACTTCCTCTTGCTCTGATCTGCTGTGACCGACATACACGTAGCAAATGGAAAAACTCAGTGCCTTGAAGCAGGTATTGGAAACTTTCTCTGTGGCTAAGCTGTGATATTCACTGCTACTTTCCTCTCTCTCTCTCTCTCTCTCTCTCTCTCTCTCTCTCTCTCTCTGTCTCTCATTCTGAGGCTGAGAGGAGAGGTCAGCAAGACGTCTCACTGGTGTATTTTTAGACACAGAATGCAGGAGGTGTGTGAGCTGTCATTGCATCAAGGTAGAGGAAAAACCAACATCCTCTCATCAACTGCCAGCTACACGAGGCCATCGGAGAGATACTCATCTCACATTGATATCAAAATACAGAATGTTACATCAAACTGCCATTTTCCACTGCGTTTAAAAAAAAAGATTGTTTATGTATGAGAGGCATAGGAGGTAAAAGTACGTGTTCAGTGGCCACGCTCCGGTGACAAGCTAGCTCATAGTAATTTTGAATACATCTGGTGAAAAAGCCCTCAAATCCACCATGACTCACTACTTAATAGGTCAATGTTGTTAACGCGTGGGTGTGGCTAAGAGCGTCTCCTAGAGGTGTAACAGTAAACGCAGCAGGCAGTGAGATGGAGGATGCTGGTTTCGTAGCTTCCTCTCTCAGGGTGGCGATGCTCCATAGTACGGTGAAGAAATGTGCTACTCTACCTGACACTGAGCTCGCGCTGTGTGGGATGGAGGGATGGGAGAGGAGGAGAGGAGGAGAGTGAGAGAGCCATCGGTGTGCAGTGAGGGGCCAAGGGCAATAGTACCGTGTCACACAGAAAACAGTCAGCGTGGCTTGGTTGGTGATACTTCAGTCGTCATTAGTACACGGAGCAGTACTCAAATGTCTGTTAGTGTTGTGTGGCTGGAGCACCCATGAGGTGCTCTTCAATGGGACCACACTGGGGTCTAATGCAGTACGGTTTAACACTACCACACACCAGTGGTGCACGGCTAAAAGCAGCCAGATCAAATACACTGAGGAGTCTGCTCCGTACTGTCACTGAATCTCTTCACCAGCCCACACATGTTTCTGCTGAATCCTCAACATCACTTCATTCACACGAATGCACGGATGCTCTCCTCTGTTTAAGAGGAGATCCTGCGTAATAAAAACGGGTTCTCCAACACTAACCTAGGGTAATGGATTCAACTGGCTGGTTAATAATCTGTAATGGTTTAGCTACCTTTGGGGTTGTAGTGAAAACGTGCAGGATTGTAGTCCTGTACAATTGTAAAGAACATTTGTCTATTTCATCCACTAGAGGGCTCACTAGAGTCGATCCCGTAATTTCAGCCTATGCTCTGTCTGGCCACCCAATGAATGCAAACTCAGGGAGACCACAATCATAAACATATCTGACTGCATGCTATGTTGTCCACACTCAAACGCACTCAGCAGCCTATGACGAAGCAATTCATTCACTAGAAACCCAATCCAAAGACCCTCAAGCTCTCCTGGTGTGAGTCCACTGATCATTACAGCAGGAAGGCTAAACTCACCTCCTCTAGCTGGCTGTGAACATGCTGCACAATCAGATCAATAGCCACCATGTTGCCCCCACCTGATAGGACAGGATAGAAGGAACAGTGGTCAGAATAAAGGGGTGGTCCCGCGTGTGCACGCGTGTGTGATCATGTGGGTGTGACTCACCTCTGGGCACCACTATGTCAGCCAGTCGCATGGTGGGCTCGATGTACTGCTCGAAGGCTGGCTTCACATACTTGTTGTACTGCTTGATGACCCCCTCGATGTCCCGCCCCCTCTCGGTGATGTCACGGCGCAGCCGTCGCACCAGACGGATGTCCGAGTCCGTGTCCACGAAGATCTTCATGTCCAGCAGCTGGGATCATCGCAGACAGCCATTAGTTACACATGAACGAACGCACACAAGGTGGAGCAGAATGTTGGTCGAATAGTACGCAAGTCTCACCTGTAAGAGCTCTTTGTCTGCAAAAGCCATGATGCCCTCAAAGATGATAACACTGGCTCCATACACGGTTTTCTGTAGGTTAAGACAATCCCTTGCTGAGTGACTGTTCAAGTATATATGAAACGAACCCTACTGATGATTAACTGTCCCTTTCTAAGTCATGATAATGGTTACAGTGTCTGCACATGAAGTCCCACAGCTAGTACAAGGCTGCATCTCTGCGTCTGGATTTGCAATCCAGCTCCAGGATTCCACTGGATGTGACATGATTCACAAACAGACATGTTTAGGAATATAGCAGTTGGGATGTTATTGTTGAGTTGTTAGGTCAAATACAAACAGTTCCTTGGCTGTAACTCTTGCAGTACTGGTAACACTACACTTATACTCCCGGGTTCTGTGTCTTAGTAAATGAGGAAGTATTTGTATGTTACATTAAATGAACATTTCTTCTAAATTCATAAAATGTTAAGATCAAAAAATGGAACAGAGAACAAATAGCAAAAAGCTGGACCTGGATCATACCGGAACATGCTTGTTTTTCTTACCCACTCCTTCTGTCGTCCGTGTGTCGTGAAGTCATACACAGGGATCTTTACACTTTTGCCCAGTTTGAGTTTACGCAGGGTGTGTGTGAGCAGACCAAAGTCAAAAGCATCAGGGTGGTCGAAGTTGTAATTATTACTGGCGGCCAGAATCTGCTCTTCGGGAGACAAAACCTGGAATGAAGATGGCATTAAACTGGTGTGAATATATGTGCGAATATACTTCACCTATTCTTATTATCAGTAAGAAAAAAAAAACAGGAAAAAAAAACAAAAACCGAAAACCCCCTGAAAAAAACAAATTAGCTTTCAAGATTGGATCAAGTATCAAAACAAGAACCTGTGACTGAGGATGATGTTTCTTGTACATACATCACATGTTGGTGCAAATGCACATGCACGCACACACATCCACGGTGGAGTGCCACTGAAGTTCAACTAAATTTAGGATGCAAGAGAACATTGTGACCCCCTCTGACAGCAGTGCCAGAGGGGGTGAATGTGAGAGTGTGTGTGAAGACGTGTGGGTATGAGTGGGTGTTTGTGTGTCTGTGTTTGTGTGAGCTATCATAACTCCAGCCTTAGCATTTGGCACTCTCTGCGAAAGCCGCACCCCTTTTCTATCTAACCAATGGGGAGCTCTCTTTTATAGTAGTGAGAAACCCACCCAGTCCCTTTCCTCCTTCAGAGCAGCTGGAAGGGGGACAGAATGACACCTCCATGCCCTCACGTCTACACGTCTGTCTGCAGACGAGTGAGCAACAGGACATAACTCACTTATCTTTTACCCGTGATCGACAACAGATCTTCTTCTTCCACAGTTGAAATGAATCAGGAAACTTTAGAATGCTAGACGATAGGGTATACGGATCTCTAAAGTATCTTGACGTCAAGGCACGGTCAAGGCACGATGTCAAGCCATGTTCAACTGGGACTAGTTGATCGGCATGTTGTGATTGGTCAATGGGAAACTCATCCCCTGTGTGTTCTGGCCTCTCAGCTGGTTCTGCTGTGACTGTGTTACATCACAAAGACAGGAGCGTGAGGATGAGCTCATCTGGCTGTTCCCTCTCGCTCCCGTTCGTTCTCTTTCGGAGCAAATCTAACACTTCATCTGACATGTCTTGCTCCCTTCTCCTCTCCTCCTCAGAGTTCTTCACTGAATCCCATGTATACCCTTTCTATTTCTTTCTTTTCACTTACTGTGTCAGTCAGTCAGTCAGTCAGTCAGTCAGTCTGTCTGTCTGTCTGTCTGTCTGTCTGTCTCACTGTCTGTCTCACTGTCTGTCTGTCTCATATGCTGTACAGATAATGCATTCCTATTCTTAGAAAAGAGATTGTCTGTCATCTGCGCATATAACATAAGTGAATATTAAGATCCCATTCACCCAAATGTGCTCACATCATTCTGTACATATCCGCACAAACTCGCCTCTTTATGAAAACAAACATTTGCGTGGATATTCATAGACACACACACACAAACCTTATAGAAGGAGTCCATGGAGAGCAGGACCACCCACGGGACATCCAGAGCCTCGATGATCTTCCTAGCAACAGTAGTCTTTCCCGAGGCGCTGCCCCCACACAGACCTGCAACACAGAGACAACACAACACAGTCACTGCGGGATGCTGTACCTGCTGCTCTATGGCACGCACACAGCAGTAAAAGGGAATATAGAGCAAAGTTTGCAAACATTCTGGTGTCTGGACAACTTTGGACCTTTGTCTTCTGGTAACTACTTGGTTAGATAGAACATAAATCATATAGTATACTGTTTGTAGTATCCTTTATTTTAAGCAACGCAGCAAAGTTTTCGTTTCGTTTCGTGTTCGTGTTCTGTTTATGGGCATATATGGCTAATTACTGAGCTCTCCTTACAAGCACAGTAACTGCTCTTTTATTGTCTGTATAAAAATAATATGTGGGCTGGCCAACATAAGGCAGTAACAGACTTTTCCAGTGTCTAACACTGTTGGCCAGACAGTCATGTTAGATAGCAGAGACACCCCGCTCTAACGCAGATTCCTGCTGAGCCACGTGAAACACACCACAGGCTACCATGGCGATCCAACATGGCTTCCTGTCTGTAATCATTAGCTTGGCCGTCACTCCCAACACATTCATCACAGTTAGCGTTTGGCAGATGTATGACTTGGCAGCAACTTTGACTTTAATCATGAACATAAACTAGCACAGAGACGTAAACTGAGAAGCAGTGCCTCAGTCACGTGCGTATGGCAGATAGCTATAGTGTAACCAGATAAGACTTTGTACCTAGGACTCAACTACAATCCAAGCGGACCTCAGTGAGCATCAGAAGAGATGTGTGCGAACACTCTTGGTGTCTTTCATACCGATCACAAAGGCCTCCTTGGACTGGGTCCCATGCTCGTTGTACCAGGGCGGCCGTCCGGCCGTGTAGATGGTCCGTTTGGATGTGCGCAGGAGGGGCGGCTCCGACTTGCACTGGCTGGTGGTCCGTTTCCGTGGTGACAAGCCCATGTTGATGGCTGGGAGGAGACGGTCCAAAGATCCATCACCACCTCCACTGCAGAACAAGCAATAACAACACTGTCACCTCTCCTCAAACTTCGAGGCTTTTTTTATTTTGAAGAAAACACGTTATGTAGATGTTACTGGAAGACGCTGAATAAGATGTGTTGAAACTCTACAGAAAAAAGTGATTGACGGCTGCTTGTTTCGTAACATATTTCTAGTCACACACCAACCCAGGCATTGGGCCAGTTCCATAACAGGTATGACAATCACAAGGCATTTTCAGAACCATTCCGGGATTAGGATAACAAAAAATGCAAAGATTCACACTGTCAACAGACACCACCTTGTTAAACACTGGCAAACCTACTGTACGCATCATCCAACCAGTTTCAGAACAGGTCCAGCAACAGCCCAACTTCTGAATCAACAGAAAAGACTTTTAGACAATACATCGAAACACTGAGTCAGTCTTTCCTGTGCAGCGCTGTCCCTACTGTCCTGAGTCTGTGTCTTGGAAACAGACACAAGCTCATCATGGAGCATCCAGATGTGCTGGTACACCATGACCCTGAACTGTGCCTGGCCTGCTGCGAACTGCCACAGAGTCCACAGTCCTGCTGAAGCTCCCGGGGGGGGCGGGGCTGAGTTCAGGTGTGGGGCTCTCTGCTGAGGTAAAGAGCTCGTTAGGGAGCCTTCCTGCCAAGCACAGTTTCTCCAGGTAGAGGAGGAGTGAGGGAAACTAGACAGGAATGTCCCATTGAAAAGCTGCAGTGAGTGTATTCAAAGTGCTGGTCGCAGGTGTTAGGCTGCAGGGTGGTGAGGGGGGGGGGGGGGGGGGGCAGGACAGGACATGTCACCGTGCCTCTGGGGATTTGCCTCATCATTTGGTCCTATTCAAACTAACCTCACCAGCCACGAGTTGCCATCACCTGCTCCTCACCAACACCTGAGACAGCAGCTCAGAGAGACCTGCAGGCTTAGCCAAAGCAGCTTCTGACAAACAGGTGAAAAATATGTCACATTGTGAGACACAAACAACCCTCCATTGGACTGATTCAGACCATTTCTTAGGTTTAAAAGTGTTGGACTGAGACCTTGGTTGTTGCTATTTGGAGCGTAAGTGTGAAGGTTTTTGGCCTTTTCAGGGGCCTTCTCAGGGGCCTCCTCTGGCCCCCTGGTGGCACACAAACACAAAGGAAGGACATTAAGTTTCAGCAGCACAGAGGATTCCATTAAGATTCTACCTGGGAGTCCTCCACCAACTCCATGAACAAAGACAAACCATAATTAGAAATTCTGTCCTCAAAACACCTTAGGTTTTTACAGCCTACCCTCACATTCTCCCCATTAGGACTAGAACCTCTTCAGCTGCATGACTCTAGCAGTCAGACAGAACATAGACACCTACTGGAGCAAGCGAGAGATCCACACCTCTCCCTTGGAAGACTGCAGAATGCCAGAAGCCATTTTTGCCAGACAAGCGATTCCCGTATGGTAAAGTTAGCGTGTAGTCCAGCTGGTGTCTTGGGCAAGTCTGAGAGAGAACAGCCAGCACTCACTTCACTGTCTCGGAGGCTCCGAGGTGCTTACATCACTGCTGCTGGTCTCAAACCCCAGGATAAACAGCTGGGGTTAAAGGTGACTAGTAAACATTATCCTGAGTGTATAGGTGTGTGTGTTCTCTTATCTGACTTGGCCCACCTGTGCAGAAGCAGAGAGCGTTGTGGAGAAAGACAGAAAGGACAGACAACCTTCAGAGTGCAGGGCGTTCTAACTGGGTTATCAGGCAAAGTCAAACTAGGTGCAATAAAAGATTAGCCTTCACTTCTGGTTTGACTGAGAACATGGAGCCGATACCCAATAGTGTCAAGAACGACTAGAGCTTTGTGATGGGAAGGAAGGGTGTCATGCCCACTTGTCAAGTTCACGGTACAAGGCAGAGAACAGCAGACGGAGAAAAGCGTTTTCTGGACGGGTCTCAGGAGCTGTTCAGGCCCCTTGGCAGCGGGGGAGGAGTGATAGTAATAACAGCTAGCAGGACACAGGCAACATAACATGCTGACCCCAATGGACTCCACACACAGACACACAAAGCTGTATAGTCGCACCTTAAATCTCAGCGATGGCCGTCATGAACAAGATGGGAAAAACACGCAAAATTCACTCAGTCTCTCATCACACATCCTAACTCAGACATCAATAGCAAAAGGACTCTTACTTCCAGTAGCCTAACAACCCTGCTAGGTCCTGTTGGGTTTACATCAACTCACAACAACAGACTCCGGTCGCCCTGTCAGTCTTGGACAGACACACGGACTGACAGACGAGCGTTAGAAAGACGGCCAGATGACAAGGACCCCCCCCCAGACACGATCACTCTCTATCCTTATCACAACACTTTTGAGGTCACCTGAGGCTACAAGGCTGTGTGACTACAGAGCACAAGCAAGAGCAGGTAAACACAAGAGGCAGATAAGAGTGACATCTGAGGGGAGCGTGTGGGTCTTACCTGCTGTCTGACCTGAGGGTCCAGCAGCCTGATATCCTGGCTCCACAGTAAGCTGGCAGAGTGTTCATGATCAAAGTAGGCACCACGCTCCGACTACCAAAGGTTGATTACCGTCTCACTGCTGGGTGTTACTAGCAAGGCTGTCACTAAGCACAGGCAACACAAACACACTCCTTCCTCACACACTCACACACACAGGTTTAACGGCCCCTTGGCAACAATTGTTCAGAGAGAGAGAGAGAGAAACAGAGAAAGAGAGAGAGACCGTGAAAAAGAAACTAAGGGGAGAAACGAAACTATGCTTTTAACTTCAGATCTGCTTTGCTTTCTATCGAGCCAGAGAGAGGAAACTGTCGCAGGAGAGAGAGAGCATTAGGAGTGGAAAAGCAGTAAAGCCTTTCCCTCCTTCTCTCACTCCCGCTCGCTCCCTCCCTTTCCCTCCCTCCCCCCTCCCCCCGCCCCTCAGCCTTCTGGCCAACAAACGTAAGAGGATAACCTATCCTCCAGATTATGTTCGTTAGGTGGTATTAATAGCTGCAGGTTAGAGAGACCTCCCCTGTTCAGAAACGCACACACACACACGCACACACACACACAAACACACACAGTCCTCCTGGCCCCGCTAACCAACTGGTCATCTGTTCCTGACAGTCACTGTACAAGACTCTTTACTAGAGATGGGAGGAGTGCAGTGAAGAGAGCCAGACAGAGAGAACAGACAGAGACAGACATCGGAGCAGAGAAGGAATCTTGCGAATGGTCCGCTGTTGAACTGTACGAGCCAACAGCAGACCAGCCGCACACAAGTGGAGGAGCGGAGCGGAGTAGACTGAAAAGGAGAGGGAGGGGAAAGGCGGGGGGGGCATAAGGAGGCCACACTATTCCCCAGAGGGTATGTGTCGCTGTGTCTCTACGTGCCTGACACACAAGTCTAGGGACAGCAGCATGACAGTGCAGCCCCCCCCCCCACACACACACAGTTTTGCACTGGCATGGAGACACATAAACAAACCAACACACAAACAAAAGGAGACAGAGCTGCCTCGCTTGATCACGCAGAGCGACACAGCTCCCCCTCCCTCAGCCTGCACACTGACTGGGGACCAAACAGCATGATGAAACTCTACACTCCGCCTGCCCCTTCGTCAGCTGCGAGAGTGAGGAGTGGCCTTGCAAACACGCCTGCACACCTACACAACCACAGACACGCACTTGCACGCACACACAACCACAGACGCGCACATAAACATGCGCACACAAACACACAGCATACACTCTTGAGAGTATTCACACGATCAAATATGTTTATGCACAGACTTACTTATGCACACACTCATGTGCTCACACACTCACACGAGAGACTCAGGAATCCTATTGGTTGTCTTTGGAGCAAAAAACAAACTAGTGTAAGTATCTGTGTCGTTGCTATGCCCATTAACTAATAGCTGCATTCTTGTCTATGGCAACATTGGGTGTCCTGTAATCCAAGCGGAAGGTGCAGTTATTTTTAGGGTTTATTGAGTAAAGGATTATTGTCTTTTCATGGGACTATTCAATGAACTAGAGCTTTGACATAGGTCTGCATGCTGTGACAGTGCTGAGCAGCGCTGAGACAGTACATCCTCCAGGCAAAATAGACGATATATTGGTACCAAGAAGCCAGCTACTGTTCAATTATTTCGCAGTAGCAAACTGGATAAATATCTTTGTGAAATGGATTACAACATGAAAACATACAGGCCTAGAGGAAGCCCACATTTGCACATCCCCTTTCTGAAAGATCCCAGAGGTCAACCATATGTCCCAGGCGTGGTGCCCTCTGTGTTGAGATCTAAGAGGTGGTTATGTAACCTCACATGGAACCCTAGTGCTCAGCAGCTGCACTCACTAACCACTGGATTCCAAACATATTCGGTTTAAAATAGAACAGACGTTTCTTTTTTTTTAAGTTTTCTTTATTGTAATGATTTTTATTAGACAATGTGATCAAGTATAGTATATGTGTGCGTGCGTTCTACTTTTAGGACATGAACTACTTCATAGTAATGTTAAAGGCCTAGTTATCCTTGAACATCGCTAGGCCAAAGTCTGGGACATGAACTGGCTGCTACAGTAAGTCATGGGAGCCCAGCTCCTGAACCTGCCTATGTAGTAACACCCTCTTGTGGTTTCGAGAGGGACCAGACAGAAGCCCTGTAGACTCCATGCTCCACTCTGCACAAGTGACACTGGTCACATGGTGCTCCTCTCCTGTGTTTAGTGTGTGATGATTTGTATTCGGGCGGTAATAAACACATTACAACCACGGCACTGGTGGCATCCTGCAACAGCAGTGATTAGAGTTTACCAACTGCAGAGAAATATGTCATAAAGCTGGCATTTAGTTGTCTAGAATGCATTGCCTCTCTGAATCTATTATGTAAGATTATTATATAATTTTGTCATTTTAAATCTTGGGATTCATCATTATGAGGACCGTTTTCATGAACACATGAAAGAGACATTTGTGCCTAGTTTTCAAGACAGCGCTGCTGTATTCCAGAGCACATAAAGTAGAAGCACGTGATCATTTAATTCACTAGGTTAATAACATGATAAGGTAAGTTGTTATAAAATCAAATCATTGTTTCAAACACTTTAGGTACGAGTGTATCGATATTTAGAGTCAAACAGTCTATGGTTACAGTGCATTATGTCATGATCGATATTCTTTTGTCTTTATCTTTCTGCTCTATATGTTTGACGCAGTATTTAAGGGTTTAAGTGCCATGATCAAGTTGGAGAGATCCTTAAGATATGAATCCCCTCCCGCCGCCCGAACAGCAAATAATGTCTTACAACGTATACTATGAACGAACTATGCGTATAGTAAACAGCAGTGATCGCCAAGCATTGTGACTTATTTTGTGATGCGGAAATACATTTCTTCCACTTTTCGCCATTACTCTTAACGGTCACAAAGAGAGCACTAAGGCCTACATGTTTAGGTTTTGTTTGACTGTATAACTGTTTCTAACTTCCTGGCTTCCATTACAGTAACTAGTACGCGATGCTTCATGAGCTCACTGGACATGCTCCCAATGTGGACGTGCTGCGCGACAGGTCGAACGATTCTCCAAAGATGCTATCAACAAATCTACCGGAAAAGGGCTTTAACGTTACACTTTCCTGTAATTCGCTTTTCTGCAGTTTGCTAGGTCTCAAAGCCTGATACAATTACCTGTTTGACTGTGAGGAAGCTTTCTCTTCGTACTCCATCTTTGAGACCCTTCCTTCTCTGCACACGGTAGACATTATTGTTCCCCTACTTGACAATCAGCTGTTCATGGAGCAGCGACACCCAATGCACTGTGGGTATTGTAGTAATGTAGTCTCCTGTTGAAGCAATGTGTTGTCCTGGAACAGCCCAAAAGCGGACTTCGCGGCCCATAATGCCCCACATTACGTTTTCTCGATCTGTACGCATATTCATATATGGTTACACTCAGTAGTGTTCATGGTGTCATGCGTGACAGATACTAGCCACGTGGAAATGGCAAAAGCATGGCCATAAACCACTAGAAAGCAGGAAACTGACAGATGTACAATTGTCTTTTCATTTTCAATAGGTTATCGTTTTTACCCTCCATAGTTACTTGCACGTAATAGGCCTACTAAGGTAAAATATAGTCTATTTGTCAAGAATGAAAACATCTGACTGTAAATTAGGTTCAGTTTAGAACTATTCGTGTAAGGATAAAAATTCATTGCATGATCACAAACTTAGTCAACAACATTTTAATTCATTAGTTGAGGGATAATAATGCACAGGTAGTACAACAATTTGGAAAAATTGTAACAGTTCAGAATCAGAGGAGTGGCACCTCCCTTCTTAGATAAATAGCTTCATGTCACCTCAGCCCAGATATCCATCACCTGTAGCATAGCTAGGTTCTTACTCGATTTTCGTCCCAGTTTCCATGACAGTTTAACCCATTCTCCTTTTGAATGGGAAGGTCTCATTTTACAGTTCATTTTAGGTGACATAAAAATCTAATTATATTGTATTGCAAAACAGTACATTTTTCAAAATAAGAGACATCAGAAGCCCGTTGAAATCCAGAACACAGACCTTCAGAAGGGGAAGGAGCATTGCTGAAAAAGGGAAGACATTTCTGCCTATGGACTCCCCAGGTACAAAAGTCACACCACACACAGCCCAGTCACTAGAAAGCTCCAACAACACTCCTAATTCAAGCCTATTTCATGGGATAGTAAGTGCACTAAATACAGAAACAAACACACACACACACACACACTTCCCAGTCCCATGTTGAGTAGATATTAAAGGAAACTCTTGATTTGTTTGTCCATGTACTCTCAATCTCAATTAATATTAATGTGCATCATCAAAATCGTTAAAACAACCGTGTCAACACATGACATATTGTTTATGGACTACAAATCTAATGTTTTTGTACTTTTTTGATTTCCGAAAAAAAAAGAAAAACATTATCAAAGCAAACAACGGTAGGGGGTGTGAAAAAGTGCCATTAAATTTCGAAAGAACTCTATATTGAAACATTAGCAAGCTGACAAAACCAACAAAATATGGTGTATTGCTGTACTCTAAACATATTGGTGCAGTTAGCTGGCACTGAAGGGTATGTGTTTACCACATGATCTAGGAAGACAGATAGTAAAGGGCAAGATCAAATATGAAACATTCACCATAGTAAGCATTGCTAAACTATCCTATTGCAACACCAAAGCTTGCTGGATAAACAACGTTCAATATGACAAACCGATCAAACAAGTGACAAGCAAACTCATGAACTCAAACTGTGCTAAATTCAACACTTCTCTTACTGCTCTTGACATCCAGCCTTTATCGAGGTGCTTAATCTTCCAACCTGCGTCTCTTGCCCAGATCTCACAAGGAGAACTCATACTGAGAAGCTCAAAGTATCAGTTAGCACTCATCTATTGTCTGTAGACCAGCCACCTAACCTGGACACAAGGCTTTCTCACGATGGAAGCAAGAGACAGAAAGAGAGATGTCATCATGACAGAGAGCCAATAGCAGGTCAAGCCCCCTCCCTCAACTCGTCTAAAGCAAGTTCAAGCTGAATGATTCTTGACTGTGTGGATGCATCCTGTGGAAAATGGTGACACCTGCATCTGATTGGAATGCCAGAGAATAAGGCCCCTTTTGTTCATGACAGGGCCTGTCTGGAGGGATGCAGAGGCCAGACGATCCGGAGGACAAACTGAACAGCACAAGCTCTCTCTTCAGTTGTCCCTAAGGTAGACTGGCAGGTGAAGCACCCTTCATATTCTAACATACTTAATTCTGCTCTCAAGTCACATCTATGTACACATTCAAAGCTTTAACTAGGTCATATACACAAGAGATTATAAAATAGATCTGATCTGTCGTTTTCAGCCAGGAGATTATTTCGATTCATGGATATACATTGCAAATATAAATCAAATAGTTTATGGAATTTATCCTCTGATCAAATTATTACAATAAGAATTTGTTTGTTGTTGTTCAAGTATCTACTTTAAGAATGTACCATAGCTCAAATATGAATTCTCTGATTGCACACAATAGCTTTCACCATAAATTAAACTACATTTGTCTATTTTCTTTCATCTAAACTAGCAAAGACGAGCTCAACAGCCTCTGATGTGTTGCATTTCTAAGGACCATTATGGCTTAGTGGATTGAGTGAGGTGGTCCTAGCAGTTCCAGATTCAACACAGATCTTGCTTTGAAAATGGGACATAGAAACCTCAATGCTTATTTCTGGATATCTGGATCCACTACTGCTGTTTTCAGTTCAGGGTTATGCCCCCCTAGGTTAGGGTTATGCTTGGACAGACTCATCCTAAATCTACTCCAAGGGGCCACTGAATGTAAGGTAGGGGTGAAACATTAGCAGTGCTTGTTAAGTGCAAAAGGGACTGGAAAGAGGTTTGGGTTTAAAGTGCAAGACATGAGCATTTTAACGACCAGGTGTAGGTCAATACACGTAGTAACATCTAAATCTTCATTAGCTTTGTTTTTTTGTTGTTAAAAGATTATCATCCTTAGAGTTTCTAGAAAAGACATTTGCTCTCTTTTATCAACGCTTTCAAGCAAAAGCATTTTGGACTTTTTCCACGCTTAACTTCAACCGTAAGTTCAAAATTGTGATAACTTAGTTGATTGTGCTGCACACCCCCTCTCCACGACATATTCATCATTTTGTCATTACTGTGGATACTCAACAATATTCAAAAGACAGAAAGAAGTAGTTCATGTAGAATAAAGGATTGGAACTTTTTCATGTGTACTAGTGCCATTCTGGGTCATGTGCTAGCATACATATACTTCTTTTGGGGATATTCTATTGACACACGTTAAACAACCTTATGTGTAAATCTCGTGCCTCATGAATAATACATGTGTGAAACTGGATGCAGTCTCACGCAGTCATGTTAGGATGCTTCCAAGAGAAGTCAGTAAAAATTATAATATCAAAACAAAATCCTCCATTCAACTAAAGTTTCAGACATTTTAGCTCTAAATCCAGGGCACAATGCACAGATAAGCCTTTGAAGTACCACACTTTAAAAGTTAAAGTTTCATGTCTGTTAACAGAAAGGCAAAGAAAAAATAAGGCCAACAAAGATTGAAAAACAACAGAATATTGCACAGTGGCAGACTGTTGGCTAAAGGTGTTCTATTTAAACTTGCAGCTGCCACAATGAAAAATAACAATGAGAAAAACACATCGCAAATGAGTCAGGATTCAGTTAGACTTTCCTGCCTTGGAAATTGCTTTGATTATATTTATATATAGAGATAGAGATATAGATAGAGATATTGTATATATACACAGTACATTATATCCGTGGAAAAAACACTAGCAGTAAATGACCTCACCATGCTAATAGAATATCCTTGTAAAACCTCTCAAACACAACATGAACCTACATACATGAAGAGAGAATTACGCTAAAGTCAATTGAAATACTACTTTCGCTTCAAATATGCTATTCATATAGAAATCGGGATTTTAACTTTGATTACAACTAACCCCAGACACGAGTAGAGGAAAACAAATGAACCTTAACAATGGAATGAAGACAAATAATGAATACTGTTGATCGTCCGGATATGCCAGTAGACACAGAAACCATAGGGTTTAAACGCAAAGAGCAGAGTGAAATGAAACACATGAACTTATTGGTTAGCTTGTTTAGGTTGGTTTTAGTTTCCTTCTCTGTCACCAGTCCTTGTGTCTTACAGTAGGTCATGTCTTTGAGCTCACTGGAGTAATGCTGATAGATTCCGGGGCTCCTGGCTCACTGAGAGCCAAGCTACTCTGAAGGGGTCGCCTTCTTGGGTTTACCCCGCCTAGTGGCTGGTGGGTTGGGGTGTCTGTTCAGGGTGGGGCTCCCCCTGTCTGTGGAGGCCGGGGTCTGAGTGGGGTTCTGTGTTGGGGGGGAGGCATGAGTGAGGGTAGGTGTTGAGTTTTGGGTGGTGCTGGGGGGAGTCTTTGTTTGAACAGCAGCTGCCTCCGGGGGGCGCTCTTTGGGCTTGCGGCCTCTCTTCTTGCCGGTGGTGGCTCCGTTTTTCACCTCCATCTTGATTCCATTGTTCTCTGGAGTTTTGGCCTTATTTGTGATGACCATGTGACTTGCGGTCCTGAACCAGTTCTGAGAGGAAGATCGGGGGCACAGGCAACAAGGGAAACAAAGACCAAAGGCTGAGGTTAATAGGTGTATATGGAATCGACTGAGGTGAGGATGGATGAAATGCACAAATACCCTATTAGAAAATATACTTCCTGGTTTTGATTTCACACTTACCAGAGTACAGTACTAAGTAAAATGGTACCTGACCCACCTGTGAGTGTGTCTTGCTGATGTGATACTTGACACCACTCTCTGAGCTGAACTCCTTCTGGCAGATCAAACAGGTGTACTTCCCCACATCGCCCCCTCCCTGCAGCATGCAGAAACACACCCAGGTGATGCCAACGCAACAAAGACGAGAGGGCATCAAAACACACTGTTCTGATGTCATGTCCCATGATTCTAGATCCTCTCCATAAGCCGCCACATTATCTGCTCAGCCTGGTGATGTGGTGACTGCTGCATGCCCTCTAATAAGTTAAGCAGTGCATCTCCAGTATTGCTTTTAGCCAAAAAGCATTTTCCAATCTGTACAGGATGAAGGGGTGGGAGCTTCAGCAGGACAGGATGGCAACATCAAAGGAATCAGACAGGTGAAACCTGCATGGAGTTGTTGACCATACCTTGTTACAGTTTGCTAAGTGGGCTTTTAGTCCAGACACACTGGAGTAGACAGCTTCACAGCTCTAGAACAGAGAGGAACAAAACCTTAGCCACCACTGTACTATACTCCTTCTGGATGGTTCTCATTAGTGTGATTCACTGCACTCTGAACTGTGTGGCGGCATGTGTGTGTTCAACATCAAATGCAAAGTTAAATCCAACCACTTGGTTGGAGGGTCTTACTCCGTTGGTGCAGCATATGAAGCCTTTCTCCTTGACCTCATTCTTCCAATCCTCCAGCAACTTGGGACTGAAGTTGGGAAGGCCAGGTCGTGTGTAGTTCAGCTGGATAGAGAGTTCAGGGGAAATCGCCACACCAATTTACATGTGTGTGTGCGTGGGTGTATTTATGATACTCTGAATTTGTATGCAATGTGTTTACCCAAGCTATGATGTTGAGAAGTGTTCTCTGATGTGGTTCATGGTGTGTAAATAAATAAGAGTGTTAGTTCATTCATGCATGTGTTTGTGTGTTGTGTCATTCTTCTGATAAATCCAACCTCTCTTGATGTCTAGGACCAGGTGGTGCTGGGCTAGTTGTTTTAATATTTGCGTGCGAGTGTGTTTGTGTGTTTCTCACCTTCATGTCTACTGAGAGCTTGCCTTTGATGTGTGTGTGTGTGTGCGTGTGCACCTGTATTTGTGTTTGTTATGTGTCAGCACGTACCCTCTTGCTGTCTGGTACCAGGTCATCTTTGATGCGACGCTTGGTTCCCCAGTCCTTGGCTAGCTCGTCCTCTGCTATCTCCTGGAGGTGGAACACTGCTACCTGGGCAGACCGCCGACGCACCCTGCCACTGGGGGTACGCTCAAAGTCCTCCCCCAGACCCTCACCTTCGCTTTCTCTCCCCCTCTCCCTGACCTCCCTGTCCCTCTCCTTCCCTCTCCCAGCAGGCCTCTGTGGCCACTCTTCCCTCCTCTCCGTCTGGCTCTGCTCTCTTCGTCCAGTCAGCGGAGCCTCCTCAGGGCTGACCTGGAGGACAGGGGAGAGCACAGCGGTCAGGGGCCCTGGAGGAGAAGCTCTCCAGCCAGGCCCAGCCTCAACCCTGTGGGCTTCTTACCCTGTCTCTGCCTGTGCTGTTGGAGGTGGCGTTGGTGGTGGTGGGCGTGGCCGAGGGAGGGGTGGTGCTGGCGGTGGCTGTGGCTGTGGATGGAGGGTGTTCGGTGCGGAGATGGTAGTCCCTGCCTGCCTTGGAGCGGTAGGTCTTGCCACAGTGCTGACACAGGAACACAGGCTTGTCCTCCTCAGACAGCTCCCTGCCACAGCGCTTCTGGTGGTACTGGTAGCCCATCAGGCTGGAGAAGTGGGCCGAGCAACCCTGTGTGTGTGTGTGTGGGCGTGCGTGCATGCGTGTGTGTGCGCGTGCGTGTGCAGGGACAACATGGAAAATAAGGAGACACATTCATTTGGAAATCAGGTTAGTGGAACACAGCAAAATCTGATGGAAAACGATCTTTGTATTTTGTGTGGTTGAGAGATATCAAGGAGGAAAATATGGTGAGTATGAAGTATGAAGAAGTGTCTTTCTGAGAGTCTGCTTGCTCTCTCTTCTCCTCTCCTTCATTCTTTTTGCACTAGAGCGTGAGTAATTGGAAACAGAGTGTTGATGTGGGCTTGGGCATCGTGACAAGAGAGAGGGAAATGAAAGTAAATAGAGAAAAAGAGAGTGTAAGAGAAATGAAGAGAGGCACAGAATGCTTTAGTGGATGAGATGCGGTGAGGGATGGAAAGACAGGAGACATAAGGTAGAGAGAAGAGTGGGGGGGGGGGGTAATTGGCAAGACTAGCTGGCAGAGAGAAAGATGAACAAATCAAGTTAAAAACAGAGATACTGTAGATAAAAGTTAAAGAGGCGAATAGTGGAGAATGGAAAAAAAGAGAAAAAGGTTAAAGAGAAAGATTAAAAAGAGGAACGAGAGAGAGAGAGAGAGAGAGAGAGAAAAGACAGAAAAGGAGGAGAGTACATACCTCACTAGGACACTTGATTCGACCCATCTGTTTGAGCACTCTGCGCAGCCTCTCTCTCTCTTCCTGCTCGTCCCCCGTCTGGCCTTCACTCCCCGAGGGCTGAGGGGGAACAAACACAACGTTGCACCAGTGTGTCCCCACAAAACACCTCCCCCTCCCTACTAAAGACCCAGCTCCCAAAAATGTGTTTACCATCTATGCTCACAATGTGCCAGAATCATTAAATGGTTTCATGGTGAGGCTCTTACTCAAGGCATGTTTATGACAACTGTCAAACTAATGTTTTCACTGAGGCATTTACCAGTGCCAAACACCAACTCTGATCAGAATAACAGCTGACAGGGTTGCCAGGGGGAACACAGGGAAGGAGGGAGGTACAGAGAAAAGAGTGAGCACACCCTGGCTGGATCTCAATACGCTCTGCTGGGCTCCTCTCCTGATATGTTTGCATATCAGTGCAGATAGCAGGAAGGAGATAGGGAGGAAAGCACTCCAGATAATTGAGATGCAGCGGGAGTGTGTGAGGAGGAGATGAGATAGCAGCCCAAAGGAATACATCACCCTCTCTACCCAAAGTAAATCATGTCACGCTCAGACCCCCAGGCAACAGAACAGACACTTCCAGCAGCCTTTCATTTAGCTAGGCAGAGGAAAGAAAAAACCTCACAAACATGTATTTTTAAATCTTTATCAGCAAGAGAGAGCCCATGAGGAGGGGCGTAAAGTGGAGAACGAGTAAACTAGAGATAGTTCCTGAGATAAACAGGAGAGAGACATAAAGGGAGGGAGAGAGAGTTGGGGCAGAGAGAGAACATGTGAGAGCCTGAGAGAGAGTCAGAGAGAGAGAGGCATGGGAGAGAGATGTACATAGGGAGAATGATTCATTGGAAAGAGCGATGGGATGAGACAGAGGCTGTGGTTGGGAGAGATAGGGGAGAGGGGTATCATAGAAGAGTCGGTGGCAGCAAGGTCACACCCAGCAGGTGACCTCTGTCCTTCTGTCATCCTGCTGAGGTTTCCCACGCTGCACTGAGGCTTGACCATGTGACAGGAGGACACACTGGGCACAGATTAGCAGCAACAACACCTTGGAGTATGTTGGTTAACATACTCCAACTAGCCTGGATTACATTTTATTTCCCAAAACGAAGGAAAATTTTCTGTCAAGTGTGTGTCAAGAACGTTTATTTGAACATCCTAGCACAGTTGAATCCAGCAGTTCTGGGTGGATCTGTATCCAGACAGGCTTGGTGACTATGGTTCTACAAGGCACACTGTTGGGTTTCCTCTACTGCAGGCCAGTAGAGCAGCCAGTAAGGTCGTAGGACAATACACCCAGACAGGAGAAAAATTAGATATCTCCAACTGTTTTCTCACCTCTACATACAACATAAATCATCTGCATAACAGTATCTGCAGCTGTTTGATAGTACACACGCACACACACACACACACACACTCACACACACTCACATCCACCCACACATGCTCATGAACACAGACACAAAACAAAGTAGTGTTTGGTACTCGCAAGTCTTCAAGCCATTAATCTTTCATGATACTTTTGAAAAAGCCAATGGTGAATAATTCAACCATCTTCATTAGAGAAGCATCAAGCTAATGCAGGAGAGGCATGCTAATATCCTAATGAAGCTCTTTACTGCAGATTATACACAGCTTCAAATAGAAGAAGAGGAGAACGCCCTCGACAAGCATATCAATCACATGTTCTTCTGTGCCAAAGAGCGTCACTCTGGAGAGGGTGGCTGAAGAAGTCTCTAGTGATGCTTCTGCATGCAGGAGCACACAGCCAGCAGCAGTACTGCCCTCTGGGTCTTTCTCTTCATGTTGGTCTGCAGACTGAACCCAGCCAGCTCTGGTGTCTGCTGGTGGAGCCCCACTACTGGGGACTGGGTCAGTGTGTCAGGAATGAAACTGGATCCATCTGACCCACATAGATCCTGTCTTTAATCGGACGCAGGACTAGACTTTGAAGTCAATACGCATGGGTCAACTTCAAGACCTTTCTCCTAGTGTCCACTACTCAGATAACTGTAGTCCTAACTACAGACAGCCAACCATGCAGAGTGTGTTTACATGTGTGTGTGTCTACCTTGGTGCTGTGTTCAGCCATTGTGTGGTAGTTGAGACCAGCCTTGGACCTGAACTGTTTCTGGCACTGTTGGCACTTCAGGGCGTCTTGGAGCTGTAGGGGTGAAAGGTTACACAGGTCACAGAGGGGTCAGACAGTCTGCTTCCTGTTCTAGCTCCTACTGAAGGGGGGGATCTTTATCTAAGATCTGAAGTCTAAGAAGCCCTACCCGAGAGAGGCCCAGTGCTTCAGTATGAATCTGGAGGAGAAGGTGTTTTTTTCTGTAAGTGACCCTGATCTACTGAGCTGGTTCTATCACTGTGTACTGGCAGCATTGTCACTTTTATAGACTCCTACAGATTGCTGGCCCAAGGCTCCATTAAATTCCTCTCCTTTGAATAACCATTCCTAGAAAGGTACTAACGCATGTGACCTAAGGACCAATCAGAGGGGGGGTTTCTTGCTGATTCACATCCACCCAATACTGATGCACTCTCTACTGACCCATTGACTCCTACCCTCTCCTCTGTCTCCATCACACTCACACAAGGAACAATAGAACCACAGGGTCTACAAGCCATCCTCCACACCACTTTCCTTGGCTTTCAGATCAGAGCACACAAGGTACTTTGGAGGACACCAGGGGGAAGAAGCAGTTTCAGACTATTAAAATGCAACCACGGTATTCTTTGCCCAGATTTCCGATCAATACCCTCTGTCTAAGGGTATTGATCTCTCCTCTGGCAGAGTGACCGCTAGGGGTCCTCCGAGAGAGGTGTCTAGTAGCATGCCTGAGTCATTCCTGTCCCTAGAGCTGTGGTGATGATTAGCTACAACACCTGGCCAGGGGGAGGGGCTTGAAGTCATGACACCAGGTGAGAGGGAACACACCCTGGTGTGTGTGTGTTCAATGTCCAACTGGACATTCAGAATACCAGCCTGCTTTATGACGGCATAAAGAGGAATTTGGATTTTGGATGAATTTGGGAAAGGAGTGTTCAGTAGGAACCGATTTAGCGATGACAAAACCATTTGCAATACATCTGCTGAACTCCCTTTATAACATATGGTAAGTTCAGTTAAAATAGAGGTCAGGTCCATTACATTCTTCACTATTGTGTAAGTGGCACTGAATAGAAAACAGATGAACTACTCAATCAATCAAATGAAACAGTGACAACATATGGAATAGGATTTAGCGTGAGTGTTAACTTATGTATGGCGGTTTAGGAAATTCAGCGGAAAGTTGGAAACACTATTTCCTTATACTTAAATGAAATGCAGATGTGTTAGTTGAGGCTGTCACAGTGGATGATGCCACGAGGCAGTCAGCCACTGAAGAGCTGTACTGTAATCTATACACCTGAGGTATTACTGTATACTGCACTGTAATCTATACACCTGAGGTATCACTGTATACTACACTGTAATCTGTACCCCTGAGGTATCACTGCATACTACACTGTAATCTGTACCCCTGAGGTATCACTGTATACTACACTGTAATCTGTACACCTGAGGTATCACTGTATACTACACTGTAATCTGTAAACCTGAGGTATCACTGTATACTGTACTATAATATGTATACCTGATGTATCACTGTATTCTGTACTATAATCTGTACTCCTAAAGTACTGTACCACTGTATTCTGTACTATAATCTGTACACTTGAGGTACCACTGTATTCTGTACCATAATCTGTACTCCTAAATTACCACTGTACACTGTACTATAATATAGACTCCTGAGATACCCCTGTACGAAATACTGCAATCTGTACTCCTGAGGTACCACTGTATAATGTACTATAATCTGTCCTTTTAAAGTACCACTGTTTAGCGTACTATAATATCCACATCTGAGGCCCTCTCACCTTCTGGCAGATCTCCATGTGCTTCTTGAGTCCAGGCACCGTCTTCCTGGTGACTATGGAGCAGGTAGGACAAACCACCTCCCCACGCTCTGAGATGGCATGGTGCCACTGGACATCTGGGGTAGGACCTGCCAACCAACAAGTCAATTCAACTTGGATGTTTAAGTTAAATCACTACACATGTGGTACCACAGTAAACTACATATGTTGTGTACCAGACAAAACTACACATGTTGTACCACAGTAAACTAGATATGTCGTGTACCAGAGCAAACTAGACATGTTGTGTATCAGAGCAAACTAGACATGTTGTGTACCACAGCAAACTACACATGTTAAGTACCAGAGCAAACTGGACATGTTGAGTACCACAGCAAACTAGATATGTTGTGCATCAGAGCAAACTAGACATGTTGTGTACCAGAGCTGAGGGGTGCGCTGTCTCTCCTGGAGGCCGAGGCTGGGGGCTTCCTCTGGGCCTCCTCACTGTGAGGACCTCCTTCTGCCCTCTTCACACGACCCGCTTTTAACTTCTCCTCCACCTTGGTCATACCTGCAACACCGAGAGAGAGAGAGAGAGAGAGAGAGAGAGAGAGAGAGTGAGAGAGAGAGAGAGAGAGAGAGAGAGGAGGAAAGAGAAGACCTGCTTGGTTAAAGAGTTAAAGAGAAAAGGTGTCAGTGTAATCTTGTGCTTTGTAAGTGTGTATAATGTCAGTCATTTGGCTGAGAGTGTCAATCAGATAAATGTACGTCCTAGTAGTGTTTGTATGTGTGTGTGTGTGTTTGTGTTTGTGAGCATGGTGTGCTGAAATATGTCTAGTGTGTGTGATTTTGAGTGTGAGTCACTGAGTCACTGAGACTTTAGCAGGATATGAAACACCTCTGTATTGCCCAATTAACAGGCCACTACCATCTGTAACACCTGCACAGGGGGATTAATACACAGACACACATTATGCCTAATGGTATCCATTCAGTGTTGAAATAGTTCCCCCTACTTCTACTACGAGTGCATTTGTCCTCCTCCGGACGATTAGATGAATCATCAAAGGGAGCTTTATGTAGCCTACTGTAATGAGTCAATATAAATGAGGCATAATCAAAGTGGCTAACAGCAACTGTGTCAAAAGATGGGTGAGACAAAATGGAAAAGAAACCTTTTAATCCAAATGTTCCTGAGATGGAAGGCTGCTCTCCAGTGAACTTCTTGGGGGTTTTCTGCTTCCGTCCTGGCTCAAGAGGAACACAGAGATCAAGACATGGTCAAACACACAT
Organism: Plecoglossus altivelis; assembly: GCA_036571765.1. NCBI lineage: Eukaryota > Metazoa > Chordata > Actinopteri > Osmeriformes > Plecoglossidae > Plecoglossus > Plecoglossus altivelis. Next base: position 12,636,841 of record BROE01000021.1, on the reverse strand, counting down.
AAGCCTGTTACTAACTGTGCTCCATTGCAGCTTCACTCACTAAGAATGGTTAGTATTTATGTTCATTTAGGAGGCACTTTTGATACTTTAAAAGTTGTCTAACTATTCTTGTGCATAGTACAAGTGTGTCACACTCCAGGTGTGGTAACCTTACTGTGCCTCATCCTCTCAGGGTCCTCGTCAGTGAAGGGAGGGGGGAGGCTGCCTCCCTCGCTCTCGCTCCCCCCTGGGGTGACGGGGGAGGAGTCAGAAGACGACAGCCGCTGCTGCGTCTGGTACTGCACTGCAGCGTGCTGGGAGAGGGAGGGGTGTGAGGGCTGGGTGGTGTGGGAGGTGTGGGAGGGATGCGAGGTGTGGGAGGGATGTGAGGTGTGGGAGGGGTGTGAGGTGTGGGAGGGATGTGAGGGGTGTGAAGTGTGGGAGGCATATGTGTGCTGTTTCCTCTCTGCCCTCTGGGGGGCCACCTCTCCATTCTGGGAGGGAGAGGACACTTCATGGGTCTTCTTCACTTTGAAGAACACCGGCGAGGGGGGGCTGTTCTCCAGAGGCCTGGAGGAGAAGACAGCGACACAGTTGGAAAAACCGAACTGCGGATGAGAGACGTGAAACAGCTGTCTGGAGGTGACGAGAGGCTGGCTGCAGGTCACCTTTTCTTGGGGTTGGCCTTGATGGGACTCTTCTGCAGTTTGGACTCTGACTTGGTTTCTGCTGTGACTCTCTCGGGGTGGTTCCACAGCTTGTGCTTCTGCAGGCGGACCTTGGTGGCAAACACAGCCTCGCAGTAGGGACAGCCGTGACTCAGCTTCTCTGCCAGAGGGGCCTGGACCAGGGAAGGTAGAGGAGAGACAGAGGAGAATGAGCCAGAGATGGGATTACTCTGGGTAAAGGAGGGAGGGCAGGAGAGGGGCTTGGGGTGAGGAGCGGCTTAGAGGTTGAAGGGGGTGGATGAGAGGGGAGCCATGCCGTACCCCCTGACAGCGCTGGTAGTGGTACTTGAGGCCGTAGATACTGGGGAACTCTAACCAGCAGCCTGAACTCGGACACTTGACCCTGGAACGCCTCTTAAACTCCTCCTTCCACTGAACCATCATGTGGGACTGCACAGGTGAGAGAGAGACAGAGAGAGAGAGAGAGAGAGAGTAACAGAAAGACAGAGAGTGAGAGAGAGAGAGAGAAGCAGGGAAAGAGACAGAGAATAGAGAGCGAGCAGAAACATGTTACAGTAACCATACTGGAAAACACACCCCATGTTGCAAAAGATCAAACAGCCTTCAGGACTTCTGCAGATGCATGATGCTGTGTATGTGCAGCACCCAGTGGAGCAGGACAGAGAGCCACAGGCTACACAGGGATCAGGTACTCACTGGGATACTCCTGAGCTCCTGCACTTCTGCTCGAGGACGCCCCTTCTTCTTGCCCTCCACCCGCTCAGCACACAGAGGACCTGGCAGAGAGAGGAGACAGAACACAGACGACACTATTTATAATCCAGTATATATCTTAATTCCTTTTTTATTTATCACTGTGCCCCTGCGCTGAATACTCCAGCTCTCATTGAACTTGATTAGGAATGTCTGACATAGTTGCCGCGTTCTTAACAACAGAACAACTCTGGACACATTGTTCAATAAAATGCAGTGCAGACCCAGTATTGGCGGCAAGGTAAGCAGTGCTCCACTGTGTGTATATGTGTGTGTGTGTGTGTGTGTGTGTGTGTGTGAGAGAGAGAGAGAGAGAGAGAGTTTGTGTGTGTTTGTGCCAAAGGGAGTGTGGGTAAAGGCCATTCCCTGAGCCAAATAAATCACCTATAAATCACCACTGCCTACGAAGCTCTGACAAAGCGCACAGAGGACACCCTGCCATAGCTGTGGAATCTCCTTTATCTCTCCCACTCTCTCTCACTCTCTCCCTGATTCACACACCCCTCCCTCTACCTCTCTCCCTTTCACTTTGTCACTTTTTTTCTTCCCTCTTACCAAGTCCCTCTCCTTTAGCACATGATCTCTCTCTCGCCTGCTTTTCTATTCCCTGCTATGTCTCTCTCCCAGCCCCCTCTCTCTCTCTCGCTCTCTCACATCCCACTTCCTCTCTTGTTCCTCCACTCCCTGAGTGAGGAGGACAGGCTGGCTCATTATTGCTCCCTTCTCTGCTACAATTAGATGTGTGCTTCAGCGTCCCTCCACCCCACTGTTGTGTGCTGCCACATCACTGTTGCTAACGCTCGCCCCCTACCCAGCCAGAGAGGGAGGGCTGGGGGAGGGTGCAGAGGCAGGCGGTGCTGGGAGGACAGGCGGAAGGAGGGGAAAGAGGGGGGGGGGGGGGGGGTGAGGGGGAGAGCTCCAATCTAAACAGCAGTAGGAACTACAGCTGCTTTCCATCCTCAAACATGACCCCGCCCCTGCCGCTGGCCGTGGCGCTAGCTTCCTGCCCCTCGCTGATGTGACCAAGCTGGCCGGGCCGCAGCAGCGGGGAGGAGAGCAGGGCCAGCCGCTGCTAGCAAACAGCCAGTCGCGTCAGATCCGCACAAGAAACAGACAGCGTTCGCCAACTCATGTCTGACTCGATCTGATGTTCCAGCAACATGACCTGCGTCTGTGTCTCTGTCAGCGATGTGACTCCCCCACCTCCAGTGATGTACTACCTGTCAGAGGGAGCCAGCACAGGGCTGCAGGCATGTGGAAACCAGCTCCTGTCTACATCAGGGGCTGTCTGTCGCTGACTGAGGGGATTATGGAAAGGTTAGAGGATTTCTAACATAAATGAATTGACTTTATGTAATCATTATTCATATGAAAACAGCTCATGTTAGCTAAAGGATTTCCTTTAGCTCTAAACATCTCTCTCATCAGACATGTCTACTAAGGGTGTGTGTGTGTGTGTGTTCTCAAACACTGGTAAGGGATTACATGTCATCTTTAGCTTTCCCTTACGATAATAAACTTGAAGATGAATGAGAAAATCAAAAGGTAATCATAAAAAGGTTTACGAAAGACAAGCATACGCACGTGCACACGAACACACTACGCGCACACACATACAGATACACAAAGACAGAATGACAATAATGTCATAGTGATACGTTTGCTAACATTCTTTGGGTATAATTTAGAAGCTGTCACACCTAGAGACTCGCACATAATCTAAAATAGCACACACACAAGCACTTTGCTAACAGTTAATTGTGGTAGGAGAAGGCTGTGTCTGTAGGGTACCATGTTAATATTCTCAAGGCATATGAACATCTCTCTATTAAATGTCTGGGTAGCAGCTGGAGAGGTGATTCAGTCAGGCAGTGCAGCTCTTGTGCTGAGGAGGAAATTGAGCGTGCATTTTAATTCCTGTCTCAGAAAATAAAGGTCTCTTAAAAAAGGCATAATTAATGAATTCCGCTCTTGGGGAAGATATGTTCCTGTTGCTATGGGAATAAGATCCACTTGTCTTAGCTACCACTGTTGGGACTCTTTTCAGTACACAACAATCCAGAATACACACACAAACACAAACTCACTGGCAAACAGTACTCATGCCATATTATTTATCCACACTCAACATTTTTTTAAAGCATTATTGATTCAACTTTCTCAGGTCAAAAAAGAAGACAGCATAGCAGATGAGTGAAGGGATAAAGAGAAGACAGGAAGCATTATGGAATATAATGAAAAAGGAAAAGACTATGACCAAAACAAAATGCAAGAGAAGAGAAGTGAAGAAATGAGCAGAAAGAGAAGGCAGGGCCCAGAAGTGCTGCCAGCTGCTGAATGATCTCAAATAACCCCTGAGCTTGCTGAGCCTAGCTATGCCTGAGACTGTCTCCCTTCTACACACTCACACAGACACACTCACACACTCACACACACTCACATGCACTCACACACACTCAGTCACACTTACTCACACACACACACACACAAACACACGTACTCACACTCACACACACTCACATGCACTCACACACTCAGTCACACTTACTCACACACACACACACACACACAAACACACGCACTCACACACACTCACACTCACACACACGCACTCCCGCACACATTCACACACACACATATACACACTCACACGCACTCACACGCACTCACACACTCATTCACACACATACCCGCACTCACACACACATACGCACACACTCACACACACACACACACTCACACACACTTACACACACACGCTTACACACACGCTCACGCACACATGCTCACACACACGCGAAAACACACACAAACACTCACACACACACACATGCACGAACAAACACACAAAGACACACGCGGTAACAGAGAACAGTCATTTGTTTTCCTCCAAACACACAGGAGCCTTTGTCTCCTTCTGTAAGGTTTGAAAAACAGACCAATAGTACAGCTTTGTGTCAGTGTAACAGTCTTGAAGTTAGATGCCTCAGAACCCCAGACTACAAACACACGTACTGTAAATGAATACCATGTTCATACAACAGCTCCTATGGCAGCAGCGTTTCAGCAGGAGTCTGTTTAAGCGGATCACAGTCTTGGAGTGTCTGCAACAGCTGGACCCAACAGTTGCTTCTTTTTTCCTCCCTATTTGGCTGGGCACCACTTTCCTGCCACCCCTCCCCTCCTGTTCCCCCTCTCTTCAGGCTCTGACAACACTTTCTCACCCGGCAACTTTATTTGACTGTTTTCCCACTGTAAACCATTCTCTCTGACATATTTTCTCTCTATCTATCTCTCTCTCCCCCAACTCTCTAATTTCATCCCACTCCTCAGCCTGTTCATCTTCTCTCTCTCTCTCTCTCTCTCTCTCTCTCTCTCTCCCAGACACACACACAAAGGCACATACACATTCCTCTCTCTGCATATGTCTTCATAATCCCTTCTCTCCTCTCCCATCTCTCCCACTTGTGCCAGACTCCAGACATGAACTGTAGGAAGCAGACAGAAGGAACATCTTTAAACACTGCTGCTCACACACACACACACACACACACACACATACGCACACACTCACACACACACACGCACACACCAGGTAACCCATTTATTTTCCTTTTCTCTCTTTACCACACACATCCATTCACCCTCATACACACACTTACAGACACACAAACACACACACAAAAGAGATTTACTTCTGCATTCAAAAGCACAACATGCACAACAGGACCTTCGCTATGAGCCAAGAAACCCCACACAGCTGAATGGTGGGGGATCAGTTTACCAGCCAGGCTAAACCGCAATTAAAACAGCCGAATCAACAGAAAACCCAACACACACAGTTCTGCTGCATTAACTGGAGACCAACACGATGCTTCAACTGTATTTAAGGCCTTGCACTGATTCCAGAACATACAGTATATCCCTGTCTAGAGCACCACTTGCACACATGTCTGCTCTGAAGCATATCAACCCAATTGGCCCAAAGCCAAACTGTTTGCTGTCATCCAATCATAGTACTGTATCTCTGGCAGCCTGTTCACATGTGACAGGATCCCTCTGACTCACTAGTCGTTGCTATCAAAAAAACACACGGAACCTTTAAAGTCAAGTCTAGTGTGAATCGTATCTGGGAATATGGACTCCCGTACTGCCTTTGCACAAAAGGAAGCTACAGTTTGCATGCAGACACACACACACACCTCTAAGAGCAAGACACAGGGTGCTAGCTCCAACTGTGCAGTGTCCTCCTTAGTGACAGTGACTCACAAACACAGTCCGCTTGCCCCTCCTCCTTCGAGTCTACCCCCCATCTCCCCCTCCCCCCATCTCCACATCACAGATCTAGCCTGCCAAATAAAGGTGTGACAGGATGACAAAAGGCTTCCATAGACACACGCCAGCAGCAGAGAAACTCACAACAATTCAATTTCACCAAAAAACAAACATCACCAATCTCTAACTCTTATTGATCGCAGCTCTGTATCCACACCACAGACAGGGCTCACCCCGGACATCAACACAAGGAGGACTGCCGTGGAGGGACAGGGGTGAGAGAGAAACAGAGAGACAGAGAGAAGGAGAGTGACAATGTAGGTCTTTTGAATGAGTGCTGCTGCTCACAAAGTCCCTATGAACTGGAGGAGGAGGACAGGGTGAGAGGGGAAGAGAGAGAAAGAAAGAGAGAGGGAGGGAGGGAGTAAGAGATAAAGAGGAAGACAAAGAGGACAGAAAGAGGAAGAGATAGAAAGGTGGGTTACAGTATAGAGGGGAAAGAGGGTGATGCTGCAGAACTGAGAGGGGAATGACAGAGTGAGAGAGGAGGGAAGAGAGAGACAGTTTGCTGGAGAGAGGGTTCAAAGAGTTGAGACAGAGCTGAGACACAGCTGTGGGAGAGAGACAGAGCGACAGGGAGAGAGAAAGGGAGAGAGAGGTAGAGAGAGAGAGAGAGAGGGAGGGAGAGAGAGAGAGAGACAGAAATAGGGAGAGAGAGGGAAAGGGAGAGAGATAGAGTGAGAAAGGTGGGTTAAAGTCTAGAGGGTGATGAGAAAGAGAGAGAGATGTTGAAAGGAAGATACCAGGTCAGCAGATGGAGTGTAGTTGGTGGGTCTGAGAGGAGGGCTCACACATTGCCTGATATCTGAGACCTGTAGGTGCACTCACACACACATGACATGCACACACATGCATACACACACGTGCACAAAAACACACATACACACAACTGCGTAAGTGCCTCTATCTCACACATAAAACAAGTGCTCACGTTCAAACCCAAACAGACCCGCAGAGCCCCCTGTCCTGTCTCCAGTACTCCGAGGCTGACACAGGCCAGCCCCGTCCCTGGCGCAAGGCTTCCACAGCACAGGGGGCGCCTGACGACAAGGCTGGCTTCCTGGGGCACTGTGGAGTACTGCACCATTTTACATAGAGCACTCAGCAAATCAACAGAGGTCCCAGCCAAACTATTTCTACCCAGCTTTATTACCACCAAGCTAGATGATGGGAGGGGTGTGTGGGTGGACCTGTATTGGTACATCTTTTTCGAAATGACAGGCCCACGAATATGAAACGAGCTCCTGGAATGGGAAATGTAGCTCTGATGTTGCTATTATTTCAAGAGGCTGAAACGCTTCCATTACCAAACAATCAAATGTATGGTGCACACACACACACTCACTCACTCACTCACACACACATACTTATTGACCACAATCATTCCTAGTAGCTCTCAAGCCTGGCAGCGAGACAGCTTAACCACACCAATGTACTGTAAGAAGCCATGCCACTCTAGTTGGAGCAGGAAGCCCATTCCCAGGCTCTGTTTACACGCATAAGTAAGAAGGAAACAACTGGGAAAACAATGGAGTCCATGGAAAGCCCCCCTACTAAGTGCTGTTTGATGCTAACTTCATCCTCCATGTCTGGGGAGTGGAGACAGCAGTCACAGGAGGGAGAGCACACTGTGACAGTACCAGCAGACACTGAGGGGGTTTCCTACCACAGGTGGAAGGAGGGTAGCAGTGAGCAGGCTTGGATGGCAGGTTGGCCCAGCCCTCAGGCACTGCTAGAGGGATGCAAGCTGCCTTGGTCTTAGAGGACCAGGTACAGACTGAGCTACAGCAAACCTCAGGAGGAACCTCAGCCTGGCTGGGATAAAGACTCTCCAGCAGCACGGCCCTCGTGATCACCTTCAAGTAGAACATCAGCTGCTGTCTAGCTCCTTAATTATGGTACCTGGAAACACCTTGATGAGAGGACTATCTTTGGTACGTGGAGAAAGCGGAGGTATTCTAGGCTAACCTGGGAGAGGGGAGCACCAGTGTGCTGGAGAGGGGAACATCAATAGAAATCCAGTTAAGTGTGTAATGAGGGTCTATGGATCCATTCATCTCCTGACACCTGCTTAACCCTTCAGCTGCACCTCCATACTGAGGAGGGGGGCTGTGAGGGTGTGTTGGGCACAGGTTCACTTGGCACAGCCAGAGCTCTACACTGGAGAGTTCACCAATACCTGAAGCAGCCTCACACACATGTTTAAGCAGGCTACATTTAAGATCTATTGAAGACTCCAGGCAGGTTACCAAGTTGATGGATAATGAGAGATGGGATGAGAGGGACCCACTATCTAACCTTGTTAAGTCTAGACAGACCCCAGGGTGGCCAGCTGTAAGGTAAGATGAAGCCAGCCTTCTGCCTATAAAAAAACTGAATGAGCTAAACACTCAAAAAATATGTGCATGAACACAGACACACGTGCACAATGTACATACATTTATGACCACTTAAAAACCTGCACGTTGAGAGAGAGAGGGAGAGAGAGAGGGAGGGTGAGAGAGAAAGAAAGAGAGAGAGAGAGCGAGAGAGGAAGGGAGAGGGGGGAGAAAGAGAGAGAGAAGGAGAGAAAGAGATAGAGTGTGTGTGAGAGAGAGGGAAAGAGAGAGAGATGGGAAGGGGGAGGAGAGAGAGCAGAGCATCACTGAGCAGAGCAGAGCCAACCACTCAGTCCTATAAAGCCCCCAGCCAGCCTCCAGCTGTAGGCCTGCAGCAGGACACCAACAACACAGACAGACCACATGTGTGGATATCACTGGCATTACTCACTCCAGTCAGCTCCAGCCAAATGGGTTGTCTTCCTCCTCCTCCTGACTAGAGTTTCAACCCCTCCCTCCCTCCAACTGGATTCACACTGGCTCTCAGTTCTGGGAAAAAACCAGAGCTGGAGCCCACTAACAACTTTGAACACTAATTTGAGCCTGACTGATTTATAAGCCACTGTTTAGTGTGTAATAAAGTAATAAAGACAAAATATATAAAATGGTGTATTCTCACCCTGATTTACTGTCAGTTACATATTAAGTGTGTCACTGTTACTATATATATCCACAAAATAATAATTGATTGTGTAGATGAACAAGTCCTTCTATACATTTACAGATAAAAGAAACTAACTGAGTGGGCTATAGAAAAGAGTTAACAGCATGAGAAAACCCCCACCCCCACACTCTTGCAGTAAGAACTACAAGAAGCATGAATGCACACTCACACACACACACACACACACACACACTCACACACACACACAAAGACAATGGCTACACATCTCCCACCCTACTCACCAAGTTGACTATTAACTAGAACATCTAGAGCTGGAATGCGCTGGCGTAAGAAGCTATCTTTTAGCACGCAAAACAACTGGGTCATATCAGAACAGGAAAACGTTCCAAGTCTGCCTTATTTCATAAAAGAAGTCATGATGATAATTTGGTTATTGGATTGGAACAAAAATTCCTCTGTGCAGTCTTCACAAACACAGTATTGTTCTCAATCCATATGGCTTGTTTTATCACTAGAATCTACGCAAAGAGTTATTTGTTAGCTAGCTTTTCTCACTTGTGCTGGGGATGAGGCATTCTACACCAAGTGCCATCATTTCAAGGATCTGTTGCTGTATCGACAACAGTACCACTACTGTTATTTAGGCTCCAGGCCTCATAAAGAGAAGGCAGAGGAACAAGCATAGTAAATAGAACTCAGCCAAAGGAAAACTAGAAAACTTCCACAGTTGTAACAGATCTCTTGTTTCTAATTACTGACCTCGCTGCTTCCGTCTTTTATGTCTGTAGTTGTGCACTTCTGTGTGGTTCTCTACGGTTTCACTGGGGTTCTTAGGTACTTACCATGTTTGTTGTTCTCCGGGCCTGCTGTGGTCCTGGCAGCCTCCTGGGGGTGGGCCTGCTTAGGAGGGCGGCCCCTGGGCAAGCCCCCAGCAGTTAGCTTCCCTATCCTGGGGCCACTAGGAGTCTCCATGTCTGAGGGGTAGGGGGGAGGTGGTTCAACATTACAGATGCATGAGTGTCATTGTGCAACACTGACTCTCGATCAATGATTATTACCAACTGTCTCCACTGCATCTCCAATCCCTGTTTCCAAAGCTGTTTTAGGACCCAGCTGATACAGCAGAGGGGCTCCTTTCAGCCAGGGTAGGTTGGACCAGTCAACGCAAACACATCATCTTGAGTTGTAATGAGGGTGTGACCTTCACCATGTCTCGTTTAAAAATCAATACCTTCAGTTGCACACGAACTCTATAGTCCTCCAATAAGGGTGAAGGGGAGTAATTTAGTCATAATTGAGAAAGAGTAAGGGAGAGGAAGAGAGTGTGAAGGAGAAGGGGAGGAGAAGGGATAGAACAAGAGCGAGAGAAAAAAAGAAACGTCCGTTACGGGCATTTTCAGTGTGCAAGTGACTTTCTCTCCCACATTGGCCAAGTCACATGCTGGCTCCAATCATCAAACTGCATTCTTTACAGGATGGAAAGTCTCTTTGCAGTAACATTCCAATGCATCTACCACCACAGTAAGCCCCCTGGGCTGAGGCTATATCCTGGGCCTCCATAACTAAGTCATGTCTGTGGCATGGGTCTGGCCATCACTCCAGCATGGCAGCTTGGCCTTGTATGGACAGCCTAATGGATTATGGCTGACAATGGCTAATTATGCTAAGTGGGATTGATTACAGGACCATCATGCTTTCTCTTAGCGTACATTCATGTCACTCTGCTAATTAATTACAATACCACACAAAGGTTCTTTCATTTGAGGCCTCTCCGGATCTGTTTACATGCAATGCTATTCATGGCAAACTGAGTGCTGATGGTGAGATATATCGTTTCACAGCTAGCATTATAGCATTAGGATCAAAAAGTGACATATGTGAATATTGTCAACGATACAATTGAAGTACACAATGTGGCGCTGTCACATAGAAGAGTTTATAGATGGTTTACCCCACATACTGCAACTCCAGTTGGACCAGTGTGATCCGTGTGTGAGAGAGCAGAAATGTCTGACACTATGCTGACAGAGCTAACTAGTGTTGTCATGCTGTCCTGTTACTATGCAGGTCTTCACATGACTGTTTATTCCTTCATGTATTTCATAAACCCTATTACGTTCTAGACGCAACTTTTAGCTATATGTCAGAAAATCATAACAGACTAGAAAATGAGTAACCTTTTAAATGAAGGAAAATACTGAGAAAGCTTCGCTATTTCAGGAATGTATCGACTACACACAAAACACCAAAGTGCATGAACATAGACATAACACATTACTTGCTCCTCTAACCAACCCGATTAAACCTGCACAGTAGCCTTCAACCTAAAGCGTCGCCTAAGTGCTGTTCGAAATGTTTTAAATTGCATAGTTATTGACTTCACTCTTACTGTTACATTGTTGCGCCCAGACTAACATTTTAGTGATGAATACATTAGACGTGCCTTTTTGACTTCCATAAGGCCACACCTACCTTGAATATCGGGAGTCACCCTGCACGAGCGGCCGGGTGGCCTGGGTCACCCACGTGGGGGTCAGGCAGTAGGCTTCACCTCGCGCGGTAGGCGACTTTCCCGATGTTACATGGCAATCACACCTGCCGTTCGTTCTGCCGTGGCGTGCGGTCAGACTGGGGATTCAAGGCAGACAGACAGTTGTCACGGCCGTTAACCACGCGCTGATCCCCGCTGTGAATCCAAGAAGAGGAAGAGGAGGGTGTGATAAAGAAGAAAATGTAATATTTAATAATCCAGGACAGTTTCACCTTATTCCAAGCCTCCAGTTGCCCCCTCTCCTGTTTTAACATGTATACCCCGAGACACTTCTTCAAGCTCAATCGTCTTGATGTAGATTCAAGAAATATCAATAATAGGCATTAAAGACAGACATGTCTCCGACTCCTTGAAGAAAATATTAGAATACAAGAAGGTTTTATATAGGCAGTGAAGCAAAATGGCGACTTTAATACGAAGGAGGAGTAAAAAAAATCCTTGCGCTGGCTGGAGCTAAAGGGAGGCACAAAAATATGTTTAGTGCAGTAATTTCGACAGCTGCAAGAGAGTTGGTTAGAGTAAAAGGAAACAAACCAGTGGAAAAGGAACGGAAACCTTCAATCTCGGTCGCTTTCCGTGCCGTGTCTGGTTCCTTACCTCGGGATTATTTCGTTTTTTTTATACGGATATTATCTTCGCAGCCGTGTACAGTAATACTGTAATGTGTGTTGGGTCATGCGCGTATCCACTCCACCTTTGACAGTTGCAACTACAGTCTTGAGGCAACTTACAAACTCTCGCGTTATTATTATTTTTATCGAGCAAATATTATTAGGGTTTCTGCCTAATAAACCTGATACAAAACCGTTTCATGCGGCTCATCCGACGTAACGGCGTTCGTTCATGACGAAAAGGGTTAGACTGAAGTCCTGAAATAAACCTTACTAAAAAAAATTATCGTATCGTTATATTCGTTCCGTTATCATTTCGTTAATAGCAGCTTCAGGTAACACATTTTTACAGAGCATGATCAGGCCTAATCGCGCGTGGTTGTCGACGTGGGCATTTTGCCAGCTATCAAAAAAGCGAAACTACCGGTATTGAGATAGGCTGCAGTATTGCTTCATTACAGAATTACTTGGATATACTTTATGCTTTTAATGCTCATTGTCGAACTGAATAGATACGTTTGTTATTACTCTGATAATTTGCCATGCTACTACTGTGCGTTTCAAACACCAAGGTCAAGTATATTAAGTTTGAAAGTTACGCTGTAGAGGCTACAGTAGCCTACAGCCTGTTATTAATCGATTATTATTATTATCGCCCTCCATATTATTAGTAATATTGTTATGTATAGTGGCGTTGGTGATAATGTTATGTTTGTGATGATAACAGCCATAACAATTCTAAAGAAAAACAAACGTGTTGCCTAAAATACTCTCATTGAGATTTTTTCTTCCTGTCAGCTATAGTTAGTCACAACCACACTGATACGCTAAACACTGTGTAGTATGATATCATGGTATCATTATCACTTAAAGTGGGCTCACAAAAATCGGTGGGGACCTTAGCTTTGGCTGTTGATTGGTGCCAGTCAGCATGACCTGATATTTCCTATTAGCGGAGATCATACGGAAACAATGATGTCATCAAATGAAGGCGACGTTTCTATTTCTATCAGAAGAGGGCAGTGTGTGTTTGTTTTATAGCTATTCAGACCAAGCGAGGAGACCACAAGAGTGTCCCAATAACACCGCTGGTCAGTTATCGTGCGTCATGTCTGGACTTCTCCCATCTCTAAATGCTAAAACCATTATTTGAATATACATCTGGCATTGAAGTCATCAATCATGAACGTTTGCCAAAACGATCTCCAGTTTAAAAGTGAGATTATACTTGTCAGACATTTTTGTCAGTCATGCGTGGTTTTTGTTTGATTGACTAATAGAATGATAGATTGATTTGTCAATGCTGAATTCTTGCTCTAATTGCAAAGGAATCACAATGACAACCAGATTCCTCATTACTCTCTGCTAAACCCGGTGTGCAGGCACTGGTCCTTCTTAGCCACTGGAGGGTGCTGTTCTCCCACTGGTTCTTGTGCCAGGTGTTCCCTAGAACTGAAATACAATCAGATCAGATCATCGCGTGGCTGTGGTTTGACACGGTCTCATGGCCTTGTTGGCAGCCGTCCTCAAAGTGTTATGGAAAAGGTCCCATCTCATTGTGAAAGCTCACAGGAGGATTCATTAAGCATTATCCCTGTGGACTGAACTGAGATTGTTTGAATGACAGCTTTTACCTTCTGACACCTGCCAGTCCACTGCAGAGAAGCTGTCACACCTGAAGTGCTGATCCATCTCCCGAAGTCTCCTGCTCCTTTGGTTGACGTGTCCTAATGAATGGTTCTAGCACCTTCCTGTTTGACAGGGTATTAATGGTTTTATGGAGCCAGTGATGTGCACAGCGTTCTCTATGCTGAGAAGGCAGAGCCTGTTTAATGGATGGTGAATACTGTCAGGTGAATTGGACTGTTCTCTAAGCAGGGAATGGGAGGCAAAGAAGAGAAAGAGAGATGGAAGTGTGCTATTCCTGAGGCCTTCCAAGTAGTGCAACCTTTTGCCTGGTGTTGAGAGCATGATAGATAAAAAAGGCAGAAAACCTTGATTAAAATGATTCCCCCTAATTAGTCTAAACCACAGTCTCTAACCATCTGCTCAATAGATAAATGCTCCAGTGATAATAGGAGAGTAACGGCCTGTTGACCAGATCTGTTTACCATGGAAGCATCTCCATGCGATTACAGGTGGAACGCTTGGCGACTCCCTGTAATTGGCTCCCAGGGTGTCAACAAGTCTGTTTGGTATTCACACGCCCAGAGCTGTGACTCAGAGGCTGTGAGTGACAGGGCAGGGCGCAGGTGCAAGGTGACAGGCAAACCATGCCTGGGTAATGTGGGACATTCTCTCCTTATCGCTCCCTCTGTTCTCTCCCTCCACCCTTGCTCTATTTCCTTCCCTCGTTTGCAGATAACCTTCATGCTATTTTATTTTTCCATCTCCATAGATGCGTGAGACCTGTCATTTCTTATCCGCTAGCACGACAGAAAGGTCCTTATGAGAATAAAGACGCAAGGATCCTGAAAGCAATTAGTAATTGAAGAAAAATGGTTGAAAAACATAAATTCAAACCTTGCAGTATCCCTTATGGTTCCCTACACTTTTCTCTGTTTGCTTTTGGGATTAGAGGTGGCCACTGGAGTGAAATGGTTTTTGCTTTAGTCCAACGTTGAGTGTGCCAGGGCTCACTGAGTGCAAAGCGTAAAATAAACTGGCAGACCAACTCACCTACTTAACGTTTTACCTCTATCACAGCTGTGGTTTCAGAAGGAAGCAGGAAGAGAAAATAGGAGTGTGTTTAGTTGTGTGTGAGGACTTGGTCTACACTTTAATGATGTCACTGCTGTTACTACATCGGTAGGAAAATGCCCGAGACATCCATGTAATTTTATGTATCACAAGTTTATTCATATTCCATAGTTCTTTATATCTGTACAACAACAAGTAAATATTCTCCATAACATATTTGCATAACATATTAAAAACAAACAATACATCCATTATCATCATCATCTGACAAAGTGAACAAAGAATGCATGTTGGTTCATCTACAGTTTAGTCAAAAAACAGGAAAACACAGTGTTCATTCCAACTAACAGTACTACATATTCCAACCAGCCTCCAATACCTGTTTCAGCGACTGGAGGGAGGAAGAGGAAGGCAAGACAGAAGAAGGGTCTGTTGGAGAGATGGGGTTCATTTAGCTGAATCAAAGTGAAGGATCATTCTTGCAATGCAAACATAATTTCTCGGTGTAGGAGCAAATTCACCTGGTACTGTGTGTTGCTTGCTCGATCAAAGGATTTAGGTTGAGGACTCACTGTCATGCTGCAAATCTCATATCTGGTTAGGCTGTCTGTGCGGTGGGATTCACAGTGTCAACCAGGAGTAGGCGGTTGGATTGCTTCTCCTCAGGGGAGCAGGAACATTTTCTACAACATGTTTATCTATCAATGCTTTGCTCCAATTCCCCTGCAGCTAACGCGGTTTCAACTTCAATACTGGTTGTTCCTTGACTCTAACAGCCAAAACACTGTAGAACTATGTACTCTTGATCTTCTGTTTAACTTTCTAAATGCACTATTTGCATGAGGCTTTGAATAAAAGCAACTGCTATACGAATTAAATGTCTGATGTCAAATAACTTTGCCTTTCTGACAAAGTATAACTGCTGGTCCACATGACTCCAGTTGTCCATTATATGTGTTAGCAGGACAGCACATGTTAAGAGTTGTAGAACATACCTCCTAAACATCTAACTATACTGAACCAGCTACTGAACCATACAGACACAGACAGTATTCTTTAATACTGCAGCTTTGTGCCTTGGAATGTCCTGCTTAGAAATTCCTAAGGGAATATTTGAATCTCACAGTCAACTAGGGTTAGATTATTGCTTTATCAGACATAGAGGACACAAACAAACACATTTAATCTCAATGTCAGCATTTCCACCAAATTCATGAAATCTGTCAAATACTAAGGTAAAGGGACACAGTATCTACACAGGCCTGTCAGGTTAATCACTCAACTACCTTCAAATATATGTTGGTCGGCAGTAACTTTGTTCATTTATTTATTGTCATCTCATAGCATTCTGCACATGAGGACCAACTTCCCTAATATCAATTGAAATGATAAGACTGTGCTTTGAGGATTAGAGTGCATGACAACATGAACTGTATGCTGTGTGTAATTGTAAATCTTTCAAAAAGATACATATTCCCCCAAAAAAATCCTGAGAAGAGAAAATACATTGTGAAGTATGAGAGAGCAATTTAGCATGACAGTATCAGCATGATCAGTAGCATAATAAGGAAACATTCAGTCATATAACAACAGTGAGGATCGATTCCATTTCCCTCGTTCCTACCTTGCTGTGATACTTAGTCCCTAAGCAAAGAGACAACCGTTAGGAGCCGTCCACTTTAGCATGTATTCTTGAGTGTGAAAGATTAGCCATTCTCAGACCATGATACTTTACTGAACTCAGTATAGAAGTATCCTGTGTGAAAGTGTTCAAAGGTGTGGATGTGATCTACTTATGCCTAAGAAACGAAACAGACTGTGCCAGAGCCCTGAAGCAACCACGAGGCGGAACTCTGTTGTTGTGAGCAGAAGCGGTCCATGACATGACACTACAGAGTCATCTCCACTCATCCCCTCTCACATCAGCGTCAGCACGGCCCTACTGCCAACAAGAACAGGAAGACACACAACGGGGCAATCATCTGCAAGCTCTGATCGAACATTCAACTCTCAGGCCAATAAAATGGTGGCGATTGAAAATAATGGGGAGTCGTGAATCTCATCGCTTATCTCTATGTTACAGTGTGTGCTCTTGTGTTGAGCAGGGGATTGTCTCAGTCTTAGTCTTTCTCATGGTTGCTCAGTTCCTCAGCTTGGGCAGGGTGACTGGAGATCCTCCAGTCTCTAGTCTGTAGGCCCTTCTCTCCTCCTTTCAGAGGGTTCTGCCCCTGTCATATCTGCAGAACGCAGGTCCTGCTGCTGCTGGAGAAGGGCCGTGCCAGGAGAGGAGGAGAGACGGCCACCAATAGGATGGACGGATGAGCTAAGAGAAGTTTCCAAAGGAGGCTGCCGAAAAGAGAGAAAAAGGTCAGGGGGTATCCATTATTAAATAGACAACTTAATTGGTTATCGCTCACTCCATAGCCTTGACCACACACAACAGACACACACACACACACACAACTCTGTTTCATCCAGGACCCCTGCCACTTGAAGCCCTGCCAATCCTTCCCAACCTAAGCCTTACATCCAGTCTTTGAGGACCTCTCTAATACATGAATCTTGAGTTCATAGCCTTTTACTGACCTCAACAGAATATTGCTATGCCCTCTACGATAGGAGTTAATTTACGGTCAGTTTCAACACTGGCCCTCATCCCAGTATAGACTGTAACCATCAGTTAAGTACAGGACAAAGCAAAGCACTCAGACTCACAGAGGGTATAGTCTCAAGCATAACATTCCAAAATAAGAAACTTTTGGGGATATATGGCCTGCATGACATTAGAGAGACAGGAAGTGAATAGAATCGGGTGGTCAGGGAGGGAGAGAGAGATGGATGGGCCAGATGTTGCACCATCTCCCATCAGATTTATGTGAAGGGGAGGCAGATGGGATCATAACTCAGATACACACTTTCCTATGTGAGCCTGCTTGTCTCTAGTCAGACCGCACCGTCAGACCAGCAGGCAGATGGACAGACAGACAGACAGACACACAGACACACAGACAAGCGGACAGACAGACAGACAGGCAGGCAGGCAGGCAGGCAGCCAGGCAGCCAGGCAGGCAGCCAGGCAGCCAGGCAGACAGATGGATGTACGGCATCATATATCTTAGTTATCACTCTTCTATTTGCCTGCCTGTCTATTTCTGGAGACAACAGATGTGCCCAGTTGGTTTCCTTGACAACTTGCAGTTGTCTCAGGCTGAGGTGCCTCCAGGTGACTCTGGGCAGCAAGCTTTCTGGGTTTCAGATGGATAGAAAGCAAGGGAAAGGGGGCCAGACGTCTGGCATTTCAAGTCTGAGTCTGACTCCCCTTGTGGATGGAGATGAGGAGCCACCTGTCTCATCACACTCAGACATCAGACATGTTTAACATGACTAGCTGGTGGTTCATTTGGAGACAGCGGCTGTCTAACTGCTGGTCTTCAGTAGATGGGTTCACTGTGTGTACCATAGAGCCTATGTGGACTTCATAGCTCAGAGGATGAAGGGATAAAGAAAATATGGGGAAGGGGGGTTGATTAGGTATGGGGAGGAGGTGGGAAGTGTGTTGAAGAAAGAATTACTGCTCTTCTTTCGTGTGCCTGCCCGGTCCCTGGCTGAGCCCATTCATGTGTTAAGCACAGTTCACTGGGTAGACAGAGACCTGCGTGTGACTGTAAGGGGCTCCTCAAGGGCATAGAGCATCAGAGCAAGGCTCCCAAAGACAAGGTTACCCTGGTGAGCGCTCCCACAGCAACTGAGGTGTTGCTGACAACAGTTTTGGAGAGGTGGGGGGAAGGGGGATCGACGTCATTCTGGTTCTCCGCTAATTACCAAGGAGACTTTGAGAATAGCCAGATGGCAACACACACACACACATACATAGATACGTACATACACTCATACACACAAAGGCTAGGAAGGAAGATGTTTCGAGGGATGGACTGTTTACCATAGAGAGAACAAACAAACAAAGAGACAGCAACATGGCGAGGCTGGGTAAGCGTGAACTGCTCCCCTGAGATCAAGCCAGGTGTTACTGCTGTTACTGTGCTACTGCTGTTACTGTGTAAATGCTGTTACAGTGTTACTGCTGTTACAGTGTTACTGCTGTTACAACGGTAATGCTGTTACTGTGTTACTGCTGTTACAGTGTTACTGCTGTTACGAAGGTAATGCTGTTACTGTGTTACTGCTGTTACTGTGTCACTGCTGTTACTGTGTTACAGCGGTTACTGTGTTACTGCTGTTACTGTGTTACTGCTGCTGTTACTCTGTTTTTACTGTTACTGATGTAACTGATGTGTTACTGATGTGTTACTGATACTACTGAGTAACTTCTGCTGTCACTACTGTAACTGCTGTTACTGTGTTACTGTGGTTACTGTGTTACTGATGCTATTTCTACGGTTACTGTATTACTCCTATCCCAGACACACAAGCCCACACACATGGTTTCATGAGATCTTCCTAGAGTTCTATGCATTAAAGGATAAAGATATAGTGCTGCCATCCATGCATACTACAGTCTATTATTCCGTTAGGAGATGAATGCCAGGCGATGTGTCCTGCAGATAATCTTGGGGAGCTTTTAAAGGAGAGTGATCAAATAGAAGTTAGCACGCAGGCACACAGGTTTGCGCTAAGTAAACATGTACTCACGGAAAAGTGACTTTCAGACAGTCAGTCCAACAAAGACCCAGGCACTGCCGTGCAGAACAATAGAGCTGCTTTGTAAGGCCATAACAAAGGCAGTGAACACATCCAAAAACTAGCTGCATGACACACATACACACACACTCACATAAGTGACTCACATACAGACAAAGACACACACAAGTACACACAACTCCATTTTTATTTACCACATATTCTTTCTCATTATCTCTGCCCATGATTGTGTGGGGAGCATTTTTGGTAATCATTTGCAACTGAAGTAATAGGGTTTTGAGTTTGCTGTGAATCTCAAGTATTGAGCTGTGAGCTAGTGAGGATCCCTTAGCCAGATTAGTGAGGAGCAGAGTGCAGGGCCAGGGGAGTGCACTGAGGCAGGCAGCTGGTCCTCTCTCTCCCCTCTCTACACCTCCATATAAGGGCTGGCTGCAAGCTCCATTACTGATGACATACACTGCACAACTGCCTACACTCTACCTACCTTTCCTCCCGCAATCCTCAGCCCCGCATCATGGTGTTTCTATACAGTAGTCTCTACCCCCTATGTTTAATACATATTTCTACCTTGCCTTGCATGTCATACGTCCACCCCCCCGATCATCAGCCTGACCCCACCTCTCCACAACACTCCTCACTCTCCCCTCTCTCTCGATGCTTCCAACTGCTACAGTAACTCCTGTCATACCCTTAACACTTCTCCTCCTTCTACTCTTCTCATTCTCATTGACCCACGATGCCTCCACTCGTTGGGTGTCACACACACACACACAATGCTTCCAGATCCATCACACATCATTAAATATCATCAAGCAGCATGCGGAACAGCATGCCCACGTTTAAAGAGACACACAGGAGAAGGGAGCTGATTGCAGTGAAGCAAAACAAAGTGATGAAGGTAGAGAATAAGAGATGGAAAGAAAAAGCAAAGAGGAGATGAAAGGGAAAAGAAGGAGGGAGGAGCATGAAGGTGACCTGGGGACAATAAGAGAGTGTGGAGAAAACACTTCAGGGCTTATCAGGTGAACGTCTTGAACGTCTGGAGGTTCTCGAGGATCTGAGGACTTTCAGTGAAAGTGACCTCATTCGCAGTTCAGACCACTTTAACAGCGTCTACGCCATCATATGTCAATTCTCACTCTCCTAGCATACTCTGGAGTTAGTGTCTGATCGATATTTAATACTGCGTTCCGTTCTAAAAGATGAATCAGGAATGACAGTGTACAGGGCTTCAATCTCAGTTTGAGGCCTGGCATGTTAGAACAATGACAGGGTGGTTCAGGGCATGGCTGGCAGAAGCAGGTTTGAGGGAGAAAAGGACTGAAAATGGGATATCTGGGGTACCTTGTAACACTTCAGGCAAAACAAAAATAAGAATGTTTCTCACGCTATTTATCTGAGAGCAATTCCACCTCTTGGGTGGAATGTTTTGATGAGTCGTCCGGTCCATATAACCAATCATATAATCAGGTCTCCTACAGTACAAAACAGTTGTGTGAAAATAACGGAGTAACTATGCAGACATGAAGACAACCTAAATTCACAAGGCTAGGTCCACCAACACAGAGGTCATTATTATCTCATTATTCCTCAACAAGATTTCTCAGTCATTGCATCTCCATCTGGTGTCTCAATAAAACCCGAGCTGCAAAAACAGGTTCAATTAGCAAAGAGTTTGGAGATACAGGCTAGTACCTATAGTATGTATGTAGTACGTAGTATGTACTAACAGCACTATGTATTTCCTTTACAACATAATTGTAAAGCTTGATACGGAAGAAGACCATGTTCATTTGAGGATTTTTTTATGCTAATACATGTTTTGATATAACTTGCCAACATGCTTTTGAGAAAATGCAAGAGCACCAAATTACAAAGTCAGAAACAGCAATTTGCAATGGGGGCAACACTTTGGTCCTTTGCCACCAGCTCATTATGTTACCTACAGACCTGCAATCTTTTCTCCCACATACACCCCCCCCCCCCCCCCACCCTCACCTAGCAGAACCTCAGGTGTTTGCAAGGGCACCCAATTAGCTATCTCATATAGCTCAGAGTCAAGGCCTGTTGAACTGGTAAATTACATTTGCTTCACTCTATTAATAAAAGTGTCCTACACAGCATTTTAATTTCCATAGTCTCTCTTCAGTGAGGGGTACCAAGCACACTCAGACTGGTATTGGGACCATATCTGTTGGGGGACGCATGTGAAGGCAGTATTTGTTACAGGAGACCATCTGTCGATAGGCCATCAGTCTGTCCGTTTCATCCAGCCTGGCAGCTGTCATTGGCTGGATCAGGTTATTGATAACTGTGTTTAAGGAACACATCGCTCAGCCTGAGGAAACATGTACAATCTGAAGAAAAGCCTCAGTACTACAGCAGACACAGCCACACACACAGCCAAACACACAGCCACACACACAGCCAAATACACAGCCACACACACACAGCCAAACACACAGCCAGAGATACACGCACACACATAACCAGACACACACACAACCAGACACACACAGTCAGACACGCACACACACACACACACACAACCAGACACGCACCGCCACACACACAGCCAGACACAAACACATCCACACACACACACAGCCAGTCGCACGCACAGCCACAGGCCTGACCTCTGCTGAGCAGCTGAAGGTTCCGGACCTCCTCTCGAACCTGAAGCTGGAGGACCTGCTGGAGGACTTCCTGTCTGAGGGTCTCCTGGACGATGCCCATCCTCTCCAGCTTCTCCCCATTGAGACGCAGCAACGCACGACCTGAGGAGGCAAGACAGGGGGAGGGAGGGGGCCTTCTCTGTTATGAGACCTGACACGCTGGAGGAATGTTAGACAAACCATGAGAGGAACCATTTTCAGCTGTGTTCTGACAGTGCTACGGTGAGGAGAGTGGAGCGTGAGGGGAGGGGCGAGGGTGTCTTCAGGCCTTCTCAGATGCATCTCAATGTCAATGGTGTTTAGTTATCTCTCGTGTTGGATTCATCAAGTTAATAGCAATGAACATATTTGTACAGGAAGCCTCTTTCCAGCTCAGCTTTACAAAGGGTTATTGGACTACACATTTCCCATGCCATTACCCAATCTAAACATCACGGTTTATCATGTGCCACACAAACACACACACATAAACGCAGCAGGCCAGTGATTTGTCCTTCAATGGTGAATCTATCATACCTGCAGCAGCCCCGTGTGAGGTCCACATCATAATTAGACTCATTACTCATGCTGTTCCCTTTGCAAATCAATCCATCCATTCTCATTTCCCCTGGAAACATGGACAAATCTGTTCAAACACACACGCACATGCAGACACATACACTGGGGAAGACACTTAACCCGTGTTTGCTATTCCTTGTCATATTCTGTGGCTGTTTAATGCCAGACATGTAGCCATGTTAGTAATAAATAGCACTGTGACCGAGAAGAGGAGAGGGGAGGCGAGGGGAGGGGAGGCGAGGCGAGGGGAGGCGAGAGGTGAAGGGAAGGGGTGAAGAAAGGAGAGAGAAGATGAGGAATTGATAGCCATCCTGACCGCTCCCCTCTCTTCTCTGTCTATGAAATATAAATGTCCTTAATAAAGTGTCAGCAGTAATCTTTTATCAGGGAGACTATAGAAAGGAAGGACTGATTCATGTGTCCTGCTCCTATGTCAGCCTGTGGGCTACTGGCCAGTGAAGTCATCCCCTTCCATTCGTCTAATATTTTCTTTCTTCTTGTTTCATATTACAACCTTCCCCTTTTTCTTCTTAGCGGTGCGTGGCAGTCTTATGGACTAAGGGCTAATGGGCTTGATGAAGACGTTTCAGTTTTGGGCTTCTTTGTCTTGTAATTGCCTTGTTGTGTGACAGAAGTCACACACTTGCCCACCCTTGAGGTTGCTGCTCCCCAAGGATGTGAAACCAACACACCTGTCCTCTGCTCCTCCACACCTGTACTGTGTTAGGTCAAGACTGTTTGGTGCATGCGCATCTCATTATGTCAGGATA
Source organism: Plecoglossus altivelis (assembly GCA_036571765.1). Lineage (NCBI taxonomy): Eukaryota > Metazoa > Chordata > Actinopteri > Osmeriformes > Plecoglossidae > Plecoglossus > Plecoglossus altivelis. The sequence goes on along the minus strand of BROE01000021.1, from coordinate 12,613,558 downwards.
CAGCTCAGCTTTGTGTTACAAAGTAGGGTTACATTGTGCTTTTATTAATATGGATCAGTTGTCTCAGCTCTGTGACATTATTCTAAAGACTACAAGACAACCTAGGACAGAAGAAAGGGAGACGGCAGAGCAGGAGAAACAAGGAGGGGACAAGAGAGGAGTGAAGACAGCAGAGGAGGGGACAAGAGAGGAGTGAAGACAGCAGAGGAGGGGACAAGAGTGAAGACAGCAGAGGAGTGGACAAGAGGAGTGAAGACAGCAGAGGAGGGGAGAAGAGGAGTGAAGACAGCAGAGGAGGGGAGAAGAGGAGTGAAGACAGCAGAGGAGGGGAGAAGAGAAGAGTGAAGAAAGGAAAGAGGATGAAAGGATGAGAGGAGAGGACACTGACCTACATTCTGACAGAAAGTGGACACACCACCTCCAATGAAGTGAGTTTCCCCATGCAACCATCACAAAGGAAGATATCCCAGTTAGCCTCCTGGCTACTTCAATGAGACGATGCTTCAACAAACAGCAAGGCTACATCTCTTAATGGATGCATGCGTGTATATGTACCCATGAGTGTGTGAGCATGTGCTGCATTTCCAAGACCTTGTTCCAGCTATTTGTCTGTGGAAGGGGTTTGGGTACTCCTCTGATCTATAGTCCTTTATCTCAATGTCCAGAGGCTTTTCGTATCGCTGACTTTCCATTTCTCTCTCACACAAGACACACAGACACACCACCATCAGGTCAATATAATGAAAGATCACACTGTTTAAAGAGCAGAGTAGAGTGTAACTTTAGGGTTTTGAATCATACCAGCTTAAGGCTTAAAACACGCACAAAAACACACACATTTAACCCCGCGCATGCACCACACTCCTCCTATTCTCACTACTCTCATCAGTTGGTGTGTCTTCCTCCTGCCCCCAGAAACTGTGTGTCCTAGAAACGAGTGGCCTTGGTCTCCCTGGAAACAAACGAGACCCAGCTGATGAATATAGCTCCAATCAATTCCTCACTGACAGACTTGATCCAGCCGCACCCCATAATGGCCTGCAGATAGACAGAACTGAGTTGTCAACAAGAGGAAGAAAAAAAACTGAAGCGAAGAAAACAAAAGCTTCTATTTCTTCTGAAGAGACAGACATGTTCTATTCCCCCCCAAAATTAATTAGTTCTTAACAACTGTCTAAGGGCAGGCTGGAGCTGTTCCTGTCATGGCTGTGAAGATAACGACCCTAACCCAGACAGCAGACAGCAGAGAGAGAGAGAGAGCTGGTAACAATATGCCTCCTTTCATGAATATTTTTTCAATTTCTTTCTGGTGTGAAAGGGCACTAGGACGGCAGACGGTAGCCACACACACACTGAAAAATGATACATATTGTATCAGCTGCCTCTCAAATTCTATGCAATGTGTTTGCAGTAGAGTGGAACCGGTGACCATGACAAACATTCAGAAAGCTGTCTTGCTGTACGAACACACTGACTTCAGTGTAGCGGATACAGACCTATGCTGCCACCTAAGCAACAGTGTGTGTAGAATTCACTATCTAATGGTAATTCCCAAAAGAGCCATGCTATAAGCTGTTATAGCAGTAGGATGTAGCTGTATGTAGTGTATACATAAAGAAAAGTGTCTTTGTGTGTGTGCGTGTGTGTGTTTGTCTGGGTGTGTGTTGAGGGGAGATAGCTGGGTGAATACATAAAAGACGAGTTCAGCTTGTGCTGCTACAGTGGCAACATCCTTTTTGATGGGTTATCTGTAACCCCGAGGCAGACAGATAGAAAGAACATGTGGCATATCTCTGTGTGTGTATTGTGTCTCCAAGTGTGTGTGTGTGTGTTGTGTCTCCAGCTGTGTGTGTGTGGTGTCTCTTCAGGTGTGAGTGTTCTCTTCAGGTGTGTGTGTGGTGTGCCTTCAAGTGTGTGTGTGTGTGTTGTGTCTCTAGGTGGGTGTGTGTTGTGTCTCCAAGTGTGTGTGTGCGTGTGTGTTGTGTCTCTAGGCGTGTTGTGTTTCCAGGTGTGGGTCTATTGTGTCTCTGTATGTGTTCTGTGTGTGGTGTGTTTCCAGATGTGTGTGTGGTGTGTGTGTGGTGTGTCTCCAGGTGTGTGTGTGTATGTGGTGTGTGTCTCCAGGTGTGTGTGGTGTATCTCCAGGTGGTGTGTGTGTGTGGTGTGTCTCCAGGTGTGTGTGTGTATGTGGTGTGTGTCTCCAGGTGTGTGTGCGGTGTGTCTCCAGGTGTGTGTGTGTGGTGTGTCTCCAGATGTGTGTGTGGTGTGTCTCCAGGTGAGTGTGGCGTATATGTGTGTCAAGGTACTGAGTGAATAAGTGAGTGGTGGCTGACCCTGCAGCAGGAAAAGTAATCTGTTCTCTGAGAGAGCCTCTGAAAGGATCTGCTTCATCTGTCTACCCTCTCAAGGCTAAGGCACTATGTGTGGGTTTGTGTGTGTGGAGATGTGTCTGTGTAGATGTGTGTGTGCACGCGTGTACTTGTGTGTGTTTGCGTGGTGGTTACAGTAAACCAGTTCTGTTCTTATTGCTTTACTTTTCTTTCCTGAAAGACACGGCGCTCATTCTTAGCCAAGCATGAATGCCACCTAAATCTTCTTTGGAAGATTTGGGTGTAAACCCTCTTTAAGTTCCCTAGTTCCCTAAAAAGCTAAGCTCTGGAACCAGGAAACTAAAAATAAAACTTGAGTGAGATTTGATTTCAAAAGAGTAAGCTTATCAGCTCCTGTACTGCTCCTACCTTCTGGACTAACGACTTCAGGAAAACAGGAGCAACATCGTCTACATCCACGTCTCCATAGGCTAGTGACTGGCATGCTGACTTGGACAGGTGTATGGCTGTGTTTTTGTGTGGTATGTCTGTGTGGGGTATATCTGTGTGTGTGTGGTATGTCTGTGTGGGGTATGTCTGTGTGTGTGGTATGTCTGTGTGTGGGGTATGTCTGTGTGTGGGGTATATCTGTGCGTGTGGTATGTCTGTGTGTGTGGGGTATATCTGTGTGTGTGGTATGTCTGTGTGTGTGGTATGTCTGTGTGTATGTGGTATGTCTGTGTGTGTGGTATGTCTGTGTGTGGGGTATATCTGTGCGTGTGGTATGTCTGTGTGTGTGTGGTATATCTGTGTGTGTGGTATGTCTGTGTGTGTGGTATGTCTGTGTGTGCGGTATGTCTGTGTGTATGTGGTATGTCTGTGTGTGGGGTATATCTGTGCGTGTGGTATGTCTGTGTGTGTGGGGTATATCTGTGTATGTGGTATGTCTGTGTGTGGGGGGTATGTGTGTGTGTGTTACCTGTGATGGCATGGTGAGAGAAAGCCTCCACGTAGGTCAGGTAGTTGTGAGGACAGTGCTTCTTGAGCCACTTGCAGACGTCCTGCTGAGTCCACAGTACCACTGGTTTGGACAGGCTGGACAGCGTGGGACTGGTGTGGTACACAGTGAAGGCTTCTCCTGGACGCAGCTGAAGCACACACACATACACAAACAAGCATGTATACACGCACACGCACGCACGCACACACACACGCAGAGGATTGTTGGTTGGTTTTTCATTTTCTTCAAATTGCTTAAAAGAAATTGTTCTGTAATCACTTTTCCACGCGGAGACGCAGACTTCTGTTTATTTCTTCACAAACATGCGCACATACTCACACATGCACACATACGCACACATACTCACACATGCACACATACGCACACATACTCACACATGCACACATACACACACACGCACACCTACACACACATGCACACATACACACACATGCATTTAAACACATCAGAAAACCAAAGAATACCATAAGGTGTGAAGGTTGTCTGGGAAAATCTTTTTTTTCTTGCTAATTAACATGACGTGACCTCCCTCCCCTGTATGACTACACAGTTTGCTTCTCATCACGTACATTTTTCACAACAAGATGTTGGTAGCTCTGACTACATGCTTGACTGTATCTAGTTCTTAGGAGGCTAGACTGGGAGCCTACATGTATCACTCTATTTGGACTATTCGTACCTTCTGTGTTCGTGTTTCAAAAGTGTCACAATAATGCACACGCCCTTCTGTGTTTGTGTGAACGTGTCCCAGTGTGTGTGTGTGTGTATCTATACGTGTGTGTGTGTATATGTGTGTACGTGTTTGGGTGTGTGTGTGTATTGAACCTTCTATTTTCCAGGTCATTTCACATTTTCAATCAGCAACAAGAGCTCTAACTGGGATCACTGCAGCATCGGCTGCCCTAGTGTTTGTCAGCCTCATCTCTCACACACACACAGACACACACTGACACACACACAAACACACACTGACACACACACACAGACACACACACAGACACACACTGACACACACACACAGACACACAGACACACACACAGACAGACACACACACACACACACAGACAGACACAGACATACAGACACAGACACACACAGACACACACACAGACACTCACACGCAAAGTAAATGGCTACTGCCAACATTTGTCCCAGTATTGACAGTGGGCTGGGCGTGGGTTAATAAGGTTTGTTAATGAGGTCATGGACAGTTAATAAGGTTGGAACCTGAGGTCTTTCCTCCCCATTTCCTCTCCCAGAGAAAGACTATTCATATGACAGAGGCAGCATCTGAAGACAGGCAGGCAACATCTCTCTCTCTCTCTCTCTCTCTCTCTCTCTTTTTCTCTCTCTTTCTCTCTCTCTCTACGTACATGGCATGATGACAAACACAGGATTAAACAGATAGTATTAACTTCCACTATGAAGTGTGGTTACACACATTCACATACGTCGTATTCAGTAATATAATCTGTATTTTGACAGTGATCGTGCAAAATAATCTCCTCTCACTCTCTGCCTGACTCAGTCCACATTTCACATTCATATCATGCGTGTTATATCTCCAGCCATATGCTCATATCCTCACCCTTACAGACACGCACACACAGACTCACACACACACACACAGACACGCACACACAGACTCACAGACACACACAGACACGCACACACACAGCCACACTTAGACGCCTACTGGCTTGATGCGTTGTTTTGTAAGCCTTAATTGAAAACTCCATCTCCATGCGCTAGTATGCATCTTGTTGCCCTAATTACAAGCATACTTCAATCCTTGCTCAATAATGCGCTGGAGCCTTCTTAATAACCCCAAATAAGATGCTCCCCATCCTTAATGAAGATTGAGTTAGCGAAGGTGTGAAAACGCTTGTTCTCTCAGATGATTAAGTAAAGACTCATGCTGAAGGGTTTTCTCATTTTTGGATGGCCAGTCTCCCGTGAGGAAGGGATGCATGTCACGGTCGCTTTGCTTCATGGTGCATGTTGAGCTAAGGGATTCAGCACACTGTTGCAGGGCAGGAGGCACAGCAGAATGGAGAGAAGACTGAGAAAGACAACAAGAGGGAAGAAAGCATAGGAGAGGAAACTGGAGGAGAGTTAGTGAAACTGACCTATCAGTCACTTGACTGGCTCAGAATTCACTGAGTAATGGCCCTCATTCTGAGCATCATCTCACCTGCTCCTTTATCACCTCCCTCCCCTCCCCTCCCCTCCTCTCCCCTCCCC